>JANAVB010020396.1:13045643-13683143 GCA_029216955.1 Iris pallida
GTCCTCGAGAGTCTGAATAGTCCTCTTCGACTGTCCGTCCGTCTGAGGGTGGTATGCAGTACTGAATTTGAGCTGAGTGCCCTAACTAGTATGTAGACTCCGCCAGAAATAGGAAGTAAAGCGACTATCCCGATCCGAGACAATGCTCACTGGAACTCCATGTATCCTGATAATCTGCCGCATATACAACTCCGCTAGCTTCTCAGTAGACGTCCCCACTTTGAATGGCAAAAAGTAGGCCGATTTGGTCAACCTGTCCACGATGACCCAAACTGCGTCTTTTCCTCCTGGTGAACGCGGCAATCCAGAAACAAAATTCATCGTGATGTGCTTCCACTTCCACTCCGGAATGGGCAATGGCTGCAACAGTGCTCCTGGCCTCTGCCTCTCTGCCTTAACCTGTTGACAGACTAAACACCTAGCTACGAAGCGTGCTATCTTCCGCTTCATTCCATACCACCATACATGCTCTTTTAAATCTCTATACATCTCGTTGGCACCTGGATGCATAGTGTACTGAGAGCGATGGGCCTCCTGTATGACCTACTCCCGAAGCTCTCCACTAGGCACACATAGTCTGAAACAGTACCTCAATGTGCCGTCCTCTGTAATAACAAACTCCTCATCCGCCAAACCTGCTCGAACCTGCTCTCGGATACACCGTAAAGTAACATCTTCGAACTGAGCTGACTTGATCCTCTCCATCAAGTCTGACAGAATCTGAAGGCCCCATATCTGCATCTGAACTCCTGGCACGATCACCCCGATCCCCAAGCTCTCTAAATCTGCTAATAAGTGACGATCCATCGTCAAGCACATAGCTACCGGATACATACTCAAGGCATCGACAACCACGTTGGCCTTTCCTGGATGGTACTGCAATGAAATATCAAAGTCCTTCATCAGTTCCAAACATCTGTGCTGCCTCATATTGAGCTCTTTCTATGTAAACACATACTTCAAGCTCTTATGGTCTGTGAAGATCTCCATACGCTCTCCGTATAGATAGTGTTTCCATAGCTTCAGAGCAAAGATAACTGCCGCCAACTCCAAATTATGGGTAGGGTAATTCTTCTCATACGGACGTAACTGCCTGGATGCATAGGCAATCACGTTCCCATGCTGCTGTAAGACACAACCCAAACCCTTCCCTGAGGCGTCACTGTAGATAGTGAACCTGCCTGATCCAGATGGCAATGTCAAAATTGGGGCTGTCGTCAGTCACTTCTTCAACTCATCAAAAGCAACCTGACACTCCCCTGACCAGACAAACTCTGCGTCCTTCCAGGTCAGCCTAGTCAATGGCTCTGCAATTCGGAAGAAATCCTGAACAAACCTCCTGTAGTATCCTGCCAATCCCAGAAAGCTCCTGATCTCTGCGACTGAACACGGTGCTGTCTACGCCTCAACTGCTCTGATCTTCTTTGGGTCGACTGAGATCCCATCTCCGGTCACCACTTGACCTAGAAAATCAACTCGATCCAAGAAGAACTCACACTTCGAAAGCTTGCCGTAAAGCTGCTCCTTCCTGAGAGTCTCCAGAACCACTCTCAAATGCTTCTCATGCTCCTCTGGGGTCTTCGAATACACCAAAATGTTATCGATGAACACCACCACGAACTTATCCAAGTACCGGTGGAACACCTTGTTCATCAAGTTCATGAACACTGCCGGGGCATTAGTTAACCCAAACGATATTATCATGAACTCAAACTGGCCATACCGAGCCCTGAAAGCTGTCTTCGGAATATCCTCCTTCTTCACCTTCACCTGACGATAGCCTGATCTCAGATCAATTTTGGAGAATACCTTCGCTCCGCTCAGCTGATCGAACAGGTCATCGATCCTCGGCAGCGGGTACTTGTTCTTGATCATGAGGCTGTTGAGTGTACTATATTCGACACACATCCGTACCGACCCATCCTTCTTCGATACAAAGAGTACTGGCGCACCCTACGGTGAAGAACTCGATCGGATGAAGCCCTTGTCCTACAACTCATCCACCTGCTTCTTTAACTCCATAAGCTCACTGTTGTTCACTCTATAGACATGCTGAGATATCGGCTCTGTGCCGGGTACCAAGTCTATAGAGAACTCCACATCCCTGTCCGGAGGCAACCCTGGCAACTCCTCCGAAAAACATCCATAAACTCAGCTATCAGTGGATGTAGCACGCTCTGCTCCTCTGCTAAAACTTTGCAGAAAACTCTGCTGCTCTACTCTGACTCCCGCCTGGTGAACTCGAACTCTGGCTCTCCTGGCATACTGAAAAGAACTCTACCACCGCGATAATCTACATTGGCATTATGCCTGCTCAACCAATCCATACCGAGTACAATATCGTAGTTCGGTAATGACATTACGAGCAAACTCACATCCAATTCTCGACCTCCCAAAATTACTCTCCGATCCTTACAAACATCACGGACGAGGATGATACCATCCCCAGTCGTGATCTTGCAAGTCCTAGGCAAAGGTTCAGAAGAAAGCTGGTGTATAATGGCAAATGATACAGACACAAAGTTATGGGAAGCACCCGAATCAAATAATACGAATGCAAAAAAAGAGTCGATAAGAACAAAACCTGCTATCAGATCGCCTACTACCTCGGTATCCTCCGCTTCCATGGCGAAAGCTCACCCCTGATGGCCTTCTCTAGTCTGCTGTTGGTGCTGGATAAACTTCTGCTGCTGGGTCGATAATGGTCTCCTCTGCTGCTCCATTGGAGCCTTGGTTCCTACTCCCTGTCCTTTACGCCCGAAAGCCTCTGGACACTCCCTCAACTGATTCTTTGATGAACCGCAGAGTAGGCACTTGCCTAGCCTCTTCCTGCACTCATTCCACCTATGCCCTAGCTTCTTGCAGAAGTCACAAATAGTGGCCTGCTGCTGTCTCGGTGCCTGCTGACCCTGTCTCTGCTGTGCCCACAGAAACGGCCTATGTTGCTGTTGGAAAGGCCTCTGCTGATGCTGCTGCTGAAAATGAGGCTTCCTGGCCGGTCCTTCACTGCCACCGGCTGCATGTGAATCACGACCTCGCTTCTGTTTCAGCTCCAGATCATCCTCTACTGCCATAGCTCCCATCAAAATCTCCTCAAATGTAGCATTCCTGATGCTCTTGGTTAAGGACTTGACTTCCTTAACCAAGTCCTTCCTGAATCTCCTAGCCTTCGCTGTCTCGCTAAGGCCCTCCACAAATCTTCTCAGGCGGCAGAACTCTCCGGCATACTCCTCTACTGTCTGGTTCCCTTGAATCAGGTTCTCAAACTGTGTCTCCAACGCGCCAAGTGCAGTGTCGGGGAAGAACTTCTCTTTGAAAAGCTTCTTAAAAGTCTCCTAATTTTGCCCCGTAGTACTAACCCTGGGGTCGGTCTGGTACCAAGTGCGGGCAAGGTCTTGCATCATGCTTCCTGCTGCTTCCATTTGGAGTCTAGCCGGTATCTCTGTGAGACAGAAAATCTCCTCTATGTGCTCGATCCAGTCGTCCGCGTAAAGGATACCCTCTGTACCCTTGAAGTCTTGCAGCCTCATCTTCTGGAAATCCTGAATACCTGGAGTCCTCGGCTGGTATGGCTGGATCTGCCCTTCTTGGGGTTGGGCAGTCACCTTCTCCACTGCCACCATCGCTAACTGGTAGGCATTATCAATGCTCTTCCTCATGTTCTCTGCCTGGCGTCGCTGCGTCTCCATCATCTGATGCATGATGGCGAAACACTGTGCCACATCAATTGTCCCCTGGGGCGGTGGTGGTAGCATCCCCTGAACTCCTGGGATAGTCCTCGTAATCGGTGGAGGAGCACCCCCAAAAGTTGCAGATGGGCCCATCTGAGCAGGAACAAGAGGCACTATGGTCCCTAGGTCCTGCTGAGTTGGACGAGAAGTAGCAGACCTCTCAGTAGTATCCCTAAGACCAGAGTGCTGCGATCATGTCTCCACCATCCTGAAGACAGATCAAACAAGGAATCAATTTCTGAAAAAGAAGCGAAATCATCAAAGGAGGATATTTGTTTTCAAAAGGAGACAATTAACAACAAGAATTTGATAAGAGTTTTTCTAATGTGATTGAGTACCTTAACTTATATCTTATATCCTACTGCATGCTGTAATGATACTCTAGTTCGAGTACCACTACGAAATCACACTAGTTGTGATTGGAGACCTGCATGGGCCACCACTAAAAACGTGTCACGACCGGCACCCAATGAAATGGTACGAGAAGTGAAGTACGCCCAGCCTACACCGCAGTGTCGGCGGTAGAACGATGTCCTGAGTCACAGTATCTAACACAGTCTAGAATATGCTCCGAGTGGAGAATAAATAATAAGTAACTCAATCACAACACTAAGATGGAATAGAAGAATAAATCTGTCACCCCTAGTTTTCAGAAACAGGGGTATTTTTGTCATTTTATATTTTTGAATATTTTTGAAATTTATTTTATTATTTATGATATTATTTTGGGGTTAAAATTTATTTTATTTTTTATGATATTGTTTTGGGGTTATTTGAGTCGGGTTCGAATTTTAACTCAATCCGACTTGAAACGGGGACCCGGGGGATAGTTTGACTCTAGTGGGACCCACACACTAGTTAGGCATGGCCCACATGATATTAATTTTAGTCCACATGATATTAATTTTAGTTAGTAGTTAGACTAATTATTTATGGATAGGTTTAGTTTAATTAGAGACTTAAACTAGACTAAATTGACCTCAACCTTTATCCCATTCCTAATTTAAATCAAATAGATTAGTGGAGGGCATTTTGGACATTCAAATAGGGGACATCTAACCATTTTTGGGCAGCCACCTATGGGGGGGGATAAGGAGTGATTCACTCCTTCATTCATTTGTTTTCATCCACTTTCTCTCTCTTGTTCTTCTCCAAATTAATTTAGAGATAAACCTCTATTGCTTTCATCTCCAAATCAACCCCTTCTTCTACCAAATCTTCTTCATTTCTCCTCTACTCCATGGTTAGAGGGTTCTAGCCAAGTTTGGAAGAATTCAGAGCTCGTTCGTGTCCTTTTAGAATCTCTACGTGTCGGTGTCGTATCAGAAGGATTTTCCTTTGAATCTCTCTTCCGGAAGGTATAATCTCTCCTCTAATCCATCCCTACATACATATAGGAATATTTTGAACCCATAGGAATGACCCCCATGGTTGTATCTCCATTTGTGTCCATTTTGTGTCCATTTGGAGGTCATAGGAGTGTCCTTTGTGTTGTGGTTGTGTCCATGTGGGAAAATCCCAAATTTGGACACACTATATGTTGTTGTTATGTATGAATGAATTATTATATGTTTAATATCATATTTTTTGTATTGAAGATGTGTTCTATAGTGTCTCATATTAGTGTAGAGAGTGAGTTCTTGATATATTATGTTATATACTTGTGTTTCTTTTGTCTCAAACTACCTAAATTCGTCATAATATTTATCCACGTTTTTAGTAGCAATAGCAACTTAGAAATGTCATAACTTTTAGCTTAAAACTCCGATTTATCTCCCATTTTTTAAAAGAACTGTATCGAAGTTAGCTTTCAAAATATATATTTTAATATGCCAAATTCGTTCTGAAACTTTTTGTAAAATTATTTGAGTGTCAGCTGTACGAAAAACGAACGCGTTTCGGTGTTTTTGCGATTCCGGGAGCTTCCGGACACGAAAATGCGATCCGTTTAAAGTTTCGGAAAGCTAACACAAAGATCTATAACATTATTTAATCCTAGAATTTAATGAATGCTTAATTTATACAGTATTAATTTTAAGTAGAAGATTACTATACGACATATGCATTTTGTGTATCCTTGTATGTACAAATATGTATGTATGCATGTGTATATATATATGTGTGTGTGTTAAAAGAATGTAATATAATATAGAGTATGCATAAATGATATAATGTATGAAAGTATATAATGTATTCAAATATGTATGTATAGGTGCATGAATGAGTGAATACAATGCAGGAATAAATGGATGAAATGCAAGCATGTGGGTAATACAAGGTATTGAAACATGTATGCAAGTATCCATATATAAGTAAGTAACGTAATCAAGTATGAATGTATGCTATATATGAATGCCAACATGATAGGAATGTATGATGCCATATTAGCACTAAGCACCATGTTCATATGTTAAAATCCCTTCTACATGTTGACAGTAACCCCAAGCATGAATACACATAAAACCTACTTACTGTTATGAGTAAACCCTTTGATGTATAAATAAACCCTTTTGTTATGATTAACACCCACACACACACATGCTAAACCTATGCTTTACATGTTATTTCTTCTATGTGACACAATGAACCCTTGCTAAATGTTATCCTTCTAACATAACCCCCTCACACTTGAACACATTGTACTGCTATGTACACATTGTCATATCCACATTCATGTATCACTCACTCCTTGTATTTATGCACCTTGCTTGTAATAAAAATATATATGAATATATATGTAATGTGTGTTTGATAACTTGTGTAGCTTTGTGATTTTGTGTGAGTGTTAGTCTAGGCTTGGTTAGGCCTAATGAGACTTGTTAGTCTAGGTTTAGACCTAGTACTGCCTAAGTTAACCTAGTTTGACTAGTACGGTTGACCAGAGTTGACCAAGAGTTGACTTTGACCTAGAATAACCTAGAATCATATAGAATGCATAGTATAGCTTTATTTTACCATTTTGGACTTGTTGTGACTTGTGCTGTTCTAAATAGGAGCCAGACACCTCTCATCGGATAGTACATTTTCTTTGGACATTCAGATAGCAGGCGAGTACATTCTCTGATCATTTCATATCCTGTTTAGAATTATTTTCCTGCTTTAAATTACTTTACTTGATACTATCACATTGGTCACACGGATTGGTACTATATGGATCTTTTCATGAGATGTTAACCCCCTCGGAAGTATCGGATACTGCATGTTTTGTGCGTTTCACGAATCATCACGTATCTCTATGCTTCCTCTGATTCACGAATCACTTGTGACACATGTACTCTCATGTTTACAGAGCCATTATGAATTACCTTCACGTATCACTCATTTTATGAGCCATGTGAAGTTTTACGAATCTTAACATAACTTGAACAGATCCTTGTGTATTGATTGGGGATGGGGGAGTAGAAATAGACATGTGAATATTATCCAAGTAGCTGTAGTCATGAATCACTCTCTTAGCTGTAGTCATGAATCTCCTATGCCATTCACATGTTTATATTTTACTCTGACTCACTAGTCACTATTAGTTCTCTATGTATAATAGATATTTCTATTACAGTTCTCTCTCTGTTTACATACTGTATTTCTTCAGTTCATGTATCTTACTTTACTGCATGATTATATTTCTAACCTGCTATGATCTGTTGAGATGTATTGTGCTCGCTCCTGTCCTGACTGGACCTGTTGATAAATTTTACAGATAGCTTGGAGGTTGCCAGCTAGCCTAGAGGAGACACATTAGAGGTTGTTTAGTTAGCTATTTTCAGTTGTCTGGAGTTGTATTTACTTTATGGATTACTGTATTTGAGCTTTGAGACATATTTCTGGGTTTGTGTATCTTAGACACTTAGACTTCTATCTACTGTATCTCTTTTGGATTTCATGTTTTATCTATCTTCCATTATGCTCTACCTTAGATGTGATTGAGTTTACATTCTGCTATGTCACCCCCATTCGGGGAGTATAAACTGCTTAGCCTTATACTGTTAGATGCATGAGACCTAGGACATCGTTCTACCGCCGACACTGCGGCGTAGGCTGGACGTTGTTACATTCTCGTACCCTAACCCAAGGGTACGGGTCGTGACAAAATCTTAAGAGAGTCACAGATATAAATAAAAGTCTAGGTGTAAACCATCAGAACAAAATCTCAAGTACAACTCATAATGTCTCAAATAAAGACAATAAAATACTAAGTCTCAGCTAGACTATAGGCAAGTCCTCAGCGACTGCTGGATCCTCCTGAGGGTCCATGTCACCAGTGTCATCTAAGCCAATGCCATAATAAGTAGGGCAGAACTCTTCATCATCACCTGTAAAATTTTCAACATGCCCAATCAGGACGGAACAAGCACATATCTCTCACAACAGTTCATATCAGGATTGGACATATAAAACAATCTATAGAAAATTATACATGAAACGCTGTAAAAAAGATCAACAAGAGAGAGAATATCAAGACTAGATATGACTATGATAAATAGAGAAATGTAACTATCTACGTGGTTTAGAGCATAAATTGGTTATGTAAACAGGTTGGGTTGCACATGGATAAACTATAGAGTTGCACATGAATACCTACTGGGGATAATGATCACATAACCAACTACACTCTCCCTGCCCCCAATCAATACACAAGGATCAAGACATGATATATAATTGTACATGGATAATAACTACTTTATACATGGAGCTCTATAAATAGAGACATGATATATGGTCATGAGTATACATGAATAACATATGAGTGTACATGGATAAATATAAATACATGGAGTACATGATGAACACGATAAAGTACATGAACATGATATACTCGATGTATCCGAGGGGATAACATCGCATGAAAAGATCCATAGGGTACTAATCCGTGTGAACATCGTGTCAGCATCAAGTATACTAGTCTATAACAAGAGAACATATCCAAACAAGTATGAAAAGATCGGAGAATGTACTCGCCTGGCAAACTAAACTGCTGATGATGAAGTATAGCTAAACTGGGGCAATATAAACCTATTTAAAGTATACACATGTCACAACCAAGTCTAAAAAATCAAAAGAAATAGCTTCAATACAAGACAACATGCTTCTAGGTCCCTTTTGGTCAAAGTCAACCCTTGGTCAACTCTGGTCAAACCTGGTCAACGCTGGTCAAACTTGGTCAAACATTGGTCAACTAGTCCTCTACTAATTTTTAGGTTATACACAAGTTTCTAGGTCATTCTAAGTTCGTTTGAGTTGAATTGGATCAAGTTTGACCCAAAGTTGACTTTTGTCAACTTGGTCAACTTGTAGGCCAATTCGACTAAACTAGGCTCAAAATGACAAACCAAATCTGTCCTAGGACTCCTATGGTTACAACCACAACTATGATCTATTCTAAGATGGGTTCTCAAGCATACTAACTATACATACATACATATAATATATATATATATATATATATATATATATATATATATATATATATATATATATATATATATATATTAATATATATATATATATATATATATATATATATATATATATATATATATATATATATATATATATATATATATACATGTATTCACAACACATACCTACTCTTAGTTCTAACAAATGGTTGTGTGTGTGTGTGTGTGTGATACCTGTAGGTTACTGAAGTGAATCAAAACTGAGATTAAAACTCAAAACACAACCATGGTATGCCTCATTTAAATATACTCTTATATACATATAAACAAATTAGAAAAACTATATATATATATATATATATATATATATATATATATATATATATATATATATATATATATATATATATATTTTTTTTTTTTTTTTTTTTTTTTTTATGTCCGCGCATCCCCATCCACCCCATGGCCACTGCCACCCAGCCGGGTGGATGCGGGAGGGGGGGCTCGATCCCGGGTCTCCCCGCCGAGAGCCCCCCCTCGTGCCACTCGCGCTACGAGCGCCGGACATATATATATATATATATATATATATATATATATATATATATATATATATATATATATATATATATATATATATATGCTCCTTGGAAGAAATGACCCATGGTTTGAAATGGTTTTAATAAATCAAAATCTGGGATTAATTGCCGTCTACCCATTCTCAACACATACGCTTGCAATGGGCTTCAACGGAGTCTTACTTTTATATATATATATATATATATATATATATATATATATATATATATATATATATATATATATATATATATATATATATATATATACATATATACATAGCTACAAAGAAAAGCACATATGCTTATAATTGATAGAAAAATATGAAATAAATCCAAGAGTCGGTTCTCACAAGTCCAAAACCTCATATACATACTAAAAACTCAGATTTATAAGTTAAATTTCTGGAAAACAAAATATCATATTCAAACTCTAATTTGCATTTAAAGGAAAAACCCATTTTTCACACAACGACCCAAAATGAGATATACACAAAATGAACCCGCGAAACTCGGCATACACGTTGGTCTCAACCAACATGATGTGCTCGGGTACTTACAGGTCCGAAATCATGTACGTGTCGTGTCCACGGAATGCGTATCGGAAAACCCGATACCGCGCGACAACGTGCACGTATGCGTGCATTCTCGCTCGATTGAGCGCCGCACACACAACGAAAAGCCCCGTACTCGTGCACGTAGCTAGGGGTCCTGGGGTAGGTCTAGGACACGGCAACATGGCGACACGTCGCACGGAGGCAACGCACGTAGCCTCGCACACACGCGCGGCCTGCTGCGCGGTGCGCGCCCGCGCGTGCCCTCGTGCGCGCAGTTCGGCCTCCGTGGCTCGCTCGTCGGGCTACGCCACGACTCGAAGTTGGTCCCTCGGGTAGTCTAGGTATAGGTCGACGCATCCCAAGTCCTGGAACGGGTCCTCGTCTCGTCGAGGGCGCGTAAAAAGTCCGTTTCAGCGACAAAAATCAGCCTGAGTTCACAGTGCGGCTGAATGATGCACGTCAGATTTCTCCGCGCTCGCTCAACGAGAAGCCGTAAAATTTTAGGAGCATGGGAAAAAGGTTGCCCCCACGTGCTCACGAAATTTTAGGCAAAAATATGATCTGTGCATCGAGATACAACACGCTGACGGCAGGGCATGCACTGCCTCGTGCACGGGATCCTTGCACGTACGTCCGATGCCCGAAATGCCGCTGAAAAGTCATCAATTTTCAATCCGTCTTCACGAAAGTTTCTAAAAATGATATTATCTAAACATTCATGAAGACATAATCAAAAAATAGCAACTTTCTATCCTAAGCGGTATTTTGTCGAACACGTGCCGTAAAGGACCGACACGTGTCCGATACCGCTATCAAACGAAGTCAAATTCCAACCAAAATTTATGGGCAAGTCTAGGGCACCTATATAGATGCAAAAATGAAAGAAATTCCAGAATAACTATGGTTGAAAAGGGTTTACCTATTGAGTGTCCAAAACTCAATAAACGGAGTCCCTCGGTCGTCGTATCGTTCGATTTCCCTCAAGCAATTGCCTCAGCCTTGTCACGACCCGCACCCGCTTTTCGGATACGAGATGTGTCCAAGCCAGCCTACGCCGCAGAGTCGACGGTAGAACGCTGTCAAGCCCGCAAGAAATAATTGCTCAAAATATAACATTTGTTTCTCATTCACATTTCTAAATTTGTTACAACATTTACAACCTTTATAATTAAAGAAAATACAAGATTTTACAATTAATGAAAATGGTACAACTGCTATCTATTTCTAGGTTGACATCAGCATACCCAAGTCTTCCCAATGCTATGAGTGATCGCGGCTAAACCTGAAAAATGTTGGTTTCCAATCAGGAATGGAACAAGTACACGAACCGACGACAATGCGAAAACACAATAGAACTAACAAGACATGAAAATAACATATGAGATATGAAAACTGGAAGATAACTGATGACATAGGACGATAGAGATGTAAAGGAAAAATAAAAGACATCTACCTAGGTGGTGTGAAATATCCATTTCGACATGTGAACAGCTAGGGGGTAAATCCGGCACACTGCACGTGTCGTGTGCAGCGGCTATTATTTAAGAATAGACTCATGGGATAGTTCTGGGTAGTTCACATGTCTACTAAGATATTTCCCCTCCCGACTAATCCGTTTGACGAGCATGTCAACAAGCAGCAAGATATATGTATAGACATGAAATGATAAGACTACTATGAATCGAAAAGCAATCAGAAAGTGCACTTTGCATGAGGTCCTTAGCTGGAGAAACCAATAATACCATACCACTCAATGAGCCACAATCAGTCAACATACGCAAGTCACCAGATGCTGAAATAAACATTACCAACGTTCTCAGAATAGTCAAATTAGCTAGGATTGTCTGTCCTTAAGTCAAATTTTGGACACATGGGCAAAACGATAATTTTGGGTCAAAACGGTATCCACCATTGGACCCGCTTTGCACCGAAAAGCGTGCCAGAGTCAATGGTCTCTAAAGTCGTCAAACTACATGTCTACAGATTTTTTTTCCAATACGAACCCAACCGTATGTCCAAAGTTGGATTTCGGCGGGTCGTGCACAAAATCGCCCGTTGAGTGGAACCGTGGGGCCCGTAAAATGGTGATTTTATCAACTGTCTCAGAATCGGACCAAACTTGGCATACAGGACCAAAAAAATGATACGGTCCTGTTGGCGCAAGTTTCATCTCGATCTGACAAGCGTGCACAAAGTAATTAGGGAATTTGCATAGAGGCCGATACGGTGAATTTCGACGGATACGCATCAAATTCGTCGCGCACACGCGTCCAATTTGAATTCCACCAAAGTTCACACGACCATGAAGCCGTTACGCAGCTTTCGATGCCTACGGTGCACGACCACGTCACCCGGTTTGGCGGAACGCACGTCGTGTGGATGAATTTTTATGTTTTTAAAACAGGTTTTCGTCAAAGTTTGGGATTCAATTTCTCGACATGTAGTCGATGGTTTTGGCTTCTGTAAAAACTTTTGTGAAGGCCTATAGGTCGTCTAAACATTTGTTCAAGTGGAATTTATAAACAGTTACTGGATCGATCGAAATCGATCCTCGAATACGGGTGATTGGACTGTTAAACGTCCTGTTTCGGGACAGGTTTTTCCCGAACTTCGGTTCGATTTTCTGGACGATATGGTTTACCTAAAACCAAACTAATTGATGGGAATCGAAGGCGTATATATCGGGATCATACCTGAAAAATATCTCGAAAAATGATCGAGCGACGAGTGTGGATTTCGACCACGAAGTTGGCTCTTCGGGTTGTTGTTACTGTTGCTGCTTCTCGGCTTTTTGCGGGTGCTGCCGTCTTCGTGCGGTCGAGCGGCCGGCCTTCGACGATCGGTTGTGTGCGGCGGTGGCTCTCAGCCGCGCGCACGCATGGAGGGTGCGCCCAGGTCTGGGTGGCGTCGAGGAATCCTAGGGTTTTACGAAGTCTTCAACTCCGCTCTCTCGGACATATACGGTTCTATTTATATAATAAGTTGGGGGAGGGCTTGTTCTGTGCTATGGTGTGAGTAATAGGGATCGCCTGGGCCTGACTTGGGCCTGGCCATGATGGCACGGGCTGGGGGTGTATTTGTTGGGCTGGGCTTAGGCCTATTAGCTGTGGGTTTATATGTGGTCGGTTTGGGACTGCTTAGTTTGCACAGTACGGGTTGGGCTCTGGTCGGGATGTGGGCTGGCCTGGGCTGTGTATGGGGTTGCTTATGTGGGCTGGGATTTAATGCTTTCTTCCATTGGTTTCTATATAACCATTCCTATATATATAACCATATATATATATATATATATATATATATATATATATATATATATATATATATATATATATATATATATATATATATATATATATAGACTTTTATCTACATATAGAAATACCTATATATATACACCTATATTACTCATATAACCAAATATATTCCAAAATATTATTATATATCTAGAATGACATATGCATATATATATATATATAAAAAATATATATATATATATATATATATATATATATATATATATATATATATATATTTTATATATATATATATATATAATATATATATATATATATATATATATATATATAGATATATATATATATATATATATATATATATAAAATATATATATATATATATATATATATATATATATATATATATATACAAATACACACGTATTTAATATTTATTTATATTTACATACCAATACACACATATATAATATTTATATATACTTACATTCACATTCACACATATATAAAATTTATTTGACAATAAAATAATATAACCAATAAATAATAATATTAAATAACAATCCTAATAAAAATAATAATAATAACAAAATTTAATATACCAATAATAGGCATTGCATCTACTTGAAATATGTCTACATGGGTGTATTTGATCTCACTACATGCCTACAAAGGCTTGGATTCAGTTCGGGTCCAGTTTGACTAGTTCGGTACGACCGGGTCACTTAAACGTCAAATAAAATTAATAATGAAACATTAAATTATTTATAAAGGTTAAGTCGCAACTTGGCCTGATTTTCTTAGTTAGGACATCACTATGGCTCGGCCTTCCCTACCAGGGCTAATACACTGGTCAAAGCACACTACTGCACTATCTGTGCCATAATTTCTAGTCGTCTTGTACTTCAAAACTCAACCATAGCTAAAATCATCTACCGTAATAATTAACAAAATAAACATTAATAAAATTCTAAAATTACCATTTAAATCAAACAAATAAATAAAAAAATATTTCAAAATTTCGAGAAGGAAAGCTACAAGCCTCCTCGTTAGCAATGCTCCAGCAGATCCTCCTCTTCTAGACGAGTGCAACGGAGTTCGTTTGGGGAGAAACGGACTCCGGATGAAGAAAATGGGATATTTGGAGGAGAAGATCTACTAGGGTTCACTTGTGGAGGCTAAACTTCACAAATGAAAAGAGAGGGGAGGCTGTACTGCTGTGGGCAGCCAAGATGTGGGGTCTCTAGGGTTAGGGTTTCACTTGGGCCAACTCTTTCTTTGTCACGACCCGCACCCTGTTTAGGGGCACGAGCACGTGGGTACGTCCAGCCTACGCCGCAGTATCGGCGGTAGAACGCTGTAAAAGGTCATCTAGAATATATAGACTCTAAAACACAATGATATAACCTGTCATCTCCGCACGAAGGAATATAACCACAACTCAATCACATAATTCTAAGGTAGATAAACACGATGATAAAGATAAAGATGAGATAATTAGTCTGAAATAGTACCGAACCACAATCACAAGTTCAGAGACCAAGACATAAAATAATATCCCAAAATAAATACTACAAGTCTCAAAGTATCAAACTAGAATGTAATCAAGACAAAATCTAGATGAACTAGGTAACTACTGGCGGTACGTCCTCTACGAGCACCGGGTCCAGAGGCTGGTCCTGGTCGTAGGCTCCATCTATGCCAAACCCGTAGTAGGTCGGACAATCTGCATCTAAATCCTCTGAAAAACAACGGAGGTTATCCTGTCAGGATATGAGCAAGTACAAACGCCAATAGCAGTTCCATGTGAATTGACAAATACTATAAGAGACAATCATAATGAAATACAAGATGGAATATCAAGACTGAAAGTAAAACGGTACAAGAGAACTGTAAATCATGTCATGTGTGAGATATAAGATGAAACTGGAATATAAATAATGGAAAGTAATCTGAGGTATGATGTAAACAAAAAATAAAGTGCCATGAGATATCAGAGCATTATGTGATCGGCTTGGGTCAAGATCAGGCTGTTCCATTTGACCGGCTATGCACAAGTAGTATAATAATATAGGGATCAGGCCGGCCAAAATGGAAAGCTATGTGCAAGTAGTATAAGGTCAGGCTATACCCTACGTGTGGTGAGGGTGGAGCTATCCGCAAGTAATAAACAAGTAAGGGTAATGATCACATAACCTCTAATAACTCCCCCATCCCCGAGTAGTATAATGAATCCAGACATGACAGGTCATGACACGGGATTCGAAGAGCAGGGGGCCAGCCCACTCCCAAATTGGTGTCTACACAAGTACAAGAAACAATATCGAACAATGTACTCATATACCAGGTAAACCAGGAATGACATCTCATGACGAGATTCAATGTATACTAGTCCGTGTATCCTCGTGTCGAGAAACAAGTATAACACTACAACTGAATCGGATATAGTAGATATCAAGACAATGAAAACTATCAGAGAAGGTACTCGCCTGTCGTCCTGAGCTGAGAAAATCGAACTACAACCCACACAATGAGCCACGAACAGTCAACTCGCACAACTGTCTCCTAATGCTGAAACAAGCATTACCAACGTTCTCAGAATGATCAAATTAGCTAGAAACGCCTACCCATAAGTCCAATTCTGGACACATGGGCAAAACGGTAATTTTGGGTCAAAATGGTGTCCGCCGTTGGACCCACTTTGCACCGAAAAACGTGCCAGAATCTACGGTCTCTACAGTCATCAAACTATATACCTACAGGTCCAGTTTGACGAGACGAACCCAACGGTATGTCCAATTTTGAATCTCGGTGGGCTGTGCACAAAATCACCCGTTGAGTGGGATTGTGGGCCTGCCAAAATGGCGTCCCGATCAACGGTCTCAGAATCGGACCAAACTTGGCATACAGAACCAGAAAAATATTTCGAGTCCAATGGCGCAAGTTTCGTCGCGATTTGATGAGTGTGCACAAAGTAATTGACAAATATGCAAAAGGCCGATACGGTAAATTTTTGACGGATACGCATCAAATTCGTCGCGCACACGCGATCAATTTGAATTCCGTCAAAGCTCACACGACCACGAAGTCAATACGCAACTTTCGATGCTTTCGGTTCGTGACTACGTCGTCCGGATTGACGGGACGGACGGCGTATCGGGACAATTTTTCTAAAAATCCACTTTGAAAATCAGTTTTTTTTTCCAACTTCACAAATCAATAACTTTCTGTACAGTGCATGAAATTCGATTCTACAAAAAAGGTTTTAAAACCCTATAGGTTTTCTCTAAGTCTCTTCAGACCGATTTTGAAAATTTGCAACACGATGGTCGCAAATCGGCCACGAAGTTGGTATTTCGGGACAGTTTCTAAACCCACAAAATCGAGTTTTTTCTCGATTTTGGAACTCGTTTTTCGTCGCACATGGTGCGAATCGGCACGAACTATTTGAAGGAAATTAAAGGTGTATATGTTGGGATCATACCGGAAGAAACGGCTCGAAGATTGATCGAGCGTGCGCGGCGCAACGTCGTTCCGAAGTTGGCTCGTCGCTGACAGTTTCCGCGCGCGCGAGTGGGATGCTCGTTGCACTTTTTCCGGCGAAGGACGGCCCCGGGTTGGTAGACGGCGACGTCGGGGTGTACACTGGGTTGGGGGTGACGGCTAGGATTTGATTTTTGTGAAAATCTCTCTCTCTTTCTCTCTCTAAAAAAATATATATCTATATATATACGCTCGGTTAAAGGGGGCCGCTCAGTTTACTTCGGGTTGGAACTAAAAAGGGGGCGCGATTCCTAAGCAACTACTTTTGCTTGGTTGCTAACGTGGGGGGCTCTGTTTGTTAGTTTTGGTTTGTTATTAGGTTTTTTTTTTTATTCTTTCTTTTCTTTTTCTTTCCTTTCTTTAGTACTAAAACTTTATATATAATTTATATACATACATACATACATACATACATACATACATACATATATATTATTTATTATATATTATTTATTATAAAAATCAACCACATATTATTTATTCATTTATTTAACAAAATACTATTTACTAACCCCTTTATAAATAATAGTACATATATATATATATATATATATATATATATATATATATATATATATATATATATATATATATATATATATATATATATATATATATATATATATATCTCATAAAATGAAATAAATACCAACAAATTCTAAAATTATTTCTAAAATTAAAAATAATTATTTCGTATCTATATTTATTTAATATATTAAAAGTATTATAATAAAAACTTATTGCTCATATATTTATCTATATCAACAAATTATCTATTTAACTAATAACGTAAAAACACTAACATTAATAACTTAAATAATATTAAAATATTAAAATAATATAAATGACTATATTAGTCCTATTCAGAAAATTGGGGGTGACATTCTTAAGTAAGAATAATGCCCAAGTCACAAAGGCTAAAAAGGCTTACATGCAAAAGGCTTAAAAATCAATTAAAAGCCTTCTAAATTAAACCCAAGCCCTAAATGAATTCTAATAAGTAAAAAAATAATTTCTAAGACATGGTTAGGCTCCTATACCATGTCCACTAAGGTTAAACCAGTTGCTAGCACAACACATGTCAAAATATCTAAAAAAATCACAAAATGGCCAAAATGACTAAAATACCCTTTCTATGAAAAAGTGGATGCTACAAGTCTACCCCCCTTAAAATAATTTCGTCCTCAAAATTAAAGACAAAGTGCATGATTAAGAAAGGACAAAATCATACCTCAAGACTGGAAAAGATAGGGATATCGTTCGCGCATCTCATCCTCTTTCTCCCAGGTGGACTCTCCTGGAGAGTGATGCCTCCAAGCTACGCGAACTAAAGGTATCGACTGGTTCCACAACACCTTCTCCCGTCGATCCAGAATCTCCACATGCTGCTCTGGATAACTGAGAGTTGGGCCCACCTCGATCTCGGAATGGTCCAGTACATGGCTAGGATCTGCCACATATCGTTTCAACTGTGATACGTGAAATACATTGTGGACTTCCGCTAAGGAAGGGGGCAAGTCCAATCTGTATGACACGTCACCGACCCTTCCGCTGATAACGAAAGGTCCGACATAGCGTGGGTTAAGCTTTCCTCCTCCACCGAAACGAATAGTGCCTCGAGTCGGTAAAATCCTCAAGAATACCATATCTCCAACCTAGCACAAGCATGGTCTCAATTAACTAAAAACAATCACACAATCAACAAAAACACAAACAACAAGATCCTAATCCTAAGTCTACGCTATACCTCAAACTGCAAAGGTCTCTGGTCGCTGTCGGCCCATTGCAGTTGTCTGTCCTGCGCCATGCGAAGTCGATCCCTGATGAGCTTTACCTTCTCAGCTGCGTCAACAACCATCTCAGGTCCCAATAAAGCTCGCTCTCCAACATCATCCCAAGACAAGGAAGTACGACATCTACGCCCATATAATGCCTCGAATGGTAACATACCAATGCTGGCCTGGTAACTATTATTGTATGCAAACTCCACCAAGTGCAGGTGATCCTCCCATGATCCTCCAAAATATAGTACACAAGTCCGTAGCATGTCCTCGAGAGTCTGAATAGTCCTCTCTGACTGTCCGTCCGTCTGAGGGTGGTATGCAGTACTAAATTTGAGCTGAGTGCCCTAACTACTCTGCAGACTCCACCAGAAATGGAAAGTAAAGCAACTATCCCGATCCGAGACAATGCTCACCGGAACTCCATGTATCCTGATAATCTGTCGCATATACAACTCCACTAGCTTCTCAGTAGATGTCCCCACTTTGAATGGCAAAAAGTGGACCGATTTGGTCAACCTGTCCACGATGACCCAAACTGCGTCTTTTTTTCCTGGTGAACGCGGCAATCCAGAAACAAAATCTATCGTAATGTGCTCCCACTTCCACTCCGAAATGGGCAATGGCTGCAACAGTGCTCCTGGCCTCTGCCTCTCTGCCTTAACCTGCTGACAGACTAGACACCTGGCTACGAAGCGTGCTACCTCCCGCTTCATCCCATACCATCATATATGCTCTTTTAGATCTCTATACATCTTGTTGGCACCTGGATGCATAGTGTACTGAGAGCGATGGGCCTCCTGCATGACCTACTTCCGAAGCTCTCCGCTAGGCACACATAGTCTGGAACCGTGCCTCAATGTGCCGTCATCTGCAATAACGAACTCCTCATCCGCCAAACCTGCTCGAACCTGCTCTCGGACACACCGTAAAGTAACATCTTCGAACTGAGCTGACTTGATCCTCTCCATCAAGTCTGACGGAATCTGAAGGCCCCACATCTGCATCTGAACTCCTGGCACGATCACCTCGATCCCCAAGCTTTCCAAATCTGCTAATAAGTGACGATCCATCGTCATGCACATAGCTACCGGATATGTACTCAAGGCATCGGCAACCACGTTGGCCTTTCCTGGATGGTACTGCAATGAAATGTCGAAGTCCTTCATCAACTCCAACCATCTGTGCTACCTCATATTGAGCTCTTTCTGTGTAAACACATACTTCAAGCTCTTATGGTCTGTGAAGATCTCCATATGCTCTCCGTATAGATAGTGTTTCCACAACTTCAGAGCAAAGATAACTGCCGCCAACTCCAAATCATGGGTAGGGTAATTCTTCTCATACGGACGTAACTGCCTGGATGCATAGGCAATCACCTTCCCATGCTGCTGTAAGACACAACCCAAACCCTTTCCTGAGGCGTCACTGTAGATAGTGAACCTGCCTGATCCAGATAGCAATGTCAAAATTGGGGCTATCGTCACTCGCTTCTTCAACTCATCAAAAGCAACCTGACACTCCCCTGTGCAGACAAACTCTGCGTCCTTCCGGGTCAGCCTAGTCAATGGCTCTGCAATTCGGAAGAAATTCTGAACAAACCTCCTGTAGTATCCTGCCAATCCCAAAAAGCTCCTGATCTCTGCGACTGAACTCGGTGCTGTCCACGCCTCAACTGCTCTGATCTTCTTTGGGTCAACTGAGATCCCATCTCCGGTCACCACATGACCTAGAAAATCAACTCGATCCAAGAAGAACTCACACTTCGAAAGCTTGCCGTAAAGCTGCTCCTTCATGAGAGTCTCCAGAACCACTCTTAAATGCTTCTCATGCTCCTCTGGGGTCTTCGAATACACCAAAATGTTATTGATGAACACCACCACGAACTTATCCAAGTACCGGCGGAACACCTTGTTCATCAAGTTTATGAACACTGTCGGGGCATTAGTTAACCCAAACGACATTACCATGAACTCAAACTGGCCATACCGAGCCTGAAAGCTGTCTTCGGAATATCCTCCTTCTTTACCTTCACCTGATGATAGCCTGACCTCAGATCAATTTTGGAGAATAACTTCGCTCCGCTCAGCTGATCGAACAGGTCATCGATCCTCGGCAGTGTGTACTTGTTCTTGATCATGAGGCTGTTGAGTGTACTGTATTCGACACACATCCGTACCGACCTATCCTTCTTCGATACAAAGAGTACTGGCGCACCCCACGGTCTATCGAATGAAGCCCTTGTCCTGTAACTCATCCACCTGCTTCTTCAACTCCACAAGCTCACTGTTGTTCACTCTATAGACATGCTGAGATATCGGCTCTGTGCCGGGTACCAAGTCTATAGAGAACTCCACATCCCTGTCCGGAGGCAACCCTGGCAACTCCTCCGAAAAACATCCATAAACTCAGCTATCAGTGGATGTGGCACGCTCTGCTCCTCTGCTGAAACTCCGTAGAAAACTCCACTGCTCTGCTTTGACTCCCTCCTGGTGAACTCGAACTCTGGCTCTCCTGGCATGCTGAAAAGAACTCTACCACCACGATAATCTACACTGGCATTGTGCCTGCTTAACCAATCCATACCGAGTACAATATCGTAGTTCGGTAATGGCATTACGAGCAAACTCACATCCAATTCTCGGCCTCCCAAAACTACTCTCCGATCCTTGCAAACATCACGGACGAGGATAATACCATCCCCAGTCGTGATCTTGCAAGTCCTATGCAAAGGTTAGAAAGCTGGTGTATAATGGCAAATGATACAGACACAAAGTTATGGGAAGCACCCGAATCAAATAATACGAATGCAGAAAAAGAGTCGATAAGAACAGAACCTGCTATCAGATCGCCTACTGCCTCGGTATCCTCTGCTGCCATGGCGAAAGCTCGTCCCTGCTGGCCTCCTCTAGTCTGCTATTGCTGCTAGACAAACTTCTGCTGCTGGGTCGGTAATGGTCCCCTCTGCTGCTCCACTGGAGCCTTGGTTCCTGCTCCCTGTCCTTTACGCCCGAAAGCCTCTGGACACTCCCTCAACTGATTCTCTGATGAACCGTAGAGTAGGCACTTGCCTAGCCTCTTCCTGCACTCATTCTACCATGCCCTGGCTTCTTGCAGAAGTCACAAATGGTGGCCTGCTGCTGTCTCGGTGCCTGCTGACCCTGTCTTTGCTGTGCCTGCGAAAACGGCCTATGTTGCTGTTGGAAAGGCCTCTGCTGATGCTGCTGCTGAAAATGAGGCTTCTTGGCCGGTCCTCCACTGTCACCGGCTGCATGTGAATCGCGACCTCGCTTCTGTTTCAGCTCTAGATCATCCTCTGCTGCCATAGCTCCATCAAAATCTCCTCAAATGTAGCATTCATGTTGCTCTTGGTTAAGGACTTGACTTCCTTAACCAAGCCCTTCCTGAATCTCCTAGCCTTCGCTGTCTCATTAAGGCCCTCCACAAATCTGCTCAGGCGGTAGAACTCCCCAGCGTACTCCTCTACTGTCTGGTTCCCTTGAACCAGGTTCTCAAACTGCGTCTCCAACGCGCCAAGTGCAGTATCAGGGAAGAACTTCTCCTTGAAAAGCTTCTTAAAAGTCTCCTAAGTTTGCCCCGTAGTACCAACCCTGGGGTCGGTCTGGTACCAAGTGCGGGCAAGGTCCTGTATCATACTTCCCGCTGCTTCCACCTGGAGTCTAGCCGGTATCTCTGTGAGACAGAAAATCTCCTCTATGTGCTCGATCCAGTCGTCCGCGTAAAGGATACCCTCTGTACCCTTGAAGTCTCGCGGCCTCATCTTCTGGAAATCCTGAATACCTAGAGTCCTCGGCTGGTATGGCTGGATCTGCCCTTCTTGGGGTTGGGCAGTCACCTTCTCCACTGCCACCATCGCTAACTGGTAGGCATTATCAATGCCCTGTCTCATGTCCTCTGTCTGGCGTCGCTGCGTCTCCATCATCTGATGCATGAAGGCAAAACACTGCGCCACATCAACTGTCCCCTGGGGCGGTGTGGTAGCATCCCCTGAACTCCTGGGATAGTCCTCGGAACCGATGGAGGAACACCCCCAAAAGTTGCAGACGGGCCCATCTGAGCAGGAACAAGAGGCACTATGGTCCCTAGGTCCTGCTGAGTCGGACGAGAAGTAGCAGACCTCTCAGTAGTATCCCTAAGACCAGAGCGCTGCGATCGTGTCTCCACCATCCTGAAGACAGATCAAACAAGGAATCAATTTCTGAAAAAGAAGCAAAATCATCAAAGGAGGACATTTGTTTTCAAAAGGAGACAATTAACAACAAGAATTTGATAAGAGTTTTCCTAATGTGATTGAGTACCTTAACTTATATCTTATATCCTACTTCATGATGTAATGATACTCTAGTTCGAGTACCACTACGAAATCACACTAGTTGTGATTGGAGACCTGCATGGGCCACCACTAAAAACGTGTCACGACCCGCACCCAGTGAAAGGGCACGAGAAGTGAAGTACGCCCAGCCTATGCCACAGTGTCGGCGGTAGAACGTTGTCCCGAGTCACAGTATCTAACACAGTCTAGAATATGCTCCGAATGGAGAATAAATAATAAGTAACTCAATCACAACACTAAGATGGAATAGAAGAATAAATCTCAAGAGAGTCACAGATATAAATAAAAGTCTAGGTGTAAACCATCAGAACAAAATCTCAAATACAACTCATAATATCTCAAATAAAGACAATAAAATACTAAGTCTCAGCTAGACTATGGGCAAGTCCTCAGCGACTGCTGGATCCTTCTGAGGGTCCATGTCACCAGTGTCATCTAAGCCAATGCCATAATAAGTAGGGCAGAACTCTTCATCATCACCTGTAAAATTTTCAACATGCCCAATCAGGACGGAACGAGCACATATCTCTCACAACAGTTCATATCAGGATTGGACATATAAAGCAAGCTATAGAAAATTATACATGAAATGTTGTAAAGAAGATCAACAAGAGCGAGAATATCAAGACCAGATATGACTATGATAAATAGAGAAATGTAACTATCTACGTGGTTTAGAGCATAAATTGGTTATGTAAACAGGTTGGGTTGCACATGGATAAACTATGGAGTTGCATATGAATACCTACTGGAGATAATGATCACATAACCAACTACACTCTTTCTGTCCCCAATCAATACATAAGGATCAAGACATGATATGTTATTGCACATGGATAACAACTACTTTATACATGGAGCTCATATGGTCATGAGTGTACATGAATAACATATGAGTGTACATGGATAAATATGAATACATAGAGTACATGATGAACACGATAAAGTATATGAACATGATATACTCGATGTATCCGAGGGGATAACATCGCATGAAAAGATCCATAGGGTACTAATCCGTGTGACATCGTGTCTGTAGGTCCTAAAAATCAAGTTGCACCCATCAAAAAAAGCAATAAAAATCAAATTGCGCACCCTTCAAATGAATTGTGCAGGAGACAGACTGCGCAACAAATCAACTGCGCGAGGTCGAACCGCGCTAACATCCAAGCACGCTAGCTGACGTGGCAACGTCATTATTACCTGACAAAAATCCGATCTTCTGACAGCTGACAGCCCGATAAACGATGAGTCTTTCGTTTCTTGTACAGCACAACGCTCGAGGACAACTGTACAGCCAGCACAATCTACCAGCCCAACCGAAGCGCAGTCTGCCAGATCCTTTGCAGCGCAGTTCGATCCCAGCACAGTCTAAAGCTAGCGCAGTTCTAGTGGCGCAATCTATCAAGATAACTAAAATTTTATACGTGGCCTATATGCCATCAATTGCTCACTATGTGGCAACCGTCTGTACACGACCATGTGCATTTCAATCAAACAATCCCACGCATCTAATACAGTTGAGCCACGATCGAGTAACTGCCAGCACAGTTCGCTGTCTGCGCAGTCCAATGCCTGCGCAATCCAACCTGCGCAATCCAGAAATAACTACTAATTAGTTATTTCTAGAACTCTATAAATAGAGTTTCAAGTCCTTCATTATCAAGATCAGATCATTCACGATCATCAGAGAGATCAGGAGTTCTTGCCCAAGTGCTGCTGCTTTCTTCAGAGGCTACCGTCTTCAAAGTTTACTTCGTCCAAGGGATAAAGCGATCGTCTTCAGATCGGATTCCTATAGTTGTACTTTTCCAGAATTCAATTGTAATCTTCTTACAAAGTTTGTGAAATAAAAATAACACTTTTGTTTTTGCAAACAAAATGGCGACTCTGCTGGGGAGGACTTTCTCCTCCGACGAGAAAGTGACAACTCAATGTGACGTTGTGTCTATCAGAAAGACGCAGAAGACGCTGGTTGTAAAGGTCAACCAGACTGCCTACGAGGCGATGATCAACTCCGGGGCTACTCGTCGTACTGCAACCTCTGCCAAGAGCAAGGTTCGTTCAGTGTAGACTCCAAAGTCCTCTGTGTAGTCCTGTGCGCAATCATCTGCGCAACCTGCTGTCTCTGCTGCTAAGGAGCCACTGGCCACTTCTGCTTCTGCACAAAACACCACCCGTACTACCAAAGCGTAAGCTAGAGCTCCTGTGCAGTGTACTGCTCCCCTTACTGTCGCGCAAGCTACTTCCTATGCTGCTATGGCAAAGTCCAAGACTCCTCTCCCCCTAGCGCAGTTGGTGACCTCCTTCCCTCCAACGCAATCCACTGAAGCCAGAACTACTGCTGCACAAACTACAGTTTCTGTGGCCAAAAGGCCATCTGTCAAAGCTTCCCATGCGCAATCAGCTAATGCGCCTATTGCCACTTTAACCTCTGCGCAAGCTGTTCTAGCGCAGTCTAATAGGGATGGCCCTTTGGCTAATCTTCCTTCTTCTCACAGCAAGGAGAAAAACTCTGCTCCTCTTCCCAAGCACCCTGTTGTTCTAACGCAATCTACTGGGGACAGTCTGTTGACTATTCCTTCTCCTTCTCAGAACAAAGGAAAAGGCTCGTTGGTCTTTTCTCAAACTTTCTCGTTCCATGACTTGGAAGACAACAGAGGAAAACACTCTTTAGCCAACCCTTCTTCACAAAATAAGAGAAAAGGTCCTTTGGTCTTTTCTCAGTCTTCTCCGGTTTTTACCGTAGAAGATCAATCTGAACGTGCCTCGACACCAATCAGCACAAGAACTCTCTCAGACAAGAGTTCTTCTCTCCCTGCCAAAGGGAAATGTACTAATCAAAGAGGTATTCTGTCTACTCCGGTAGCGGAATTCCAAGATCTTCCAACTCTCTGGATATCCCGCTCAAAGCAAGGAAAATTACTGGTATCTCAAACAGAAACCCCTGGGGGTGAGTTTGCTGATCTACGGGATTATCTCAATAAACCTAAGTCTACATCAACTTCGGCGAAACGCAAGCAGCCAATGCCGAAGATGAACCTGCATAAGAGGCAAACTTCCAGGATGAAAAATCCTGATACCTATGCTAATGAAGTGAGTACTTCCCTGTATACTCACGGGACAAAACATCTGAAGAATCGGAACCATGTTCCGAATGTGGTCAAAGAACATATCCCTCAAACTTTTTCTCGTCCCGTCATTGTTCCTGATCTCCGAGAGCACCTCAAGCAAAAGTGGGAAAATATCTCGACACCTCCAGTTCAATCACTTGAACACCATGGTAATCACAAGGTTGTCATCCAGTGCTGTTGCCAGACAACAAAACGATCTGTCTTCGATTGTCTGAATTTTGCAACTCCCGAACCTATGTCAGAAGATGAAGACGAAGTGTTGTATGCTTCCGTCAATATGGCTTCTTGAGGCACTGGGGGTAGAAAATGCTCCAAACACGACAAGCCTCGCAGGCCCAGCCAACGGTACTTAGATTTACTCCACGAATCTTCTGAAGGAGTATTTCGACATACCCGATCCCAAAGTTGAGACACAATGGGGCATGGAAATCTTCTCCAAGATCCTTCTGGTCATCTTCCTACTTCTCATTCAGGAGATGATTCCTTTTCTGATTATAATGCATACAACAAAAGTTCTGAACAAACAGTGTCCTCTACTGTACCTAGAGAAGTAACAGCTTATGTTGTCACTGAAGATCCAGACACTTCTAGTTCGGCTAATCAAGAACAACGAATAGCTGCACTGGAAGATAAGCTGAAGACCATGGCTGAAATGGTCGCCAGTATGCATTCTATCATCGTGGCCCAACATACAGTACCACCGACCACATCTGCTGCAAATCCTGAGATCATAGTATCGTCGGTACCTATCAATGCAGGGCTGGGGGTAGTATCTCCTCAAATACTCCCTGTACAAGTTCAACCCATACCTAGTCAGTCAGGAGCTGGGGGTAGTACTTATCACGATGTTCCTCCCCCTAACACTGTAATTTAGCCTGGTCCTTCTTTATTTCCGGAGGATGCTAATGAAGCTGTCAAACTCTTGCGCACTCACTTTGAGGCCTTCAAAGAGAAGGACAACTTACAGAGATTGGGGATCAAACAACCCTATCCAGTTGAGTGGAAGGAAGTCCCATTCCCTCCAAAGTACAAGATTCCTACAATTTTTCTGTTTGACGGCAGCACTTCTCCGAGTCAGTTTATTAACCACTTTGAGGTAATGACTGTTTAACTTCAACCAAATGACGCTCTTCTTACCAGGGTATTCGTCGGCTGTTTAGCCGGTGTGGCATACGATTGGTACAGAAGCTTGTTTGATGGCTGTATCACTTCTTTCTCGGGTCTTAAACAAATCTTCTTGGAGCGATTCTACGAGGGAATCAACGACATGACCATGTCGGCCCTCAACAAGATCAAACAAAGACATAATAAAACTGCTGAGAGTTTCATTGAAAGATTTCGCCGAGAAGCATTAAAGATGCCTCCTGGAACTCCGGCCGCTGTCACTATAGATACCTGTAAGGCAAATCTTTTGCCTATCATCAGCATGTGGACAGGATCAACTCAATTTTAAGACTGGCCATCATTCATTGTCAACGCTAAAGCAGCTAAAGTTAGCGCTGACAAGTTCAAGCAGTTGGGGGTACACATGTCTAACCTCGACCGGGATGAACACCATACATCTGGTAGCGGTAATCGCCAGAATAACCGTAAGGGTAAAGAAACTTTGAACATCAACTTGAAGAACAAAGAATCTCTGGCCGTTAATGTAGCTCCACCTACGTCTACTTCTACTCCTTCTGCCCCTCCACCAAGGGAACCTCGTCCGAAAGTAGAGTACTCCTTTGACGAGAATGACACCGTGAGCATCTTTGATTGCTTGATCAAAAGCAATAAGCTACAACTCCCAGACCCGAAGAAGCCTGACGAGGTCGGTAAGACTGATCATCCCAAATATTATGTTTATCACAGGTTCATTGGACATCCCACTCGAGCATGTTACGTGCTTAAAGGCAAAATTCAAGAGCTAGTCAACGCTGGTGTTGTCACTCTTCAACAAGATGAGAAGACTGTTACCGCGAATATGGTCTCAGTACAGTTCGGTAACTTCCCTCCACAGCTGGTACAGCATGGTGTCATCCCTATCCCCAAGGCCACTCTCGAGATCGTGAATCTCCCTCCTCCACGAAGTGAAGGTTTCGTCCCCTTATCTCTTGATAATGGCGAGATTATGTGGATCCACTCGAATCTTGTTTCTGACTTTGAGGCTCCTTCTAAGCAAAAAGACCGCTCCAAGGGCAGAACAAAGATCTGCAATATGGTGTCTTTTGACCCCATAGTTGAAGAGGAAATCCTGCTGGGCACCAGGTCAGGAAAAGCCTACCTACAGGAAGTTCCTGAAAATCAAGAAAACCCTGCTTCTTCTTCTGAGTCTGCTCCAGTGCAACCTGTCTCTGCTGAGAACATCCCTTCTGCATCCTCACCGGTTGTAGAACCCATTCCTTCCAAACCGACAGCAACCGACAAAAGCAAACAACAAGTCCGCTTCGACAAACCTTTGAAGAAGTCATCTCCTTCTGGACTTGAAAAGCCATATAACTTTGATATCTTGGCTGAACTAGCCAATACACCGGCCATGCTGTCAATCTTCGAGCTTTTGCGCCTCTCCAAAGAGACTCGAAAAACTCTGAGTGAAGCTCTAATACAGGCAGAAACTTGTCTAACCCTTCTAAAAAAACTGAAAGCAGAGCCTGTCTCTTGCCTCCATTGTCACAGTGTGTTGGAGTTAATTCCAAATATTACCTTCACACAGAATGATATGTTGATGGAAGACAATAGACATGACCGTCCTCTATACTATACAGGATATGTTGACTCGATAAAAGTCGATCGTATTTTGATAGATCCGGGGTCAGCACTCAGCATCATGCCAAAGACAATGCTAGATGCACTAAAGATCCCAGTACATAGTCTTTCTGGTACAATCACCACCATCCTGGGGTTCAACCAAGAAAGAAGTGAGCCTCTGGACAAGATTCGCCTAAAACTCCAAATAGACAATCTCCGCACAAAGGTGACCTTCTATATTATAGACAACCATGGTTGCTCTTACAATGCTCTTTTGGGGAGACCATTCTTGCATGAACATAATATTGTTCCTTCGACTCTCTATCAATGTTTCAAATATGTTGATGACAAAGGAGAAGTTCAAAAAGAGGTTGAAGATCTTTACCCTTTCAAAGGTGTCGAAGCATATTGTAACGATGCTCGCATGTATAAAGATGAGTTCATGAAGGTAGTACTGGCTCTGGATACTGAAGAAGAACAAGAAGCATGCCCAATGACACCCTCACCATACCTGTTAAAGGACGTGTTTCTCATCCTCAGTCCTCCAAACCACTGGCTATTCACTTGCCAGTCCAGAAGCAACCAACTGATGGTGGTCAAAATCAAAGGGAGCTCACCTCTTATGAGCCACTTATTATCGACCTACGTCGTAACAAGGATAAAAGGCAGCTCACCTCTTCTGAGCCACTTGTTATTGATTTATCTCATAACAAGGATAAAAGGGAGCTCACCTCCTCTGAGCCACTTGTTATTGACCTCCGTCGTAACAAGTCCAATCCTCCTCCACGTTCTTCTTCTCTCCCTCTTGTAATCAATCTGACCAAGTCTGCTAAGGCTAAAGGTCCTGTTGTAAATACAGATGTACAAATCAATGAAAAAGTATCTCCTTTCCAGTATACTGATGTCATTTATCATGCTAAGTGCTATTTGGATATGTTAGATAGCTTTCAGTCATTTACATTGGGAGTCGTACAGTCTCTTCAAACATAAGTCTTACTCGAACACCCAGATGATTCATATTTTGTTGTCCTTTCTCGAAAAAGAGGCAAAAGTCCAATACTTTTTACTAAAGGGCCAGAACAAAAATTCAGCTATACGGATGATAGCAAAAGTAATGATACAGGATGTCTCCAACTTCGTCGTTATAGTCAACAATCAAAAGACATCATCCAAAAGATGGGTTATGACTTCAAGAATGGCCTCAACTACGGTAAGGGTAGAAGAACTCCTATCCGTACGGTTGTTCCGAAAGGAAAATCAGAGATGTACTACAGCAGGACAAAAAGAGGTGTCGGATATGCTTCACCTCCAGTCTTATCTCCAGCAATCTCCGAATCCAATAGTGAGGAGCGTTCTAATTCTTCTGATTCCAGATCATGGGATTCTGACACCAGCATTGGTCAAGTTCATCGGCTGATTGTATCTTCTAACATGGTCTCCGCCGAACTTCCAGAAGGTTATGATGAAGACATCGAAGAAAGTCCTGAAACAGATCCTTGGGCTCAACGAATGGATACCCAATGGGAACTCCAATTCGAATAACGAAAACCTCCTACCGAAGATCAATTAGTTCAAATTGACGTAGGAGAAAGCGGGTCACCTCGTCCAATATTCATTAGCAAGAACCTTCCAGAGGCAGATAAGCAAGAATTAATTCTTCTTATTCGAGAATATATTGATGTCTTTGCTTGGAGTTATGAAGACATGCTAGGTTTAGATCCTAAAGTTGCTACTCACAAATTGAATATCTTGCCTAATGCAAAGCCGGTCAAACAACATCAAAGGCGATTCAAGCCAGAAATGATGGACGCAATCGACGATGAAGTCAAGAAGCTCATCGTTTGTGGATTTATCCGAGAAGAACAACATCTAGATTGGGTAGCCAACGTTGTTGCAGTCCAAAGTTCGAGTCTGCATCGACTTCCGAGATCTTAACGAAGCCTATCCAAAAGATGAGTTTCCTCTCCCTATCACAGATGTCATGATCGACAACACTTGTGGGTTTGAAAGGATATCCTTCATGGATGGATTCTCCGGATACAGTCAGATTCGGATGAATCCTGAAGATGAAAAACATACTTCTTTCCATACTCCTCGCGGAGTCTATTGCTATACCGTGATTCCATTTGGTCTCAAGAACGCAGGTGCAACTTACCAACGAGCTATGAGTACCATCTTTCGAGATCATCTTCGCAAGACTGTTGAATGTTATATCGACGATATTGCCGTCAAGAGTCATCTAAAGGAAGATCACATCCAAGATTTGAGAACTATATTCAATCTCATGTGCCAACATCAACTCAAAATGAATCCCACCAAGTCATTCTTGGGTGTCTCTAGTGGCAAATTTCTCGGCTTCGTCATTACCTCTAAGGGTATACACGTAGATCCCGAGAAGATCAAAGCCATTCAAGAGATGCGTCCTCCACGCAACCTAAAAGAGCTACGAGGATTCCAAGGTCGACTTGCGTACATCAGGAGGTTCATTTCGAATCTGTCTAGACGATGCTGACCATTTACTCAGCTAATGAAGAAGGGTGTATCTTTCATTTGGACCGAAGAATGTCAACAAGCATTCGATGACATAAAGCGATATCTCATGAACCCACTAGTCTTAGTGCCACCAATCTCTGGCATACCACTCTTAATGTATATCCGTGCTATGGATCATTCATTGGGTGCTCTACTTGCCCAAAAGAATAAAGAAGGTCATGAACATGCCATCTATTATCTCAGTCGTACTATGATTGGTGCCGAACACCGTTATAGTCCGGTCGAAAAAGAATGCTTAGCTCTTATGTTTGCTGTTCAAAAGACGAGACATTACATCATCAGCCAAACTATTCACGTTATTTCCCGATTTAATCCTCTTCGGGTACTGATGAAGAAGCCTAGCACACTCAATTCTCGGTTAGCTACGTGGGCCATTCTGCTAGCCCAATATGACATGGTATATGTTCCTCAAAAATCTGTTAAAGGTCAAGCACTGGCAGATTTCTTAGCAGCTCATCCTATACCAGAGACATCTAAGCTTTATGATAAAATTCCAGACGAGACACTGTAATCAAATATGATCTCTGAAAAATTTCCTACTTGGCGTCTGTTCTTCGACGGTGCATCCAGGATCGGACCAAATGGTACCATTGTCGCAGGAGTTGGAGTTGTTCTTGTTTCTCCAGATGGGTCAACTATCCAAAGAGCCTACTCCCTAGATGAATCTTGCTCCAACAACGTAGCAGAATATAATGCTCTACTCATTGGCCTTCAATTAGCTAAGCAACTGGACGTCGAATATCTTGAAGTCTATGGTGACTCCAAGCTGGTTGTTAACCAGGTTAGAGGAACCTATGAAGTTCGTAATCAAGATCTAGTGCCTTATCATGAAGCGGCAATCATCATGGCTACATCATTCAAAGCCTTCTTCATCAAATATGTCCGTCGAGCTTGCAATACTGAGGCAGATGCTTTGGCCAATCTTGCAGCAGTCTTAGCCATTCCTATCAAAAGACAACAAGTGGTGGTTGTCTCTAATCGGGAATTGTTCTGCATCGAAAACAATTATGATATTGAGTTCAGTAATCTTACTGAAGCCAATGTTATCAGTGAAGATTGGAGAACTCCTTTCATCGACTTCGTGGTTCATGATATACTCCCTGAAGATCCCAAGGAGGCTACGAGTATTCGTCGATGGTCTCTCCGGTTCTACTATAATCAGACCACCAAGACTCTCTATCGACGGACTTATGACGGACTACTCTTGCGCTGTCTTGCTGGTGATGAAGCGAAGCAAGTATTGCGTGAAGCTCACGACGGTGTTTGCGGAGCGCATCAACCTGGTCCTAAACTACAAGATCGTATCTGACGCATGGGCTACTACTGGCCCTCTATGGTATCCGATGCCATCGAATATGCAAGAAAATGTCGAGCTTGTCAAATCCATACGGATTTCATCCATCAATCGTCGGAATTCCTTCATCCAACTGCGGCTTCCTGGCCTTTCGAAGCTTGGGGCATGGATATTATAGGTCCCATCAATCCTCCTTCTTCTAGAGGACATCAGTTCATACTAGCAATAACCGATTACTTCTCCAAATAGGCTGAAGCTATACCTCTGGCTGAAGTCAAGACCAGTTGTATCATCAACTTCGTCAAACACTATGTCATCTATAGATTTGGTGTACCTCGACGAATCATTCATGACAATGGACCCCAGTTCATTAGCCAGAAGTTCACCAGGTTTTGTGACGATCGTCGGATTGACAATGTCGCTTCGACAGCTTACAATCCTGCTGCTAATGGTTTAGCTGAAACATTCAACAAGACTATCATCAAGCTCCTTAAGAAGTTTGTATCTACTAACAAACGGAACTGGAGTGAAAAGCTTGGAGAATGTCTATGGGCCTACCGTACTACGGTCCGCAACCCCACAGGCTGTACACCTTTTTCTCTGGTGTACAGTTGTGAAGCAGTTCTACCTTTGGAACTTCAGATCCCATCCCTGCGGATTGCCATCGCCAACGAGCTCACTACAGAGAACAACGATCTCGTTCGACTTCAGGAATTAGAAGCTCGACGAGAAAAGGTTATTGGCTCAACAGCATATTGAGTTATACCAAGCCCGCATCTCGAAGACTTTCAATCGCAAAGTTAAAGTCAGAGTCTTTCAGAAAGGAGAACTAGTTTTAACTGTCAGACGTCCTATGACTATGACTCATATGAGCAAGGGCAAGTTCGATGTAAAGTGGGAAGGTCCATATATCGTAAGCAAAGTCTTCTCAAATGGAGCCTATCAACTTTCCGAGCTAGACGGTCGAGTTGCAATGATGCCCATCAATGGCAAATTCCTTAAGAAATACTATGTATGAATGTAACAGGAATTTTATGTGAATATGATCAGACAGTTCATAAATAAAGGTTGATTTTATTTCATCATAAACGATGTTACATAATATCATGGACGAGGATCGCTATCGTCCTTCTTATAGACAGGACGAGGACCACTGCCATCCTTTTCAAAAACATAATCGGCAAAAGAGCCGAGAACATCCTTGCTCGAACCCACCAGGAACTTGCAAGCAGCCATCCTCATGGCCTCTTCTTCCTCCGTCGTCCCTGGTTCAAGTAGAAAGTCCAAGATGTCCTTTGGCGGCTTGGGTGTAGACGAACCTTCGCCCGCCTCTGTCTATTTTGGCTGGGCCGGCTCGATTGGACGTTCCTCAGTGCCCGCTTCAACCTTCGGAGCTATCTCAGCCTTCTTGGATGCATTTCTAGACGACATCTTTGTGTTGAAAAGTGAAAGTGATCATTCTATCTAATCTTCTGTTCTATTTATAGACAGAGATTCGTAAACAATGAAGCGACACATTCATTCTACGGTTCGCCCGTTCATTACATTCATCCGACCGTTCGCCCGTTCATTACATTCATCCGACGGTTCGCCCGTTCATTACATTCATCCGACGGTTCGCCCGTTCATTACATTCATCCGACGGTTCATCCATTCATTACATTCATCCGACGGTTCACCCGTTCATCCATTCATCCGACGGTTCATCCATTCATTACATTCATCCGACGGTTCGCCCGTTCATTACATTCATCCGACGATTCACCCGTTCATCCATTCATCCGACGGTTCGCCCGTTCATCATCAATTCATCTAACGGTTCACCCGTTCATCCATTCATCTGATGGTTCACCCTTTCATCCATTCATCCGACAGTTCGCCCATTCACTACATTCATCCGATGGTTCGCCCGTTCACTACATCTATTCGACGGTTCGTCCGTTCATTCCACCTATCCGACGGTTCATCCGTTCACTATATCTATTCGACGGTTCGCCCATTCATTACATCTATCCGACGGTTCATCCGTTCATTCTATTCATTTGACGGTCCATCCGTTCATTCCGACGAGTCATTTCGTTCATACATTTTTGACGATTCACCTGTGCATTCTATCCATTTCATTCACATCAGCAACTTGTCATGTATTTGTTACCTTTGATTAAGTTGTCTACTGAAATAATGATATTCAATAAATTATATTCTGCCATGTCCACATTACCTCTGAGCAAATATAATGAATATAATTATTTTCTAAATCAAGAAATATATCATGTCCCGGACCTCTGAATATATTTTCTATCGCTATTATTTATATCTGAATGAGATATGCAATAAATAATAGAGCCACAAAAAAAATGTCTTTTTATTGATCAAAATTAAAAGGCATTACAAAAAGGCATGTCATAAACAGAAGATACAAAAGTCTTCCTATTCAACTGGTGGGGTCATCAAACTAGCCATCTGCTGCTTTAAAGTTTGAAGTCGCTCCTCACGAAAATCCATCACCCGTCTTCTAGCTTCTTCCATTCCAGATTTATCATCAAAATATGGCAAGGTTACTAGTCGGCGGGAGATTTCAGCTTGATGAGTCCTGACATACTCATTTCTTTCGTGGGTCAGAATGTCCAGTTGCTGGACTGCAGCTTGATGTTAAGTTGTCTCTTCTTCCAGAGTAAGTTGAACAATTCTCAACTCTTCTTGAAGTCGATCGAACTCTGCTTTCAGCTCAACAACTTTCTTTTCCTTCTCTCCAGCAGCAAATTCTATTATTTCTATCTGGGAGTTATACTCTGAAGACTTAGCAGCAAAAGTGTCCAAGAAAACCTGGAAATCAGCTTTCGTAACTACAGCCTCTCGAGACATCCTCTCAAACTCAGCATGTACCAAGGGTTCTACCTCTCCCCGATTAAGATCTTTGTAGATCTTAACTGATTCCTCCAGCTTATTCAATATGTGTTCAAGATAAATATCTTTAGCTTCATCACCTTGATTTCGGATGGCACTGATCAGATAAGAGGTTGGGCCTCTAACAGTGATGAAACCAACATCTTCTTTCTCTATTACCCTTTCTACTAAGGGTCCCAATGAATTGAAGAAAAGGTTGGTGAATGAGCCAATTATAAATCTGTTAGTAGCTATTGCACCAGGTGTAGCAGCTACTCCCATGGACGTCGAAGCAACAGGTGCCTGTACAGGTGGATGTTCAGCTTCTTGAACGTGAGTTGAGGTCTCTTTGGACAAAGGAGCCATGGTAGAGCTGGTCGCTCCTTCCAGATGTTCCTCTGCGAAATTAAATAAACCCCATCAGTTTGCTGTCATTACCAACTATCGAAAAGGATAACAAGTAAGGACAATCTTACCATTGCTGGGTCCAGTGACAAGTTTGTCATCTACTGACATGGGTTGCAGCCTCGCAGAAGTAGCTTCAGACATTACCGCCTGGCTACTACCCGCTTCAGAGCCGCCTGATAAATGACGGCTACTGCTGGCTATCGCCTTTATTTGTACTATATCAGTACATATTGGAGGAATTGGAGAAAGTTGAATTTCTGCATGGATAAAAAATTAAGATGTCAGCCATTTAATCCATAAAAGAAGGGTATTAATATCAATCAATACCAATACCTCCTTGATGGGTGATAGTAGCTCCCTCCGGTGCTACTTCTTTAACTACATTCTTCTCTGGGGATACATGTACATCAGCATCATCTTCGGGATTCAGAGTGTCATCAACAGCCTCTGCTGATGTATCTTCATCACTTGCACTCTCTTCTTGTGCTTCTTTGCTATCACTTGCGGCAACCGGATCTATATCATCATGGAGGCCGAAGTCACAGTCATTCAGAGCATCGATCATTAATCGATCTTCTTCAGCACGTAGTGATCGAGGAGAAGCTGGAAGGTGAGCGGTTTCTGTTGCAAGTGTTGGAGATTGCGGTGCTTCGGGAGATGTTTCTGGCTCATTTGGCTTCGTAGCGTCATCTGCTGTCTCTGCGATTTCCTTCCTGGTCTCTACAACCTCGTCCCTTTTCTCTGGACTGAAAGCTTCCTGGCTGGGTTCAAGGACAGGTGTAGGGGACGACATCATGACTCCGGCGACAGCACTGGTCACGACCGATGACAGGATAGGCCTTGGAGGAGTGGCTACTTTCCTCCTGAAAACTATCTTCTTTCTGCGTAAAGGTCTATCCGGACTCTCTACATCTACGACATCTACTTGCCTTTGAAGAGAGGTCGGAGTCATCGTCTCTTCTCTCTGAGTCGACTCATCCTGCTGCCGAGATTGCGACCGGGTAGTGACCCTTTCTAAGGATTCTAAGACAAGCTTCCTCTTAGAAACCGAAGAAGAAGGTTCTTCCGCCTTCCTCTTCTTCCTCTCCTTGATTGGAGATCTGACAACCTTTAAAGAGACGTGCAGCGGCTCGTTGACTTCTTCAGGAAAGTTGGCTTCCCTCGAAGCTTCCAGCGGTGCATCAACTGGCTCATCCTCTTCATCATTAGCAGGAGCCAACACAACAGATGCTCCCTTCTTTAATCGCGTTGCAGTCGTAAAACTGTCTACTAGGCTAAAATTCTCAACAAAAGTGTTCGCCGATGTGTAGAAGAGTGAATATGTATACAACATGCGAGGACCATGATCGCTCTTTAGCGGCATCGAGAACATCGTCCTCGTGTCCCGAGCATTATAGTAAGCCCAAGCCCGAGCTCCATCGATCAGATAACCTTTTTTCTGTAGGCACGTTATGGCATTGCCTACATGGAATTGGTCATAGCTAAATTGGCATGCAAAATGGCTCGGAAGATAAGGCTCCAAATAGCATTCGTCTTCAAACCGGTACACCAAATGAGATGGCCGGATCGTCTTCAACCAGTTGAAAATTATGTGGCCAAGAGGCTGTGTTCTCCCAGAGTCGACAAGATTGGTGGACATATGCTCGTAGCCAGCTGGAGGGGAACGCAAAAGAAGTTCCATCCCTTTCCAAGATTCAGAGCGCGCCTGCAATCTCTTAAAGTGGTATATCCACTTGCTTTTGGAGAATCTCCTCAAGAAGCTGCCGCTCACCGCCCCCATATCGGGGTTCATCAGTGAAGGATAGTGCAGAAGCAGCCATCCGAATAGATATGTGTAGGGTAGCTCCAGCCGAGGAAAGCTTCCTTTCTTGTCCTTTCCTCGAAGCATTTGATCGACAAAAAGGCGGAGGACAGCATTCACTCTGCAAGTCATCGCTGACAATAGATCCATCCGGTAGCCAAAGACTAAGCGGACAGCAGCAAACAGCACGCCGCGATGAAAGCGATCGACGGCGCTGGCTCCAGGGACGACGTATCGTCGAAGCCAATAAGTGAGGAAACCCGCCAGCTGGGCTTCCTTCGATATGGGCATGTAGCCCATCCTCATATAACTCTCAATAATGTCATCTTTCTTAAGAGGGGGATATTGAAGATCATCCTCGATCTTAATATCCATATCCTTGTTCTCCTCCATCAACTTTATCACTTCGCTATCGCTAAGTGGTCTGAAGAAGGTGGGTTTGCAGTTGTCATGCTCCTTGGTCTTCTTTTCCATGATATGGTTGAGGAAGAGATATGGCAACCATTTCGTCGAGTAACAGGTGCCAGATGTACCACTCTTGTAGTACAAGGAACAGATCTTGTAGTGGCATAGCAGCTCTTCAAAGACAGCCACCATGTCGGCATTCTCTTCGCGTAATTTGTCCAACTCATCATTGGTCGGGACAAATTCTTCATAGGGGATATCCCCCATTGGCAAGCTGAAGATGTACTTCATCTCGTGTAAAGCCAATCCGATCTCTCCGCATGGTGTCATAAAAGTCCCTGTTCTGTAATTGTATCTCTCCGCTAATACAAGGAATAGATGCAGATTAGGCGGGAAACCATAAATGGTGGCATACACCACTTGGTACAGCTCAATCTCCTTGAGCCGGTCTTTAAATTGAGCCAATATCCAATTAGCTATGCAGCTCCACCTCTTGTTATCTTGATTTACAAGACCTGTCAATCGAATATCTTGGTCTGGATATCTTCCCTCAACCTTCGCAAACTCATTTGCGAATATCGGAGTTCTGACCGGTAGCAGCAGGGAAGAGTTTTCTGGTGGGATACAACCAGGTTTCAGTCCTCTGAGCAGGGTGCTGTGACGTTCAGAGGAACTGTAGAACATGTCTTTGTTGTTTGGCCCCTTCTTTACACAAATATTCCCCGTTCGGGCTTGCTGAAGTGGAGTTATATCCCATTCCATCCTCTTGGGATAACTCGCAAAAGCATAACGAGACAGGGGAAGGCATCTGGAAATCTCCGGTAGAAGTATTATCTTCTCACCCCTTTGAAAAAGTCTTTGTTTCATACGAGGCCTGGCTGAGAGCTCGCGCAAGAGTATAGTTTTCATAAAAATAAAAACTATTGTGTGTGCAACCAAAACCCTAAACAGGGTGGCGCAATACCATCAATCTCTAAAAGAGAGAGGTATGAAGGTTCGGAAATGTCAAGAACCCTAAAAAGGGTTTTGATCGAGTTTGTCATCTACCTTGCAGTGCTGGGTGGTCAATTTCATGACGAGAGATTCGGGGCGCAACCCGAGTCGAGGTCTCGGCGGGGGCCTTGTCCTTCTCAGTAGTTGTACGCTTGGGTGCCATTGCAATCGACGGCGAAAAAGAAGAAAGAAGTCAGAGTATGAGGGAATCTTTTATCTCTTCAAAAAATCGAAAGCAAGTAAAGCTTGACAGAATGAAAATGGAAACTATTTATAGTTTTCAGAAGTGTAACAGTCACCTCAGATTGTGCCATAAAAGTCAGAGCTGATTCCTCCAAACGTGCAGTCAAAGCGCCAATTGCGCAACTTGATTTTAAAATTCGAAATTCAATGTATTTCGAAACTTTGAATATTTTCAAATTTCGAAAACTTTGAAGGGGGTCTTGTAGGTCCTAAAAATCAAGTTGCACCCATCAAAAAAAGCAATAAAAATCAAATTGGGCACCCTTCAAATAAATGCAGGAGACAGACTGCGTAACAAATCAACTGCGCGAGGCCGAACCGCGCTAACATCCAAGCGCGCTAGCTGACGTGGCAACGTCATCATTACCTGACAAAAATCCGATCTTCTGACAGCTGACAGCCCGATTAACGAGGAGTCCTTTCATTTTTTGTACAGCACAGCGCGCTCGAGGACAGCTGTACAGCCAGCGCAATCTGCCAGCCCAACCGAAGCACAGTCTGCCAGATTGTTTGCAGCGCAGTTCGATCCCAGCGCAGTCTGAAGCTAGCGCAGTTCTAGTGGCGCAATCCATCAAGATAATTGACATTTTATACGTGGCCTATATGCCATCAATTGCTCACCACGTGGCAACCATCTGTACATGACTATGCACATTTCAATCAAACAATGCCACGCGTCTAATACAGTTGAGCCACGATCGAGTAACTGCCAGCGCAGTTCGTTGTCTGCGCAGTCCAATGCTTGCGCAATCCAACCTGCGCAATCCAGAAATAACTACTAATTAGTTATTTTCCAGAACTCTATAAATAGAGTTTCAAGTCCTTCATTATCAAGATCAGATCATTCACGATCATCAGAGAGATTAGGAGTTCTTGCCCAAGTGCTGTAGCTTTCTTCAGAGGCTACCGTCTTCAAAGTTCACATCGTCCAAGGGATAAAGCGATCGTCTTCAGATCGGATTCCTATAGTTGTACTTTCCCAGAATTTAATTGTAATCTTCTTACAAAGTTTGTGAAATAAAAAGAACAGTTTGTTTTTGCAAACAGTGTCAGCATCAAGTATACTAGTCTATAACAAGAGAACATATCCAAACAAGTATGAAAAGATCAGAGAATGTACTCGTCTGGAAAACTGAACTGCTGATGATGAAGTATAGCCACTACGAATAAGTCGTTTTAGCGACGCCTAAAGACGTCGCTAAAACGACAAATTACGTCGCTAAAAATATTTACCAACGCAATTACCGACGTTTTGGACTTGTAGCGAAAACGTAAGTCGCTGATCTTTAAAACGTCGCCGAACGTCGCAAATACCGACGTTCACCGACGTATGATTACGTCGGTATATCCTGGGATATTACCGACGTCTACCGTCGTTTCGTCGGTGGATTAGCGACGTGTTGAAAGTTGCTACACGTCGGTAAAATCCTGGGAACTTACCGACGTTTACCGTCGTTTAGTCGGTGAATTAACGTCGTTGAAAATGTCGCAAAATGTCGGTAAAATACTGGAAATTTGCTGACGTTTACCGTCGTTACGTCGGTGGATTGGCGACGACTATTTTGTCACTAAATGTCGATAATTTCTGGGATTATTACCAACATTCACCGACTTTTACCGACGGTCGCCGACGTATAAGGACGTCGGTAAACGTCGGTACCCTAGAAAATTTTGCAGATTTACCAACGTTTACCGACGCAAACGTACGTCGGTGGACGTCGGTAAACGTCGGTAAATCTACAAAAAAAATAAATAAAATACAGAATGTCCTTTTCTCCCTGCAGTTTAAAAAGATAACCATAAAGACACAGTATAACTGATATCCTTTTCTCCCTGGGTTCGTCGACCCCTTCGGTGGAACACTCAACACCGGTAAACGTAAACCACAGAAGCACATTAACGTCCAATTGAAACGAATAATAACATAAACAACAGTATAACATAATTTAGCAGGCAACAATAGAATGTGATCCAACAAATAGAATAGGATCCAACAAATAGAATAGGCACAACCAACAAGTATCCAAATAACCAAGTCTACACCAAACAAAGTCTACAACCAAATAACCAAAGTCTACACACAACCAACAAATAGAATAGGATCCAACAAATAGGATCCAAACATCCAAGTCTACACAACCAACAAATATCCAAGTCACAAACAAAGGATCAAACAAACACAAACAAACAGTCCTAACTAGGACTACTAGGGATCTGGTGTAGGAGGGGCAACGCCGCGACGAAGGGATAAGAACAACTCATACTCCTCAAGTGAAATCGATACCGATGGAGCAGACAGTGACGTCGGTAGAGTCGGTGTCGATGAAGAAGGCGGTGGAGGCGGCGGAGTCGATGACGATGAAGGCGCACCCGGAGGACCAGCACGTTCCAACGCTGTAAGTTGCTGGTTGTATGAATCCATGGTAGATAACAGTCTATCACTGCTCTGGACCATCGAATCCGTCACCAATCTTAACCTATCGGTCATGGTCACCTGTGCTGTCTGCAGCTCCGTCACCGTGCGCTCTAACCCTCCAACGCTGCGCTCTGTCCTCTCAGTCGTCTCCATGAGCTCCATAATGTTGCGGTCGAGCGCATCCAACCATGCTAGCAGCACAGGATCGTCCGTAGGGTGCTGAGACGGGTCCACCAAGACAACATATGATGATGCAACAAAGACAAGATAATAACCAAGACAACATATGATGATACATTCTACAATAAACATCTAAGTCCAGATAATATATTCTAGAAGAAACATCTAAGTTCAGATAAGTATATCTCTCTCAATCATCTTCAGAATAATCATCTTGAACCGAAAACCATTGACACAGCAACTTGGCCATATTTTAACAAAAGTAATTGGTCCCTTGGCAAGAGTTCTAATTAATTCAATCTCGGGTGAAATTAGACGATCGACCTGAATATCAAAGAAGAGATAATAAATTATTTATTGCGCAGTTGCATTAGAAGAGGCCAGTAATTACCGAGCTACTTACATATTCGCTCAACCAAGAAGAAAAATGATGTCTCATTTCTTGTTCTAGTGCTTCGTCTGTTAGGTAGGGTCTAACCAGCCTCAACTCATCATTATATGTGCTGAAAAATAACGAAGCAACCGCCGATTAGTACAATAATATTAGCTTATACTATTACATTGAGATGACGTAAACTCATCATTCCTTACTTACCTTTCTAGCTTCTCCACTTCACGCTCGTCGCAATTGAGTAATACATACAACTGAGCAGCCCTTAGCTCTTCGTCATTCAAATCTCTTCTTTATTTTCCCCGAAGGCTTTCCAGACGCATTGAATACTTTCAGTATTCCATCATTAAATTCTTGATATCCGTCGTTGTTTTTCGGAGCCCTCGTTCTATTCGTAGCAACATGAGGTTTGAAATATGAGGAGCAAAAATTTGTAATCTTCTCGAGAATATAGGCTTCACAAATAGAACCCTCGACCCGAGCCTTAATTTTCACCTTTTTTTTTAGGTGATTCAAATGTCGCTCGAATGGGTACATCCATCGATATTCGACGGGTCCACCAACACGTGCCTCGTAGGAAAGATGAATCGGCAAATGCTCCATAGAGTCGAAGAATCTAGGAGGGAATGCCCTCTCTAGCTTGCACAGTGTTACCGCAATGTCCTTCTCTTGCTTTTCTAGATGATCAAAGAGCAATTTCTTAGAACAAAGGTCCTTAAAGAATATGCTAAGCTCCGTCAATGGATCCTAAACTATCTGCGGTAAGAATTCCCAAAATGCAATCGGAATTAACCGCTCCATGAATACATGACAATCATGGCTCTTCATACCTATCAGTTTGTTCTCCTTGAGGTCGACGCATCTTCTCAAGTTCGAAACATACCCATCTGGAAATTTTAGACCTTGAATCCACCTACAAAGCCTCACTTTATCCTCTTTCTCCAGTGAGAAAATTGTCTTAGGCTGCTTCAACTTCCTATTCCCGTCCTCTATCAAATACAATACAGGACGTCTATATATTTTTTCAAGTCCAATCTAGCCTTTGGATTGTCATTCATCTTCCCCTTTACGTCCATTACAGTATTAATTATGTTGTCAAACATTCTTCTCGATATGCATGATATCAAGGTTATGTCTAATCAGATTGGTGCTCTAATATGGAAGATCCCAGAATATACTCCTCTTCGTCCAGTTATGAGTGCGACCAAATCCGTCACACTTGTAGCCCATAGCAGGCTGCTCAATAGCTCTTGGTAAATCTTTTACCTTTTTCCATATCGTGTATCCGGGCCACCTTGGCGGGGGATTAGCCTTCTCCATAATGCCAGCATAAAAAGCATTCATGTTCCTCCGGTACGGATGATCCTTCGGCAGGAATTGTCAATGACAATCGAAGAAGCACGGTTTACCTCCGTATTTCAAACGGAAAGCCTTAGTGCTGTCCATGCAATACGGACATGAAAGACGACCATGCGTGCTCCATCCAGATAACATTCCATAGGCCGAAAAGTCGTTGATGGTCCACATAAGTGCTGCCCGTATCTGGAAATTTTGTTTTCGAGATACATCGTACGTGTTGGAACCTACTTCCCACAGATGATTCAACTCATCAATCAATGGCTGTAAATACACATCGATGTTTCTTTTCAGATTGTTCGAACCTAGGATAATAACGGTGAGGAACATATACGGAGTCTTCATGCACATCCAAGGCAGTAGATTGTACGGGTGACGATCACAGGCCAACACGAATACTGGGATCCCGAAAGTCCGAATGCCGTCGGAGCAGAGACCCAATCTGACATTACGTGGATCAGAAGCAAAATCTGGATACTCTCGATCAAAGTGCTTCCATGCTTCTCCATCAGATGGGTGATCCAACACTCCTTCGGTATGTTCCCGCTTATGCCAACTCATATTTTTTGCAGTTTCCTTTACCATAAACAACCGCTGCAACTGCGGCGTCAACGGCAAGTAGTGCATCGAAGAGGTAGGCTTCCTGGCACCGACAGACTTTTCTCTACCACATGCCTTGTAGCGATCGACACCACAAAATCTGCAGGCGCCTTCATCCTTGTCGTCTTTGTAGTACAACATGCACCCGTTGCGACAGGCATCAATTTTTTTTATCCCATCCAGAGCGATCTAACCATCCTCTTAGACCGGTAGAAGTCTTTAGGCAACTTCGCACCCTCAGGCAATATTTCTATAAGCAACTCCATAAGACGGTTGTAGCAATCTTGTGACATGTTAAAATCGAACTTGATGCTCAACAATCTTGTAACCACCTCCAACGATGAATGATCCTCACAACCAGGATATAATAGAGTCCTTGTATTCTCCAGCAACTCCATAAACTGTGCAGCATCGGGGTTCGGTGCCTCCTTAGGTGCACCATGATCATCCGGATCGAAACTAGGCCTGGCCGCGTCAAAAACCATGTTCACCAACCTATCGTCGTAAGGAGCGTTGTTGTGAACATCCACATAAGGCTCGTACTCCGATGCTAAAGACACAAGTTCTCCGTGCTCGCTCCACTGATAGTAATTCAGCATGAAACCCTTCGAGTATAAATGATACGTGACATCCACTTCTGGATGATATTTTAAGTTGCGACATCTCACACACGGACACTTAATTTTGGTACCGTCCATGTACTGAGGGAACGCCTTGGCAAACTGCAGGAACTGGTGTACACCCTCTATGAATTCATCCCGCACTCCGCTCATGTCATCAGGATGACGGTTGTACATCCACGAACGATTCCGCAGATAGTAATTCAGCTCCATATCCATTTGAGGATAATTCTGTAAGATAGATACAAGCACATCGTTGAAACACTTGTGAAAGTAATAGCATTTAAGGATATTCCTATTAGTATCGATATCGAAATCGGTATCACACCAATAAGGTAAGAATATACTTGAAATGCCCTTACTGCCTACTGCAGGGGACCATTTGAGGATATTCCTATTAGTATCGATATCGAAATCGGTATCACACTATTCCTATGAGTATCGATATTGAAATTGGTATCAGACCATTCCTATGAGTATCGATATCGAAATCAGCCTCACACCATTCCTATGAGTATCGATGTTGAAATCGGTCATATCGACCATTCCTATGAGTATCGATATCGAAATCGGTATCAGACCATTCCTATGAGCATCGATATCGAAATCGGTAACATACCATTCCTATGAGTATCGATATCAAAATTGGTAATATCGACCATTCCTATGAAGTATATGTTAGATTAATAGTCTAAGTCTAATGTATCGTGTCCAAGTCCAATGTGCTCGTGTCCAAGTCCAATGTGCTCGTATACAATTTCTCGGATCATTTGTGTTTGTTTACTTCCTTGCTTAATTCATAAGATGTATGCTATTAACATTTTAGATATATTTCACTTTGGTTAAGATATCGGATATCCATAATCATGACTATGATGACCGAACTTTACATGAAGGAAGAAGGATAACTAACTCGATTTAGAAAGAATTAGTACAAAGTTGGACAAGGCTCTTCTCTTAGAGAAACATAACTACATATGAGACTTTCAAAAGGGAAATCCTTTTCAAGTGTTTCCAAAATCTCAAGTTGGGAACAGTACTTAAATACATGTTTCTCTCAGTTTAGTTTTCTCTAAAAAGACAATTTGTTTTCTTTCTAGTTCAATTCATCTCAGTCTTAGTATGTATGTTCTTTCTTAAGAATTTCAGATATATTCACTATGGTTAACTAAAATATTCAGGTATCCTCAATTTGGGATATCATTTCTAATCATGTATATTGGGAAACGAAAGTGATTACTTTCCTATGTTTGGATGCCAAAGAAATTGAGGAGGAAAGAAAAATGATTCCCAATGGAAGGAAAATTAGGAGAAAGTGATTACATCCATCCAAGCAAGGAAACACTTTTCCATATTAAAGTATTCACTTTCCTTTCCAAATTCCTTGCCATTTCCAAACAATGGAAAAGAAAATCAGTGGGAATTGCAATTTTTCAAAGGAAAGGAAATGCCAAGGAATTGATTTCCTTTTCCTTCCATTTCGTGAACCAAACGAGGCTTTTGTTCCAACGCTTTCACAATTCTGTGATATTACATACCCAATGATTGAAATGTAACAATTTAGTAATGTATTTTGTTGTAAATGATTGAAATGTAAAAATTCAGTGTATGTTTATCAAATTTATATTTTTGACAAAAGTTCAATATTAGGTCCAGTCTATTAAACATTCAACCGAACAAACGGAAACTATTAATTGGCTCGGCTCGACAACCCCGCAAAGGCTTAGCATTTGACAGAAACAAAAATATAACTAGGGACTTAGCCTCGACATACCATCGGAAACCTTTGGTTTGTAAATTGATTCTTGAACATGCAGTTTACCAATTCATAAGAATCTGAAGTTCGTAATACACTAATAAAAATGGCTAGGACATTAACTTTGCCGTATAGCTAGCATCATCGCGACAATATACTTTGTCAGAAACAAAGTTAATAAAATGGCATAGGTATTAGTCTTGTCACATCGCTAGCATCGCCACAATGATAAACTTTGCCAGAAGCAAAGTTGACAGAGGTCTACCCTCAACTACAGATAACTTTGCCATAGTAAAGTTACAAAATGACATAACTGCTCAAAGAGAATTAGCACATATATTATATATGCGTGTCGTATTCATGTCTGTGTCGTGTCCATGTCAAATGGCTACTAGAGATATCGGGTTAGGGTTTACCTGAGCTTTGGGGCTGATAGAGGAAGGGGTGGCCGAGAGGAGGAGGAGAAGGAGCTCGCGGTGGAGGAGCTCCGCGGCGCGTGTAAGCGGTTGGAGGAGGAGGAACTCGGTGGAGGAGCTCGGTTGGAGGAGGAGGGGATCTTGGGATGGCCGAGTAGGAGGAGGAGGAGGAGCTCGCGGTGGAGGAGGAGGAGGGGTCGGTGGAGGAGCTCGGAGAGGAGGAGGAGCACGCAGCAACGAGGAGAAGGAGGAGAGGCCGGTCGGCAGAGGAAGAGTAGGAGGAGGAGAAGGAGCGGTGGAGGAGGAGGAGGAGCTCGAAGAGGCGGTGGAGGAGGAGGCTGGGCGACGGCGGAGAATGGGGGCAAAACAAATTTTTTGGGAAATTTTCGTGTGAGAATGGGGGAAAGGAAAACCCGATCGGGTTAATGGAAAAGATTTACCGACGTCAGTGAAAGACGTCGCTGAACGTCGCTATATTCTAAAAATATAGCGACGTCCTATTCTAGTGTCGAAAAAATGTCGCTAATAGTAAAACAATAGCGACGTTTACCGACTTTTAGGCGACGTAAAATTTTGTTATAAAAAAATTAGTCGCAATACGTCGCTGAACGTCGGTAGTAGTGACGTCCAGCGACGTAAAAATTATACGTCGCTAAATTGCCAAATAATAGCGACGTTTTCATTATGTGTCGCTAAACTCGTCGCTGATATGACTTATTTTGGTAGTGAGCTAAACTGGAGCAATATAAACCTATTTAAAGTATACACATGTCACAACCAAGTGTAAATTATCAAAAGAAATAGCTACAATGCAAGACTACATGCTTCTAGGTCCTTTTTGGTCAATGTCGACCTTGGGTCAACTTTGGTCAAGCCTGGTCAACGTTGGTCAAACCTGGTCAAACATTGGCCAACTAGTCCGTCTACTAATTTTTAGATTATACACAAGTTTCTAGGTCATTCTAAGTTCGTTTGAGTTGAATTGGATCAAGTTTGACCCAAAGTTGACTTTTGTCAACTTGGTCAACTTGTAGGCCAATTCGACTAAACTAGGCTCAAAATGACAAACCAAATCTGTCCTAGGACTCCTATGGTTACAACCGCAACTATGATCTATTCTAAGATGGGTTCTCAAGCATACTAACTATACACATATAGGTATATATATATATATATATATATATATATATATATATATATGGTTGTGTGTGTGTGTGTGTGATACCTGTAGGTTACTGGAGTGAATCAAAACTGAGATTAAAACTCAAACACAACCATGGTATGCCTCATTTAAATATACTCTTATATACATATAAACAAATTAGGAAAACTATATATATATATATATATATATATATATATATATATATATATATATATATATATATATATATATATATATATGCTCCTTGGAAGAAATGACACATGGTTTGAAATGGTTTTAATAAATCAAAATCTGGGATTAATTTATATAATATATATAAATATATACCATTTCAAACCATGTGTCATTTCTTCCAAGGAGCATATGTCTGTGTATATATATATATATATAATATATATATATATATTATATATATATATATATATATATATATATATACACACATATGCTCCTTGGAAGAAATGACACATGGTTTGAAATAGTTTTAATAAATCAAAATCTGGGATTAATATGTATATATCATTTCTTCCAAGGAGCATAGTGTGTATATATATATATATATATATATTATATATATATATATTATAATATATTATATATTATATATATATATATAATATATATATATAATATATATGCTCCTTGGAAGAAATGACACATGGTTTGAAATAGTTTTAATAAATCAAAATCTGGGATTAATTTCCCTCTACCCATTCTCAACACATACGCTTGCAATGGGCTTCAACGGAGTCTTATATATATATATATATATATATATAGATATATATATATATATAATATATATATATATATATATATATAGCTACAAAGAAAAGCACATATGCTCATAATTGATAGAAAAATATGAAATAATTCCAAGAGTTGGTTCTCACAATTCCAAAACCTCATATACATACTGAAAACTCAGATTTTATAAGTTAAATTCCTGGAAAACAAAATATCATATTCAAACTCAAATTTGCATTTAAAGGAAAAACACATTTTTCACACAACGACCCAAAATAAGATGTAAACAAAATGAACCCGCAAAACTCGGCATACACGTTGGTCTCAACCTACGTGATGCGCTCGGGTACTCCCGGGTCTGAAATCGTGTCCGTGTCGTGTCCACAGAACGCGTATCGGAAAACCCGATACCGTGTGACAACGTGCACGTATGCGTGCGTTCTCGCTCGATTGAGCACTGCACACACAACGAAAAGCCTCGTGCTCGTGCACGTAGCTAGGGGTTCCTGGAGTAGGTCTAGGACACGGTGACACGTCGTGCCGAGGCGACGCACGCAGCCCCGCACACACGCGGGGCCTGCTGCGCGCGCGCGCTTGCGCGTGCCCTCGTGCGCGCGGTTCGGCCTCCGTGGCTCGTTCGTCGGGCCACGCCACGACTCGGGGTTGGTCCCTTGGGTAGTCTAGGTATAGGTCGACGCGTCCCAGGTCCTGGAACGGGTCCTCGTCTCGTCGAAAGCGCGTACGAAGTCCGTTTCAGCGACAAAAATCAGCCCGAGTGCACAGTGCGGCTGAACGATGCACATTCGATTTCTCCGCGCTCACTCAACGAGAAGCCGTAAAATTTTAGGAGCATGGGGGCAGAGGTTGCCCCCACGTGCTCAAGTAATTTCATGAAAAAATAAGATCTGTGCATCGAGATAGAACACACTGACGGCAGGGCATGCACGGCCTCGTGCACGGGATCCGTGCATGTGCGTCCGATGCCCGAAACGTCGCTGAAAAGTCATCGATTTCCAATCCGTCTTCATGAAAGTTTCTAAAAATGATATTATCTAAACATTCATAAAGACAGAATCAAAAAACAGCAACTTTCTATCCTAAGCGGCATTTCGTCGAACACGTACCGTAAAGGACCGACACGTGTCCGATACCGCTATCAAACGAAGTCAAAATCCAACCAACTTTATGGGCAAGTCTAGGGCACCTATTTGGATGCAAAAATAAAAAAAATTCCAGAATAACTATGGTAGAAAAGAATTTACCTATTGAGTGTCAAAAACTCAATAAACGGAGTCCCTCGGTCGTCGTGTCGGTCGATTTCCCTCAAGCAATTGCATCTGCCTCCCGTTATCTATGCTCCAGCAGATCTCCTCTTCTAAACGAGTGCAACGGAGTTTGTTTGGGGAGAAACGGACTCCGGATGAAGAAAATGGGATATTTGGAGGAGGAGATCTACTAGGGTTCACTTGTGGAGGCTAAACTTCACAAATGAAAAGAGGGGGAGGGTGTACTGCTGTGGGTGGCCAGGATGGGGGTCTCTAGGGTTAGGGTTTCACTTGGGCCAACTCTCTCTTAAGTAAGAATAAGGCCCAAGTCAAAAAGGTTTACATGCAAAAGGCTTAAAAATTAATTAAAAGTCTTTTAAATTAACCCAAACCCTAAATGAATTAATAAGTAAAAATAATAATTTATAAGACATGGTTAGGCTCCATACCATGTCCACTAAGGTTAAACCAGTTGCTAGCACAACACAAGTCAAATATCTAGAAAATCACAAAATGGCCAAAATGGCTAAAATGACTAAAATATCTTTCTACGAAAAAGTGGATGCTACAAATTACATGGCCCAAACACTAATGGTTAACTTTGATTGCTTTAGAAGAGGTCTAACTATTATTTAAAATCGTTTGATCAAGAACTTGCTAAATTGTTCTGCTATGAAGAGATGTGATGCTCTACTTTTGTTCTAATGATAGGCAGAAATTATTGAAAGTTGGAGGTGATTTATGTTGCATTATATAATCTGATTGATTTGATAGTTTGGCCATGAAATTGGCCTCTGAGCTTTATTATTTAGGTTAGTAAACTAGAAAATGAATTTCGAGATAATAAAGTCAAACATGGGACCATCAAGTTGAAGCATCAATCAAAATCATAAAGTACCTAAAAGGTCCACTAGGAATGAATTGGTGAACATGTTTCCTTGAATTCTATAGAGAGAGAAGATGATTCAGATGCAATTTGAATTGATGGTCAGTAACCAACTTTCCTCGAGAATATAAGACATAGATTTGATTATTGGGTATGTGACAAGTTGCTAATGGATGAATTTGTTGTGATCCTTCTAATTACCGTTGTCCCATATGCATAATGTTCCTAGCGATCATGCCATTTGGCTTCTCGCTCACAGTAATCCCTTAACTAGAAATGAGCTAATGGCCCATGGTAGAATGTAACTTGATAACCCCAATGTGAGTGAAGTATATACCTAAAGATAACTTAAATATGGATAAAGTTTTAGTTCCCATCGCTAGAGGTTACACAAAGATATTCTTTATTTCTTTCACTCATAGTTTCAATATGATACACATTTGTCTTTATATCTTTAAAATCTGTAAATTTGTTTTGGAATTAAGAATATAAAGCATTTTGTATAACATGTGGTTGTGTTGGGTAAAGCTAGATGTGTTCTGTTGAACATTCAATAATCTGAGAAGCGCTAGCTACGATGGATACTACATTCAAAATAAAGTTAATACATGAAAAATATTATGCCTTAAGGATTGTGTGTGTAGCACAAAATTAATCAGGCAAATATATATATATAATATATTAAAAATTTAGGCTCAGGCGGCGCCCTAGCCTAGTGGTAAAACAAATTTAGGCTCAATAATATAGCCATTAGGAAATAATAAATAGGTTATATCAATGTTGAAACGGTCAAAATTAAGTGCAAAATAATAGTTTTGTAAATTAATTTTTTCACCGATAATAACAACAGTAACCACCCTTTCCCTTATTTATTGCAAACTTCCTAGCATCTCATGGCTAGATTAGGAGTAGATTATCTAACCCGTTACAAACAAGAAGAAAATGCTTGATCAAACCATACAGGAAACCAAAGGAAACAATTTACAATTCAGACTGAACTATTCCCATCAAATATTGGATGGACTAGATATTTGTGATAAATATTAACCAAAAGGGAAATTGAAGGGAGCAAGACAAGTTTAGCGTGCAGGCGTACAATCACTCAACTCCATATCCCAAGAAGTTATATCATGGACGCCACGTGCAGAAAAACTTAGCACGTGTGGCCGGACTTTCCGCCTCTCACTATTGCGGCAACAAATCCGTCATTTATTGTTGAGAATCCAGTCTTCCAGGAGTGCACCAATAAATGTGAAATTTAGTGACAACAATGAAATTGTTCATAAAAAGCTTCGGCCCAGTTCTTAAAATATAAACATGGGTGACAAAAAATATCCATTCACCAGAAGAAATATTAGTTAATCAGTCTACATTGTGAACATAAATTTCTATCACTTTTGAAGTGCATCCCCATCTCTGACTTCATTAAGCAATATTAGTTAATCAGTCTACATTGGTGAACATATATTTCAGTAACTTGTTTCGCTATAAAAGGCTAATGACTATACTGGCAACATATGTTTGTGAATTAAAGCTACTGACCAGTTACTGGCGGAGGGAGAGGAGGGCCAGCGGCGTCACATGACCCGCTGGAGAAAAAAAAAATTGTGATAAATTTTTTTGTGAGGGCCAGCAAGAGCTGGGTCACATGCAAAAAAAAGGCATTTTTTTTTGTTCTAAAACAACTCCTGGTCTGGTTTGGAACAACATTTTGTGAGTTGTGAGTCAAAAGGCAAGTGGCTCCACTCACATTGGCAAAACAAAAGGCTGCAAGCCAGCAACATTTGTGACTCGTGATTTTTGTACGAAACATGTCTAATTAATTCATGTTGTAATTTTTGTAAAATAATTTTTAATTGACTCATATTTCCCAATTGATTCATGACGTAATTGATTTTACCCAAAATTTAATTTACAGAAAATTGTACTAAAAACATTTAAGTTACTATTTATTATATAAAAGGTATATAGTTTATAAAAATTTTAAATTGAGCATAAGATCGCACTAATTTAGGACGTAAGTTTGAATGATGCAATAATTTAGGACGTAAGTTAATAAATTTTTTTTTAAATTCCGCTTAGTTTGGTAAAAATTTCTTCCGCTTAGTTTAGTTAATTGTGGGTAACAAAATTAGCAAGGGCGTAAGTTTGATTTTTATGCCCTATTTTTTTTTAGGCTTCATTTTATTTTCAGTTTATTCTTTCTTTATTAGGTTTTCAGTTTTCCTTTATTTTTCTAATTTTTTTATTTGTTTTTTCAAGGGTTATTTTTTGGATTTTTATATTTCTTACAATTATTTTTTCTTACTTTCTAAGGTTTTTCTCCTTATCTTGATTTTTTAGTTTTTCCGTTTTCTAATTATTTTTTCTTTTTTTTCTTCTACTCATTTTAGGTTTTATATTTTCTTTTGTTTTCAAGGGTTATGTTTTCACATTTCTTTTTATTTATTTTTTGTTTTAGGCTTCATGTTTTATGTAGAAAATGATTTGTTTTTTCTAGGGTTATGTTTTGGATTTTTATATTCTTACAAATATTATTTTTCTCTCATTTCGAAAGGGTTTTTTTCCCCTTTTTTTCCTTCTTTTCTGAGCTTTCTTCTTCCTTTTTTTCCTTTCCTTTTTCAATTTTTATTTTTTAATTCATTTCTAACTTACCCCTAGATTTGGGCATAAAAATCAAACTTACGTCTTATTTTAGGACGTAATCTGCTAATTTTGTTTATATCATTTAACCGGTCGGGATTAGCCAAATTAAACGGAAGAATTTAAAAAAAAAATTATTAACAACTTACGTCTTAAATTAGTGCGTCATTCAAACTTGCGTACTAAATTAGTGCGATCTTATACTCAATTTGAAATTTTTAAAAATTATATGTCTTTTATATAATAAACAATAGCTTAGAATCTTGAAACTTTAAGTACAATTTTCTGTTTAATATGCTCTTATGTGGATAAAATTGATTCATTATTTATGCCTAATTGATTTTGTTATATTGTTAAAAAAAATTGAGATTACAAATTTACTAAGTTAATTTTGACCCGTTGTACCTAAATTCTGGCTACGCCACTACTGACCACCATCCTTCCTATGGCACCTAATCTTTTACACATACTTAATCTTAGTTTAAGCTCAAGTAAACTAGGAATCAAATAAAAAGTACTCCGTTGTTGATCATCTTTCTTTTTTTAGCAACATAGAACTAACTATTATGGCGCATAACTTAGAGTTGCGAAGGGTCCATATGAGAACTGAAGAAATATTACAAAATTGCTGACTGTAGCCAACATGGAAATCTCATCGTGACTAACATAATATTCAAGCAAAACGGACAATCATCATGAACATAAAAGTTAAAGAGAGCTTAACACCAATCCATATGCAGAATTGCTCCACTCGTCATTAGGAAAGCAAAATAGTTTGCAAGTTATCTTAAAGCGAAGTAACACGGTACATGAAAAATACATAAGAAAGGAAATCAAGAATCAGTCTAGTAAAACAGTTTTGTGAATGAAGGGTGAGTCTAAGATCCTAAACAAATTAAATATATACCACACGAAAAGAAGAAGAAAAAAAAAGTTGTGCTAACGAAGCTTTGACAAGGGGTGAGCAATCGGTTCAAACCGAATCAAATATATAAAAACCGAAATAACCATAAACCATATTTTTAAACAGAAAACCGAACCGTTTTGTTAAAAACTAAACAAAACCGAATTGAAAAACCAGTTCAGATAGTTTTTATCGGTTGATTTTCGGTCGGTTTGATTTTATGGGCCAATGGATTGAGCCGGCAAATTTTAGCAAATAAGTCAATTTAAATAACAAATCGTCAACAATAAAAAATCTGATATTGTTGCATTTATGAATTATTACAATTACAGAAAGTAAAAAAATATTAGTATATATAGAATGATGGTAGAGAGAGAGCTCAAAGAAGTGACAAGTGCCAAAAAGAAATGGAAGGAGAGAGTGGCTTAAATAGGATTAGCAAAAATATTAGTATATATAAATTGAAGGTAGTTTGGTAAATTATTGAATATAAATCGATTTTCGATTCGGTTACTCGGACCAAGAGCCGAAAGCCGAACCGATATTTCAAAATTTCAAATCTTCCAACAAAAACCCAAATCTATAACAAAAAATTTGAACCGGTTCGGTTCCAACCGTTCTATGCTCATCCCTAGCCCTAGCTTTGACAGTCTTGGACGATGAGGGGGACTCTTTTCAAGCTTCTGATAAAGTGTTGCTAATATATAAGAGAGAGAGAGAGAGAGAGATTTATAGTGCTAATTCAGTTCACAATAAATAATATAATTTGTTCTTTTTTTCCTCAGAATAATTAATTTCTTAGTTCGTTTTTTCCTCAGAATTAGGGACATTTAATTTGTTACTGTTCCCTTGGGTTTGTTGAACCCATGATACCCCCTTCCCTACGGAAGGCCTTCTCTTTGAAAAACGAGAAACGAGTGTCAACTCCGGCTTTCATTGACGATTAGAGATCTCCAACCCTATTGTCAGTTTGAAAAAAAATGGTTACCACATAGAAATGACAAGCATTTTTTTTCAAAAGTACTTCTTCAATGCAAATATGAAATAAAGTATGGAATTGACATGATAATGACATGGCAAGAAGAATGTGAAGTTGGTTGTCTAGATCTAGACAATACACTTCACAATGACTATGTCCACATCATCAATTATGAAGAAAAATATTTATAAAAAAAAAAAGAGTAGAAGTTGGCTTAGAAGTTGTAAAAAAAAAAAAGTATTTTGTATTGTTTTCTCATTATTTTGCATTGGAGAAGACTTTTCAAACTCACTGTATTTTATGAATGTAATTTTGCCACATATAGAAGATATTGTTTTGTGTCCCATGCTACCTAATCACAACACGGGTTGGAGATGCTCTTAGGCTAGATATCTTCTTCACTACCGTCCAATTTATAGGTCATTGCATAAACAAGGGAACTTTGTTGTATTGTTTTCTCATTACTTTTGTATTGGAGAAAACTTTTCAAACTCACTGTATTTGTGTGTAATCTGGCCACGCATAGAAGACATTGTCTTTTGTCCCATGCCGCCTAAGAATCACAACACGGGTTGGAGATGCTCTTAGGCTAGATATCTTCTTCACTACTGTCCAATTTATAGACCTAGCACTCAACCCCATTGCAGACCTAGCACTCAATCCCATTGCATAAATAAGGGAACTTTGTCAACAAGCGCATAAAACTCACTCACATTTCTTATAGACTGAAAACTGGTGCTCAATAACCAGAAAGTCTGCCCAACACCATGCTAAATTTGCCAGGTGGCGCAAGTTGCAAAAAGAGATCAGATATCCAGCGTAAAAATCATTAGCACAAGGGATTGTATTGAAAAATTGAATATGGATACAAAGATGGAGATCCAGCAAAAAATCAAGCACAAGGTATCCTATTGAAAATTTCGTACATCACCCATCAGGTGGAACAGTTTTCTTTCACAAGAAAAGGAACAAAATGCTAATGTATGGTATGGTTCCCGACTAGCAAACAAGAGAGAATTCGTGTCCCATACAAAATTTGAACAAAACTCGGAAACCATACCTGCCAACCCAACAGTTGGTCCGATCAAACCCATAATGTAAAACACAGACATTAAATATACAAATAAGATCAGCAGGCACTTGTGAATAAATAATCACCCTAACACTGGCTGCTAAACATGCAAGAAAGTATCAGAAGGATAAAACTATGCAGGCCAACTGAACAAAAATCTCACAAAAATTTAATACTGTATTGCTGTATAAACATCAGATAGACAACCTCAGAACCACCAACCAATGTATATCCAACTTCTCCAAAAGAGAAACTACTACCAACACATACCCATATTTTGTGTTATTGTGCGCGTGTTGGGTCCCTTCAACATTTTCTTCCATTTGATTTCCAAGTGCCTATTCAGAACTTCCTGAATCCTAGTCACGGTGACACAGCAAACTGCAGTACCGCTACGGCTGCAGCTGCAAAAAAGAACAAAATAGACAAGTTGTAAGAGCCAATAAACAGGAGCAACACCCCTACACAAACCCATAAATTATAAGGGTAGTAACTCACCGCAGGCTACACACATTTGATTTATAGATCCCCAACCAGCGCAGACATGAACTGATGGAGGATGTCCCCAGGCATCATAACATGTCATCATCCTCGCCATCCTCCTCCTCGTCCTCTGACAATCTCAGTTGTCGCCTTGGCCCTCGGATTTGCCTAGAGGCAGTAGGCATCTCATCTGATTCCCCGCTGTCGACGACATCATCGTCATCGTTGTCATCACCATCACCATCACCATCACCATCACCACCACTGCTGTTACCAATGACAGAAGTATCCGGTTCATTGAGCGTCTCTCCCCAGTGAAATGTGGCCCTTCCTCTTCTGCTCCTTGATGAAACTCTTCCAGAAGTTCGCCCGGTAGCCATACCACCTGGCCCACGAAATCGAAGAATAAAGAAAACAGTGATAGAGTGATAGGCAACATTGGTTGGATCTTCATCCTCAATGAAGGCTCCAAGCCCCCCATCTTCTCCACCCATTGCTGATTGCATCGTGCTGACGAGATCACCGATATCCCTCTGCTGCTCCATCCGCCTCCAGTCTCTCTGCCGTTCAGGGTCAGCTTCTGAGGGCCTTACAGATGGGTGCTCTGTCCTTGCATGCTTCCTCAAATCCCCATACACCCCAGCGAACCCACATGACTCTGTTGAACAGCTCCGCAGCTTGGAGTTCATATACTTGCGAGCAGGCTCCACAACCATCCAGCCAGTGACTACTCCACGACAGAGAGGACATGAGAGCTTTGATGGCTGTTGCTCAGCTTCATTCTCCAGTGATGATGACCCTGAGAAAGTCTTCCTATACTGATCTAGGCAATTGGAGTGACGGTAGCTGGTGTCACACATGAAAGGCTGGCAGCCCTTGTTGCTGGAGGTGCAAATTAGTAGGACAGCATTGTGAGGGTGCTCCATGCACACAGGACAACGGACTTCATCCCATTCTTTGATGTCCTTGGCTGCTGCTGTAGGAGATTGAGGTGGATTCCGGGACTCTGCTGGATTCCTAGATGATGATGAACCACCCCTATGACGACTACTTGAGCTACATGGGAATGGGGATGCATGTGATCGTGCTTCAAAGGATGCAGAACGGTTACTCCTTTCCTTTGGCATGTTACTTGATGAAAATTAAAAACTGCAGTTTTACAAGATAGACTACTGCTGGTAAGTACATTCTGGTCAATCATAACAAAATTGTAAACTGCTAGGGGCTAGTTTGGTTCCTAGTTCTAAACGGAGCTTTTGGTGTTTCCCAATATTTTGGCCAAAAGGGAATTGGATCCCAGATTTTGCATCATTTGCCATAAAAAAGAAAAACTGGCAAACACCAATTTGTCATCTCAAATAGGAACCAACTAGCCTAAACTCTAACTGCTAAAGATAATACATTACCAATTTCGAAAGTTAACAAGGAAATTATACACATTTAACAACAACAGTCACATGCACTCAAATAAAAAATTAGTATTCAAAAACTCAATTGTGCAACCAAAATTAACTACAAACATCAACTACAAAGACTTGCACTAAACTCTAATACTAAACAAATATAACAGCACTTAACTTCACAACCAAAGATATGGGAGCCCAATGTGTATATCCTAAGTTATCAGCTCATGATATTTATCGTGTACTTATTTGATTGTGTGTTGTAACGTGTATCCTGTGATACAGTAACTTTAGGAGTTTAGGTCTAAATTTCTAAATCCATATTGGAACATGATTTAATATCATTTCTCAAAAAAAAAAAAAAAAAAGTTTCATTTACATGTGTATCTAGTTCCAGAATCCAAAGTTTCATATTTACATGTGTATCTAGTTCCAGAATCCATATTCCTAAGTATACAATACATAACAAGTAAAAAACTGGTACTACTAATCAGCCTATATTATATGTAACCTATATTTTATGTTCATATCAGATCAACCGTGGAATCTATAGTATCATATCGTAAGATATGTATCATGTATCACAAGATATTAACATAGTGCACATCATGAACAGACTTGAAAGGCTTGAAAGCAAATTAGGTAACCTCGGTTGCCAGACAAAGATCCATATCATGTGCCTAATTGATTATCGCCTAGCATATCATACTGTATCTTGAATAGTAGGATAAATGTCATGTCCAGCAGTAATTTTGATAGTAACATGACACAACCCTAGTATACGGCATTGTGTAAGAATAAGAAGCACTATCAAGTATTAAGTTACAACATGCATCATAAAGTTGATAATTAAGAGCAAAAATATTAGCATTACATGATGATACTATTAACGAGTATACATCAGCACGTTAATAAGCACTTGACCATTAACAATAACTTTGCTGATACATGACATTCAAACAGTATTTGGTTGTCTACCCTAGTTCCATAAAAAATAGACATAAAAAAAGCCCTTTAGAAGAAAAAACCTAAAACAAAGAAAAGATTTAAGAACTCTAAAAAAGTGAAATATTAAATAAATGTCCACTTTATGGAGAGAGAACATATCAATCACTTAAGTCACTTGAAGTCTCCAAAGATGTTAGATGCCATTCCCACAGATTTTATATCGTTGTTGGATATGTTAAAAGGTGATGTAGAAAAGAACATGTTCGTCAAAGCGTTCACTTGGAAAAGTGGTTGGTTTTTAAAAAAAAGTTGTGAAAGATTCAAATGTGCGTGTATGACTTTTACAGCTGTAGCATCGTGTTACAGAAAACATCAATTTTTAAATTTAACTCAAATCAAATACAGGTTCACCTAGTAATTTCTGTATCGGCATATCGGCTATATGTATCATCTCATACAACAGTGTACCAATAAGATAAATTTAAAAGAAAATTTGAGTTGCACCCCACTTTATTTAACCATATCAAGGTGCACCTATCCGATTACCATAAGCCATGACACCCCCATATCTGACGGAAACTACACTCAACTGATTTGACTGTTAATTTTTGACCGAAATATCCTCCCCTTTCATCTACTTCCCAGCCCTCATGCGCCCTGCTCCCACTCCCCCTCATGCGCCCCCGCTCCCACTCCCCGCCGCGGGGGACGCACGGCAGCGCCCACCCCCCTTGAACTCCGCGGCGGCGGCGGCAGCCATGGCGCGGGAGGCGTGCGGCGCTGCGGGGGTGGCGCACGGCGAGGTACGGGGACAGCAGTGGTGCTGCGGCGGGGTTAGCTTGCTCCCGCATGAGCTACTATCCCTCTCCTTACCATCACCTTCACAACACATTTGTTTGCAATCCAAAAGTTGCATAGGGTTTCAGCTGAGACCCCCCTCTCTCCACTAGGGTTGATATTTGTTGATATTCAGGAGCTTAAAAAAAATTCAGACCAACCTCCTCTTCCAAAACCTATGTCAGCATCTCACTACTGTATCCTCTCCAAAGTGGTTGAGAGCTAGTAAAGTTCCTCAAGTGGAGGATACGAGACCATCTTGTCCAGCAAGTGCTTATTGGTACTTGGGACCCAAGGGATTAGCTGGTAAACTGCTTGCGTGCGGGAGGTGCGGGGCTGCGGGGAGACAGCAGCGGCAACCATGGCGCAGGGGTGCGCGGCGCTAAGGGTGTGGTGGTGGTGGTAGGCGTGCTGCGGGGCGGCGCACGGCGGGGCGCGCGGCGAGACACGGCAGCAGCGACAGTGGTAGCAGCGGCTACCCTCCCCCCTCTTTCTCCGGCGCCAGGGGAGGGCTCCTGTTGGGAGCGCGCAATGGGGTGAAGAAAGATGAAGGAGATATTTTTGTCCAAAAAAATTAGTCAAAGGAGTTGACCGTGAGTTGGAGACAATTTCCGTTAAATGTGGGGGGCAATGTTGTTAAACTCGCGCGATAGATCGTGGGATCATATGATCCTACGCGTTTTATACGGAGCTTCGAGGCAGATTGGTGGCTGGCGCGGCCGGCGCGACGAGGAAACGCGTGTGATCTTACGATCCGTGTTACGATCCCACGAGTTTGTGACTTATGATTCATGTATGACATTTTTATATTAAGGTTATTTTGGTTTTTAAGGTTACTTTTTCTTATTTATGTTATATAAATAATATATAATATATATTAAATATAATTTTGTCTTTCTGGTGGGATCTTACGATCCGTGTTACGATCCCACGAGTTACGATCGTTCACCCTTCGAACGATCCTTGGTAGTATCTCGAGTTTGACAACCTTGGTGGGGGGTGTCGTGCATTATGATAATCGGGTGGGATGCACCTTGAATATGGATAAATAAAGTGGGGTGTAACTCAAATTTTCTCTAAATTTAACGTACTATCATCTAAAATAAGTATCGATTATAGGTTCTATCATACTGTATCATAAAACAAAAGAAAATTGTTGAATAAGATTACCAGAGATCAGACATTAAAAAGGATAAAAGAAAAAAAAACGATTCAAGAACAAGAACAAAGTAGAAGAGGAACTGGTTCCGTCACAATTAAATCACAGTTGGGATGAATTGCCCCCCTCCCCCTTTTTTTACTTGAAAGATTTATTGGTTAGGGGCTGGGTTGGACAGTATCAAGTATCCTAAGATATGATGGGCTATAACCGTCATTTTGATTTAAAATAGAATAAAAAATCTATCGTATCAATTAACATCATTAACATGAGATAAAGTAATTCCTTGTGTCTCGTTTAAAATGCCACCACCCGGACTCGAACCGAGATGCTCTAGCACTGCAACCAAACAGCAGCGTGTCTACCGATTCCACCATGGCAGCTTGAGACTAATAATACAGTTCATGTTCACCCATGTTGTTTTACTATATCATAGCATTAGACCAAAAGAAAAGGCTCGTGAAACTCCTGTCACAACAACAGATCTCTGGGTAGTGTTCTAAAGGGCGGTCGAGGCGGCCGCCTAGACGCTAGGTAGCTCTCTGCACAACTTTTGCCGTTGGTGGTGGAGTAGGCGGGCAGTGAAGGTGCGGCAGGGTAGGCGGGCGCCTAGGCAGAACAATACCTAACTAGCTGTTTTGGCAAAAAAGTGCTACAAGCATTATGGACCTATGATTCACTTCTAAAAGATTGAAACTTCATAAATTTTTGTTCTACAACTTAGTTATGCATAAAACTCTCTTAAAATATATAATATACAAAAACAGCGCTAAAATAGTAAAAATGTCCAAAATGTATCAAACGTCTAGACGGTGCCTAGGCGGCAGTAGGAAGACCCTCTCCGCCGCACACGAGCCTACCGCCATTTACAACCTTGATTGAGGGTCACTTATTTATATTAAGTAACGACTCCTCAAGATTCATATCTAAATCCAGAATACTCGAATGACCAGAGGAATCAATTCTAACAAGAATCAATTCTAACAAGCTTATATACATTTCTATTGACGGTAGCATATTTGTATTAGTTCCACTACTTTCTTTCAGATTACAAAACGGAACCAAATTGCATCTTCTATCAAATTTCTATCAGCAATGGAAGTTATTTAATAACATATTGAGTTCTCAAAAATGTACTTGACCAATAATTATTCATGAAATACACAGAATGACAAATACCTGAAACAAAATTTCAACAAAATTAGTCGAACATAAAAGCTCTTCAAGAGAAGAGAAACACTCAGAGCTAGCTATGCAAATCAAAGACTCGAACTTTAAACATTTGGAAAATAAATTTGAGATTATGAGATAGACAGGCCGATCCACCCAAGGTCCGGGGGAGCGGCCCCGATCCCCCTGGACTTTCAGTTCCCTATCTTATGATTACCATATATTTAACTTTGTTTTTTGATATTCAAGATGGATGGTTGGCTCATTTGGTTAAGTAATAACTCTTTTATTCAAGAGGTCGGTTCAAACCTTGTTAGACAAATTAACTTTTATATTTTTACATAAATTCTATATGATGCTCCTCTTGAATTTTATTTTGTGTAATCCAGCTTCCCCTGAAAAAAATAGCTTATTTTAGCTCCCCGTGAAGAAAAAAAATTTCTGGGTCTGCCACTGATAAGAGAATCTTACAAAGATTGAACCCAACCATCATAAAAGGAAACTCACTGCTACAAATATCAACAATTAGTAACTACTACTATAACAGCCTCCACGGCAATCTCTAGATAACTCAAACAACAATAATTTCTGGGTCTGCCACTGATAAGAGAATCTTACAAAGATTGAACCCAACCATCATAAAAGGAAACTCACTGCTACAAATATCAACAATTAGTAACTACTACTATAACAGCCTCCATGGCAATCTCTATATAACTCAAAGATTCGAACTTTTCATAGATTTGCAGCAAGAAAGTTCATAACCTAAACAAAGATTGAAACTTTTAAGCAGCATATCAACACAACCATCATACTACGTTCATAACCTAAACAAAGATTGAAACTTTTAAGCAGCATATCAGCACAACCATCATACTATCAACAGCGATCAATCAAGTCAAAATTTCTTAACCTCGTCATTTCCAGAGCGAAATTAACTGAAATAATCGCAAACATGATCTATAACAAACAATAGATAACATCATGATGGAAAATCATAGTATAATAACAAAGTAAAAGGAAACCCTAATCCAGCCCGAATCAAGGGGAAAAATCAAGATCCGATGTCAAAAGAGGGATTGTTACCGGACAATCCGATCCTCGCGGAGATCGGCAATGATTTTGTGGATTTGGGGAGAGAAACGAACCCTAATCTTTTTTCCCCAAAAATAAATCGGGGAGAGAAATTGGGAATTTTGCGGGCTGGACGCAACAGCTGTAATTTATAGGTGGGTGAGGTGCTGCTGACGTGGACGGCTAGGGTTCTCTGGAAGTCCATTACTTCGGCTGCCTTTAGTCGGCTAATAGTATCTTATTGGGACATTTTTCGCTTAGGCCCCTCCCTAATTTTTAGGTTTCACGATAGTGGGTCTTTTCATATTCAAAATTTTTAAAATTTTCAAATTCGTTGGCGTGAATTAAAATCCGTTGAGACCGTAAGATTCATTGAAAATAATGGATGAATGGTAAAATTGATCGAGGCTGTACGAGCGTAGAGCCTCATATATATCTTTCAAGAATACTTTACGAAATAATCAAATCATTAATTATTTTTTCAATTATATACCCATATATCTATAACACTCGAGCCATGTTCAATGCACGACGACCAAGAATTTGTTATGATTCATTTATTTAATAGTGGATGAGAAAACAAGTAAAAAAATTGACAATGATATTCTATTGGGATATAAATACTTTGGTTTGCGGAATGAAAGGGAAAGAAAATTAATTCCTTAGGATTTTTTTTCTTTAGAAAATTGTATTTTCTATTGAATTTTTTTTTTGATGTTTTGAAATATGAAAGAATTTGAAAAGGAAAGTGAATATTTCAAGATCGAAAAGTATTTCTTTGTTTGGATGGATAGAATCACTTTCTCCCATAATTTTTCTTACAATGGAAATCACATTCCTTTCCTTCTCAATTCCTTTGGCATCCAAACATAGGAAAGTAATCACTTTCATTTTCCAACACCACGATTCCGTAAAGCAAACAAGACCTATGTTAAACATTAATGAAGGTAGATAAACTTTATTCTAACTAAAAAACTATATATATATGTCATGCCATGCAAACCTTTACCATACTTCTCATGTCCATGTGGGCTAGGCAAAGGTCTTACCAGGCATGCACCATGCTTGGCCCATATGTCATGACCAAAAAGTTGCATACCCATGAGTCAAGGGTGTTATACCTCGTCCCTGCTTTGAGTAATATAGTAGGCGAAGTTGGCAATCTTGGATTTGGCTCCACATTGGGGTTTCATATACTTTTAATTTCGGATGGCATGAGTTTGGTTATCTATGACCCATGGATTTTAGTTTGGTCTTAACTGGTTGGATCATAAGTTGGTTTGGTTATCCCTTGTGTTTGATAGTTTTGCAGCAGGGCTAGCCCTGAGCTCATGGAGGTCCGAGGCGAACTCTCAAAATGGGCCCATATACATAACGCAAAAAAATATACTCCTAAAATGTCATCATATACTCATGTCACGTCCCAGAACCAGAATACTGGAGAGCGGAGGACAGACACAGCCAGCTACGTACATTGGAGTGCAATACACTTCGCAATACGGTCACGGCTGTCTAGATGCATGAGGGTTAAACTACAATCCATCAGTCTCTTATGGTCAAGAACAGCCTAGTGTCTCAATTTCAAGCAAGCAAATAATTATTACAAGATGTTAGATCATCAGACATACAAAGTAAGACGTCCCAAACATTACATATTTAGATAATCATGAAGCTAGCCATACAAAATACGAAGACTAGCAAGAGTTAGGTCATACATGATCAATCCTAGGATTTGTCAATCATGTAACAGCCCTTAGGTAGACAAAAATTAAAGTTTCAACACGAGCTAACACTTGCTCGGCGGCTAAACGTCTCAAATGAATAATTTAGAATAGAGTGAGAGAGCAAAATAAGAAAACTCACTCGTTGCTACGGTTACTTCTAGTGTTCACCATCTGGCTGGAAGGCAGGTAGATCCTCGGGTGCTACTCCGAAATCTGGCCACACAAAACTAGCTGGATCAGAACCCAGAAGAGCAAGTACCACAAGGGAGGCTCTACTTATGAACTAAAATCGGCATAAAAATGAATAGAAGAACCGATAAAAGAACATAATTAAATAACATGAAAGACAGAGTTAAAAGAACACACTAGCTTGCATTAGGAAAACAAGAGGTGGAATATAATTCCCATGTTAATCATGAGACAATCATTCAGGCACGACCAATCAAGTCCTACGACTTGCTATCATTGGCTAACTAGGGTTATCACATGCCTAGTTACTAACAAGATGCAGTTGAAATATTTTCGCAGTCACAAGTCCTACAGACTATCCAGGTTATTCAGGCGAGGTTACAAGTGTTTATCAAGAATTAAGAGAATTATTAGGTGACTTAGAGTGCAACACATGACAGTGTGCTGGAAATGCGTCCTACTCGACGGCAGGCTACAAGTCCACAGGTATGGCCAGGATAACGGGATCACCTGTAACTGGAAAATCTCTCTATATGAACTACTTGATCAATCTAGTCGTTAACCTAGTCAGATTCATTATGAATCCCTGACTGTGGTAACTAGTCCATGTCATAGACATGATACAAGACAGGACATGTAGCTTGTACAGTCACAATCAAGGAAAATTAACCACGGAGTCAAGACAAGAGTTACACTTAGCAAGACAGGAATAGCAGTCGCAACAGTAATCAAGATTTTACATGTCATGTCAGGTTTACTTGTCATGTCAAGAGTACTTGTTAGGAGTGCGTCTCGATGGACCACTATCAAGATTATCAAGATGGATTCATATTATCATGTTCAAGTCAAGTTACTATCTCCAGATTACCAAGTTGTCAAGTCGGGTTATCGCAATTTAGGTCAAGTATAAAAAACTTGCAAAGAAGATAGAGAACAACCATGGGTGATTGGAACTATCAGTCGCATATGAACTCTAGTTAAATTGGTACAGGAAGATTCTTGAAGCCAAGACGAAGATCTACAACTTTCATGTTTTGAGTTTTACAAGATTTTAGCTACAAAACAACTTAAATAGGCAAAAAACAGTCATTTAGAGATATTCACGTGCGAGCAAAACTGGCCACGGCGCACGGCAAATGAAATACGCTGCGCACGGCACGTGAAACGTGCTGCACATGCGGACAAAACTGTCCATGGCGCACGGAGCGCGCAAGCACGGCGCACGGGCGCGCAGCAAAAGAAACGTACTGCACACGGCACGCGAAACACGCTGAGTGCGAGGACAAAACTGCCCACGGTGCACGGAGCGCAGGTACACGGCGCACAGGGGCGTGACAAATGAAATATGCTGCGTACGCGGACAAACTATCCACGGTGCACGGAGCATAGATGCACGACGCACAGACGTGCGATAAACGAAATGCGCTGTACGCGGCAAGCGAAACGCGCTGCACTCGAGGACAAACTGCCTACGACGCATAGAGCGCGGATGTACGGTGCGCAGGTACGCAGCACTATTCATCGTCCCAGCAGCACCGAAGGTGTGTGGGAACCCATGAACACAAGAAATGTCATAACTTCTTCAAAATAAGTCGAAATCAAGCGGTTCAAAAGCCAAAATTGGGTAGAATAAAATTCCCCACAATATAGAACCAATAGATTTCGAAAATAACAAACTTTAGGAGGTCAAAACCAAGAAAAACAAAAAAGTCTTAAAACTTAGATCTACAAAAATGTAACCATTAAAACCAAAAACTCCAAATTCTAAAGATGCTTAGAATCAAGCAAAGAAGAGAATAGAACAAACAAAATAAAGATTCATCATGTTCTCCATGGAGCAAGTTGTACGTAAATAAAGAAGAAGAAGGAGAAGGTGGAGAAGTAAATGATAATAATGGAAGAGAGATAGAAAGAGAGAGAAGTTGGTTTATATATCAACCCTTCTCATCTCAAACCAACCAACCAAACCAAGACAAGCCAAAGCCAAAGTGAACCAAACCAAAAATAAACCAAGTCAAGATTAAACCAAGACAAGGTTAAGCAAGATAAGTCAAAATACGGATCACCTGACAACTGTCAGAATTCCGTACACCTATACTAAAAATACGTATAATAGAAAACGGGAGTGACAACTCTACCCACCTTAAAAGAATTCTGTTCTCGAAATTTAATCAAGAGGCTATAGGTGTCGGGACAAGCTATACTAACTACAGGCAATCTATGTCTAGCAGTCAATCAAGCAACCATTAATGCAAGCAAGGAATTAAAAGCATAAGGCATAAGGAAGACATTATACCTTATGAGTCAAACAGGTGTGGATATTGCAATTGGATATCATCCTCACGTTCCTAAGTTGACTCACCCAAAGAGTGATGACCCCAAACAACACGGACTAAACTAATAGTCTTGTTCTTGAGTATATTCTCCCTTCGATCCAATATTGATATGGGCATTTCTTCATACGAAAGTTGGAACCAACAACTAATTCTGAATTATTAAGGATATGGCTCGAATCCGGGATATATCGTCATAATTGGGATATTTGGAATACATCATGTACCTCACGTAACGACGGCAGAAGAGCAAGATTATAGGACACATCACCTACTCGCTCGAGAATATCAAACGACCCTATATACCTAGGACTAAGCTTTTTTTGCACGCCGAATCGAATGACGTCATGGGTAGGCGAGATCCTAAGGAATACGTGGTCGTCGTCGATAGAAAACTCAAGAGGACGCCGATGAAAATCGGCCTAATGGCGCTGACGATCTTGTGCAACCCGAAGATGATCTCTAACTTGTCTGACCACCTCGATAGTCTGAGTAACCATTTCTGGACCAAGCATCTGCCTCTCGCCTATATCATCATAGGCTAAAGGTGATCTGTACTTTCTATCATATAGTGCCTCAAATGGTGCCATCTGGATACTGGCCTGAAAACTGTTATTGTAGGAGAACTCTACTAGATACAGGTGATCTTTCCATGAACCACCGAAATCAAGTGTACATGATCGTAACATATCTTCAAAGGTTTGAATCGTGCACTCTGACTGACCATCTGTCTGTGGATTATAAGCTGAACTGAAATTGAGACGATTTTCCAAACTCTCTTGAAGACTCTGCCAAAAGTGCGACGTAAATCTTGAATCTCTATCTGATACGATACTGACTGGAATTCTATGCAATCTGACTATCTGCCTGAGGTACATCTCTGCTAGCTGATCCGTCGACTGACCAATTCTGAAAAGGAGAAAATGAGATACCTTTATGAGTCGGTCAATATAACCCATATAGCATCTCTTTCAGCTGGAGATTTAGGTAACCCAGTCACAAAATCTACGGTAATGTGTTCCTATTTCCATTCTGGAATCGGTAAAGGTTGAAGAAGTCCAGCTAGCCTCTGATATTCAGCTTTAACTTGCTGACAAACTAAACAACGAGAGACAAACCAAGCTATCTCCCTCTTCATGTCATTCTACCAAAACTGCTGACGAATATCACGATACATCTTCGTGCCACCAGAATGAATTGAATACTGCAAACTGTGAGCCTCCGCCATAATCTCTTGCCTGATGTCACCACTGGGTACACAAAGACGCCTTCCATGTCGTAGTGTGACATCTTCGTGAACGCATAACACTGCTCTTCGTTTCGCTTCACATTCTGTCCTAAGCCGCTGAAGCTTGGAATCCCTTGATTGAGCTATCTTAATTCTCTCAACTATGCTGGACTGAACTTGCATACTGGCCATCAATGCCACGTTGGTAGGAAGAACTACCTCTATTCCTATCTTCTGAAGATCCGCTAATAACTCTGGTTGTGCTGTTAGAAAATAAGCTCATGCCCTTCTACTCAACGCATCTGCAACTACGTTGGCCTTCCCAAGCTGATACTGTAGGTTGATGTCGTAATCCACTAGTAACTCTAGCCATCTTCTCTGACACATGTTAAGATCCTTTTGGGTAAACACATATTTAAGACTCTTATGGTCGGTAAAAATTTCTACCCGATCCCCATACAAGTAATACCTCTGAAGCTTGAGTACGAAAAACTACCGCTGCTAACTCCAAGTCATGTGTCGGATAATTCTTCTCGTGATCACGTAGCTGACGTGACGCATAAGCTACTACCTTGCTATGTTGCATTAGGACACATCCTAATCCCTTATCTGAAGCGTTACAATAAACTGAAAATCCTCCAGTCCCATCTGGAAGCGTGAAAATGTGTGCCATCATCAATCCTTGCTTCAACTTCTCGAATGAACTCTGACATTCCGATGTCCAAGTAAACTGCACATTCTTGTAGTTCAACTGCGTCAATGGCGCTGAAATCCGAATGAAGTCTGATACAAATTGCCGGTAATAGTCCGCCAATCCTAGAAAACTGCGAACCTCTGCGACGGTGCTAGGTACTAGCCATGTCTCTATAGCCACTATCTTCTGGGGGTCTACTTTCACTCCACCTCTGGTGATGATGTGACCTAAGTACAAAATGCGATCAAGCTAAAATTTGTACTTGCTGAACTTCGCGTACAATTGGTGCTCTCTAAGAATCTGAAGGACTATTCGGAGATGTTGCTCATGCTCTGCTTCACTCTTGTTGTAGACCAATATATCGTCTATAAACACTATCATGAACTGATCCAAATAAGGCATGAATATGCGATTCATGAGATCCATGAATACTGCTGGCGCATTGGTCGTTCCGAATGGTATAACGAGAAACTTCCAATGTCCATATACAGATCTGAATGCTATCTTCGGGATATCTTGCTCTCTGACTCTGATCTGATGGTACCCTGATCGTAAGTCAATTTTCGAGAATATTGTCACTCCACTGAGTTGATCGAATAAATCATCTATCCTTGGTAGGGGATATTTGTTCTTGATTGTTACAGAATTCAAGGTACGATAATCAACACATAATCTTGATGTACCATCATTCTTCTTCACAAGAAGTATTAGGGCTCCCCAAGGTGATCCACTAGCACGAATGAATTCCTTGGTTCTTAGTTCTTCAATCATCTTGTACAGGATCTTCAATTCTGATGGTGCCATTCTGTAGACTATCTCTGATACTGGTGCCATCCTTGGAATCAAATCAATAGTGAACTCTATCTCTCCCTATGGCGGCATGTTTGGAAGCTCTTCGGGAAATATGTCAAGAAATTTTTCTACTACTCTGGAAAATTGAACTGCTTTTACTACTGCCATCTGTAAGACTGGTGGAGAAGGTTCTACTTCGCCTCTGGAAAACGAAAATTCTTCTTCATCGGGAATACCAAAAATAATCCTACCAACATGGCAGTCTATTCTTGCGTATTGATCCTTCAACCAATCCATTCCTAGGACTACATCATACGTCGGCCATCGAAAATTCTATCAACATAGCGGAAAACTCTCTACCGCTAACTATGATTCGACACAAGGAAAAGACTCTATCTACTCCCACAAGATCGTTACCAGTAAGTGTCACGCCTCGATTCCGTAGAATCGATAGTCGTCTCCCGGGCGTGATGCCGTACGAACCTAAGTTGTGATCGCATAAGGCATAGTCATAAGGTTATCCAAAACACAACATCAAGTAGAGTACGCAGAGAAATTGAACAAACACATTTGAAAACAGAAGGAACTTTTCTTTTATTCATAATAAAACATCATTTACATGACTCCATTACAACCCTTGCTGCGCGGGCTACAACATGACTCGATAACAAAATGAACGCTGATGAGATAGTCGTTCTATATTACATCCCCATTTACATCGAACATTTCCAAGGACCTAAAATCATGGGAAGTCAAGACGTCATTTCTTTTGGACTGAATGTAGAGTCATCAAAAGGATCAAACAAGCCTTCAACACACGGATGAGACTTCAAATGTACTTGCGTCGCCTTAAGCTTAAGTCGCACGCCATTCTTGGTTCAGGGTACCTGTGGAGAGCGAGGATCAGTACATTACACTTTGTACTGTGCGTGGCAATTTAAGTTCCATGCTCTCATTTGGTTGAAGAGTTTATGTGACTTAGTTTGTGAATCTTTCTAACCATCCTAATGAATTTCAGACAAGCATATGACAAGCATAATATAAACTACGCTAGAACTTATCCATGACAGAGCGTGCCGTGCAATGTGAGACTTACCATGTTCTTCCCTATCAATTGTTATCGCTAGCATAGCATGTGCAATTTATGTATGATTGGTCAATGACACCACAAGCCATCCTAGACTTATAGCTTTGTTAGTCGAGACTCTTTCAACGCAAGTAGCGAGCCCTGTAAACCCCCAGATTTTCGACTAAGGATATTGTGGTAATTTTTAAATTTTATTTTTAATAAATTCTTGGTGAATAAAAACATTATATTTAATTTTATAATTAAATACACATTACCATGGCTTGAACAATTGGAGCGCCACATGACATAATTTTACACAGCAAGTTTCGCATATGTGACCTAGTCGAGCTATACTACGACCACGGATTTTTCGTTACACCCAAAAGCCCTCCCATGCACTTCATTTTTTTACGCGCAACTTAGGTGACGCGATATTTATAATTAATTAGGAGTTTGACCATCTTTCGTTGCGCACGATTTTAACGCACGACATCTAATCGGAGAGACCCAATGACCCTACGTCTAGGATCTTGGCATGACTGACTTTGCCCCCGACAATTTGGTGCAATTGTTCGATTACCCGCACACACAAAAATATTATAAATGGCCTCTATTTTTTATATATTCAAATATATGGTGATAATAATAATAATAATAATAATAATAATAATAAGATATTAATAATAATAGTGCTCATTAGTAAATTTAGTATAAAAATATATAAAACTATTTTTCTAGTATTAAGGTTCTAAAATACATTGTACAATTTTTTTTTGAGGATTTTAAGATTTATTTCATGACTTTATTAAACTTTACCTCTTACATATATTGTACACTATTTACGTAATATATAATAAAAGTCAATTTAGTATTAACTAATGCAACTTGTATAAATAATATTAGACGTAGATTATTTAAATAAATATAAATTATATGTATTACCTATAATAATTTAGATAAATATAAACAATATTTTAAATAAATACTAATCCAACTTCTACTAGGAAAGCATCTCTATCTATATCCTATCCTAACAAAGCAAACTCCAATTTATTTAAATCAAATCCTATCTAATTTAGGAGATAAATCTGAAATAAATACCTATATAAACCCAATACATCCCCCTTCTATCAGCTATAATTCGAAATTATTTTTAGTCCAATAGAAACTCTAAAATTCGTCATTAGAATTCAGTCCCGCTTTTTAGCAGCAAGAGCAACTTGGAACGACGATATTGTTTGCTATAAAATATCAAGCACAACAAATTTACAGATGAATTGAACTTGATTGCAAACTCGCTTGTACAAGAGAAAGCCTAGAAAGAAAGCCTAGGAAACAATCTAAGTATAATTATTTAGTTTTGATTCTTGGGGGTGACGATAGAGGCTCGGAAAAGTGTAGCAATTCTGCCTTACTCCTTGGACTATCTGACGCGCTCCTTGCTCTTGAAGAAATTGCCCTTCGTGGGTTACCAGCCTTGGATTGCCAACCATTTGCATGGGTGTGGTGCCCTGCTATTTATAGTAATTTCAGAATGAAGGATATTTTTGGGCCGCAAAAAGGGCCACGTGGCAACGTGTCTCTCACGGCGCACAAAGACTCAATCTCGGGCTACCAGCTGGTGGGGGGTTGTTGAGATTTTGTTTTAGCGAATCTGGGTGGTTGAGACTTAGTCAGCCTGCCACGTGTCTCATCGCAAGATAGGATCAGTCTGCTTGAGTCATTTTGAGCCGCATAGGCCTTTCATTGTTCGACCATGCTGGGCGTATAAGGCTCATACGACAGTCTCCCTTGGTCCGCATGTAGCTTTGGGACTTCTGAGCCACATAGGTTCTATATTCTGGGCCGCATAAAGCTCATGCGGCTCAGATTGCAGTTTTCCCTTGCCCCATGAAGCACATAGATTAAGCCGCATAAAGTTCATGCGGCTCGTGTCACAATCCTTTTGGCTGCATGACCATGTCCAGTCTGGTGGCGTAACGTTTTGTCTGATCACGTCTTATCTTCTTTTTTTGTCAGTGTCAGAGCTGTCAGTCTTTACCGATTTTGACAGAGTTTGTCAGCTTTATCAGAAGGGTTGATCAGCTTTGGCCGCATAAGTAACTATTCTCTCTGCGGCTCAAAATCAGTCTGGTAAAGATGGGCCGCAGGGGGCATATTGAGTCTATCATGCGGCTCTTCTTTATGCGGGTCAATCTGTTCTAGGGTACTCATGCGGTCAGTTGTGATCCGCATGAACCCCATATTTTCCATGCTTCTACAAGACCTCCTTCAAAGTTTTCAAATTGCAAATTTGGAATACTTTGAATAAGAAGCATGGACATATATCAAGCCGCAGAAAAATCTTCGAGTCAGGAGAGACGTCGTGCCGCAGGGACATTTTTGAGCCATAGGGACATTTTTTGGGCCGTAGGTAGATCTTGTCTGCCAGCTGTCACTGCTGCATTTAATGCCTTGATTTGGTCTTTGAATGCATGACGTCTCCAAGTTGCCCTGGGGAGACGAGGCTTATCAGGAGTATACTCTACGGATGAGGAGTTTGAGGTTTTAGAGCAGCGGTTCTCCGGGTTCGTTGCCGTTTACCGGGAAGTTCGTTGCCGTTTACCGGGAAGTGTTATGTCATCATAGCACTTGTCAGCAAATATCGAAGAAAAATGATGAAATGTCACGACCCGCACCCTAGAGTAAGGGCACGAGAAGTGGCTACATCCAGCCTACGCCGCAGTATCAGCGGTAGAAGAACACTGTCCTAGGTCAATCATCTAACAATAATAAGGTACCTGTACAGTATATACACTCCGAATGGAGGTGACATAGCAGAATACAGTCTCAATCACAACTAAGGCAGAATGATAAGATAGATAGATAGATATAAAATGAATGAAATCCACAGAGATACAACCAGATAGAAGTCTAAGTGTCTAAGATATCACAAATCCAGATAACATCTCAAATCTCAATATACAGTAATCCATAGAGTAAATATAATGAAAGACATCCTAGACTAAGGGTGTGTCATCCACTGTTAAGGGGTCCTGCTGCTGGTCCAGGTCACAGCAGTCCTCTAGGGTAGTCCCGTAATATGTGGGACAACACGCCTTGTCCTCATCCTCTGTAATATTTTTAATAGGTCCAGTCAGGACAGGAGCGAGCACAATATATCTCAACAAATCATAACAGGTTAGGAAATATAAACATGTTAGAGAGTAAGATACATGAAACTGAAGAACAACATAATGTAAAAGAGAGACTGTAAGTAAATAGCTATAATATATAAGAGAACTAATCAGTGCTAGTGATTCAGAGTACAAGATGAACATGTGAACAGTTGGAGGGTGATTCATGACTATACTAAAGAGGTGATTCATGACTATTCTACTTTGGAATTATTCACATGCTCAGTTTCTACTCCCCCATCCCCAATCAATACACAAGGATCCAATCAAGTTACGTTAAGATTCATGACTATACTACTGGCCCATAAAGGGTGATTCAATAGTGATTCATGAATAGATTCGTGAAGGCTCTGTGATTCATGAGAGTACATGAATCACAAGCTGATATATGAACATTCATGATAATATAAGCATGAGATACATGATGTAAGTGAAACGCATGAGACAAGAGTATATGATGCTCCCGAGGGGGATAACATCTCATGAAGGAATCCATAGTACTAATCCGAGTTACCAACGTGTCAGCATCAAGTAAAGTAATCTAAAGCAGGAAATATAATCCTAAACAAGATACGAAATGATCAAAGAATGTACTCGCCTGGTATCCTGAATATCTGAAGAGAATATACTGTCCGAGGAGTGGTGTCTGTCTCCTATAGAACAGTACAAGTCACTACATGTCTAAAATAGTAAAATAGACTGCTACAATACATCTACATGATGTTTGGGGTCACACTACTAGAATTAATCCATTATACGGCAACCTTAAAATGTCGTTAATAATGAGATTGTTGCCACGAAAACACAAATATGGCAACAATGTGAAGTTGCCATAGCGTGCCATAAAAGGTTGTGTCAGTATTGCTTATTTACGGCATCTTCCAATTATTGCCGTGTAAGGGAACTAATTTACGACAATTAATTGTTGCCTTATAAGAAATCTTTTTGTTGCCTTTAAAGATTATATTAATGGCAATATTTAGTTGCCATAATTTCGAACAATATATGGCAAATATTATTGTCGTATAATCAGTCCATAAATGGCAAGATTATGTTGCAAAATATTGTATTTCTTTTAATGGCAATATTTTGTTGTCGTAAACTACTAGGCACGTCTTTATTGTCAGTCCATAAATGGCAAGATTATGTTGCAATCCCATATGGCAATTCTTCGTTAGGCACGTCTTTTTGTCATGTTTGAGAATGTAAGGCAACTGCCAGATTCCATATTTGAAAAATTAATTTTTATTATTTATTGTCATGATCGACAAAATGTGACAATTAATATATGCCAATATTTGAAATATCAACTAAATTCAATTGCCAAAATTTAAATATATCATTAACCAAATATTAAATATAGATAATAATTCAATTTGTACACTTCAAATAAAAAAATAACTTTTAATTAAATATGGTAGATTCAGTACTACATCATTAATATTACATAAAACCAACTATGCCAGGAATCCATACTTTTCATATCCAATATTATGAGGCACAATTCCTCTTTTATATGAGGTTCAAAATTCAAATAGGTACTTGACACCCCCAACTTAAACTTAAACTTGTTGCCTCCTTGTTCCCTCCATATATATAACATGTCTGCAAAGATTTCTTTGACAGTTGTGGTGCGCCAATTCACAGCTATACGTTCTTTATATACCCTGGTATGGATAAACAATAAAATTAGCCTATAGACCAAAAAAGTTAATAAAAAAATATATTTTAAGGTAGTGCAAATTTCTATGCGTCATTTGTTTTATATGAATGGTTACAACAGATGAAACTTGTATAAATATTTATTTTAGATAATTAAAACTAATGGAAATCATCTATTTACAACCAAACTCATTCATTGGCCTAAAAGTGTTCTATTTGCAATGACAACCTCACATTTATAAAAATATGTTTGTGAAATATATACCATTTTATCATTATAAATATTTTTCAAGTTTATTCTCATGCATGCATATATGGTTCTCAACCTTCCATAGATGGTTGTAAAAAAATCTTCCATAGATTAATTAAAAATATATTATGTGCATATATGCTTCTCAACCTTCCATAGATAGTTTTAAAACAATCTTCCATAGATAATTAAAATAATATTACATGCTATATGGTTCTCAACCTTCCATAGGTGGATGTAAAAAAAATCTTCCATAGATAATTAAAATAATATTCTATGGATAGATGGTTCTCAACCTTCAAAGATGGCTCTAAAAAAATCTTCCATAGATAATTAAAAGAATATTATATGCATATATGGTTCTCAACCTTTCATATATGGCTGTAAAAAATCTTAACCTTCCATAGATAATTAAAAGAATATTCTGATTCTAGTGAATCGAATCCTAAACAAAGAAAAGATTTATTTTATCTTCATGGATATATGGTAAAATATTCAATAGTATATTGTAGAACTATTAGGATGATAATCAAGTAAAAAACAAACCTAATTAATATTTAGAAAAATATTTGCAAACTCATTATCAAAAAATTTATCAAATCTTATTTCCTCTAAATCTTTTTAGAAGAAGTGATAATAGACGGTTTAAAGGTTCAGTTTCCATGAGTAATGTAGAAAATAAAGGAGAAAAATTCCATCGTGTGTTTCGGAGTAATTTAGTTGGAGAAAAATTTCACAATTTGATCAAACACATTTATTAACAAAAAATTAGAACACAAAATAAAGTAACATTTTAAATAATTATCCATACCGATCAGTCGTCGATCACTCGGACTCGATGGCAGCAGAGACCTTCTACTAGAGGCGCTCAGAACCCAAAATCCAAAGCTTCTCGTTCTCAAAAGAAATCCACATATGAAAGAAACAAAAAAATAAAAACAAAATAGAAATGGAGGTTAAAAAATAACTAGGTTGAAGAAGGGGAAGAGAGACCTAGGTTAAAGGGGTAAAGAGAACCAAAGTTTAAAGAGAGACCTAGATTGAGAGAGAATAAGAATTAGGAATTGGCAAAATAATAAAGGAGGGAAAATATTTCAACTTTGTATGTTCCCGCCGGTCTTATTTATAGACATGAATTTTTTATTCTCATTAAACCACAAAAAAGTTTCCAAAAGTAAACAAATAAAAAATTGCCATATTTATTTTGTTCATGGAGAGAAAATATATTACATATTTTGGGCAACATTTTTTCCATAAACTAATTATTTTATGGCAATGTAAAATATTGCCATATTTGATCGTATATTATGTAACAAATCCAGCTTGCCATAATATATTGCGATCAAATATGGCACGTGTTATTGTTGCCATAAACGTTTCCATTAAATATGGCATGCGTCCTTATTGCCATATAAAGTGTGACAATTATAGGCAACATTATTTGTTGCCATAAAAAATGTTTATTAAGGCAATATTAATGTTGCCGTATTATGACTATGTTATATGGCAACTTTTATGTTGCCGTAAGGCGTTGCCGTAAAATATGCTTTTTCTTGTAGTGTCAATCTAGGCTAAAGTCAACCTTTGGTCAACTCTAGTCAACCACTAGTCAAACTAGGTCAACTAGGTCCAGCCTAACCCAAACAAGTCTCACTAAGCCTAGCCAGCCTATTCTAGCACACACACAATTACAAGGCTGTACAAGCCAACAACCACACAATACTTCTAAGAAATCAAGTATGTATATATGCATATATAGGCACATACATAAAGGTATACTTAGGCTTGTATAGGCTATAGGCCTATACTTGCATAGCACATATATGTCACTCAATACTAGGCATCTCATGAATACATATATAGAGTGATAGAGAAGGGCATATAAGAATATGTGTGTGCCATGTGGTATATGTGTTCTCGGTTTGCATAGTGTAGAGAGTGTCCTGTGTGTTTATGTGTGTAGATAGGTGAGTGAGTGTGTGTGTACATAATGTGTGTCAATGTGTCTTAGTGAACAGTAGCCAGGTTAGTGTAGATAGGTTACAGTTTTCAGTTTAGGTAGTGTATGTGTGTGTGACAGAAATAAAATAGAGTAATGTGTGATATAGGGAAGGGTCTATGTGTTCACAGATTATGTGTGGTGTGTTAGGAATGTGTGAATGAGTATGTGCAGGAATGTATGTGTTCTCAGGATTTAATGTGTATGTGATAGACTAACCATATGTGTGTAAACATAATGTGTCAATATCAGTGCAATGTGTCAAGTGTTCCTAGATTAATGTGTCTCAGGAACAGTGCTATGGGGGTTGTTCTCAGGAATTTATGGTACATAGTGACAGTTGATAAGTTTAACAGTCAATAATCCTAAACAGTCAATACATCAATCCAAACCAAATTCGAATCCAAAACCTTTAGTTAACATCAAACCTAACATACATAGATGAACTAATCTTGGTAATTAATCAGGGAAATTTGGTTTAGAAGTCTCTTAATTTCAGAAAACCCAATAGTGAACATGTATCAGTCTTAACAGTTCAATTCAAAACCAAATGCAAATTTCGAAAACTAAAACCCATGCAAATCACAACCTAACATGTAGGTTAACTTCCAGATACATATAGGTGTCCAACCAATTGATTAAAACACATAAAACTGGTTTCATATATATTCGAATTAATCATGCAACAGTCGAATAGAGTTTCAGAAATCTGCAGTTTAGTTAAGTATCAGAAAATAATAGGGAAAGGCCATTTCGAATTGAAAAACAACTAATTAATTAAATTAAAAGGTTGATAAAGAATGTGTCATGTGAAAGAGTGTTGGGGGTGTGTCCCAGTGTCCACGAACTGGACACAACGTGTCCAAACCGAGCAAAACACAAAACTGAAACAGAACACACATAGGCATCGTGCACGTGTTTACTGAGGTCGTGGATACGACACACGACTCCTCATAACACGTGGTCATGCACACGTGTAGCCCACGTGTAGGGCTACACAGTGGACCCACTACGACGTGTCCACGACATGTCTAGAGCGGACACGAACGCGTGTTTGTGCGCGTGTCTGTGCGTGTATTCTGCCAATGTACGAGCAGTGCGTGTCCATTGCGGCTCAAATATCTCACAATCCACAGAATAAAATCCCACAAAATTTATAGGCTACCTGTCAGTCATCTCGTGTCCCTACACACAATTGTTTTGTGTTACGAAGTGCTGTGTCCAGGGAGATATTAGACAGGGTAGCAAGACACTTGGTCGAGCCCCCGTGCTGCGTGTCTAGCACAAAATAGGACACAAAAATGACACCAAACACGACTCAGTCTTCACAAATATTAAAGTACATACCTAGATCTAGAGATCCATGTAATTAGTTTTACAAAACAGGAAAATAAATTCCTAAGTGACATTTAATCAAACACCTTCCTATACACTATGACACGTGTCCGATACAGACACCAAACGGACACGAAATCCACCCAAATTCTAGGGACAGCTAGGGGACACCTAGATCTAGGCTACCATGCAATAAAATCAGAATTAAAATGGGATTAGAAGGGTTTACCTATATGTTGCAAGGATCAAGAAAAAGTCTCAAATCAAACGGTTTCCGTTGCTAGCCAAATCCTCCAAATTGCACAAAAACTAAAATTACTCCCCATAATCAGCAAGTAGAGGTTGATTAGAATCATATACAAAGATTTGGGTCAAAAAGGATTAAAAATAGAATTAATAGGAATTTTGGAAAGTGGGGATTTACCTTTCCTTTCAAGAACTTGGTTGAGCACAAAGAGGCAAGAACAAGTGGAAGAGACATTAAATATGGAGGAAAACCCTAGGTTGGCCGGCCATGTGTGGTTGGTTAGGTTTTGGGCTCAAGTCATGGGCCTATGGGCTATGTTACATAAGTCATGAAATTAATTTCTTAAGTCACAAGTCATTGCACCTATTTATAATCCTCCTATTGAAACTAGATTCTAAGTGACTAACTGAGGTTAACTTAAGTTAGACTAGAGTCACACCATTGCCTACTAAGTCACCATAGTTAGGGTTAGCTTCTAGGTTAGTCTACAAGTCTCAATTAGCTAAGGTCAAAACTAGAAATCACCAATTCAAAATTATAATAAATTCAAAAATTACCAAATGACCAAAATATCCTCAATATAAAATGTGGTAGTGACATGATAGCTCTGAGGGGACCTTCCCCATACCAAGGCTTGGATCAGTTACCTGTTCGATCTAGGGGCCTCAGGCCGGGTTGTCCCTCGGAGCCCTCAAACTCAAGCATGGGTGGATGCTCAAGTGCAAAGCGCCAAGAGGACCAAAGCTTCTGGTGATAGATTCGAAAGCCAATCTGACACATTCAGCTACTTCTATCAAGATACCCAACTCTTGTCTGACAAAGCCATCTTGGTTGGGTTCCTGATGATATGGCTGAGGATCTGTGTTGTCTCAGGGGGTTCTGGTTATATTGAGAGAATCAGCATCAACCTGATCCTTCCTGTTGTCAAATTAGTCTTCGGAGGCAGGCTAGCTCTACCCAGCCATGGTCTGCAGCATCCATCGGGGCTTTCGTACATTTATGGCCAGAACCATAGCTCGTGATGTTACAAAGGATTTCAACCGAATCGAGCTGCCCTACCACTATCTGATGGGGTGGCTGCTAATGCACTGCCCCTCTCTAATGCGACCTGGCCCTGAGGGGAATGCGACGGTCAATGATGCATTCATCTATCAATACCATTATATGCCTTGGACCTGTTCAACTATGCTCGACTGTCGAGTTGTGCTTGCTCGGGTTGATAGGAATCGAGGGTCTGATATTACGGAAGAGGGCAGTGCGTATCTCATACATGGCCGTCCACACCCGAATCTAGGGTCACACCATTGCCGTCTACACCTGAACTAGCTTTTCTTCACCTGATACCAGGGGCTCAGTACGTATCTCGTACATGGCGGCCCTTCACCATGTCTCCGTGAATGGGTCTCCCCAAGACTTCGACATAAGTACCAGTTTCATAACCGGTACTAAGTTGGCGGAGAACACGAGGAACCCAAAAAGAAGAACAGGGCAAGGAAGGCGAAAGCCATTAAAGTGTCTGACTCTGATTCTACTGGTACGGAAGAGGAGGATGAGTACAATGGCTTGTCACTTCTTGCAAGTACTTCGGTGACGCGCTTGCCTTCTCTTGTGCCGAGTCCTCCAAGTAAGCATGGACTCCCTTTTGCTGACAGGACTCGTTCCCAGAAACGGGTTGTGTTTAGGAATCGAGGGTCTGATATTGCGGAAGAGGGCAGTGACGTTGAAACCCTCCCAGAGGTAAATTTCATTTTAACCGACCACCATGTCACTTTTGGGACTTCATCTTATTGTTCCTCTCTTTTTTCTTTGTACAGGCTTGGAAGACAAAAACCTTCTGGAGTCCGATGCTGCTTTCGGGATCCCTCCAGTAATGGACACCCTGGTCGAAGAAGGTGCAAGCCTTACAGAACCAAATATCGAGGCTGCAGGGTCTTAGTTGGTCACAACCGACCCAGCTACATTTCCTTTCGGGTCGACCGGGGCCGGAGTGGTAGGTGCAGGTGATTCGGATATTGTTGTTGAGGAGGATATGGGGGAAATGGGAGGAATTATGATTGTCCAGTGTCACGCCCCAGAACCAGAATACTGGAGAGCGGGGGCGAACATTGCCAGCTACTTATATTGAAATGAAGTCCATCTCGCTATACGGCCACGGCTGTCTAGATATGAGGGTTTACTACAAGCCAACGGTCTCTTAAGGTCAAGCCTATTGTCTCAACCTCAAGCAAGTAATATAGTTACAAGATGTTTGACCACCAAATATACAATAAAAGGCGTCCCAAATATTACATATCAGCTGATCATGAAGCTAGTCGTACAAAATGCAAGGACTAGCAAGAGTTAAGTCATACATGATCAACCCTAGGATTTGTTAATCATGATTACAGCCCGTAGGCAGACAGTAAGTAAAATGCATCGAGCTAACAGGTGCTCGCCGGCTAAACGTCTCAAAAGAATAATTTTACAATAGAGTGAGCGAAACAAAATAGAAAATCCACTCGTAGCCCGGGTTCCTTCTAGTCGCCACCATCGGGCTGGAGGTTCGGTAGATCCTCGAGTGCTGCTCCGAAATCTGGCCACACAAAACCAGCTGGGTCAAACCCCAGAAAGAGCAAGTGCCACAAAGGAGGCCACAAAATAAGAACAAAAGCCAGCATATCAGAACATAAGAAAATAAAAGAAAAGTACAAGTAGATAAAGAGAACAACAGGGCAATAAACGACTAGGGACGTGGAACCATTCCGAGAACCAGGTTACAACCCGTAAACCAAACAAGGACCGGGGTTGTAAACCTTCGCCTGAATAGCACTTGTCTCTATCCATTTATTGCTAAAGATGAGTAAAACAATCATGTACAAGAGTAACCGGGTACAGGGACAAGACGAGACTAAGACAGGGCTGGACAACATCCATTCACAACCGGCCAAGCAATTACTACGGCTTACTACATTAACTAACTAGGGTTGTCACAAGCCTAATTACTAACAAGATGCAAGTGAGAATTTCCCAGTCCCAAGCCCTGCAGACTATCCAGTTATCCTTCCGCGGGTTGAGAGTATGGTTGGGTACATCGCCCAGGAGACGATATACCCTTAGGTGACTTAGAGGGTGCAACAGATGACAGTGTGATGGAAATGTACTCTACTCGTCGGCAAGCTACAAGTCCAATTAAAGCGTCCAGATAACGAGATTGCCTGTGACTGGAAATTCTCCATGAACTATAGTTAGGTCTAGTCATTAGCCTAATCCATATTCAGTGTGAATCCCTGACAGTGGGAACCAGGGAGTCACATCCTAGACATGATGCAAGACAAGACAGGTGGATTGCACAAGCAAGCAAGCAGGAACACCCACGGTGTCAGAGTTGGTTATGCAAGTCAAGTTAGCCGTCGTAACAGTATCAAGTCAAGTCAAGTCAGGCCGAGTCAAGTTACAAGTTACAAGAGTGCGCCGCCACGGGCCATTATCAAGTTATCAGGTTACAAGTCAAGAGTGCACCCCATCGGGTCACTATCAAGTTATCAGGTTACAAGTCAAGAATGCACCCTATCGGGTCATTATCAAGTTATCAGGTTACAAGTCAAGAATGCACCCCATCGGGTCATTATCAAGGAGATCAGAAAGTACCAGGATCATAAATCACAAAAAACCACGAAAACCGTACTAGTCATAGCAAATACTGAAACTCGTGCCAGTTCGTGTTGGGTCAAGATAGTCGTGCTGTGTGGAACAAGATCTCAAAACCCAATAAACGAAAGAGAAGCCAAGCTTAAGGAAAATAAAACCAAATCATCATGGGTAAGTGGGCTGCGCAGGGGTGGTTGGCGCAGGGGTCAAGTGCGCCGGGGTACCAAGGGCGCAGGGGCAAAGGGCGCAGGGTCAGATGGCGCTGGGGATGGATGGTGCTGGGTTGAGCTGCGCAGGGGACAAAGTGCGCAGGGATCAAGTGCGCTGGGTCGGATTACGCAGGATGCAGGTTGCGCATGGACTGGCTTGCGCTAGGTTGGATGGCGCAGGGTCCAGTGCGCTAAGGAAGATGCGCGGTCCAGCCCAAGGGGCCGAGCGCAAATCAGCCCAGCGCTAAGAAGCGCTGGCCGAGAAGGGGGATACGCGGTTCACCAAAGGGTGAGCTGCGCAGTTGGCCTTGCGCTAAAGAGCGCAGGCCGAAAGGTCTGCTTCTCCAAACCGAGAAGAACTCCAAGAACTCTAAAACTTTAAATCTTCATATCTTGGCCAAATCAAAACCAAATCTAGATTTTCAAAGTTCTAACTTAAGTAAAATTGAATTCTCTTCCACATGGAAGCATCAAAACAAGCAAAAATTAAAGTTTAATAGATCAAAGCCAAAAATTTCTGAAAATGGTTAAAACCTAGATCTAGCAAAATGGAAACTCCAAATCACAAAATGTCAAATTCTAATGTTGATCACCATAGCCTAATCTAGCTAATGGACAAATAAAATAGGGTTCTCATGTGGTGGCAAGGTGCACTTGCCTATGGTGGTTGGTGGAAGAAGGAGGAAGAAGAAGATGGAAATTAATGGAGAGTAAAGAGGAGAGAGAAAAGGTTGGTAGGGATTTAATGGGGGGGTGTATTGGATTGAGGGTGGAGTATAGGTTAAGGTGTTCCATGCATATTGAACCAAACCAAACCAATCCTCCTCCACAAAATAAAACCAAGCCAATTAAAACCGAACCGAGCCAAAACCCAAAATACGAGAAAACCCAAAATTCTACAAGTCCAGAAAAATAAAAATACCTGCCAAAATCCAATTACGAGCACAAATACGAAATACGAGAAACGGGGGTGACAACTCTACCCACCTTAAAAGAATTTCGTCCTCGAAATTTAATCAAGGAGCTAGAGACTGCCACGACAAGCTATACTAAGCACCAACAACTACACTAAGCAGTTCAATCAAGCAATCATGCATGCAAGCAAGGGATGGAAAGCATAAGGCATAAGGAAGACATTATACCTTACGAGTCAAATAAGTCGGGATATCGCGATCGGATGTTGTCCTCATGCTCCCACGTTGACTTACCTAGAGAGTGATGACCCCAAGCAACACGGACTAAGTTAATAGTCTTGTTCTTGAGTATCTTCTCTCTCCGGTCCAAAATAGACACGGGCTTTTCCTCATACGAAAGGTTGGTACCAACAACCAATTCTGAATGGTCTAGGATATGGCTCGGGTTCGGGATATACCGTCGTAATTGGGACACATGGAATACATCATGCACCTCACTTAGCGACGGCGGAAGAGCGAGACGATAGGACACATCTCCTACTCGCTCCAGGACATCGAACGGCCCTATATACCTAGGACTAAGCTTTCCCCGCATGCCAAAGCGAATGACGCCGCAGTTAGGCGAGATCCTAAGGAATACATGGTCGCCGATAGCAAACTCTAGGGGACGTCGATGGGCATCGGCCCAATGGCACTGGCGATCTTGGGCAACTCGAAGATGATCCCTGACTTTTCTGACTACTTCAACTGTCTGGGCAATCATTTCTAGACCGAACATCTACCTTTCTCCAACATCATCCCATGCTAGCGGGGATCTGTACTTCCTGCCATACAGTGCCTCGAATGGTGCCACCTGGATGCTGGCCTGGAAACTATTATTGTACGAGAATTCCACCAGATGCAGGTGGTCTTCCTACGAACCGCCGAAGTCAAGGGTACAAGATCTCAACATGTCTTCAAGAGTCTGGATTGTGCGCTCTGACTGACCATCTGTCTGCGGATGATAAGCTGAGCTAAACTGGAGACGAGTTCCCAAACTCTCTTGCAGGCTACGCCAAAAGTGTGACGCAAACCTTAAATCTCGGTCCGAGGTGATGCTGATAGGCACACCGTAAAACCTGACAATTTGTCTGAGGTACATCTCTGCCAACTGAGCCGTTGACTGACCCACTCTGAATGGGAGAAAATGAGCCACTTCGTGAGCCGGTCAACTATAACCCAAATAGTATCTCGACCAGCCGGGGATCTAGGCAATCCCGTCACAAAATCCATAGTCACATGCTCCCATTTCTATTCTGGAATTGGCAAGGGCTGAAGAAGTCCAGCGGGCCTCTAATGTTCAGCTTTAACCTGCTGGCAAACCAAACACCGAGAGACAAACCGGGCTATCTTTCTCTTCATGTCATTCCACCAGAAGTGCTGACGAATATCACGGTACATCTTCGTGCCACCGGGATGAATAGAATACTGCGAGCTGTGAGCCTCTGCCATGACCTCCTGTCTGATATCTCCACTGTATACACAAAGACGAGTGTCGTGCCGAAGTGTACCATCTTCATGAATGTACAACTCTGGTCTTCTTCCTGTCTCACACTCTGCTCTGAGCCGCTGAAGCTTGGAATCTGTAGACTGTGCCACCCGGATCCTCTCAACTATGCTGGACTGAATCTGCAGACTGGCCATCAATGCCACACTGGTAGGAAGAACCACTTCAATTCCCATCTTCTGAAAATCTGCCAATAACTCTGGCTGTGCCGTCAGGAAATAAACTCCGGCTCTCATGCTCAACGCATCTGCTACAACGTTGGCCTTTCCTAGGTGATACTGCAAATCCACATCGTAGTCCACCAATAGCTCGAGCCATCTTCTCTGCCGCATATTAAGGTCCTTCTGGGTGAAAACATACTTCAGGCTCTTATGATCAGTAAATATCTCTACTCTATCTCCATACAAGTAGTGCCTCCACAACTTAAGTGCAAATACTACTGCTGCCAGCTCCAAGTCGTGGGTCGGGTAATTCTTCTCATGATCACGAAGTTGACATGATGCATAAGATATTACCTTCCCATGCTGCATCAAGACACACCCCAATCCTGCCTGAAGCGTCGTAATAAACTGTGAATCCTCCGGTCCCATCTGGAAGCGTGAGAATGGGAGCCGTTATCAAACCTCGCTTCAACTTCTCAAATGATTCCTGGCACTCTGCTGTCCAAGCAAACTGCACATCCTTGCGGGTCAACTGGGTCATCGGTGCTGAAATCCTTGTAAAATCTGAAATAAATTGCCGGTAGTAGCCGGCTAATCCAAGGAAGCTGCGAACTTCTACCGCTGAACTAGGTACTAGCCATAACTCGATAGCCACGATCTTCTGGGGATCCACTTCCACCCCTCCTCGGGTAATGATGTGACCCAAGTACGAAATACGATCGAGCCAGAACTCGTATTTACTGAACTTGGCGTACAACTGATGCTCTCTAAGCGTCTGAAGGACGACTCTGAGGTGCTGCTCATGCTCTGCTGTGCTCTTGCTGTAGACCAGGATATCATCTAGAACACGATCACGAACTGATCCAAGTAACGCATGAAAATGCGATTCATGAGGTCCATGAATACAGCTGGCGCATTGGTCGCTCCGAATGACATAACAAGGAACTCCCAATGTCCATACCTCGATCGAAAAGCTGTCTTCGGGATGTCCTGCTCTCTGACTCTGATCTGGTGGTATCCTGATCGCAAGTCTATCTTCGAAAATACCGAAGCCCCTCTGAGTTGATCAAATAAGTCATCTATCCTCGGAAGAGGGTATCTGTTCTTGATTGTCACTGAGTTCAAGGTACGATAATCTACACATAGCCTGGACGTACCATTCTTCTTTTTCACAAGAAGCATCGGGGCTCCCCAAGGCGATCCACTTGCACGAATGAATCCCTTGGTCCTGAGTTCTTCAATCATCTTGTACAAAATCTCCAACTCTGAAGGTGCCATCCTGTAGACTCCCTCTGATACTGGTGCTGTCCCAGGGATCAAGTCTATAGTGAACTCGATCTTCCGCTCTGACGGCATTCCTGGAAGTTCCTCTGGGAAGACATCTAGGAACTCTTCAACTATCCGGGGCAACTGCACTGCGGCTACTGCCATCCGCAATACTGGAGAAGATGGCTCCACCGCGCCTCTGGAAAATGAAAACTCTGGCTCTCCTGGAATACTAAAGAAAACCCTGCCAACATGGCAGTCTATCCTAGCATACTGGTTCCTCAACCAATCTATGCCTAGGACTACATCATAGTCTGCCATAGGGAATTCTATAAATCTAGCGGAGAACTCTCTATCGCTAACTACGATCCGACACAAGGAAAACACTCGATCTACTCCCACAAGACCATTACCAGTAAGTATATTGAGCCTCACTGATAATGACTCGGGCTCCAATCCTATCCGTGTCGCGAATCGTGCAGACATGAATGAATACGATGCACCAGAATCAAATAATACTAATACTGGAAAGGAGTTGATAAGAATAGTACCTGCCACTACCTCACCTGGTGTAACTTTTTCTTCCATAGCCATCATCATGGCCTGACCTCTAGCTGTGGGTCCCCTCTGCTGGAAATCTCTCTGCCTGCTCTGTACTTGGGCTTGGGTATACTGCTACTGGTTCTGCTGATAAAATGCCTGGGCCTGAGGCAACAATGGCCTCGGGTACTGCTGCTGCTGCACAGGCGCTGGTCCCCTAACCGATGGACTAGTTAGGTTGGATGAGGACGAACTACCCCTATTCGGGCAGGCTCCTATCTTGTGATCTGCCGCTCCACAAGCTAGGCACAATCCTTGCGCCCTACGACAATCCGCCACTACATGGCCTGGCTTTCCGCAATGAGAACATCCCATTGCGGAAGTCTGCTTCTGCTTCTGCTGTTGCGGGTACGTCGGGGTCGAATGCTGAACCGACGTCACTGAGGCCGCCCGCCTCGGAGTTCCAATGGTCAAACTCCTAGCTGCCGGAGCTGGAGCTGATGACTGCTGCATCTGACTGTGGGACCGCTTCCTACCTCCAGTCATATCCACGATCCTCTGGGAGGTGTACTCATGCCTCCTAGCTGCTCTCAAAACTGCATCGAACGTCTGGTGCTCGAACTGCTCAACTGCCAGCAAGATCTCCAAATGCAGTCCCTGCTGGAACTGCTGGGCCCTATCAAACTCGGTTGCCACCAAGGTGGGGGCAAACCTACTGAGTCTAGAAAACTCAGATGCATAACTGTCGACTGTTCTGCCTCCTTGCTTCAAGTTGGTAAACCTCGTCTGCAAGTCGTACTGAGCCACAGCATCAAAATACTTCGTCTGGAACCTCTCTCTAAACACCGCCCAAGAAATGGGCGCCACTAATCCCATGGCTTGCGCTGCCCACCAACTGCGAGCCAAGTCTAACAACTGCAGGCGTACCACCGCCACCTTCTCATTCTCAGGTGTCCTAGCTGCTTTCAGAACCACCTCGGTATCCTGAAGCCAAGCGTCCGCGGCAACCGCATCTTCACTGCCGTCGAAGAATGGAGGGTTCAAGCGCTTGAAGCTGTTGGCCGCGCTGTTCCTTGGATGACCGCCTCTGGTCAAAGCATCTGCCACTACCTGGTGCAAGGCGTCTCCTCTACGATCTTGAGAAGTTATCAAGGTCCTGATGAGACCTACCAAGGTGCCATCATCCGGCTCGGCAGGCTGAACGGACTGAATTGAGGGCTCTCCTCCAGGAGGTACACCTCGGAAAGCTATCCCGGAATGCTGGGCTTGATCTCCAGGTTGCTGGTCCACGTGAAGTGCTCTACCTTGCTGATCGGCGGGGTCAGGTACAGTGCCGCTGAAGAAGACGACACAGGGAAAACAATAAGGAAGGACCAGGACAGATCAACGATTCAAGCACATGATCAGGGCAAGAATCCAGAGATTCAGAGGATATGAACGGAGATCAAGGACGAGTACTGATTGAGACATCTACTCGGTAAACCCTCATATTTCTTGATTGACAGGACCTGCATAGGCCACCACTTAAACCATGTCATGCCCCAGAACCAGAATACTGGAAAGCGGGGACGAACATAGCCAGCTACGTATATTAAAATGAAGTCCATCTCGCTATACGGTCACGGCTGTCTAGATATAAGGGTTTACTACAAGCCAACGGTCTCTTAAGGTCAAGCCTATTGTCTCAATCTCAAGCAAGTAATATAGTTATAAGATGTTTGACCACCAAATATACAATAAAAGGCATCCCAAATATTATATATCAGCTGATCATGAAGCTAGTCGTACAAAATGCAAGGACTAGCAAGAGTTAAGTCATACATGATCAACCCTAGGATTTGTTAATCATGATTACAGCCCGTAGGCAGACAGTAAGTAAAAGTGCATCGAGCTAACAGGTGCTCGCCGGCTAAACGTCTCAAACGATTAATTTTACAATAGAGTGAGCAAAACAAAATAGAAAACCCACTCGTAGCCCGGGTTCCTTCTAGTCGCCACTATCGGGCTGGAGGTTCGGTAGATCCTCGGGTGCTGCTCCGAAATCTGGCCACACAAAACCAGCTGGGTCAAACTCCAGAAAGAGCAAGTGCCACAAAGGAGGCCACGAAATAAGAACAAAAGCCAGCATATCAGAATATAAGAAAATGAAAGAAAAGTACAAGTAGATAAAGAGAACAATAGGACAATAAACGACTAGGGACGTGGAACCATTCCGGGAACCAGGTTACAACCCGTAAACCAAACAAGGACTTGGGTTGTAAACCTTCGCCTGAATAGCACTTGTCTCTATCCATTTATTGCTAAAGATGAGTAAAACAATCATGTACAAGAGTAACCGGGTACAGGGACAAGACGAGACTAAGACAGGGCTGGATAACATCCATTCACAACCGGCCAAGCAATTACTACGGCTTACTACATTAACTAACTAGGGTTGTCACAAGCCTAATTACTAACAAGATACAAGTGAGAATTTCCCAGTCCCAAGCCCTGCAGACTATCCAGTTATCCTTCCGCGGGTTGAGAGTATGGTTGGGTACATCGCCCAGGAGACGATATACCCTTAGGTGACTTAGAGGGTACAACAGATGACAGTGTGATGGAAATGTACTCTACTCGTCGGCAAGCTATAAGTCCAATTAAAGCACCCAGATAACGAGATTGCCTGTGACTGGAAATTCTCCATGAACTATAGTTAGGTCTAGTCATTAGCCTAATCCATATTCAGTGCGAATCCCTGACCGTGGGAACCAGGGAGTCACGTCCTAGGCATGATGCAAGACAAGACAGGTAGATTGCACAAGCAAGCAAGCAGGAACACCCACGGTGTCAGAGTTGGTTATGCAAGTCAAGTTAGCCGTCGCAACAGCATCAAGTCAAGTCAAGTCAGGCCGAGTCAAGTTACAAGTTACAAGAGTGCGCCACCATGGGCCATTATCAAGTTATCAGGTTACAAGTCAAGAGTGCACCCCATCGGGTCACTATCAAGTTATCAGGTTACAAGTCAAGAATGCACCCTATCGGGTCATGATCAAGTTATCAGGTTACAAGTCAAGAATGCACCCCATCGGGTCATTATCAAGGAGATCAGAAAGTACCAGGATCATAAATCACAGAAAACCATGAAAACCGTACTAGTCATAGCAAATACTGAAACTCGTGCCAGTTCGTGTTGGGTCAAGATAGTCGTGCTGCGTAGAACAAGATCTCAAAACCCAATCCACGAAAGAGAAGCCAAGCTTAAGGAAAATAAAACCAAATCATCATGGGTAAGTGGGCTGCGCAGGGGTGGTTGGCGCAGGGGTCAAGTACGCCGGGGTACCAAGGGCGCAGGGGCAAAGGGCACAGGGTCAGATGGCGCTGGGGATGGATGGCGCTGGGGATGGATGGCGCTGGGTTGAGCTGCGCAGGGGGCAAAGTGCGCAGGGGGCAAAGTGCGCAGGGATCAAGTGCGCTGGGTCGGATTACGCAGGGTGCAAGTTGCGCATGGACTGGCTTGCGCTAGGTTGGATGGCGCAGGGTCCAGTGCGCTAAGGAAGATGCGCGGTCCAGCCCAAGGGGCCGAGCGCAAATCAGCCCAGCGCTAAGAAGCGCTGGCCGAGAAGGGAGATACGCGGTTCACCAAAGGGTGAGCTGCGCAGTTGGCCTTGCGCTAAAGAGCGCAGGCCGAAAGGTCTGCTTCTCCAAACCGAGAAGAACTCCAAGAACTCCAAAACTTCAAATCTTCATATCTTGGCCAAATCAAAACCAAATCTAGATTTTCAAAGTTCTAACTTGAGTAAAATTGAATTCTCTTCCACATGGAAGCATCAAAACAAGCAAAAATCAAAGTTTAATAGATCAAAGCCAAGAATTTCTAAAAATGGTTAAAACCTAGATCTAGCAAAATGGAAACTCCAAATCACAAAATGTTAAGTTTTAATGTTGATCACCACGGCCTAATCTAGCTAATGGACAAATAAAATAGGGTTCTCATGTGGTGGCAAGGTGCACTTGCCTATGGTGGTTGGTAGAAGAAGGAGGAAGAAGAAGATGAAAATTAATGGAGAGTAAAGAGGAGAGAGAAAAGGTTGGTAGGGATTTAATGGAGGGGGGTGGGTGTTTTGGGTTGAGGGTGGAGTATAGGTTAAGGTGTTCCATGCATATTGAACCAAACCAAACCAAACCAATCCTCCTCCACAAAATAAAACCAAGCCAATTAAAACCGAACCGAGCCGAAACCCAAAATACGAGAAAACCCAAAATTCCACAAGTCCAGAAAAATAAAAATACCTGCCAAAATCCAATTACGAGCACAAATACGAAATATGAGAAACGGGGGTGACATCCAGAGCGAGCCGCAGTCTCCACCGCCCTCCTCTGGTAAGCTATGTCATATTCATATCGACGAGGAGGTTCATTTGCTCTTTCTTCATATCCTTCGAGTCAGGCTAATTGTCGGTTGTTCTGGATCTATAGACAGTCCTTCTTCATTGCTATTGGTGGACATAGCTGCGGAGGAGGAGATAGTGGAAGATGTCGGGGCGGATCTCTTACCGAAGAGAAGTGAACCTTCTCTCCTTCAAATCGAAAAACCTTCCGCTGAGCCGAATTCAGAGCCGCTTTTACCAGAAGTGCCGATGGTAGAGGCGGTGGTCCCTGTACCAACATCGGTGGATACAGGATCGATTGAAGCTACCTCTTCCCCGGAGATTGAACTCTCCACTCTGCCTAGTCTTCAGCTCCTTTGGGCTGCGGAAGAGGAGATTGCTGCTGTACGGGAGTCTCATCGTTCGGAGTTTATTTCCCTTCTGACAGGGTCATCAAGCTTCGCTATACCATCTTCCCATATGCCTTCAGGTTCCTTGGCTGATATTCCTTCGACGCCATCCTCTTTAGAGAATCTAGACGAATCATCAAGGGATATAGTCAAGAGTTTCTACCGTCATTTAAAATGAGGGGTTGAAGCTACTTCAAGGAGAGGGACTTCATTTGCCATGGCTCGTCACTGCGTCCAAGGCCAGATCGACCTACTGAAGACGCTTTCGAGTGGAGAGGGGGCGGCCGTCCTTCTGGAGCATAAGCTGGCAGAGGCTGATCAGTGCCTAATCCAGTTGCAAAAACTGTAGCAAGTCGATATGTCTGCTGTAGTGGAGTAGGAGCGTGCTTTCCTTATAAAGGTTATAGAAAAGGTGAAGGCTGTACAGGAGACAACCAAGCCCACCTTGGAGAAGGACCTCCATAAGCTTTCTCTTAAATATGACAAGCTGAGCCGAGAGGGAGATATTTGCTTGACTCGTGAGGAGACCACCATTCGTGCTATAACTGAAACGAACGAGCAGCTTCTCCAGCTCCAGGCCAGGCTGACATCTCTGGAGACTGAGCTCCAAGCCACTCGTTAGGAAAAAGAGAAGATCTACAAGGAGACTGATGAGGTCACACAAACCTCTGCCGCTCTAGAGGGTGCACTGAAGAAATTAGAGAAAAATTGGCAGGCCCATGCACATCTTGAGGATGCTGAAAAGCTACCCAGGAAGATGAATACCGAGCCAGACTGAGAATTGAGTGCTCAACTGCGCAGTTGGAAGACATTCTTGCTAAACTGTGTGTTGCTGATGAGTAGTAGCCTTTTCTTCTGCCCCCCGTTTTTTGAGATGTAACGAATGTAACTGATTTTGAATAAACAGAATGCATTCTTTCCATTCTTTGTTTGTGGTATTTGTGGTGCTTGTATTAGAGGGCCTAATACAACATTTGTGCTTGATAAAGGACATCCCACTGGAGGACTTTTTTTGTGGACCTATGGCCCTTTGTGCATCTGAAAATGCGAACAAATAGATATGAATGATATTTTATGGATCTACTACTCTTTGGTACACCGATGGTATGAGTAATAGATTAGGATAACTTTTGTAGACCTATTACCCTTCTGCACACTGGCGGTACGGATAAAAGATTTGAAACAAAAACTTTTGTGGACCTATTACCCTTCTGCACACTGGCGGTACGGGTAAAAGATTTGAAACAAAATCCAACAGAGGTAATATGGACGTGATAAGTTTTGTGGTCTTAACACCGTGTCTTTTATCCCGGGTTGGGTATAGGTGTTAAGTCAGAAGACTATCGATTTTAGAGGTAATATGGACATGACACACGATAATCAGGCATAATCTTTGGTGGAATAAATTTTGAGACAAAACCTAACAGAGGTAATATGGACGTGATAGATTTTGTGGTCTTAACACCATGTCTTTTATCCCGGGTTGGGTACAGGTGTTAAGTCGAAAGATCATCGGTACCAGAGGTAATATGGACGTGACACACGATAATCAGGACCAGGAAGTTTGCTCAGAGATAATGATAAATGGGCAGACTCCTGTGAGGTAAAGCATTAGAGTGGGAGTCAGAGGTATCATCGTACATGACTCGCCTCTCAGGAAGATACAATAGAGTGTGAGTTCAGAGGTATCATCGTACATGACTCGCCACTCAGGAAGATGCGATAGAGTGTGAGTTCAGCGGTACTTGGTGTACATAACTCGATAGTTTGGAAGATTTGATGGTTTTGAGGGAGTACCAGCATGTCTTTAGACATAGTATTTCTTCAAGAATTTACCGTAATAATCTTGAGGTTTCCCAGACGGTGTTGACAGCTGCAGAGGCGATCGTCGACTGCTGCCGTAATTCAGACCTGGGGTAGCCTCCATGTCATATCCCTGTTTTTGCATGAAGTACTTGGCCTGGGGACTATACAGGTAGAGCGGTAGTCTCCCATTATCGGGTTCGAGATCAAACTCTTGAGGCACGATGGGTTGAGGTCCTTATTTTTGGCCAAAGATGATCATGTGATCCCATTTTTTTTTGCCTGGGACTAGGAGGTAGGCATCTTTAATGGAAGCAAGTCGGTTCGTGGTATGAATGGTTGTCACTTGTGTGTGCAGGTTAATGTCCCGATCGAGTCCTATAGTATACATCAGATTGAGTTTATTACACTCAGGATAGTTCAACGACAGCCTCTTATTGATGAAATAAAGAATTTCTTCCACAGGGATTACATCATCAGGAGAGGGACTATCCACCTTTACAACAAGATACTTCGTGAGTTCTGCATCCTCTTCAGCTACCCCCTGCGTGATCGAAGGTAGGGACGCTGTCCTGGACAACTTGACCACCAAGGGTTCGGCTTGTGGCATTGGCTTGCCTGAGGGTGTCGGGTCGACAATTGATTGCCGGCTCGTCTTGGGAAGATGGATGACCATTGGCTCAGCAGGGGACTTTGTGTCTTCCGATTGCTTTTGACTGGATCTTGGCAATCGGATCACCATCGGCTCCCCAGAGGGCCTTTTTTTTTTTCTGGTCGCCTTTGATTGTATTTTGGCAATCGGATCACCAGCGGCCCTATGACGGGTTCTTGGCTGGTCCTTGGGAGTCGGATGACCATCGGCTCCAACTGTGCAGCTGGGGTGGGGGAACCGGGCACCTCTTTATGCAAAGTTGCGACAAGGGGTGCGGCTTTGCCCGGTTTACGGGTCTGGAGATGAATTCTCAAGGGTTTCTCTGGCCCTATGATGGCCTCCAGTTCGTCAGTTATATGTTTCTTGGATTCGTCATATAGACACGCCTCCGAAGAGTAATAAGACTCAACCCCTTTGAAGGGATCGATGTCGGCGAATTAAGTCTTTACGAAGCTGTGCTTACTGACATACTTGAAGCATTGGTGGAGGGTGGATGACACGATCATATAGTCATATGACCACGGATGCCCCAAGAGGATGTTGTAGGACGTGTCTGCATCTATGATGTAGCAGGTAACCTCTGTCCTCAGGTCGCCAATCTGATATTTCAATCGGATCTTTCCTAAGGGATAGCTCCTTCCTGAGTTGAAACCGCTAATGGCGGTATTGGTCGTTGCAAGCTGGTGCATAGGGATACGGAGGACTTGAAGCATGCTTTTCGGGATAATGCTTATCGACGAGCCAGGATCGATGTGCATCTGATCCACCTTGATGTCGCCTATGTACCCAGTATAGTACACGGGGCGATCATGCATGTTGGTCTTGATCAGCATGTCCTGTGGGGTGAATACGATGTTGGGCATCACATCCGCATAGTTACTGTCCTGGGGATCTGCCGATGAGTCTTCTCCCGTAGGTTTGGCCTGGACTAAGTAAGCGTCAGCATTCTGGAGCGCTTCACTCAACGCGACACGAAGATCCTTGGAGAGCCTTAGGAGCTCATATAACGACAACTTTGTCGGCATTTTAGCCAGTTGTGCTAATATGTCAAAGTTGTAAGGTCTCTCCAGCCCTTGAGGCGCGTCTTTACGGAGCAGCCTGTCGAAGCGGGTTTCCTTCGGCTTGGCCCTGTCTGTCGATGGAGGCTGAGATGGCCCCGGAACATCAGTGGCGGGCAGCATTACCGGTTGAGGGTCTTCAACTGAATTACCCAGAGTGGGGTAGACTGGTACCCCAGACAGGGTAACAACAACCGCCGCCTCGTCAACTTCGGTTGAAATTGTGTGGCAGGATCTGGACTTCCTGTCCTTCTTTTTGTTGGCTGGAGATGATGCCGCCTGGGTCACTTCGGGCACTAAGTCAGGGTGCACCCATATGATCTCTCCTCATGACGTGGTGAGAGGTACCCAGCCAGTCGTCTGGTCCTGGACGGGAAAAAGATTAGTAACCTCCATCATTGTCCGGGGGATAGCTATTACCCCATCTTGAGTGCTCGTTGGAGGAAAGTTGTCGAACTAAATTGACACCATGTTCGCTGCCACGGTAACCTCTTCAAAGTCTAGCGACAAGCTTTGGAGTCGATAAGATTCTGGATGTACTACTTTAATTGAAAGCATCTTGAGTGGCATGATGAACATAGCGGTGGAAATGGCAGTATTTTGGGTCCTCCATTTCTGTTGCTCGGGGCTCGCGCCTTGGTGGGGGGAGTTGGATCCTGTCCCCTTGCAAGAGCTTGTCAAAGATAGGCTTGACATGACTATCTTCGAATGAGTAATTGACCTGGGGCCACTGAGCTTCTGCCTGCTTTTGTTCAGGCTTCTTGGTCGTACTGGCGACCAGGGCCTGTTTGCCCTTATTGTCCCGGTTATTGGAGGTGCCGTCAGTGTTGTTGTTATTGGAGGTGGTACCAGGACGTTTTTTTTGACCTTTCCATCCATGATGTGTAATCCCAGCTGGCGAGCCTTCTTTAACTTCGCCTCCGCATTGGTGGCGCTTATGATGAAGGTCGTCCAATCCTTGAACTGATCTTCACCCATCCAAAGACTGATTGCGGGAAGCAACTTCTTTTGGCAGATTTTGATCAAGGAGCTTTCGGAATTGCCTTGGGGCAATCTCATTACAGTTTGGCAGAACCGCTCGACATAGTTCCTTGTCAGCTCCCTCTCTTCCTGAACGACGTCCATGAGGGATGACATTGTCACATCATGTCCCACTTCATAGAATCATTCTAGAAATATGTGCTTGAAGCCGTCAAAAAAATGGATGCAGTTATCAGAAAGGTTGCGATACCAGTCGAACGCGATCCCCTCCAATACTCCGATGAATAATCGTGTGAGGATGGCGTCACTATACGGCAAGTGGTCGGTAGTGACCTTGAAATAAGTTATGTACCGACTAGCAGAGATCTTTCCGTCATATGAATCGATATGAAACGGCTTGTACCGTGGTAGAAAAGGCACATCTTTCCATGCAACGGGATATGGCTGCCGTATTCTGAGGTCCCGAGAGGAATCTCGGGCATTGAACATTTCCCGAAGCTCTTAGACTTCCCTCCTTGCTTCCCTGGCTTATCTGCAGCTGAAGGAGCGGAGGCTCCTAGAGGATTATCATCCAAAGGGGGTGCGATCGTGTTGGAGTCCACATTGACTACGGGTCCCAAGCTTGTTTGTCCAGGCGTCCGTACTGGTTGAGTCGGCAAGGCAGCTTTGATTTCGTCAACTGACTTGACCAATGACAAGAGCATGGCTTCAAGTACTTCTAGACGTTGTCGGTCAGTAGGCGCCTCATGATCATCGTCGGTCATAAAGACTGTCCGTACGTGGGTAGAGGTAGAAGGGATCGTAGCCGAGGTGCTCTCTGTGTCGTACCCCATGTCGAGAAATCATCAAAAAATGTCGGAATGTCTTCTTTCTCGAACTCGAAAGGGGTGCTACCCCCTGTGCAGGATGCCACATCGTCTTGGCGAGGGCGGTCATCCTCAGGGACGTCCACGTCTGTTGCGTAATTCCAGTGGATCGCTACCCCCTGTGTATGCTCTTGGAACATCGGGTTGTCGCATAATTTGAGGGGATGCTACCGCCGGCCTCATCTACCCCAGAGAGGTAAAGGATGCACCCCCGGGTATTGGAAGCTTCTTTTTGGATCAGGTGCCTAGGTAGACACCCCCTGTGGTTGTCGGTGGTAGTCCTCCAGACGAGAGTTTCCTTACAATGCTGGCGGAGATTGTCGGGCTGGAAGAGCTTGTCTTCTTTTCTCCCTTGTCGGAAAGAACCTTCTGGTTTGAATTACATGAGGCGACCGAAAATTCCTCGTCTCCCGAAATTTGCACCTATTTCTGAAGTTGTTGTTGGAAAGGTGCTGGCTACTACAATCGTTGGAAAACAGACTGCCGACCTTTAGGTGCTGCTGACTTGTCGTAGCAGCAGTTGATGATGACTTGGGTGCAACAACGTCCCGAAAGGGGCTCATCGCATGCCAAGGTTGCTTCATTCTCCTTACGTTTGTGAGTAATCACCTATCGCAAGTCGATAGCGGATTGATCTACCTTTGCATGCTATTTGTGGACGGGTATCCCGAGCACACGGGTGTGTAGGTATCACATTTGCTCCCTGATCTGAGGCTAGTAAAAGCACTTGCTCTCGATCGTTGGAGGGAGACTTTTGAGACCCACCCTGTCCGTTAGCCCTGGGGGACTAGACGCGGTTGTTCTGTATAACTTTTCATCAGGAGCCCGTATAATAATTAACAGTACCCGCTGACGGTCAGCAACTTGGACAGTTGACTGGGCTTGTTGGGCCCGTACTGCCCTGGACTTCTTTGACTGAGCATCCGAAGGCACATAGTAAAAAGAGTCCATATTGATACATCCCACATTCTCAATGGATCGTATGGAGTCGGGCCCGCATGAGAGACGGTCGAACACAGAGCTTCTGACAGGGCCGCATGAGACACTCTGTCTATGGCCAGGACTGGTTGCCGCATGGGCCATCTGCCTGCGGCCAGAGTTGGCTGTCGCATGGGCGATCTGCCTGCGGCCAGAGTTGGCTACCGCATGGACGATCTTTCTGCGGCCAGAGTTTGCTGTCGCAGGGGTAATCTGTCTGCGACGAGAGTTGGCTGCCGCATGAGTCATCTGCCCATCTCTCTTATGCGGCCTCTTCCTCATCCGTATGGATTTTCCTTGTGCCCCCAAAAACTCAGCATCGTAGTGTTTTCTTTTGCTGGATTTGGGGACAATGAGGTTATCTGCGGTCGGAAGCAAGGCCGCAGGAGAGTCTTGATGACCGTCTTGGGCCGCAGAAGGAGCTTCTTCGAGAACCTGGTCGGGGGCAACAGTTTTTTGCTTTGACATGATGTGGGTTCTCTTTGGGTTGGCTCGCTTCTGGGATGGGCTGGCGCTCCCTTCAGAGAGCATTTCTTTGAATGTTCGTTGGTCAAATCGAACCACGAGCATTTGCTGTGTGGAGTCGAGCTTGGATGCGTCAGATTGCGTCACCAACTTCTCATCAGAGGAGAAGGATGTCTCCAGCAGAGTCGCCATCGTGTTTGCTATAAAATATCAAGCACAACAAATTTATAGATGAATTGAACTTGATTGCAAACTCGCTTGTACAGGAGAAAGCCTAGAAAGGAAGCCTAGGAAATAATCTAAGTATAATTGTTTAGTTTTGATTCTGGGGGGTGACGATAGAGGCTCGAGAAAGTGTAGCAACTCTGCCTTACTCCTTGGACTATCTGACGTGCTCCTTGCTCTTGAAGAAATTGCCCTTCATGGGTTATCGGCCTTGGATTGCCAACCATTTGTATGGGTGTGGTGCCGTGCTATTTATAGTGATTTCGGGATGAAGGATATTTTTGGGCCGCATAAAGGGCCACGTGGCCACGTGTCTCTCACAGCGCAGAAAGACTCGATCTCGGGCTGCCAGTTGGTGGGGGTTGTTGAGATTTTATTGTAGCGAATCTGGGTGGTTGAGACTTAGTCAGCCTGCCACGTGTCTCATCGTAAGATAGGATCAATCTGCTTGAGTCATTTTGAGCCGCATAGGCCTTTTAGTGTTCGGCCATGCTGGGCCGCATAAGACTCATACGGCAGTCTCCCTTGGTCTGCATGTAGCTTGCGGACTTTTGAGCCACATAGGTTCTATGTTCTGGGCCGCACAAAGCTCATGCTGCTCAGATTGTAGTTTTCCTTGGCCGCATGAAGCACATAGATTGAGCCGCATAAAGTTCATGCGGCTCGTGTCACAATCCTTTTGGTCGTATGACCATGTCTAGTATGGTGGCGTAACATTTTGTCTGGTCACATCTTATCTTCTTTTTTGTCAGAGTGTCAGAGCTGTCAGTCTTTACCGATTTTGACAGAGTTTGTCAGCTTTATCAGAAGGGTTGATCAGCTTTGGCCGCATAAGTAACTATTCTCCCTGCGGCTCAAAAATCAGTCTGGTGAAGATGGATCGCAGGGGGCATGCTGAGTCTGTCATGCAGCTCTTCTTTATGTGGGTCAATCTGTTCTAGGGTACTCATACGGTCAGTTGTGATCCGCATGAACCCCATATTTTCCATGCTTCTACAGATATCTCCTAGCTCCGAAGTTCGTTTTACCTCTATTTTTTAAAAAAAGAAGCATATCAAGGTAAAATTTCTAAAACTATATTTTAATAGACAAAATTTATTCTGTAGATTTTTGTAAAACTGTTTGAGTATTAGATGTCCGAAAAACAAACGTGTTTCGATATTTTTGCGATTTCGGAAGATTTCGGGCACCAAAATGCGATCCGTTTAGTTTTTCGAAAAGCTGATATGAAAATCTATACCATATCCTAATTTCAAAATTTATTAAATAAATCTAATAGGTACAGTATTAATTATAATTAGATAATATACTATTTTCAGCATCCGAAGATATTTTTTTGGACCTTAGTTCCTCGGCAGCCGTTGTTCCACCTACTTTCCTGTCTGATGTTCGCCACGACAGTGCCCAGGACCCAGGCAAGTATACCTTGCTATATTTACTGTCATATTATTTATTTTTAGAATTTATTTTACTTTGTTAGTTTTCTTTGTTATAAATTGTGCGTCCAAGCCGTACTTGGGTGCAAGCGACTCTATTAGTCGTTTTTATTGTTTTATTTTATTTGATGCATGTTGACTTAGTTTTAGCGGACTACCTTCTTATTATGGGATATCCTTATATCTCCTTTGTCCATGACACACACACTACACGACTTGAGACAGTTTGCTAGGGGCACGGCTTGCATATTGACTTGGCCATCTCTATGTAAGAAGTCATGTGACGGATAGATCGTAACTGCTATAATTAGGGTATAGAGACTCAAGCAGTTACAAAACTGGACAGGTTATGGACATGACTTGGTCAGTGTGGGAAATATTGGGGGAGGATAGTCATTAGTACGGATGGGAAGCCAAACAGGTAAGCCATAGTTTTTGAAAGGAACTATGGCGTGATATATTTGTAGATATCCTCTGACGTTTTGGACGTTATGGCCGGATACGTATGACTGGATGCCAGTTACGTACTTATAGCCTAAATCCCACCATGCGCAATAAAAGTTGTCCTCTAAATTACACATTAGACGGTTAGAATCTCCTTTGCATATTTGTGTCCAGGATAGTCTTTTGCATATTATTTTATTATTCTGATAGTTCATATTAGCATGTTCTTCCTGTATCTTGTTATGTCCCTCTGAGGAACTGGTGATTTCTCCAGGTGTGTTTGTAATTTTTTTTGCAGGTGCTCCAGCCAAGGACATAGTTTATAATCTACCTTCGTGATGCTAGCTTTTGGATCGTCTTTCGCTCTGCTCGACTCTTCCATCATTGCTATGTATCTCTCTCTTTTCGGTGGTAGTAGATTTTTCTTCGCCCAACGTTTTGTACAAATAACATTTATAAGTGATTTTATGATATATTTATTTGTGGATGAGATTAGTTTCATGGTTACTGTATTTTACAGCTTATGTATACATACGAGGTTTCCATATATTGGAGTATGCTTTGTATGTATGGAACTGGCATGTCTACGTACTTGGTCCTAAGTATTTTGGGACTGGGGCGTTACATGTTTTTGTGGTAGCCCATGCAGGTCAATGACAAATTACTTCGTTACTTTACCGTACTAAGCAAGCCTACGTATAGGATTAGAGTCTAGGATCTCATCCACATACCTAACTGTCTCCCTCGATTTCCTTTTTCAAACTCTCACTTGACTGCCTTGATTTACATCTTGTTTGATTCCCTCTACCATTAATTCTTATCTTTCTTTCGTGCTTGATAGTGGTTAGGAAGGTAACCTATACTAGGTGGGCATGACCCATTGTCCCATCACACTACTAGTTAAATTCTTGTAAGTTGGATAGAATGCCCTAGACCTAACACCCCACTTAGAACCTATGACCCGTTAAAGAGAGTACTAACAGGTTTTCCTATATTATAGAGTTTAGAGGACACTAACCCATTGGTCAAAGCCTTAGACAAGAAAACAGTAGGACAACGGTATAGACACAAACATTGGACAAGACTTAGATTCTTCAGGAACTTAGACTATTTATACTTTCTTTCATCATTATCTCGCGTACTCATAATTTTGGACTATCTTGACTAAACGTGCTATTATAGCCTTGTTTGCAATCTTATTTTTATCGAGCTTGTCCAGGATATATGTTTTATTGTGGGCACCTACTAATACATTGTCTAATCAAAACTGGCGTATTATGGTCTGATCAACCATAGTGCACTTGGTTCGTTTTTCATATGACTATTCTATGTGGAATGAGATAGTTAACCAATATACTTACCCTCTAGGATCTCATCTGCGGCTGCTTTGACAACTCCCTTTGGACTATCCAATCGCCTTTGAACCCAAATTTGTGTTCAGTCGCATCTCCCTTGAAACCTTTATTGTTTTTCGTCTTCACCTATTTCAAAATAAACTTTGGTGCTTGAGGATGAATAGGCACCGAGTATCCCACTTAGGTTACCAACCACCTATGGCCATAATATTTGGATATACAAGTGTAGCTAGCCGTCGGCCAAGCCATGTGACTACGACCCCGTCTTGAGTTACTCGTCCTTTTCCTCGACCCTTGATTTATTAACATGACCTTCTAATCATTTAAAACTTAAGAATAATAGGATTGTTTCCTTGAGCGTGCCCTAACCTAGGTGACTACCTTCTCTTTAGAAATCACGTCCATAAATATAACATGACTTAGAATTTTATGGCATAAACCTTGATAGATATAGAAACACGAGGGTATCCTATCTAGTTAGAAACCACTACTGTGATCCTTGTAAGTACCATGAATTGTTCTGCTCTTCCGGTTCGTGTGTCATAGTGCTCCGCTAAAACATGGAAGCACGAGGACGACATACACAACCGTTTCTTCCATTTGCACGAAAAAAATTGTGACATGATCTTCGTGCCCAATTCTTTTTTTCGCCTTGTATTTCGTTTCCACAGATCGTGCGTGATTTTTAATTTTGAGGACGAAATTCTTGTAAGTTGGGTAGGATATAAATCCCCAGATTTTCAACTAAGGATATTATGGTAATTTTTAAATTTTATTTTTAATAAATTATTGGTGAATAAAAACCTTAGATTTAATTTTATAATTAAATACACATTATCGTGGCTTGAATAATTGGAGCACCACATGACATTATTTTACCCAACAAGTTTCGCATATGTGACCTAGTCGAGCTATACTACGACCACGGATTTTTTGTTACACCCAAAAGCCCTCCCATGCACTTTATTTTTTTACGCGCAACTTAGATGACGCGATATTTATAATTAATTAGGAGTTTGACCATCTTTCGTTGCGCACAATTTTAACGCACGGCATCTAATCGGACAGACCCAATGACCCTACGTCTAGGATCTTGGCATGACCGACCGTGCCCCCGACAATTTGGTGCAATTGTTCGATTACCCGCACACGGTAAAAATATTATAAATGGCCTCTATTTTTTTATATATTCATATATATGGTGATAATAATAATAATAATAATAATAATAATAATAATAATAATAATAATAATAATAATAATAATAATAATAATAATAATAAGATATTAATAATAATAATGCTCATTAGTAAATTTAGTATAAAAATATATAAAACTATTTTTCTAGTATTAAGGTTCTAAAATACATTGTACAATTTTTTTCCTGAAGATTTTAAGATTTATTTTATGACTTTTATTAAACTTTACCTCTTACATATATTGTACACTATCTACGTAATATATAATAAAAGTCAATTTAGTATTAATTAATGCAACTTGTATAAATAATATTTAACGTAGATTATTTAAATAAATATAAATTATATGTATTACCTATAATAATTTAGATAAATATAAACAATATTTTAAATAAATACTAATCCTACTTCTACTAGGAAAACATTTCTATCTATATCCTATCCTAACAAAGCAAACTCTAATTTATTTAAATCAAATCCTAACTAATTTAGGAGATAAATCTGAAATAAATACCTATATAAACCCAATACATCCCCCTTCTATCAGCCATAATTCAAAATTATTTTTAATCCAATAGAAACTCTAAAATTCATCATTAGAATTCAGCCCCGCTTTTTAGCAGTAAGAGCAACTTGGAACGACGATATCTCCTAGCTCCGAAGTACATTTCACCTATTTTTTTTAAAAGAAGCATATCGAGGTAATCTTTCCAAAACCATATTTTAATAGACAAAATTCATTATGTAGATTTTTGTAAAACTGTTTAGTATTAGATGTCCGAAAAACAAACGTGTTTCGATATTTTCGTGATTTTGGAAGATTTCGGGCACGAAAATATGATCCGTTTAGTTTTTCGGAAAGCTGATATGAAAATCTATACCATATCATAATTTCAAAATTTATTAAATAAATCTAATAGGTACAATATTAATTATAATTAGATAATAGACTATTTTCAGCATCCGGAGATGTTTCTTTGGACCATAGTTCCTCGGCAGCCGTTGTTCTACCTACTTTCCTATCTGATCTTCGCCACCACAGTGCTCAGGACCCAGGCAAGTATACCTTTCTATATTTACTGTCATATTATTTATTTTTAGAATTTATTTTACTTTGTTAGTTTTCTTTGTTATAAACTGTGCATCCAAGCCATACTTGGGTGCAAGCGACTCTATTAGTCGTTTTCGTTGTTTTATTTTATTTGATGCATGTTGACTTAGTTTTAGCGAACTACCTTCTTATTGTGGGATATCCTTATATCTCCCTTGGCCATGACACACACACTACACGACTTGAGACAGTTTGCTAGGGGCACGACTTGCATATTGACTTGGCCATCTCTATGTAAGAAGTCGTGTGACGGATAGATTGTAACTACTATGATTATGGTATAGAGACTCAATCAGTTACAAAACTAGACAGGTTATGGATATGACTTGGTCAAGATAGGAAATATTGGGGGAGGATAGTCATTAGTGCGTATGGGAAGCCAAATAGGTAAACCATAGTTTTCGAAAGGAACTATGGCATGATATATTTGCAGATATCTTATGACATTTTGGACCTTACGGCCGAATACGTATGACTGGATGCCAGTTACGTACTTATACCCTAAATCCCACCATGCGCAATGAAAGTTGTCCTCTAAATTACACATTAGACGGTTAGAATCCCCTTTACATATTTGTGTCCAGGATAGTCTTTTGCATATTATTTTATTATTCTGATAGTTTATATTAGCATGTTCTTCCTGTATCTTGTTACATTCCTCTGAGGACCTGGTGATTTCTCCAGGTGTGTTTGTGATTTTTGCTGGTGCTCTAGCCAAGGACATAGTTTACAATCTACCTTCGCGATGCTAGCTTTTGGATCGTCTTTCGTAACACTCGACTCTTCCATCATTGCTATGTATCTCTCTCTTTTCGTTGGTAGTAGATTTGTCTCCGCCCAACGTTTTGTACAAATAAAATTTATAAGTGATTTTATGATATATTTATTTGTAGATGAGATTAGTTTCATGGTTACTACATTTTACAGCTTATGTATACATACGAGGTTTTCGTATATTGGAGTATGCTTCGTATGTATGCAGCTGATATGTCTACGTACTTGGTCCTAAGTATTTTGGGACTGGGGCGTTACAAGACCTGTTGAACGTCTCCGTCTAACCCGTGCTATCATCCAGCACAGCTATACCATGTTTCCTCCTAGGCCGAAACGGTACAGTGGCCCCGGGATGCCGCTCGAGAAAACTTTTATCTTGTCGACAAGTTGTCCATGACCGTGTTAGAACAATTTAGTTACTAAAGCATGGTCTACATTTTTTGAGAATTTAATCATTTTATCGTGTCCCGCCTTGTCGTGGCATCAATTTGTCCAATGAGGCAATTTTTTGTTCAACACAGTTTTATAAGATAAGTAGATGTGTCCGTGCCCTTGCATCTACCCTTTCATTCACAATAATGTTATCGATTGAACTAGAAGGGGGTCAAGAAGAGAAGGGTCAGCCACTCACTTTGATTTTTGTTCGAGGCGGAAGACTTGTTGATTGTGCTAGTCGTCGCCTACGCGATTACCTGAAATCACACAAGCAACCGATTAAAATACTGTATTATTCAAGGAGTTCGATATGTAAATGCGAGTTCGAAAATACAAGCCATAAAAACCATCGAAAACATTCACGAAGATACATTCAGAAAACCAAAGCCAAAGAAGCAAGTACGGCATGAAAAACAGAGCAACGGGAGGTCTCTCCCGATTCAGCCGTAGAGTCTATCCTCGAGGCGCAACCCACTGAATATGGGACTTGATTCCGAAAAAGCCATTCCAAAACAAAAAAAGGATCTTAATTCAATCGTTTCCATTCGACTATTTAAATCGATCCCGATCTATCGATTTCGACTGAATCGGTAGCGATAGTGTTCCTTTTTTGCGCACCTTATTGACAGAAATGGGGCACGATGTAGGGACGGGGTACTACACCATAACCAACTAAGAAAAAGTTTTATCCTTGAAACTTAAGAATATAACCAACCTCTAAGAGAACAATAAAGGAAATCTCTCCTTCATCTCCGATTCACGCTCCCAGGTCTATTCCTCAATCGAATGATTTCTCCAGCGAACACATACGAGAGGGATAACATGATTTCGAAGCAGTTTATCCTTGTGCTCCAAGATTTGCACAGGCTCTTCTACATATGACAAATCTGCCTGCAGATTCAACTGACCAAAATCTACCACATGGCCCGGATCGAGCACGTACTTTCACAACTGTGAGTCGTAAAAGACATCGTGCACATCCGACAATACTAGCGACAATGCGATCTGGTAAACTACTGGGGCGACTCGCTTCAATATCTCAAAAGGACCAACAAATCTTGGACTCAACTTTCCTTTAGCTCCAAATCTCGTGACTCCACACATCAGTGTGACTTTCAGAAACACGTGATCACCCTCCAAGAATTCAAGGGGCCATCGGTGGGTGTCGGCGTAGCTCTTCTGCCGACTTTGAGCAATCTTCAGTCTTTCTCGAATGAGCTTGACCTTCTTCACGGTCTGTTCCACCATCTCCGGGCCGAGTATCTGTCGTTCCCTGACTTCATCCCAACAAATGGACAATCTACACTTCCGGCCATACAAGGCTTTATACGGCGTCATTTGGATGCTGGATTGATAGCTATTGTTATATGCAAATTCGGCCAATGGTAGATGAACGTCCCAGCTTGACTTCAAGTCGATTGCATAGAGGCATAATATGTCTTCGAGAACCTGGTTCACCCATTCTGTTTGGTCATCGGTCTGAGGATGGTAAGCTGAGCTAACCTTCAACTTGGTTCCCATTGCTGACTGACGACTACACCAGAAGCGTGACACGAACTGCCTATCCCGATCAGAGACGATGGATACCAGTATCCCGTGCAACCGAACTAATTTATTAAGATAGATCTGAGCAAGACGATCGACGCTCCAAGTGACTTTCATGGCAATGAAGTGCGCTGACTTGGTTAATCGATCGACGATAACCCAGACGACATCGTTCCCCCGTGGCATCTTCGGCAGGCCAACAATAAAGTCCATAGTGATGTGATCTCATTTCTATTATGGAATGGCAAGGTTCTATATCTCCCCGTCCGGTCTCTGATGCTCAGCTTTCATATGCTGACAGGCCATGCACTGCGACATAAAGAATGCCACATCTCTCTTCATTCTATGCCACCAGAAGGTCGTACAGAGGTCCTTGTACATTGCTGCCGGGATGCAAGGTATACTTCGCATAATGCGCCTCCGTCAATATCACCTTTCTAAGTTCTAAGTCGTCCGAAAGACATAGTCGACTTTTCAATCATAGCACGCTGGTGTCATCTTCCATAAAGTCGATCGTCTTCCCTGTTGAAATCAGCTCTCGCATCTTCTTTAGGTACGAATTGTCCTTTTGAGCGGTCTTGATCTTTTCTCGCAAGCTTGGCTCTAACTATAATTGTACTAACTGCATATCGCTGAATCAAACTCGAAGGTCGATGCCCATCTCTTCAAGGTCCCGTAGTAGTCTGATGTTGATGCAAAATGAGGCATGATATTTACAACTCAGAGCGTCTGTCACAACATTTTCCTTGCCCGACGTATAATCGATCGTCAAGTCATAGCCATTGATCAGTTCAAGCTAACATCGCTGTCGTAGCTTCAGCTCCTTCTGAGTAAAGAGATACTTGAGGCTCTTGTGATCGGTATAGATCGCGCTTGCCACTCCATAAAGATAGTGACGCCACAATTTTAACACGAACACAATCGTCGCTAACTCCAAATCGTGCGTAGGATAGTTCTTCTCGTACGACTTCAACTGTCTGGAGGCAAAGGAGATCACCTTGTATCGCTGCATGAGCACACATCCTAAGCCCTGGCCTAAAGCATCGCTGAATATTTGAAAACCCTCTACCCCATCCGGAAGTACGAGTATAAGGGCTGAAATAAGTCGCTGCTTCAGCTCCTAAAAGGAAGCTTCACAGTCGTCCGACCACTCATACACGACTCCTTTTTCAGTGAGGAGAGTCAATGGCGATGCAATCTTTGCAAAATCTTTCACGAAGCGTCTGTAGTATCCCACCAAACCAAAGAAACTTCAAAACTTACTAGCCGACACAGGCCGCCTCCAATCCGCAACGGCTTCAACTTTCTTTGGATCGACTGTAATACCTTCGGATGAAATGATGTGTCCAAGAAAGGATACGTTGTTCAACCAAAATTCACACTTGCTCCTCTTCACAAACAACTGATTATCTCGGAGGGTCTGGAGTACGGTCCGCAGATGTTTTGCGTGTTGCGCTCGATCCTTCGAGTAGACGAGGATATCGTCTATGAAGACTACCATAAACTTGTCGAAGAACGGACGAAACACCGAATTTATTAGATCCATGAAGGCGGCAGGAGCATTTGTTAGGCCGAATGGCATTACCAAGAACTCGTAGTGGCCATAACGAGTGCGGAAGGCTAACTTTGGCACGTCGTCTGACTTGATCTTGAGTTGATAATAGCCTGAGCGGAGGTCGATCTTCGAAAATACCGAGGTACCTTACAACTGATCGAATAAATCATCTATGCGGGGCAATGGATACTTGTTTCGAACGGTGGCTTTGTTCAGCTCACGGTAGTCGACGCACAAACACATTGACCCATCCTTTTTCTTCACAAATAACACGAGCGCTCCCCATGGCGAGATGTTAGGATGAATGAATCCCCTGTCGAATAACTCTTACAATTGGACCTTGAGCTCTTTTAGTTCTACAGGTGCCATTCTGTACGGGGCCTTAGAAGTCGTTCGGGTATCAGGGAATGTGTCAATACTGAACTCGATTTCTCGGTCGGGTGGCATTCCGGATAGCTCATCTGGGAACACATCTGGGAATTCTGCCATAACGTCGGTCTGATCCATGTTTACACCATCATGTCGCGTGTCTCGAAAGGACGCCAAGTAGCCTTCGCATCCTGAATGCATCACTCCGAGCATAAATTACCGAGATTACCATACAGGTCGACGATGCTTCACCATATGAGTAGCAGAATTCGGGTACTACAGGTATGTAGAAGGTGACCTTATTTCCTGAGCAGTCAATGGTAGCATTACAAGGACCGAGCCAATCCATTCCCAGAATGATGTCGTAGTCCTTAATGTCTAGAACTATCGTATCGAGATAGACCCTTTCCCCCTCTATACAGATAATTTTAACTTTGCAGGCTAAATTTGTGAGTAGTGACGTGCCCGACAGTATGTGAACGCTAAAATCAAGGCCTAACGGTGTCATAGGAATTTTGTGCTTGACGGTAAAGTCCGCTGATATAAAACTATGTGTGGAACCTGAATCAAACAGTGCACGAGCAAGTTTATTATTGAAAAGCAATATACCTGTCATGACTGTATCTGAGGCGAACGCCTCATCTCGAGTCATGGTGTAGATGTGTCCTTGAGCATTAGGATGGCGGTCTTAGCCATTGGGTTATGTGGCTTGAGGAGGGCGGGGCGCCTGTCCTTGGTTTTCTTGACGGTTTTGATGTGGCAAGGCATTGCGATTCGGTCTTTAGGTCATACAGTCTCATGATTTGTGACCCCTTTTTCTGCAAAAGAAGCATCCCCCCGGGGACAAAGCAGTTGTTGGCATCGTGTCCGAGGTGGTAGCACCTGGTGCAACGAGGAAATGGGTTCCGTCCCTGATAGCCGCCATAGTTTGGACACTTTGACGCGTGATTGTTGCCTCCCGTATAGCTAGGACGTTTGTGGTTGGAATGGTGCACAACGTCGGCAGTAAATGAAGGGTACTGGCTCTCAAGGCAGAAAGCATGATTTAGAGCTTCGCCCGTGGTTTTGTACTCTGGAACCGCTATATGAGCATCAATAGAGGGCTGCAGACCCACTTCGAACCATCGCACATGACACTCCTCTGTATGAAGAAATGTACCAGCAAATTTGGACAATTTATTGAACTCCACGGTATAATGTTGTACTGTCCAGTTCCCTTGCTTCAACTGCATGAATTTATTTTCTTTCTCTTGATGAACGGCTGAGGGAAGGTACTCGACTTTAAAGGCTTTGTGAAACGTGGCCCGAGAGATCGGCGCTGAGTTGTTGTCGCATCGGATTGCTCGTTTGTGCATGGCCCACCAGTCATGCACGTTCAAACGTAGTTGAAGCTGTGTGCAGGTGACTTGCTTGGATTCTTCAATGTCGAGGATCTCAAAGTGATCTTCCAGCTCTTCCAACTAGTCGATTGCCACAGAAGGGCCTTCGGTGCCGCTGAAGGAGGTGCGGCACGCCTTCTTGAATTATGATACTTCAAAGTCGTAACTTCTCGGTGCCGCAGGTTGACGCTCGGGCTCCACTCGATCGACTTCGATGGGTTGACTCGTCGGCTCGGTGATAGTAGGCACCGTTGTAGAGTTTCCATTGGCCATAATCGTCTGGACGATCTGCTGTAGAGTATCAAGCTGCTTTTGCTGTATCTTGGTTTGGGTATCGAAACGAGCTTCAAATTGGGCCTGTCGTGCCTTCGTCTACTGATGTCGGTTCTCAGACTATTTCTGTTGTGCCTCCATCATGCGCAGCATCCTCTCGATGGCATTGTTAGAAGGTTCGGGCCGTGAGCTGCTCGAACTGCTCGAAGAACTTTGTTCTTGTTCGGCCACCATTTTTGCCACGAGTACCGTCACTTCTGCAATACATAGACACACATATTAGTCTCAAGATATTACAGACTCATTGTATGGAACAACTTATCTCATCGATGCTAGGTCAAATGTTTGAGACTCTAGACGGAAGGCCAAAGGATGTAAAGCCGTGCTCTGATACCATTATGTCATGTCCCAATTCCGTAGAATCGATAGTCGTCCCCCAGGCGTGATGCCGTGCGAACCTTAGTTGTGATCGCACAAGAAATAGTCATAAGGTTATTCGAAACACAACATCAAGTAGAGTACGCAGAGAAATTGAACAAACACATTTGAAAACAGAAGGAACTTTTCTTTTATTCATAATAAAATATCATTTACATGACTCCATTACAATCATTGCCGCACGGACTACAACATGACTCGATTACAAAATGAACGCTGATGAGATAGACTTTTCATATATTACATCCCCATTTACATCAAAACATTTCCAAAGACCTGGAATCGTAGGGAGTCGAGACGTCATTTCTTCTGGACTGAATGTGGAGTCTTCAAAAGAATCAAACAAGCCTTCAACACACGGATGAGGCTTCAAATGTACTTGCGTTGTCTTGAGCTTAAGTGGCACGCCCTTCTTGGTTCAGGGTACCTGTAGAGAGCGAGGATCAGTACATTACACTTTGTACTGGTGCATGGTAATTTAAGTTCCATGCTCTCATTTGGTTGAAGAGTTTATGTGACTTAGTTTGTTAATGTTTCTAACCATCCTAATGAATTTTAGACAAGCATATGACAGGCATAATATAAACTATGCTAAAACTTACCCACGGTAGAGTGTGCCATACAATGTGAGGCTTACCATGTTCTTTCCTGTCAATTGTTATCGCTCGCATAGTGTGTGCAATTTATGTATGATTGGTCACTGACACCACAAGCCGTTCTGCACTTATAGCTTTGTTAGTCGAGGCCTTTCAACGCAAGTAGCGAGCCCCGCTGAAAGTCCCCGCCTAACCCGTGCTATCATCCAGCACAGCTATACCATGTTTTCTCCTAGGACGAAAAGGTCCCGTGGCCCCGAGATGTCGCTCGAGGAAACTTTTACCTTATCGACAAGTTGTCCATGACGGTGTTAAAATAATTTAGTTACTAAAACATGGTCTATATTTTTGAGAACTTAATCATTTTATCGTGTCCCGTCTTGTCGTGGCATCAATTTGTTCAATGAGTCAATCTTTTGTTCAACACAGTTTTATAAGATAAGTAGACGTGTCCGTGCCCTTGCATCTATCGTTTCATTCGTAATAATGTTATCGATTGAACTAAGAAGGGGGTCGAGAAGAGAAGGGTCAGCCACTCACCTTGATTTTTGTTCGAGACGAAAGACTTGTTGGTCATGCTAGTCATCGCCTATGCGATTACCTGAAATCGCACAAGCAACCGATTAAAACACTGTATTATTCAAGGAGTTCGATATGTAAATGCGAGTTCAAAAATGCAAGCCATGAAAACCATCGAAAACATTCACAAAAATGCATTCAGAAATCAAAGCCAAAGAAGCAAGTGCGACATGAAAAGCAGATCAACGGAAGGTCTCTCCCGACTCAGCCGTAGAGTCTATCCTCGAGGCGCAATCCGCTGAATATGAGACTTGATTCCGAAGAAGCCTTTCCATAACGAGAAAATGATCTTAATTTAATCATTCTCGTTTGACCATTTCAATCGATCCCGATCAATCGGTTCCGACTAAATCGGTAGCGACAGTGTTCCTTTCTCGTACACCCCGTACAAAGAAACATGGCTCGATATAGGGACGGGGCACTACAGTAAGGATGTTGAGCCTTACTGATAATGACTCGGGATCCAGTCCTATTCATGTTGCAAATCGTGCATACATAAATGAGTGCGACATACCTGAAACAAATAATATTGTTGCTGAAAAAGAGTTGACAAGAATGGTACCTGCCACCACCTCACCTGTTGCCAATTCTTCTGCTAGTGTCAGAGCCCGCTTGACCCTTTACTCTTGGTGCTGGTCTCCTCTGCTGGTAACCTCTCTGCCTGTTCTGAATTAGGCTTGGGCCTGAGCATACTATTGCGGCCTCTACTGTTGGAAGGTCTGGGCCTAAGGCGGCAATGGCCTCAGAGGCTGGTACTGCTGCTGCTATACTGGTGCTGGTCTCCTAACCGATGGAGTGGTTAGGGTTGAGGAAGATGAACTGGCTCATTGCAGACAGGACCCTATCATGTGGTTCGGTGCCCCACAAGCCAAACATAATCCATGTGCTATACGACATTCTGATACCACGTGCCCAGGCTCCCTACAATGGAAGCAACCTATTGCGAAAGATTGCTTCTTCTTCTGTTGCTGAGGGTACATCGGAGTCGAGTGCTGAACCGACAAAACTGTGGCCGCCCTCCCTAGGAGCTCCAATTGTCAATGCCCTAGCTGCCAGGGCTGGTGCTGACGACTGAGATAACTGTCCATGGGACATCTTTTGTCCTTCAGTTCGATCTACTATCCTCTTTGAAGTATATTCGTGCCTTCTTACTGCTCACAAAATGGCATCAAATGTCTGGTGCTCAAACAGCTCCACTACTAGAATAATCTCTAGGTGGAGTCCTTGCTGGAATCGTTGTGCTCGGTCCAATTCGGTCGCCACCAAGACGGGAGCAAACCGACTAAGTCTTGAAAACTCGACCGTATAACCATCGATCGTCCTTCACATCTGCTTGAGGTTGCTGAATCTTGTCTGCAGATCAAATCGAGCTACTGCATCAAAGTACTTCATCTGAAATTTGTCACTGAATACTGCCCATAAGACAGGCGTCATCAAACCAACTGCTTGTATCGCCTACCAGCTGCGGGCTAAGTCCAATAGCTGCAGGCGCACAACGGTCACCTTCTCTTCGTCTGGAATCCGAGCTGCCTCCAGAATAACCTCTATATCCTGAAGCCAAGCATCAGCAACAATAGTATCTTCACTGCCGTCAAAGAAAGGAGGGTTATAACGCCCCAGTCCCATAATACATAGGACTAAGTACGTCAGCATGCCAGCTGCACATATACGAAGAATACACCAATATGAGGTATCCTCGTATTTGTACATAAGCTGTAAATAATATTACACGATAAGCCACAATATAATAACTATATCTCATCCATAGCTCAACACAGAATGAATAATAAGTCTCAAATATAAAAGAAGTCAAGAGATAGTTGGGTGGACATACCCACTCCAAACAGCTATGAAAAATAGTCTCAACTAAATGGACTCCAACCTCCTCAAAACAGAAAAAAAATGAAGATAAAAAGATGTCCACTACATTGTCTCAGATAATAAAGAGAAAAATTAAGTATCCGTGGGAGATGCCTCATCATCGATATAAGAAGGATCCAAAGCTGCTCCGTACTCATGGGGATAGTCCTGCTCGTCTAATCCTGGAGAGATCATCAGGTCCTCAGAGGGATGTAACAAGATACAGAAAAAATATGTCGTAATAACTGAATGTGTAAACATGTAACTATGACACTACAGGATCTCCTAACCGTCTATGTGAGATGCACTTTAAGGACAACGTTCTACGTAGGGGCTGTAGGATTAGCAGAGTAAATAAAGAATGGCAATAAGTCGCGCTCATCCGAGTCGCTATCGGCCAGGGACAGAAAGTAGCGCTCATACGAGTCACTATCAGCCCACAAATGTGTGTAAAAAGTAAATATAGCCCCTACTCTATTAGTTGTCCCCTCTCCTCCGATGCTCCTGTCTCGACATGGCTGTACGATCCAGTCTGAACGCACAGACTGATACACCTTGTTTGCACTGTTTGGACACGTCTGTGTCGACTTGGTTGGACACAAAATAAATCTATGACACATACACATTAATTACCAACCATAGATTTGATTATTAATTATATTTTTGGGATTCAAAATCAGTTTTTCCCCAAAATGTCTGATACAGAGTGCTTTGTTTAAATTTTCTGAGTTCGAATGTAAGTTTTAAATTGTTTTCTATTTGATTAAACTGCAATATTAGTTCAACCACATGTGTAAGGATTAATGTACATGATTAGGTTCATGTTAGCTAATCTAGGGTTCATTAATGTTTAGTTTTAGCTTGGTTTATGTTTTCGAATCCTCATTTTCCTGAAAACTGTTAATGTAAACTGTTTTATGACATTGACACAGATTTTTGTGTACACTTTTTACACTCACACACTCACACGAACCTGTGATTGCCACACACACCTACTGAGTTCATTACACACATTTTGCATACTGATTAATCTGGGAATCACTGAGAATGGACACTCATGTACTTTTGAAATCTATAAAATCTGTAAATGTGACACTCACCCACACACTTGTACTCTAGATATCCTGAGAATTTTTCCCTTGTTGTTCAAATCTGTGAAATGAGTTAAGCTTGCAAGTTAGGTCTCATGATTAGCTAAGTATTTAGTTTCGAGTTGCATTGAATTTGATAAACTATTGTGTACCCCACAACCTGAGAACACTGCAATCCTGAACACTGTTCCTGAACACACATTCTCTACTGCAACCTACTGTCACTCACACACAGGATACACATACTGAGACACCCCCTATACACATACATGAACTGAGATACACACACTCCTGCTGTTCTCTACACACACTGAGACACTCTACTGATTTTCCTAAGGGTTTACACAATGTAGACACACACACACTGATTTTTATGTGCCCTGACAAATCTGAAATTCTGACTTCCCATATTCACATACACATACACATACACATTACACCTAAAACTGAACTTGGGAATATATTGCTAGACACACTAAAACCTGAGATTTAGGTATGGTTGAAATCTGATGTTGGTTTCAAGAATCAAACAGAGTTAGGTTCAACTCTGAACTTGAGAATAGGTTTAGATTGAGTGTTGATTTGGGACTAGTTGTTAATGTATATATGAATATATGAAGACATGTATAAATGAAATACATGTATGTTTGTATGTGAATATTAACTGGAAGCTGAGACTCAAGTTCAAAAACTGAGAGGGACTGTTGGTTCAGTCCAACAGCCCTTATCTTCCTATGTTAAACCCCCTGTTAACTGAAAACTAAACGTTCCTTGCACATTTGACACTTGACACATATTGTTAACCATCACTAGCCTACTCCTTGTACACACCATTGACACCCACACACACTAAACCCCCTATAGCCTTACATGAATGTATGCCTATTGTAAATTTAACTTTCTATGCAATGTAATATAATGTACATATATATATGTATACCACGTTATATATAGGCCTAAGTGTTGTATGCTAATTTATGTATATATTTATATATTTATATATCTTTATATATATATATTTATATATATATATATATATATATATATATATATATATATATATATATATATATATATATATATATATATATAAAATATATATATATATATACATATATATATATATATATACATATATATATATATATATATATATATATATATATACATATATATATATATATATATATATATATATATATATATATATATATATATATATATATATATTAAATGTGAATGTTGTCTAAATATGGATTGCTTGTGTTGGCTTATATTGCCTTGGGATATAGACCCTTAACCTATGCATGACTTGTGTGTACATTGTATGTGTATATAAATATATATGTATGGTGTGTTGATGGCTTGTGTTAGCCTTGAGTGCTAGCCTAGTGAGACTTATTAGACTTGTTTGGGCTAGGACTTGACTTAGTTGACCTAGTTTGACTAGTATGGTTACTAGAGTTGACCAAGAGTTGACTTTAGTCTAATTTGACCTAGACAGCATGCAGATGCATTATACATTTCATTTATCATCTCATGTATACATCTTGACTTGAGTTGCTCTAAATAGGAGTCGGATACCTCATCTCGGACAGTGTATTCTCACAGATATTCAGATACCAGGCGAGTACATTCTCTGATCATTTCATAACTTGTTTAGGATTATATTCCTGCTATAGATTACCTTATTTGATGCTGTCACGATATTATCACGGATTGGTACTATATGGATCCCTATATTGAGATGTTATCCCCTCGTGAGCCTCGGATACATCATGTCGTGTGTTTCATGTACATCATATATTATTCGCTCTCATGTTATTCATGTTTCTCATGTGCTTCATGCTCGTTCATGCTCGCTCGTGTACTCTCATGTGCTCTCATGTTCGGTCATGTTTCTCGTGTATTTCATGTATAACCTATACTTCATGTGTACCCTTCATGGGCCTTCATGTGGAATTCATATGCACTCAGTTCTGAGCCCTCATATATACTTCATGTACACCCATCTATGGGCTTTCATGTGAAAATCATGTACGTAACATAACTTGTCTGGATCCTTGTATATTGATTGGGGTATGGGGGAGTATAAATAGTCATGTGAACATTCCAAAGTAGTATAACCATGTGCACCTCTTTAGTATATTCATATGTAAATCCAGCCGTTTATATGTCGACTTTGTACTCTAAATCACTAGTCACTGATAGTTCTCTACTTATAGTAGATATTTCTATTACAGTTCTCTCTTTTACATCATATACATTCTTTTAGTTTCATGTATCGTACTCTCTTGCATGTTTATATTTTCTAACCTGTTATGATCTGTATGAGATGTATTGTGCTCGCTCCCGTTCTGACTGGACCTGTTTGAGGACATATAGTCGAATTTAGGACGTATTTCTTGGGTGTAGGAATTTAAGGTTTTTGCTGCCAAGCATGCGGCAATGCAAAAATTTTAAATACCATGATTCTAGAGGTATGTACCTTAGTCAAGGACTCTGTGATTATCGTAGCCTTGCTCACTAGCATGACGAAGATTCTGAGTATCATAATTTTGGACAGACGCATATGATTATCGAACTGTGTGATTTTGAGACTATGATTGTGGGGGTGTTTGACCTAGAAGAAGTACTACCATCTTAAATTTTGAGGACAAAATTTTTCTAAGATTGGTAGACTTGTAACACCCAGTTTTCTAAATGAGAATAATTTTGAACTTTTGTGATTTTAATTATTTAATTATGATATTTAAATAATAATATAATTTTTGGTGATTTTTAATCATTTTAAAACTATTTAAAAATTATGACTTATGATTTTGATGTACAGCTAGTGAAACCCTAGAGACTGTCTGCCCTTGAGCCTAATCCTGTGATTTGGAATATCTATTTATCATTTTTAGCCTAGGGATAATTTGGTCAATTTGACTTATTAGAATTGTTGATTTATTTATTGGATTGATGGTTGTTAATTTTGACTTTTACTAGTTGTGACTTGAGAGACTAACCTAGATGTTGACCCTGGTTATGGTGACTTGATTAGCATGGTGAGACCCTAGTCTAACTTAAGTCAACTCAAGTTAGGTCACTTAGGATCAAGTTTGAAATAGAAGGATTGGTGATTTGGTCCATAGGCTTGAGACTTAGAAATTGGTTCCACGACTCATGAAACTTGTCCCATGGCCCATGACCTGAAACCCTAACCCTAATTTTATCTTTTATTACCAGCCACCTAGGGATTTCCAACCCTATAAAATCTCTCTTCCTATTGTTCTTGCCTCTTTTATATCATTTCTCCATTTGACAAAAACCAAGGTTTGTTCCCTTCTTCAAAATTCCTATTTTATTCATTTATCCTCCTTTTTCTTCCTAGTCTTTTGCATTGGGTTCTAAATGATGTTTATGGACTGTTGGTGGAGAGCTATTTCAGTTTGGAATCAATTTGGAGCATTTGGCTATCAAGGAGAACACCCCCCATTTGAAGCTTTTCTTGCTATTTGCACCTATAGGTAAAACTTCTCAAATTGTGCTAATATTCTAATTTCTTTGCATATTAGGCTGGATCTAGGTGTGTCACGACCCGTACCCTGTATAGGGGCACGAGAAGTGGGTACGTCCAGCCTACGCCGCAGTGTCGGCGGTAGAACGCTGTCCTAGGTCAATCATCTAACAATATATAAGGTACCTGTACAGTTTATACTCTCCGAATGGAGGTGACATAACAGAAAATAATCTCAATCACATCTAGGGTAGAAAATGAAAGATAGATAGATAGACAGTAACTCAAAGAGAACAGTAGCATAGATGAAATAAGTCCAAGTGTCTAGGATAACATAACATCCAGAATGTCAACCCAATATACAAAATAAGTCTAAGGGTCTGTACATCTCAACATCTCAAAATACAACTCAGAATGTGAGACAAAATGATAATATGAAAAAGACTGTCTAGCTAAACTGGTCTAGACTACTGGGGCAACATCCTCAGCTGCAGGTGGATCCTGCTGAGGGTCCACAACATAAGTGTCATCTAGTCTTACTCCATAATAGGTAGACACCAGGGCCTCATCCTCATCCTCTGTAATATTTTCAACAGGTCCAGTCAGGACAGGAACGAGCACAATACATCTCACGCAGTGCATAGTATGATAGAAAATATAAAGCATGCAATAGAGTAAAATACAGGAACTGCTGAAGGAAGATACATGTAGTAAAAGAGATAGCTGTAAAGGAAATATCTACTGTATATAGAGAACTGTAAGTGGCTAGTGATGTAGAGTACAAGATAGGCATGTGAATGGCTAGAATTTATACATGATTACACTACTGAGTTTGCACATGATTACACTACTTTGGAATTATTCACATGTCCACTTCTACTCTCCCGTTTCCCCAATCAATATACAAGGATCCATTCAGGTTATGTTAAGATTCGTGATAAGCCCATAAATGGGTGATACATGAGTGATTCATGAAGATTCATGAAGGCTCGGTGATCATGAGAGTACATGAGTCACTAGCTGATAGATGAAGATACATGATAATAGAAGCATGAGATACATGATGTAAGTGAAACACACGTGACAAAAGTATCTGATGCTCCCGAGAGGGATAACATCTCATGAAAAGATCCATATAGTACCAATCCGTGATAACAATTGTGTCAGCATCAAGTAAAGTAATCTAGAGCAAGAATATAAATTCTGGCAAGTATGAAACGGTCAGAGAATGTACTCGCCTGATAACTGAATGTCTGAAGAGGATATACTGCCTGAGGAGAGGTGTATGGCTCCTAGTCAGAGCAATACAAGTCACAATGTATCCACAATGGTAAAAATAAAGATTGCAATGCATTCTACATGATTCTAGGTCAATCTAGGTCAAAGTCAACTCTTGGTCAACTCTAATAGTCAAACTAGGTCACATGAAGTCATACTAGGTCATAGTAAATCAAACTAAGTCAAATAAAGTCAAACAAGGTCAAACAAGTCAAGGTTAGTTAAATCTAGGTTAAAGTCAACTCTTGGTCAACATTCTAGTCAAACTAGTCAAGTTATCTAGGGTTTTGGTCAACAGTGGTCAGACTAGTCAAATACTAGTCAACATGATCAATCTAGGTCAAGTCTAGGTCAAACTTAGACTAACTAAGGTTTTGGTCAAACAAGGACTAGTCAACAAGGTAATTAGGTCAATCTTGACTAATGGTCAACTTCTATTCAATCTCTAAGGCTAACACAAATCATGACACAACTCTTAAGTATTCCACTTAATCCCATACATATCTTAATCTACATAAGACTATCTTCATAACCAAGGTGGTCAAACTTAATCAACCAGTCCTTTTAAGTCTATTCAAGTCAATTCCATGTCAATTTGGTCAAGTTTGACCCATGGTTGACTTTGGTCAACAATGGTCAACAAGGGTCAACTTGCTAGTTAAACTAGGTCTACTAGACCTATTGGTCAATCCTAACTTGCTACTAACCATAGACCATAGGCCATAGGCCCATGTATCTAGGACACTAGTAGATACATATAGGTATCTATATATATATACAATAGATACATACACTATCTACACCATATATATATACATAGGCATATACAATCTATCTACTACCTATATATCAATATATGAATACACTATATATAATACAAAACCCACATATATATATATAATGACACTATATATGATCTAGTACAAATATATATATCATATATATATATATATATATATATATATATATATATATATATATATATATACACAAAACTTATATAAAATATATATACATATAGGGAGAGAAGTGAGAGAGAGAATTAGAGTGAGAGAGAGAGTGAATGAGAGCTGGACTGACACAGGAAAAAGGGGGGTTCCAGATTTCTGGAATCCCAGAAAATAGTCCCCCCTCACACACAGTACACATACATACATATATATGTATATATATACATAACTACATATATACACATATATATATCCTCAAATTCCTCCTACTCACACACATACATATATAATACGTATACATACACTGAAAATATACAAATACATGTATAATCATAACAAAAATAGGTTTGAAATTCGTTTTGGAAAACTGGGAATTATCCCAAAATCTGGAAACATGTCACTGTGCATAGGTAAAATGGGCAAACCCATTTACACACACAAAACCGAGCTAAGGCTCGAACCCAAGGGTTGGTAATTAATGCCCCAAGTGTCCTCTAGTGTCTAGGGGGCCTGACACGACACCACGACACAATTTGACGTGTCCACGACTCACAAACCCGAAACGGGTAAACACTGATACACACACACACACACAGTGTCGTGCACGTGTGCAGTTCACTCTAGGACACGACACACGTGTCTAGGAGTCTCGTGCTCGTGTCCCTAGGTTCGCCTAGGGTCAGGGTACGTGTCCAACACCCTGCACCGTGTCCACAATGCTCCAGGACACGATACGAAGTCCGTATCAGTCGTAAAAAACACGAATGATACGCGTGTTCAAACCGCGTCGTGCACGCGGTCAAGTGTCTCGTGTTCACGACACTGGACACGACACACCACGTGCTCGTGTCCATGTGTTCACCCCATGATGGGCTACACACTCGTGTTACCACGAGGTGCCCAAGTGTCGTATCCACGCGACACGACACCCGCGAAGTTGGCCCCCGCGCGCGTGTGTGCTGACAGTGCACGACCAGTGCACGTGTCCGTGCGTTCTCGATACGACACAACGTGTCTCAAACTCGAGGGGGGGCATGACAGAGGTTGCCCCCTCCTCTGTGTCAGTTTTCACGTGTCCACGTGTTCTACAGTGTCCGCACTAGGTGTCGAGTAGCAGGGGAGGCTGTATGCCTCAGTGCGGTGTCCAGCTCGTGTGTTCGTGTCCAATTTAGACACAAAAAGGACCCTAATATCAACTCAGTCCCACCAACATACAATATACATATAATAAGCTTCACAAATATGTAATTTGTTTTGAAAACCAAGAACAAAAAGTCCTATGAGGCATTTTACCAAACACTCTAATTTAAACACAGATACGTGTCCGATACGGACACCAAACCAAACCTATTTCCTACCAAACTTGACCTACAGTTCCATGGTACCTAGATGCATGCAACTATGAAGAGAAAACATAATATTAACAAGGTTTGAGGGTATTTACCTATTTAGTGAAAACTCAAGAAAACACCAAAGTAGGGGGATGTCCTCTTCTCTTGGTGATGCCCAAAGCTCCACAATTCCTTGATAGCAGGCCCTAACTAGTATCCTCTAGTGTAGGGGAGTCCAATGCAATAAACTAGAGGTGATTTGGATCAAAAATGATCAAGTTATCAAGGTTTGATGAAAAAGGAATTTTTCTAGGTTTTAATTCATGCAAATTGATCATGAATGAATTTGAGGGGATTATATAGGAAGGTGTAGGGCTAGGGGGTGCTCTTGGCCGGCCATGGCAAGGGGGGGTGTCTTTGGCTTTCCTTCTAGGTTAAGGCAAAGACTTTGGTGCAAAAGGTTGAGATATTTTGAGTGTTTTAAGCAAAATATCAATAAAGGCATTCTAAGATATTTACACCACTTTAACCCATGACCAAATATCTATCCTCTAACTTCTAGGTTAGTAGCTAACCTCTAGATTAGGGTGAGATAGGTTAGGGACTAATCATGGTACTTAACAAGAATTAAATAATATTAAAATCACATAATCTCAAATAAAATTTAGTAAATTACCAAAATACCCTTTTAGGCTAAAATCACTAATTTGGTGTTATAAGCCTATGGTTAGGCTCATATGGTCATGGCAAACTTCTAGGTCAAGGAATATCTAGGGTTTACACTAGGGTTATACTAGTAAAATCACAAAGTCATAAGTCATGACTTAGAAAATAGTTTTAAATAACTAAAGATCACCAAAAATTATATCATGACTAAAATACCATTAATAAATAATAAAAATAATAAAATTTCAAAAATATCCCAATTTCAGAAAATTGGGTGTTACAAGTCTACCCACCTTAAAATAATTTCGTCCTCGAAATTTAGATGGTCGTACTCCTCCTAGGTCAAACCTCCAACAATCAGGGTCGAAGCTACTACCTAGCAACATACAAGGTCAACAAGCAAAATATGGGTAGTAGACCTATATTGGGTCATGTCCAAAAATTGGTTGGCAGTATTAGGTCATACGGTGTCCTTAATCCAAATCGAAATCAAAATCAAAAGTAACTCCATGGGGTAAATCAGGATGGAGCCTCGGGTCAGGAAAATCGTACTAAACAAATGAAGCACACGATGGTATGCCTGAGTGGGATACTAAGGTCATGGGTGTAGAGTGTCATGTCTAGGTCATGTATGTGAAATTAGTTTTAAGAAAACAACTAATCTTGTGCTCCAAATTTAAAAGTCACGGTAATGTGCCTACGATGATCATAATTTAGAGTGGGAAAGGTCTTTGTTACCTAAATTGAACCAGAAATTATGATGCAATAGTGGTACCAAGGGGATAGGTTAAATGGGACAGTCTGTGGTCTCATCTAGGTACACTAGTCATTCTAGATCAAGACTGTCCTATGGTATCAAAACGTACAAGCAATCCAGGGTATCCTAATTGGGAAGGTAAGGGAACAACAATCATCAAGGCTATAGGACCGTCTACCATCCTATATAAAAATTTGTCATTTAACAAGTAACTGAGAAATCATTAAAAGGTTACTATTCCATAAAGTGGTAAAAAAAATTAAAAATTTAGGCACAAACAATCACAAATAGATTTTAGTCTTGACACGATCTAAGTTGATCAATTTCAGGATAAATCGAGATTTGGGCAAGATGGGAAATCAATGAAATCAAGTATGAGCACGAGCATCCAATGATGAAGATCCAGGTCATGATTAAATTTAATTCAACTGGATACGAATACGAGGTTCATAGGCGATAAAATAATTCCAAGGAGAATTGTCAAGGCTGTTGCGGATAAGATTCTAGGGCAAGTTTAACTATGTCTCCATCCACGTAGATTAATATATGAAAAAGCGAACCAAAACGCAATAGGTTGATCAGACCATCATGCGCCAGTTCTGATTAGATAATATGTTAGTGGGTGTACACCCAATAAAATATATCATGATCAAGCTCGAAAAGGATAAGTTTGTAAAACTAAGGATAAATTTATAGCATAAGATATAAGTAAGGGTGGAAATGATGAAAGAAAATACATAGTCCAAGATCCTTAACCAATCGGGTCAAGCATTCAAGATAAGGTACAAAGTTAAGTATTTAAGGATTCAAGCAGAACACCATCACATGCCAGGTCAAAAGAATTGAGCCAAGGTGGATCTCTAATTGAAATAAGAATTAGTTTAGTATCATGGTAGAGGTTATAGTTTAGCCATTTGACCAGAAAATCATATCAAGGAAATAAAGTACAAGAAGACAGGTTTTTGTAGGACATGGAATACCTATATGAAGGTAGGCTAGTCTAGGTCTTACATGTGAAGTTTGTTGGGAGGTAACAGCTAGTATTATACTCCGAATATCCAAGTCACGGTAATGTACGTCTAATGATCTAGAATAGAAAGTGGGAGTTCAAGACGTGACAATTGATACAAAAATAAGGAAGATCAAGTTAACGCATGGAATAAAATTAATTAGGAATCCAGTAAATAATTTAGGAACACAGCCCTAGGGATAGATAGGCTACTAGATGAATATAGTTAGGGTTCGATCAAATCAAAGGTCAAGGTTAGAAGGTCTCAATAAAGTCTTTATTTGAGGAAATGTCGAGTAAGTAAGGTTTGGGATACAGTCACATAGTTTGGTAGAAAGAGTTGAGCAAGATGCAAAAATAGAGGGGACAGTTCATTTCAAGGAAAAGCAATTAGCAAGAGAATTAGATGGCAAGAAAAAGATGAGAGTTTTCTCATAAATGTGATTGAGTACCTTAAAATGAAAGATATTAATCTAACACAAAGAAATTAAAATCAACAACTACAACAATTTCAAAATCATCAACTAACACCAGGATTCAAAGTTCTACAGTGAATCCTCCAAAATCAAATTCAATCAAGGAAAAAGGAGTTTAAATCGTAATTCAAAATGAGATTCTCAAGGGTCATCCCAGGAATCTCTCAAGGTATCCTAACAGTGATTGAGTATCCTCTCTCACTAAGCCTATTCCTCCAATCCTATCACAGGTTGTAGTAATACTCTAGTTCGAATACCACTACATAAACTCGACCTGCATGGGCCACCACTAAAAACGTGTCACGACCCGCACCCTGTATAGGGGCACGAGAAGGGGGTACGTCCAGCCTACGCCGCAGTGTCGGCGGCAGAACGCTGTCCTAGGTCAATCATCTAACAATATATAAGGTACCTGTACAGTTTATACTCTCCGAATGGAGGTGACATAACAGAAAACAATCTCAATCACATCTAGGGTAGAAAATGAAAGATAGATAGATAGACAGTAACTCAAAGAGAACAGTAGCATAGATGAAATAAGTCCAAGTGTCTAGGATAACATAACATCCAGAATGTCAACCCAATATACAAAATAAGTCTAAGGGTCTGTACATCTCAACATCTCAAAATACAACTCAGAATGTGAGACAAAATAATAATATGAAAAAGACTGTCTAGCTAAACTGGTCTAGACTACTGGGGCAACATCCTCAGCTGCAGGTGGATCCTGCTGAGGGTCCACAACATAAGTGTCATCTAGTCCTGCTCCATAATAGGTAGACACCAGGGCCTCATCCTCATCCTCTGTAATATTTTTAGCAGGTCCAGTCAGGACAGAAACGAGCACAATACATCTCACGCAGTGCATAGTATGATAGGTAATATAAAGCATGCAATAGAGTAAAATATAGGAACTGCTGAAGAAAGATACATGTAGTAAAAGAGATAGCTGTAAAGGAAATATCTACTGTATATAGAGATCTGTAAGTGGCTAGTGATGTAGAGTACAAGATAGGCATGTGAATGGCTAGAATTTATACATGATTACACTACTTTGGAATTATTCACATGTCCACTTCTACTCCCCCGTTTCCCCAATCAATACACAAGGATCCATTCAGGTTATGTTAAGATTCGTGATAAGCCCATAAATGGGTGATACATGAGTAATTCATGAAGATTCATGAAGGCTCGGTGATCATGAGAGTACATGAGTCACTAGCTGATATATGAAGATACATAATAATAGAAGCATGAAATACATGATGTAAGTGAAACACACGTGACAAAAGTATCTGATGCTCCCGAGAGGGATAACATCTCATGAAAAGATCCATATAGTACCAATCCGTGATAACAATCGTGTCAGCATCAAGTAAAGTAATCTAGAGCAAGAATATAAATCCTGGCAAGTATGAAACGGTCAGAGAATGTACTCGCCTGATAACTGAATGTCTGAAGAGGATATACTGCCTGAGGAGAGGTGTATGGCTCCTAGTCAGAGCAATACAAGTCACAATGTATCCACAATGGTAAAAATAAAGATTGTAATACATTCTACATGATTCTAGGTTAATCTAGGTCAAAGTCAACTCTTGGTCAACTCTAATAGTCAAACTAGGTCACAGGAAGTCATACTAGGTCATAGTAAATCAAACTAAGTCAAATAAAGTCAAACAAGGTCAAACAAGTCAAGGTTAGTTAAATCTAGGTTAAAGTCAACTCTTGGTCAACATTCTAGTCAAACTAGTCAAGTTATCTAGGGTTTTGGTCAACAGTGGTCAGACTAGTCAAATACTAGTCAACATGATCAATCTAGGTCAAGTCTAGGTCAAACTTAGACTAACTAAGGTTTTGGTCAAACAAGGACTAGTCAACAAGGTAATTAGGTCAATCTTGACTAATGGTCAACTTCTAGTCAATCTCTAAGGCTAACACAAATCATGACACAACTTTTAAGTATTCCACTTAACCCCATACATATCTTAATCTACATAGGACTATCTTCATAACCAAGGTGGTCAAACTTAATCAACCAGTCCTTTTAAGTCTATCCAAGTCAATTCCATGTCAATTTGGTCAAGTTTGGCCCATGGTTGACTTTGGTCAACAATGGTCAATAAGGGTCAACTTGCTAGTTAAACTAGGTCTACTAGACCTATTGGTCAATCCTAACTTGCTACTAACCATAGACCATAGGCCATAGGCCCATGTATCTAGGACACTAGTAGATACATATAGGTATCTATATATATATACAATAGATACATACACTATCTACACCATATATATATACATAGGCATATACAATCTATCTACTACCTATATATCAATATATGAATACACTATATATAATACAAAACCCACATATATATATAATGACACTATATATGATCTAGTACAAATATATATATATCATATATATATATATATATATATATATATATATATATATATATTATATATATATATATATATATATATATATATATATATATATATATATATATATATATATATACAAAACTTATATATAATATATATACATATAGGGAGAGAAGTGAGAGAGAGAATTAGAGTGAGAGAGAGAGTGAATGAGAGCTGGACTGACACAGGAAAAAGGGGGGTTCCAGATTTCTGGAATCCCAGAAAATAGTCCCCCCTCACACACAGTACACATACATACATATATATGTATATATATACATAACTACATATATACACATATATATATCCTCAAATTCCTCCTACTCACACACATACATATATAATACGTATACATACACTGAAAATATACAAATACATGTATAATCATAACAAAAATAGGTTTGAAATTCGTTTTGGAAAACTGGGAATTATCCCAAAATCTGGAAATATGTCACTGTGCATAGGTAAATTGGGCAAACCTATTTACACACACAAAACCAAGCTAAGGCTCGAACCCAAGGGCTGGTAATTGATGCCCAAAGTGTCCTCTAGTATCTAGGGGGTCTGACACGACACCACGACACAATTTGACGTGTCCACGACTCACAAACCCGAAACGGGTAAACACTGATACACACACACACACAGTGTCGTGCACGTGTGCAGTTCACTCTAGGACACGACACACGTGTCTAGGAGTCTCGTGCTCATGTCCCTAGGTTCGCCTAGGGTCAGGGTACGTGTCCAACACCCTGCACCGTGTCCACAATGCTCCAGGACACGATACGAAGTCCGTATCAGTCGTAAAAAATACGACTGATACGCGTGTTCAGACCGCATCGTGCACGCGGTCAAGTGTCTCGTGTTCACGATACAGGACACGACACACCACGTGCTCGTGTCCATGTGTTCGCCCCATGATGGGCTACACACTCGTGTCACCATGAGGTGCCCAAGTGTCGTATCCACGCGACACGACACGCACGAAGTTGGCCCTCGCGCGCGTGTGTGCTGACAGTGCACGACCAGTGCACGTGTCCGTGCATTCTCGATACGACACAACGTGTCTCAAACTCGAGGGAGGGCATGACAGAGGTTGCCCCCTCCTCTGTGTCAATTTTTACGTGTCCATGTGTTCTACAGTGTCCGCACTAGGTGTCGAGTAGCAAGGGAGGCTGTATGCCTCAGTGCAGTGTCCAGCTCATGTGTTCGTGTCCAATTTGGACACAAAAAGGACCCTAATATCAACTCAGTCCCACCAACATACAATATACGTATAATAAGCTTCACAAATATGTAATTTGTTTTGAAAACCAAGAACAAAAAGTCCTATGAGGCATTTCACCAAACACTCTAATTTAAACACAGATACGTGTCCGATACGGACACCAAACCAAACCTATTTCCTACCAAACTTGACCTACAGTTCCATGGTACCTAGATGCATGCAACTATGAAGAGAAAACATAATATTAACAAGGTTTGAGGGTATTTACCTATTTAGTGAAAACTCAAGAAAACACCAAAGTAGGGGGGGTGTCCTCTTCTCTTGGTGATGCCCAAAGCTCCACAATTCCTTGATAGCAGGCCCTAACTAGTATCCTCTAGTATAGGGGAGTCCAATGCAAGAAACTAGAGGTGATTTGGATCAAAAATGATCAAGTTATCAAGGTTTGATGAAAAAGGAATTTTTCTAGGTTTTAATTCATGCAAATTGATCATGGATGAATTTGAGGGGATTATATAGGAAGGTGTAGGGCTAGGGGGGTGCCCTTGGCCGGCCATGGCAAGGGGGGGTGTCTTTGGCTTTCCTTCTAGGTTAAGGCAAAGACTTTGGTGCAAAAGGTTGAGATATTTTGAGTGTTTTAAGCAAAATATCAATAAAGGCATTCTAAGATATTTACACCACTTTAACCCATGACCAAATATCTATCCTCTAACTTCTAGGTTAGTAGCTAACCTCTAGATTATAGTGAGATAGGTTAGGGACTAATCATGGTACTTAACAAGAATTAAATAATATTAAAATCACATAATCTCAAATAAAATCTAGTAAATTACCAAAATACCCTTTTAGGCTAAAATCACTAATTTGGTGTTCTAAGCCTATGGCTAGGCTCACATGGTCATGGCAAACTTCTAGGTCAAGGAATATCTAGGGTTTACACTAGGGTTATACTAGTAAAATCACAAAGTCATAAGTCATGACTTAGAAAATAGTTTTAAATAACTAAAGATCACCAAAAATCATATCATAACTAAAATACCATTAATAAATAATAAAAATAATAAATTTTCAAAAATATCCCAATTTCAGAAAATTGGGTGTTACAAGGTGTCCTCTAGCTGTTCCTAGAAATTGGGTAGAATTCGTGTCCATTTTGTATCCGTATCGGACACGTATCAATATGTCTATGTAGGCGTTTGATGAAATGCTTGAATGGATTAAATCTTTGTATTTTCTAAAACAAATTACATATTTGGGAAGCCCTTGATGTGTGTTTTTGAACGCCCACTGACTGAACACAAATTTGTGTCATTTTTGTGTCGAAAACGGCCGTGGACACGCTGTACGACACAGCGCACGGGTGCCCTGATGACACACACTGTTTTCTCTACGAATTGGACACGTGGACTCGTGCCACTTGGCACGAGGGTGGAGGTCGACACTGACAGGCCACCCCTAAGGTTTGGGGTGAGTTCATGATGTGTCGGACACGGGATCGACCGTGCACTGATTCAACCACTGTACACGTACGGGAATCCCCCCTCTGAAACGCACGAAAAAAACTCTTGACACGACTCACTTAGACACGTTGCAGGCACTTGTGCACGTAGCCCTATACTAGGCGAACACCTAGACACGAGCTTGCACGTGTCGTGTCCTATTGGACTCGACATGGCTGCACGATCCAGTCTGAACGCACAGACCGATACACCTTGTTTGCACTATTTGGACACATCTGTGTCGACTTGGTTGGACACGAAATGACTCTATGACATATACACATTAATTACCAACCATAGATTTGATTATTAATTGTATTTTTGGGATTCAAAATCAGTTTTTCCCCAAATGTCTGATATACAGTGCTTTGTTTAAATTTTCTGAGTTCGAATGTAAGTTTTAAATTGTTTTCTATTTGATTACACTGCAATATTAGTTCAACCACATGTGTAAGGATTAATGTATATGATTAGGATCATGTTTGCTAATCTAGGGTTCATTGATGTTGAGTTTTAGCTTGGTTTATGTGTATACTTTTTACACTCAACCACAATATTAGTTGACACTGATTTTTGTGTATACTTTTTACACTCACACACTCATACGAACCTGTGATTGCCACACACACCCACTGAGTTCATTACACACATTTTGTACACTGATTAATCTGGGAATCACTGAGAATGGACACTCATATACTTTTGAAATCCATAAAATCTGAGAATGTGACACTCACCCACACACTTGTACTCTAAATATCCTGAGAATTTTTCCCTTGTTGTTCAAATCTATGAACTGAGTTTAGCTTGCAAGTTAGGTTTCATGATTAGCTAAGTATTTAGTTTCGAGTTGCATTAAATTTGATAAACTGTTGTGTATCCTACAACCTAAGAACACTGTAATCCTGAACACTGTTCCTGAACACACATTCTCTACTGCAACCTACTGTCACTCACACACAGGATACACACACGGAGACACCACTGATATTCCCTACACACACACATGAACTGAGATACACATACTCCTTGCTGTTCTCTACACACACTGAGACACTCTACTGATTTTCCTAAGGGTTTGCATAATATAGACACACACACACACACTGATTTTTATGTGCCCTATCAAATCTGAAATTCTGACTTCCCATATTCACACACACATACACATTACACCTAAAACTGAACCTGGGAATATATTGCTAGATACACTAAAACCTGAGATTTAGGTATGGTTGAAATCTGATGTTGGTTTCAAGGATCAAACAGAGTTAGGTTCAACTCTGAACCTGAGAATAGGTTTAGATTGAGTGTTGATTTGGGACTAGTTGTTAATGTATATGAATATATGAAGATATGTATAAATGAAATACATGTATGTTTGTATGTGAATATTAACTGGAAGCTAAGACTCAAGTTCAAAAACTGAGAGGGACTGTTGGTTCAGTCCAACAGCCCTTCTCTTTCCATGTTAAACCCCCTGTTAACTGAACACTAAATGTTCCTTGCACATTTGACACTTGACACATATTGTTAACCATCACTAGCCAACTCCTTGTACACACCATTTACACCCACACACACTAAACCCCCTATAGCCTTATATGAATGTATGCCTATTGTAAATTTAACTTTCTATGCAATGTAGTATAATGTACATATATATGTATGCCATGTTATATATAGGCCTAAGTGTTGTATGCTAATTTATATATATATATATATATATATATATATATATATATATATATATATATATATATACACGAATTTTATGATTGATAGCTTAAATAGTTAAATGTGAATGTTGTCTAAATATGGATAGCTTGTGTTGGCTTGTATTGCCTTGGGATATAGACCCTTAACCTATGCATGACTTGTGTGTATATTGTATGTGTATATAAATATATATGTATGGTGTGTTGATAGCTTGTGTTAGCCTTGAGATTATGTGTGAGTGCTAGCCTAGGCTTGGTTCGGCCTAGTGAGACTTATTAGACTTGTTTGGGCTAGGACTTGACCTAGTTGACCTAGTTTGACTAGTGTGGTTGACTAGAGTTGATCAAGAGTTGACTTTAGTCTAGTTTGACCTAGACAACATGCAGATGCATTGTACATTTTATTTATCATCCCCTGTATACATCTTGACTTGTGCTGCTCTAAATAGGAGTCAGATACCTCATCTCGGACAGTGTATTCTTACAGATATTCAGATACCAGGCGAGTACATTCCCTGATCATTTCATAACATACTTAGGATTATATTCCTGCTCTAGATTACCTTATTTGATGCTGTTACAATATTATCACGGATTGGTACCATATGGATCCCTACATTGAGATGCTATCCCCCTCGGAAGCATCGGATACATCATGTCGTATATTTCATGTTCATCATGTATTCCTCGCTCTCATGTTATTCATGTTTTTCATGTGCTTCATGCTCGTTGTCACCCCCAGTTTTCAAAAACAAGGGTATTTTTGTCATTTTGTATTTTCTGAATATTTTTGAAATTTATTTTATTATTTATAATATTGTTTTGGGGTTATTTGAGTCGGGTTCGAATTTCAGCTCAATCCGACTTGAAACGGGAACCCGGGGTAGTGTTGACTCTAGTGGGACCCACACACTAGTTAGCTATGGCCCACATGTTATTAATTTTAGTTAGTAGTTAGACTAATTATTTATGGATAGGTTTAGTTTAATTAGAGACTTAAAACTAGACTAAATTAACTTCAACCTTTAACCCATTCCTAATTTAAATCAAATAGATTAGTGGAGGGCATTTTGGACATTCAAATAGGGGACACCTCACCCTTTTTGGGAAGCCACCTATGGGGGGATAAGGAGTGAGTCATCATCATCTTCATTTCATTTTATTCACAACTTTTCTCTCTCATGTTCTTTCCCAAATTTCTAGAGAGCAACTCCATTGATTTTATCTCCAAATCCATCATTTCTTCCACCAAATCTTCTTCTTTCCTTCTCTACTCAAGCCGAGGAGGGTTCTAGCCAAGTTTAGGAGGATTCGGAGCTCGTTCGTGTCCTTTTAGAATCTCTACGTGTCGGTGTCGTGTCGGAAGGCTTTTTTTCCTTTGAATCTCTCTTCCGGAAGGTATAATCTCTCCTCTAATCCACCCCAACGTGCATATAGAATTATTTTGGACCCGTAGGAATGACCCCCATGGTTGTATCTCCATTTGTGTCCATTTCGTGTCCATTTGGAGGTCATAGGAGTGTCATTTGTGTTGTGCTTTGTGTCCATGTGGGAAACCCCCAATATTGGACACTTCATGTGGTGGTGATTTATTTAATGAATATTTTCTATTTTAAATTCAGATTTTGATTCCTATAATATTGCTCTTAATGTTTCATATAAATATATATATATATATATATATATATATATATATATATATATATATATATATATATATATATATATATATATATTTCATGGTTATATAATTTATAAGTATGTATGTGTGTGTCTCTCTCTCTCTCTCTCTCTCTCTATATATATATATATATATATATATATATATATATATATATATATATATATATATATGTGGGTGAGTGGATATGTATATATATTTTCATGTGTGTGTATATATGTATATATATATTTTCATGTGTCTATATATATATATATGTGTGTGTGTGTATGTGTGTGTGTGTGTGTGTGTGTGTGTGTGGAGGATATAGAGTGGTTGATAGAGAGTGAGGTTAGAGAGTGATAGAGAATGGTTTGAGAGTTGAGAGTGAGAAAGTATTGGAGTGATAGAGAGTGAGATATTGAGATAGTTTTAGAGTGAGTTTGAGAGAGGGAATGAGGGAGAGTTAGAGAGTGTTAGAGTGTGAAGAGGGGGGGGGGAATTGAGCCTGCTGATTTCAGCCAAGAAACAACAGCCCTAGTAGTATAGGGAAGACCCCCATTGAACTGCCCATGGACCAGCCCTTTATCAGCCCACTTAACTCCCTTTTACACAACACATTTCACCTACAAACAAACCCGAAACCTGTCCAAAATAGTCCAATATGGACAGCCCCAATGGCAGCAGCCATTTAGTCCAAAACCAGCCCAAAACAGCCCCGAACAGCCCCACATATCAGCCATATATAGGCCCCCATATCACCCTACAAATCAGCCAATATTAATACCCATTTCAGCCCCAAAACAATCCATTTAACCCCCTATAACAGCCAATAATTCAGCCCCTATGTTCCATACATTTCAGCCTATACTTGGTCCTAATTCACCCACAAAACAGCCCCCAAAGCAACCCCATTGACAGCCCTTCAAACCAATACAAGCAGTCCCATTTTCCATCCCATATCAGTCCCTTAATACCCCATGTTGATAGCCACATTAGCTCCTTAAATCAGTCCATAAATACCCCAAAAATCAGTCATTTATATGTGTCCTTTATATGCCTATGTGTGAGTGAGTTTAGTGTATGTGTGTAAGCTATTGTGTGTGTGTGAGAGTTTATATAGGAACCTATAGGTGAGCCTAATAGGTAGCTATCAGCCTAAGTGTGTGAGCCAATAGGAGAGCCTAGGAGTGGAGTTAGAAGTTAGGTAGAGCTTGGTTAGATAGGTTGGTAGGGTGGTATCCCAAGATATCATAGGGTATCTCATGATACCTTAAGGTAATGTTGGGATGACCAACATGGAAGATAAGATGGACTGAATGGGCTAGATACCTAGATTTCTTGGTTGGTAAACCTTAGATATGATAGTATCTAGCTACCCTAAGAAGCCTAGGCTAGTATCCTGAGATCTAGAGGGGTTTCCTTTGTAATAGGTAAGGTATTGGTATTTACCTTGTGAAGGGTAAATGTAGGTAATAGGGTATTGATAAGATATTGAGTTTGACTTCTAAGATTGGCTTAGAATAAGTTGTCTTGGTAGGTAATGACTAGATGAGGGTAGTTTAGGCTAGTCTTGACCTTCGTTGACCAAGAGTTGACTTGTTGACCAAAAGTTAACTTCAAGTCAACACTTGACTTATAATTGACCAAAACCAAACCAGAGTTGACCAGTTTACTGAAAGTCAACTGTTAGTCAACATTTGACTTGTTTGACCTAGGGTTGACCTAGGGTTGACTCAGTATTGACCAGAGTTGACCAGAGTTGACTTTTTGACCAAAAGTCAACTGTAAGTCAACCTTTGACCCAAATTGACCTAGTTTGACTTGGATTGACTTTCTGTGATCTTGTTTGACCTTGGTTGTCCTAGTGTGACCCAGTTTGGCTCCGTATGACCTAGTGTGACCTAGTTTAGCTTGGTGTAAATTAGTTTGACCTAGTTTTGACTTAGACTTGCATATCATGATTAGATTAGCTTTCCTTTCATTATAAAATCCTGTTTTGACTTGTAGTATCTCATCTTTAGGTCTGTGATTACTCTGAGCGTCTGTTCACCTTATCAGATCAGGACCACAGGCGAGTACATTCACTGATAGTTTTTATTGTCTTGATATCTGCTATATCCGATTCAGTTGTAGTGTCTTACTCGATTCCAGGCACGATAGTTCACGGACTAGTATATGTTGGATCATGACATGGGATGTTGTTCCTAGATTTTCATGGTATATTGGTACATATTCTGTCTTATTTCAGTGTATTGGTATAGACACCGATTTCAAAAGGGGACTTGATACCCTCTTATGGAATCCCATGTCATGACGTGTCATGTCCAAATCCATTATACTATTCGGGGATGGGGGAGTTATTAGTGGTTGTGTGATCAAATTCCCACATGGTTCTATTGTACATATGGTTTATAGCTATACCCTCGTCTCACGACGGGTAAAGCCTTACCCTATATGGTTCATAGCTTTCCATGGTGACCGGCCTTACCGCTCTATTGTATACATTGTTCGTAGCCGGTCGGATGGAAAGCCTGAGTATATTTTTCTAAGCCGATCAAATAACACACTGATAATTCAAGGCACCTTTTATATTTATTATCGTTGGAGACTAAGTTCTGTTCGGGAGAAGGGTTACAACCCCGGTCCTTGTTTGGTTAAGGGTTGTAACTCGGCTTCCGAATAGTTCCCAAGTTGCCCTATATACATACATATTGTCGTCCTTTTCAGTACTCACATCTTGATATATATTTCCAGTTGATTTTGTCTTATATTTCATTATACTGTCTCTTATAGAATGTGTCAATTCATATGGAACTGCTGTTGGTGTTTGTACTTGCTCATTTTTCTGACAGGATACCGTTGACATATTACAGATGATTCTGAGGCAGATTGCCCGACCTATTATGGGGTCGAGTCTGATGGAGTAAACCCTGACTGTGGCTTGTTGGTAGAGCCACTAGACTTTGCTCACCCTGAGTAGTATAGTTAGTTAGGTTTGCCTGGCCTACGAGCCAGCTAGGGCTTTCAGTTGTAGTATCTTATATATATATTTTCTGAGACTCTGGATGTTTGTGTATAGCTCTGGACTTGTGTGGATCTTGGACTCATTTTCTGCTTTTGTCTATCATATTTCCCTTCCATGCTATCTACCTTAGTTTTATATTTGTGATTGAGACTGTATTGCTATGTCACCTCCATTCGGAGAGTATATACTGTACAGGTACCTTTATCTATTTTAGTCGTAGTATTTACAGACCCTATATATAGCGTTCTACCGCCGATACTGCGGCGTAGGCTGGACGTAACCACGTACTCGTGCCCCTCTTCAAGGTGCGGGTCGTGACACTCGTTCATGCTCGCTCGTGTACTCTCATGTGCTTTCATGTTCGGTCATGTTTCTCGTGTATTTCATGTATAACCTATACTTCATGTGTACCCTTCATGGGCCTTCATGTAGAATTCATGTGTACTCAGTTCTGAGCCCTCATGTATACTTTATGTACACCCATCTATGGGCTTTCATGTGAAAATCATGTACGTAGCATAATTTGTCTGGATCCTTGTGTATTGATTGGGGTATGAGGGAGTATAAATAGTCATGTGAACAATTCCAAAGTAGTATAACCATGTGCGCCTCTTTATATATTCATATGCAAATCCAGCCGTTCACATGTCGACTTTGTACTCTAAATTACTAGTCACTGATAGTTATCTACTTATAGTAGATATTTCTATTACATTTCTCTCTTTTACATCATGTACAATCTTTCAGTTTAATGTATCGTACTCTCTTGCATGTTTATATTTTCTAACCTGTTATGATCTGCGTGAGATGTATTTGTGCTCGCTCCCGTCCTGATTGGACCTGTTGAAAATTTTACAGAGGATGATGAGGAACCCTGCACCCCTTACTATGGAGCTTGCCTAGATGACACTCGCGACCTGCACCCCTGCGAAGGTTCAGGCAGCTGCTGAGGATGATACCCATACATAGTGTAGATAGTCTAGACTGTTCTTTCTTTTCATGTTAGTTGTTGTCTCGATTTCAAAGTTGTATATTTATGGAGATGTTGAGACTTATGTTTATTTCACTTTGTTGTACCTCAGTTGAGGATTTCCTTATTTATTCTATCGTGCTATATTCTACCTCTAGATTGTGATTGAGTTGTACCTTCTGTGATTTTGCCTCCTTGGAGAGTATTTTATATTGTGTTAGTTATAGTTCATGACCTAGAATAGCGTTCTACCGCCGACACTGCGGCGTAGGCTGGGCGCCGTTACGTACTCGTACCCTTACGGTGGGTGCGGGTCATGACAGTTATGAAGTGCTATAGGTATTCTAACATGTTTTTTAGAAAATTTTCAGGAATCTCTACCAGGTTGGTCGTAATCTATCGACAAACAGAGGTACCTGAAATCCCAAATCTGTCAATGTGACAGGGGCTTTCCATCAACTTTGCATCGATGCCACGGGTTGGTTTTTCTTCGAATCACAAAACTATCTATTGGAATCTTGAGAGGGTCATATAGACTATCTACCGGAGTTCATACAATCGAAATCGATTGAGTTAATAAGGAGGAATCTGCAGTAGAAGTTAGGAACCTAGAGTCCTTCAAAAACAGAGTGCCTCTGTTTTGGGCTTGGGTTTTCTCATTTTCCTAGCGATCCGGCCGTCGGCGGTGGTGCGCATGTAAACCCCCTAAATTTTTACTATAAATTTTTTTTAATAAATTTGGTTTAAATTTTTGCTTCGTATTGTACGTCGCACATGAGTTCATATTTCGGATGGCTCGTCGAGTTCGAATATATGCGAGGTACATATTTTGAAAAAATATTCTTATTTTAATAAATGTAGATGCTCAAAGTAATATGTGATAGATAATTTATTTATCTAAATACATTCCTCCTTGTTTCTTAAAATTTTCAAAACCTTATCTTTTGTTGTTTACTATATAAAAAGACTAGTTTATTTTTAGAAAACTATACATGATGAAAAGTGTTCTTCTTTCATGCGAAGTACATAATTTAAATGAATTTTCGAAATTTATTAATGATAATATTTTATTAACTCAAAAAGAATATTTGAAATTTGGTTTGAATTAGGATTTGATTAAATATATTAATTTAAATTTGAAAATGTGTTATTTTTAATAGACTTAAATCAAATAAGGGTTTTATCGGAAATCGATTGGATCGGATCGAATAAATGTTTTTTAAAACAATTTGAATTGAATTATAGTATTATCTAAACGGGGTTTAAATTATTCTATTCCTAATCCTAATGGGAATTCCCACCTCCTATAAAAGGAGAGGTACTCCTCCATAATCCAAATTTTCTACCACCATAACGTGCATCGTGTCCGTGTCCGTAACTCCTATCCACTATAATTCTATTTGTACAAATACAATATCATCTCCGTGTCCGACATGCCGGACACCACATTTTTCCCCGTGTCGCGCAAGACACAATCCAACCCCTATCGTTCCCCGACAACAACCACCACCCCCGCCTTCCAACGATCGACTCCTGCTATCCGCAACTCCTCCACCATCACCACCGGACCGCCATTACCACATCACCACCATGGCGGCCATCTTCCATCACCACCTCCACCATACAAACCACCACCACCCTACTCCCAAAAACCACCAGTACGGCCCCGGCCTATGTCCGGCCATCCCAAATAGTCCGGCCACCCCGTGCAACACTCAAACCCTCGCCGCCACAACACATGACCAACCCACAAATCCCAGAACCGACCACTTACCTTACCCGAGTCGATCTCCTCCGCCTCGACGGCGCACAGCTCGCTGGTGCCGAGTCCCCGTGCGACCGCCAGTGCTCAGATCTGGCTGCGCAAGCCTCGCCAAGCCCACGCGGCCCCTTTCTCCAGCAGCGCGCGTGACCACCGTCACCTGCCGATCATCTCCGTCGCACCCTCCGACTCTGGCTCTCCACCGCAGATCCGCTGCCGTGCCGGAGTTCCCCAGCGCCTCCGCCTCTCCGCGAGTGCCGCCCGTTTCTTCCCGTACCCCACCGGTGTTTCGCTCCCGATCGGTCGCCTCTAGCCGTGCCTAGCCACCAGGTCACACCTGGATCTTGTACGACGAGCCGCCCACCGAGTCTCCGCCGCTCCAGGTGGCGGCGAACACGCGCTCAGGGCTGGCGCCGCCCCCATCGCCGTCGGCGACCACGCACTCAGGGTTGGCGCCGCCCCCATCGCTGCCGGCGACCTCGCCAGAGCACGCCCCCTTCGCCGTGGTTCCAGCTCCCGATGCCCATCCGCCTTCGCGAGCCTGCGCAGCCGCGCCATCGCCGCCGCGCCCAGGCCAGAGCGCCGGTACGAGCCCTCTGTAAGACTTCTTCTCCCTCTCTCTCTCCTTTCTTTTTCATTTCTTATGTCTATAGAGAACAACTAAGTGGCTATTATAAGTAATGTTATTTACTATTATTTATTTATTTATTTTTTATTATTATTATTATTATTATTATTATTATTATTATCATTATTATTATTATTATCATTATTAGTATTATTATTATTCTTATTATCATTAATATTATTATTAGTATTATCATTATTATTATTAGAATTATTAATAGTGTTAATAAATGTTATCATTAGTATTGTCATTAGTTTTTAGTATATTGCTTTCAAAAATACATATAATTAATTTTCTACAGTACAGATAGTTTTAAATTGGGTTGAAAACCCTAAAATATGATTGTATTAATTTCGTATGACTATGGACTTTAAAATATTAATGTACCTAATTAAATTATAGTTTGGTAAAAAAAATGTTTATATTTCAAAATATTACATTAAGATATTTTGATCCAGCAAATATAGCTTCCAAAGTATAAAATATTTTTCCAGTATTTTCATATATTATCTAAAATATTTTTGAGATATAAAGTTGTACCTAAATTATATATTTACAAACTTAGAGTTTTAGTCTAAACGATTTTTAGATTTCAAGAAATATTTTGAGTAATAAAAAAAAATATAAATATATTATCAAGATAGTTTCTAAAATAGTTATATATACAAATTTTCTTTTTGGTCATTATCATTGATCATGACTAATCGCCCTTCCCTATTTTCTCGTGAATTTCGGACCCTTGTACCTCAAACATGGCTTTTGGATAATCAGGACTTGTCGGAACATCGCACCACCAGGCGATACCCCAGGCAAGACATCTTGCCTTTACTGTTTAATTTCTTGCTCAATATCATGCATGCTTTTTTTCTTTATATTGTTCTTTCAAAACTATATATAGATGCAAATTATTATACTTTATGCAATTGGCTTAGAGTTAAGGGACCACCGTATGTTTAGTGCCTCTCATAAACTGTCACGATATGCCATGGATTGTGTGTGAGTTATGAGTCACATAGTTGCGGACTTGCGTGCTGACTGATCATTGGTGCATACAGGCCGTGCGTTAGGATATAACTGCTAATAGATTTGTGTAGAAGACTTGGCAGTTATTAAGGATTAAACAGTGTCGTGGAGTCGACACATGTATAGTATCATTGGGGGGAGGGGATAGTTATTAGCGTAGGGACTACATTTATTTTTACACACATTTTGGGCCGAGGGTGACTCTTATGAGCACTACCTTCTGCCCGGGCCAATAGCGTCTCGTATGAGCGCTACTTGACGGCCACTCTTTATTACTTGCTTGCGTGAATCCGTTACAGCCCCTGCGTAGAACGTTGTCCTCAAAGTGTATATCACATAGAATGGTTATGAACCTTTACTCATGCATATATTTCTGTTGAGCTTTATTATTCAGTTTATTGGCATGATATTATGCGTCTTGTTACGTCCCTCTGAGGACCTGGTGATCTCTCCAGGTGTGTGTTTCGTGATTTCTTGCAGGTGCTCTAGCTAAGGCCATTCCTTCCTTCGTGATGATTGCTTTTGGACTCGTCACTTGCTCTCGTCTGCTCAATTCTTCCTTGTATATTTTTCCATATTTAATTTAGTTGGTAGTGGATTTGTCTCCGTCCAATGATTATATACATGACAAATTCAAAATTGTTTTATATTATTATTTATCTTTGTGGATGAGATTTAGTGCCTTGGTTACTACATTTTACAGCTTATGTATACATACGACGGTCCATATACTTCGTATGTATACAGCTGGCATGATACGTTTCTAGTCCTACTATTTTGGGACTGGGGCGTTACAACGCAGGCGGTCAAAGGTGGTCGCCTGGGTGCTAGGAAGGTTCTGGGTTGAAGAGGCTCTCTCTTTTGTGTATATTTACTAGGGTTTTCTCTCAAAACTTCCGCCCGATGTCTTTATACTCGGTTCTGTAGAAACCGATTATAACTCCCATGCCCGATGTCTTTATACTCGGTTCTGTAGAAACCGATTAGAACTCCCATTTGATCTTGGTTCGGGCAGGGATTTGATTGGGGTAGTGTTCGGATTGAATCGAATCTACCATGATTGTGTTGCCAAAATCTGGAGCAATCCAATCTAGGGTTTGAAAGATTTTTTTTCCTTTCTTATGGTTTTTCTTTCAGTTCAGTACCTGTGGGGGAGGTCGGGCCACCCGCGAGTACTGTAGCACAGCTACAGTACCAACTTTTTTTTACTATGTATGTATATATATATATATATATATATATATATATATATATATATATATATATATATATATATATATATATATATATACACTTTACTAACTCTTAAAAGCAAATAATTAGCTTATAAAATTTCTAAAAATTTGTATGAAAATATCTAAGATTCCTAATTTATAATGCACTCTATACCGGCATTCATACCTATATTATCAACAAAACCCATGACTTAATATTAAGTCATATATAACAAAGCTTAAATAAAAGTAAAATAAGTAGTAAAATAATTAGGAAAAGATGGGGGTTTACATCCTACCCAACTTAAAGAAATTTTGTCCTCGAAATTAAAACTAATATCGGGGGATGCGATGCAATGCAATATTAAGAATCTGACACGCAAACGTACCTTGGTCTTCGAACAAATGCGGGTAACGATTTCGGATGTTGTCCTCGAGCTCCCAAGTAGACTCCCTTGGCGAGTGATGCTTCCATGCCACGCGAAGCACATGATTGTTGTCTGCCACGTACCCCTCAGCTGAGACACATGGAACACGTCATGTACTCCCTCTAGCGACGGTGGTAAGGCCAATCTATAAGCAACCTCTCCCATACGCTCCAAGATATCAAAAGGACCGATGTATCTTGGACTCAACTTGCCACGTCCTCCGAATCGAATCGTGCCTCTAGTGGGGGATATCTTCAAGAACACATGGTCGCCTTTTTTGAATTCCAAAGGTCGACGACGATTATCTGCCTACTACTTCTATCGATCCTGTGCTGCTCGCAGGTGATCTTGTATCTTCTTTACCTTTTCTACTGTGCTCAAAACCAGCTCGGGACCCAATATCTGTCGCTCTCCGATGTTGCTCCAACAGACAGGAGATCGACACTTCCTACATACAATGCTTCAAACGGAGTCATCTGAATGCTCGTTTTATAGCTATTGTTGTAAGAAAACTCCACAAGATGAAGGTGGTCTTCCCATGATCCGCCAAAGTCAAGCATACACGCTCTCAACATATCCTCTAGCGTCTGAATCGTACGCTCTGACTGGCCGTTTGTCTGCGGATGGTACGATGTGCTAAACTTCAAATGCGTATCCAAACTGTCATACATACTCCTCTAAAAGTGTAAGGTAAACCTCGAGTCACGATCCGACACGATGCTAACTGGTATACCGTATAGCTTCACTATTTGCTTCATATATATCTCTGCCAGAACTTCTGTGGACTGTCCCACTCTAAAAGATAAGAAATGGGCTGACTTGGTAAGTCTATCAACAATCACCCATACCGTGTCACGTTCACTAGGACTCCGGGGAAATCCTGTAACGAAGTCTATCGTAATGTGCTCTCACTTCCACTCGGGAATGGGTAGCGGCTGCAATAATCCGGCCGTCCTCTGGTACTCGGCCTTTACTTGTTGGCATACCAAACACTTGGCCACGAAACGAGCTATCTCCCGCTTCATTCCGTGCCACCAATAATACTGTCGTAAGTCCCGGTACATCTTAGTTCCTCTGGGATGAATAGAGTAAGTCAAACTGTGAGCTTCTGCCATCATCTCCTACCGCAACTCTCCACTAGAAACATAAATACGATCACCACATCGTAATGTCCCATCAGGATGAATCCTCAATCCTGTCTGCTCTCCTGCCTCAGTCCTCTCATGAAGCCGTCGGAATCTAGCATCCGCAGGTAATACCGCCTTGATCCGATCTACTAATGATGATTGCACTTGGAGATTGGCTAACACGCCATCTGCTCCAGGCAATACTACCTCAACACCAAGCTGCTGTAAGTCTCTGATCAACTCCTTCTGCGTAGTCAAGAAGTGTGCCATGGGCTTACGGCTCAATGTGTCTGCCACAACATTAGCCTTGCCCGGATGATAATGTAGCTAAATCTCGTAATCTTTCATCAACTCCAACCAACATTGTTGTCGCATATTCAACTCTTTCTGTGTGAACACGTACTTGAGGCTCTTATGATCAGTGTAGATATCCACCTTCTCGCCGTACAAATAGTGTCTCCATAGCTTCAAAGCAAAGATAACCGATACGAGCTCTAGATCGTGGGTCGGATAATTCTTCTCGTGCACTCTCAAATGTCTAGATGCATATGCTACCATATGACCGTGCTGCATCAATACGCATCCTAATTCCTTCTCGGATGCATCGCTGTATATCACAAATCCTCTCGAGCCCGATGGCAGTGTCAAGATAGGTACAATGGTCAAGCGCTTCTTCAACTCGTCAAAAGCGGCTTGACACTCATCCGTCCTTACAAACTCATGATCCTTGCAAGTTAGTCGAGTCATAGGCCCCGTTATTCTAGAGAAATCTTCTACAAACCTTCGATAATATCCTGCAAGTCCAAGAAAACTTCTTACATCAAAAGTCGATGTGGGAGCGGGCCATGCCTTGACTGCTGTGTTCTTCTCAGGATCTACCGATATGCCATCTCCAGTAATAATATGCCCAAGAAATGAAACCTCCTTGAGAAAGAAATCACACTTGCTAAGCTTCGCAAAAAGTTTCTTATTCCTCAAGTTTCCTAAAACTGTCCGTAGGTGCTGCTCATGCTCCTCTTGGCTCTTCGAGTATATCAAGATATCATCTATAAAGACGACCACAAATTTGTCCAAGTACTGGTGAAAGATCTTGTTCATTAAGTTCATGAAGACTGCGGGAGCGTTGGTCAAACCGAAAGACATGACCAAGAACTTGTAGTGTCCATACCTCGATCGAAATACCGTCTTCAGAATGTTTTCTTTCCGAACCTTCAGTTGGTGATAGCCCGATCGTAAGTCAATCTTAGAGAATACTTTTGCTCTACTCAGTTGGTCGAATAGATCGTCTATGCACGGCAAAGGGTACTTATTCTTTACCGTCACTGCATTTAAGGCTCTGTAGTCGATGCACATGCGCACTGTCCCGTCTTTTTTAGGAACAAAAAGAACGGTTGCTCCCCATGGTGATGTGCTAGCTCTGATAAAGCCCTTCACCAATAAGTCATCAATCTGCGTCTTCATCTTTACCAATTCCTTGGGTGCTAGCCGATAAACTCGGGACGAAATAGGCTCGGCTCCTGGAACAAGCTCAACAGAAAACTCAATGTCTCGGTCGGGTGGTAGTCCCGGCAATTCCTCAGGAAATACGTCTTCGAACTCTGTGATGACAGGATGCTGAAGGGGTGTCCTGCATCATCATGTGAGTCCCTAATACTGGTGCTTCACTTTTCAATGCTTCCTCTTTGGTGAACTCGAACTCCGTATCACTCGGGGGCCTAAAGACGATACTGTCCCTATGGCAGTCAATAAGAGCAAAATGTTGGCTCAACCAGTCCATCTCGAGAACTACATCGAATGTCGGTATGGAGAATACAAGTAGTCATGCTCTCATCTCCCTACCACATATCACTACAGAGCAATCTCTACAAACACCACTAACAGGTACAACTCCTCATCCAGTGAGGATTCTAATATTTTTAGATAAAGATGACATGGGTATACTGTGTCTAGTGGCAAAGCTAGTAGCTATGAATGAATGGGTGGCTCCAATGTCAAATAATGTGATGGCAGAAAATGATGTAACTAAAACCATACCTGTTATGACGTCCACCTCTGGTTCTGCCTCCTCTGCAGCTAGTGTAAAAGCCTTTCCAACTCTCTGGTTGCCCGTCTATGCTCTAGCCTGCTGGAATTGCACTGTCTGAGGAGGTAAAGGTGGTCGTGGTGCTCCTGGCCCCGCAATCGATGGCCTCTGCTGCTGATTCAGTGGAGCGTTCCTCTGAAATGGACAATCTCTGGTCTGGTGCTGGTTCGATCCATAAGCTAAACAATGTCCTAGCCGTCGTCTACAATCCCTCTGAACATGTCCAACTTTGCCACAGTAATGGCAAGTGGCCTTATCTTGTGTCTGGTATGGCCCTGTCCTCTGCTGATGCTGATGTGCAGGAGGACGTCTCATTGGCCCTCCTATAGTGGTCTTGGCTGATCCCATAGTCGAAGTAGCTCGTTGGTTTGCCTTCTTGCTTATGGCCTCTTGAGTTCTAGCCTCTGTCAGAACATCTGCTTGGGAGACCCTCGACTCAGAGCTGGTGTATCTCTACAACTCTATACTCAAGCCTCTATGAAATCTTTTGGCTTTCTCCAGCTCCGTCGTAACCAACCCTGGTACAAAATGACTCAGCCGACTAAACTCGATGTCGTACTCATCAACTGTCATACTCCCCTGCTCCAAGTGTAGAAACTGGTCATACAGTGCATCCTTGGCAGTGTCGAAGAAAAACTTCTTAATGAACAGCCTTTTGAATTCCTCCCACGTCTGATCAACTCCTAGCCGTCTCTCCTCAGCGGCCCACCAGTCGTAGGCATTTCCTTCAAACTGTAACTTCACTGCCGTCATCCATAGATCTGTGGATAACTCCGAAGCCTTCAGGAGATTTGTTTATCTTAACCAGCCAATTGGTGATCCCGATGACGTCTTCAGTACCCGTGATGTGTGGAGGATTCATGTTACAAAACCCTTCGATAGTACCCACAGAGTCTTGGGGTGCTCGGGTCAGTACTGTCTTCAAACTCCTCCTAATAGCCTCGCTCTGTTGCATTTGGGCCTGTATTAAGCCTTGGAGGATCTGGTCTCTAGTAGTCCCACCAGCCTGAGGTATGGGCTGTTGTGGGGGCATGTATGGCATCTGGGGCATAACTGTGGAAGACCCCGAGGCTCGTACTATGGAGGATATGAAGGATATGGGAGGGGATACTGTGATGGATATGAGGAAGGATACTGAGGTGGATACTGTGGAGGATACTGGGGTAGATATGGTGGTGGATATGGTGATGGATATGGTGGGGGCTGTTAGGGTGGATATGATGGTGGATACTGTGGAAGCTGCTGTGGTGGATATGATGATGGTGGATATGGGGATGGAATCTATGGTAGAAACTGAGGTGGATAGGGTGGCGGAGGGGGTAGGAACTCCTCTTGAGCTACAGGGTTTTCGGGGTCGGTCTGCCCCACTTGGGGTGCCGGATCTTGCTGCTAAGTAGTGGGTGGTGTCATCACAGGCTGCAAGGCTGGTCCGGATGGTGCTGGAGTTTTCGGGGACATGGGTGGCTGACCCACTGGTCCTTTTTGACCAGTGGTGTTCCCATTAGTAATGGCGAGAGGAGTAGCGCGACCACTACGAAGATTCATCCTATATTGGTACGAAAATTAGAGTTTGGTTAGAACAAAGTCAAACTGGATGTAATCAAGCAGTCAAACGAGAAATTGAGAAGAGGTCAAGAAGGTATTAATAAGTGGATGAGATTCTATATCCTACTCCTATATTCAAGTTTGTTGGGCACAGTCATGTAACCTAACAATATTATAGACCTGTATGGGCCACCACAAAAATATGTAATGCTCCAGTCCCATAATACATAGGACTAAGTACGTCAGCATGCCAGCTGCACATATACGAAGAATACACTAATATATGGTATCCTCGTATTTGTATATAAGCTGTAAATAATATTACATGATAAGCCACAATATAATAACTATATCTCATCCACAGCTCAATACAGAATGAATAATAAGTCTCAAATATAAAAGAAGTCAAGAGATAGTCGGGTGGACATACCCACTCCAAACAGCTATGAAAAATAGTCTCAACTAAATGGAGTCCAACCTCCTCAAAACAGAAAAAAAAATAAAGATAAAAAGATGTCCACTACAAAGTCTCAGATAACAAAGAGGAAAACTAAGTATCCATGGGAGATGCCTCGTCATTGACGTAAGAAGGATCCAAAGCTGCTCCGTACTCCTGGGGATAGTCCTGCTCGTCTAATGTAAGCCCATGACCCCAATTTATTTATTTATTTATTTATATTATTATTTATTTTATTGTTGACACATGTTTTAACTCACTAAAGTATATACATAGATAGGTTTTTGCCAAATGATATATATAAAGGGTTTCATTGCAAATTTTTTCCAATTCAAATTTTTAAAAAGCTGGTCGACCCCTTGGATAGCCCTGCTATTCGAAACGGGATCTCTAGGGGATCTTTCTTAAGTTCTCCAAATCGATCAGAGAGCAATCCAAACCCGGATTCAAACAAATCTTCCCTTATCCTCTACACTATATATATAGAGAAGGTAGCAGTCGTACCTACTACACTCACCAAAATCCTAAGATCTTCTGCTCACAAGACAACCCAGGAGAAGTCAGGGGAGGCGAATCAAGAGCGACGATCCACTCAAGAGGTACACAAACCTGACTTCCCAGTTTCAGTTTTAGTTATAAACATGGAATTATGTCTAGGAAGATCTTTCGATCAATATACTAAAAGACCAGTAAGGTATTAAAAAAACCCATGGTGGGGTTTTGGGTACACCCACATTAGTGTCAGATATTGTTTTCTGTGCGCCATGTCAAGCAGGATACATCGAGTTATCCATCCACAGTTCAGATACACATGAGTATGTGTTCGTATATGTTGGTGGTCGCTGTCATAGAACTTAGACGTATGTTGCATCCATACACTAGGATGCTTTTTGGTGTCATATTGCCGGGTTATTAGAACTCCTAACCAGGGTCAGTTGACACATGGTGTAATGTAGGTCTAGGGGTATCAGAGGTTTAGAGGGTAAAAAGCTAATGTAACAGGTTGCATTGTAACTGGTACTTTAATATACCCAGGGTGATACATCCAGGTATTAAGCCTCAATGTATCCGTTTAAGGTACTGATGAACAAGTGAGTTGGTAGGGACACTAGTAGAACCAGGGATGATTTCCAGGGTGGTGTAGCATGTAGGCCAATAGCAGATGTGAGATTTAGGTGTACAAGCCCTGTAAGTGGGAGGAAGGACCAAAGGGGAACAGGGGAGATTGCTATGGACCTTAGTGGAGTCACTAAAAACAGGAAGTCCTTGCAGTGGTATTGTGCAGATATTCAAGAACAAACAAAGACATAGGCTCTGACTTGTGTTTTGCAGGCTTGATAGTACCCAGGTTTTAGGGAAAGTCACCATACAGGTCGGTTGACCCAGGCAGGGTGAAGAACTAAGCCATAGCTTATAGGAGGAACTAGGAAAAAATAGTACTATGCAGCCCATCGATTTGTGCAACCATTGTCTAGGTGTGCCAAAAGCATTTATGTATTAGTTAATACCTATAACTATGGGTCATGGATTAATGAGTTCAATGTGTGTGGGAGAGGCAATATTAGTAACAGTATAAATAACAAGAAACAACAATAATGACAGGTCCCAAATAAGTGTATCAGACCCTAGGTAGGTAATGGTCATGGTATGGGCAACAGCAGTAATAGGAAACATTGGGTGATGCATAGCTACACTTGAACTAGAGATTGGTGTACACCATAGTGCATCCTAGGAAACATGTACACTTGAGTGGAGAAACCTTGGACTGATGTATCAGCCATTATCGAAGAGTATCAGTCATTCGACTGATGTATCAGTCACTCGACTGTTGTACCAGTCTTTGGGCAGACATATCAGTCATTGGGTAGGGGTATCATCAACTGAGAGGGCTATGGGTGTCATTTGTGTGATGTGCATAGGCACATATGGGTAGCATGTAGGATGGTTTGACTTTGAAGATATAGGCAGAGTGTTGATACTTCTTAGTGTATCTTGGGATACAGGCAACTTGACAGGTTAGTACCCCATATACTACCAGCCAACCTTGTTCAACTGCTACACATAATTTAGTATACAAAAGAAAAAGACAGATTAGTACACAGTATCAGGGGTAAAGAGTCCCTGGGTAGAATAGAGGGTACCTAGCTACCTGAAGTATGTAGAGAGGTGTATGAGTACAGGGTAGTTGGGGTGGACCACAAGTGGTTAGCTCTCATGTACTAGTCTAGGTAGGTCCTTATATGCTGCAAGCGCAGTAGGTAATGCAAGGCCTAACCAAACTAAGCACAGGACAGATAACTGGGGTGTCAAATTGGGAGCATCAGTGATGTTAGTCCCTGGTATCATTGGTGTTAGTCCCTAGTATCAGTGGTGTTGGTCCCTAGCATCAGTGATGTTAGTCCCTGGTATCATTGGTGTTAGTCCCTAGTATTAGTGGTGTTGGTCCCTAGCATCAGTGATGTTAGTCCCTGTTATCATTGGTGTTAGTCCCTGATATCAGTGATGTTAGCCCTAGTATTACCAACATTTTGATTTGGTGATTGCACATCATGTGCCAGGTTGCAAGTGTGGTGTCAATTAACACCAAACTGAGAGTAGTCAACAGGGAGTAACTGAACCATAAAAACAGGAACTATAAGTGGAATAGAGTAATACCCTAATATGTCAAGGCTATCTGAATTTGTAGGAATGTGTTGTGTAAAGCAGGGAGAATACAAAGAAGTTGGGGTTGTTCATGTGTCCATTGGTTAGGAGGACTGGACATGTAGGCAACACGTGCAGGATACCACATCTGGTACCAGTGAATGGCACTGATAGGTTAGCTCACTGAATACAACAGGTTACCTCTAAGGATAGTAATATCACAGGGGTTCCTAAGTGCCAGGGAGTAGGTAAGGGAAGATATGTGTACAACAGAGGACAACCTAGATGGAGACCATTGGTGAGGCTGTGAGGTATCCTACAAACCAGTTAAAGAGATTTAGAACAGCAGGGCAACTGCAGTAAAATATGGGTTTTAGACTCCAAGTAGCAGTCTCTATGACACACGTTTGTACTGTAAAGTACAAACTCATATGCACCCCTCCAATAGTAGGTAGTACCTTAGATTTCCCTATCTCATATCAAGATCAACTCTGTAATAGTCGAGTATTAGCCTATTTCTTCTTGTCTGCACAATACTAAGCCCACATGTGAGAGGTTACTAAAGGGTAGTCTGACCCGTTATGATAATGTGGCAGCCACCTAGGTACACCAGATTGCAAACCATATATCAAGTTACACTTAAACATCCATTGCCTAGGAGGTACCAGTTATTGCCCTAATAGACTAGTCACATATCATAAGCCAACCACTAAATGAAGCCCAATACCTATTGCCTTAAAACAACAATTGTAGGGAGTACATGGATAGGAGGAAGGGTTAGAGGACAATAGTGGTAGAGTTAAGGGTTAGTATAAATTGACATTGGAAAAGGGGAGTCCACTAATACATATACCTAGAATATATGCATATGCTTGTAAGGGAATTCACCCAGGCTTTAAAGACTAAAACTCAAGAAAGATTTATAGTAGTTTAATTTCATGTGTTAATTAGAAATTCATAAATACAGGTTACTTGGACTGTAACTCAGCTCTTGACCCGTGTCCGCAGCTCAGGACCACAGGTAAGTACACTTTCTGATCTGCTTCCAATTCTGATGGGTTTGATCAGTATATATTATACATATGTTCCTTTGCTTGATGATACGATGGACAAATGAGTTAGTGTCATAAACCCCATTTATTATACTTTTGTTTTAACTTCTTTCATAATTTGTGACTTGTGTGGGTTCATGAGTACTGGTCGGGAGGGGAAAATATCTTAGTAGACGTATGAACTTCCCATTCTATCTTTCGTGTCTTTCGTGGAGAATAGCAGCTGCACACGACACGTGCAGGGTGCCGAATTTACCCCCTAGCCGTTCACATGTCGAAACAGATATTTCAATACACTTAGATAGATTGTCTTTTATTATTTCCTTACATTTTACCACTTACCATGTCACTATGCTTTTACATTCTTTCTAGTTGACATATCATATTCTACGATTCATACTTTTATTCTAGATATACCATGACATCAGCTCACTTTTCTGGTTTCTTCTATATATGTTATATTTATGTACTGTCAATACTATTATGTTGCGGATAGCTTTCAATTTGTGTACTTGTTCCATTCCTGACTGGAAAGTAAACATTTTAGGTGATGAGTTAGAGGAGTTCTGTACCACAAATTATGAGCATACTGCAGATCCCGATTTTGGTGCACAGGACGAACTGGAGGCTGCTTATGCGGAGTTGCCTGCTACAGATGGCTTTTAGTAGATATATTTAGTATTTCATGGATTGGTTGAGACTTCTAGATGTTATATCTATTTTGAGACTCATGATTGGATTTGTGGATATTCTCTAGTACATTTTATTCTTGGAGACTATGTCATTATAGTACGTTTTGCTCGACCTTGGAGTTTTACAAGATTACTTATTATTCTTCTCTCCAAATTATGGTTATTTTATGAAATTCATCTTTTTTGATCCCACTTGTTGTTGTGGTTTACATTATACAAATGAATATGAACTGCGTGGTTGTATCTATAAATATGGGGATGACTAGACAGCAAACTACCGTCGACTCTGCGATGTAGCCTGGATGTACCCACGGCTCTTGCCCAAATACTGGGTACGGGTCGTGACATCTAATCCTGGAGAGATCACCAGGTCCTCAGAGGGACGTAACAAGATACAAAAAAATATGCCGAAATAACTGAATGTGTAAACATGCAACTATGACACTACAGGATCTCCAAACCGTCTATGTTGGATGCACTTTGAGGACAACGTTCTACGTAGGGGCTGTAGGATCAGCAGAGTAAATAAAGAATAGCAGTAAGTAGCGCTCATCCGAGTCGCTATCGGCCAGGGACAGAAAGTAGCGCTCATACGAGTCACCATCGGCCACAAATGTGTGTAAAAAGTAAATATAGCCCCAACGCTAGTAGCTGTCCCCTCCCCCCCTCCTGATGCTCCTGTCCAAGATGTATCGACAGCCTGTCCAGTTGGCAACTGCTACGACTTCTAACTCGATACACTCGTAGCAATTACCTCATATCCGTCGCGCGACCCACACGTATCGATGGCCAGTCGAGTACGCAGGTCCGTGTCCTACATGAACTCACTCATCTCGTGATACACATGTATCAAGGCCATATGAGCTATGAAAATATCCTCCACTCATAAGGTGGTCGTCCAACACTAGGTCGACATGCATAATAAAATGTGAAATAACTAAAACGACTAAATCTAGTCGCTTGCACCCAAGTATGACTTAGACGCACAATATAAACAAAATGACAAATAAGAGAAAGAAATATGCAATAATAAAATATACTGAAAATAAATTAGCACAATCAGAATCTATGGCAAGGTATACTTGCCTGTGGTTTGAGAAAGGCAATCCAACAGTCGTAAGCAGCAACACCAAAAACTCACAATTCACAGATGACTCCGGATGCTGAAACAAACATAAAAAATACTTTCGGTGTAAAAGATATCTCTAGGAAATGCCTGTCCGAAAATAAAATTCTGGAACAGGGGCAAAATCGTAATTTTGGGTCAAAACGATGTATATCGTTGGACCCGCTCTGCACCAAAATACGTGCCAGTATCTATAGTCTCTAAAGTCATCAAACTACATGTCTACGGATCCGGTTGGAGGAGACGAATCCAACGATATGTCCAATTTTGGATTCCGAAGAGTCGTGCACAAAATCACCTATTGGATCGGGTTGCAGGCCCGCCAATTTTGGCGTTCCGATCAACCTTCTCAGAATCGAACCAACCTGGACATACAGGACCAAAAAATTGATACGGTCCTGTTGGCGCAAGTTTTATCTCGATCTGACGACTGTACACGAAGTTATGTCCAAGTTTACAAAACGTCGATACGGGGGTATGTTGACGGATACGTATTGATTTTGTCGCGCACATGCAACGAAATCGAGTTCCGTCAGTTCCCACACGTCGGCAACATCCATACGCGCCTTTCGATGTATATAGTGTGCGACCACGTCGCCCGGTTTGTCGGGGCACACGCCGTATCAGAAAGTTTTTCCAAATTTTAGTGTTTTTAAAAATCAGTTTTTCCTCAACTTTGAAATCAAATATTTTTGCATTTATTAGATAAAAAATTAAAGTAACAGAAGGGTTATGAAGTGCTATAGGTTGTCTAACATGTTTTTCAGAAATTTTCCAGGAATCTCTAACAGGTTGGTCGTAATCTATCTACAAACAGAGGTACCTGAAATCCTAAATCTGTCAATGTGACAGGGGTTTTCCATAAACTTTGCATCGATGCCACGGGTTGGTTTTTCTTCGAATCACGAAACTATATATTGGAATCGTGAGAGGGTCATATAGACTCTCTATGGAGTTCATACAATCGAAATCGATCGAGTAAATAAGGAGGAATCTGCAGTGGAAGTTAGGTGCCTGGAGTCCTTCAAAAACAGAGTGCCTCTGTTTTTGGCTCGGGTTTTCTCTTTTCCCTGGCGATCCGGCCGTCGGCGGTGGTGCGCAGGCGATCGAAGGTTGTCGCCTGGGTGCTAGGAAGGTTTTGGGTTGAAGTGTCTCTCTCTCTCGTGTATATTTACTAGGGTTTTCTCTCAAAACTTACGCCCGATGTCTTTATACTCGGTTCTGTAGAAACCGATTAGAACTCCCATTTGATCTTGGTTTGGGCAGGGATTTGATTGGGGTAGGGTTCGGATTGAAGGGAATTTACCATGATTGTGTAGCCAAAATCTAGAGCAATCCAATCTAGGGTTTGAAAGATTTTTTTTCTTCTTTTCTTATGGTTTTTCTTTCAGTTCAGTACATATGGGGGAGGTCGGGCCACCCGCGAGTACTGTAGCACGGCTACAGTACCAACTTTTTTTTTACTAATATATATATATATATATATATATATATATATATATATATATATATATATATACACACACACACACACACACTTTACTAACTCTTAAAAGCAAATAAGTAGCTTATAAAATTTCTAAAAAATTGTATAAAATATGTAAGATTCCTAATTTATAATGCACTCTATACAAGCATTCATACCTATATTATCAACAAAACCCATGACTTAGTATTAAGGCATATATGACAAAGCTTAAATAAAAGTAAAATAAGTAGTAAAATAATTAGGAAAAGATGGGGGTCTACAAGGGTTCAGGCGCTTGAAGCTGTTAGCCGCATTGTTCCCCTGATAACCAACTCTGCCCATAGCTTCTTGTACTGTTCGCTGCAGAGCATCATCCCGACGATCTTGTGATACAAGCAAGTCCCGGATGATTTCCATCAGGGTTCTATTGTCAGGATCTGCAGGCTGGGCTGGCTGTACTGGTGGCTCTGGATCCCCGGAAGGCATAACTCGGGAGGCTGTCCCCGAAGTGCTAGGCTTGGTCCCCAGGTTGCTGCTGGTTCACTTGTTGTTGCTGGTTAACAGGAGGTGCTCTGTCCAGCTGATCGGTAAGACCAGGAACAATGCCACTGAAGAAAATGACCTGCAGGATTGAGACATCTATTTAGTAAAACTCTCACACATCTTGATTTACAAGACCTGCATGGGCCACCACTTAAACCGTGTCATGCCCTAGAACAAGAATACTGGAGAACGGGGGACAGACAAAGCCAACTATGTATATTGGAGTGCAACACACTTCGCAATATGGTCACGACTGTCTAGATGCATGAGGGTTAAACTACAATCCATCAGTCTCTTATGGTCAAGAACAGCCTAGTGTCTCAAGTTCAAGCAAGCAAATAATTTTTACGAGATGTTAGATCATCAGACATACAAAGTAAGGCGTCCCAAATATTACATATTTAGATGATCATGAAGCTAGTCATACAAAATACGAAGATTAGCAAGAGTTGGGTCATACATGATCAACCCTAGGATTTGTCAATAAGGTAACAACCCTTAAATAGACAGAAATTAAAGAATCAACATAAGCTAACACTTGCTCAGCGGCTAAACGCCTCAAAAGAATAATTTACAATAGAGTGGTAGAGCAAAATAAGAAAACCCACTCGTTGCTACGGTTACTTCTAGCGTTCACCATCTGGCTGGAAGGCAGGTAGATTTTTGGGTGCTACTTTGAAATCTGGCCACACAAAACCAGCTGGATCAGAACCCAAAAGAGCAAGTACCACAAGGGAGGCTCCACTTAGGAACTAAAACCAGCATAAAAATGAATAGAAGAACCGATAAAAGGACATAACTAAATAACATGAAAGACAGAGTTAAAAGAACACATTAGCTTGCATTAGGAAAACAAGAGGAGTGATATAATTCCCATGTTAATCTTGAGACAATCATTCAGGCACGTCCAATTAAGTCATACGGCGTGCTATCATTAGCTAACTAAGGTTATCACAGGTCTAGTTACTAATAAAATGCAGTTGAGATATTTCCGCAGTCACAAGCCCTGTAGACTATCCAGGTTATCCAGGCGAGGTTACAAGAGTTTATCAAGAATTAAAAGAATTATTAGGTGACTTAGAGTGCAACACATGACAGTGTGCTGGAAATACGCCCTACTCGACGACAAGCTATAAGTCTACAGGTGTGGCCGGGATAACGAGATCGCCTGTAACTAGAAAATCTCTTTACATGAACTACTTGATCAATCTAGTCGTTAACCTAGTCAGATTCATTATGAATCCCTGACCATGGTAACCAGGAATTCATGTCCTAGACATGATGCAAGACAGGATATGTAGCTTGTACAGTCACAATCAAGGAAAATCATCCACGGAGTCAGGACAAGGGTTACACTTAGCAAGACAGGAATAGCTGTCGTAACAACAATCAAGATTTCATATGTCATGTCAGGTTTACCTGTCATGTCAATAGTACTTGTTAGAAGTGCACCTCGACGGACCAATATCAAGATTATCAAGATGGGTTAAAATTATCATGTTCAAGTCAAGTTACTAGCTCCAGATTACCAAGTTGCCAAGTCGGGTTGTCGCAATTTAGGTCAAGTATAAAAAACTTGCAAAGAAGATCGACAACACCCATTGGTGAATGAAACTATCAGCCACATATGAACTCCAGTTAAAGTGGGACAGGAAGATTCTTGAAGCCAAGTCGAAGTTCTACAACTTTTATGTTTTGATTTTTATAAGATTTTAGCTACAAAATAGCTTAAACAGGCAAAAAAAAAGTCATTTAGAGAGTTTTGTGCACGGGCAAAACTGGCCACAGCACGCAGGCGTGCGACAAACGAAACGTACTACATGCGGCATGCAAAATGTGCTGCACGTATGGACAAAACTGTCCACGGTGCACGGAGCGCGTAAGCACGGCGCGCGGGCGAGCGATAAAAGAAACGCGCTGCGCGCGGCATGCGAAACGAGCTGCACGCAAGGATAAAACTACCCACGTCGCACGGAGCACGGATACACGACGCTTAGGCGCACAACAATCGAAATGCGCTGTGCGCTGCACGCGAGGACAAACTGCCCACGGCGCACGGAGCACGGATGCACGGCCCGTAGGCGTGCGACACACGAAACATACTGCATGCGAGGACAAACTGCCCATGGTGCACGGAGTGTGGATGCACGATGCGCAGGCGCTCGGCACTGTTCATCGTCCTAGCAACACCGAAGGTGTGTGGGAACCCATGAACATAAAAAATGTCATAACTTCTTTAAAATAAGTCAAAATCAAGTGGTTCAAAAGTCAAAATTGGGTAGAATAAAATTCTTCACAACATAGAACCAATAGATTTTGGAAATAACAAAATTTAGGAGATCAAGACCAAAAAAAAAAGTTTTAAAACTTAGATCTACAAAAATGTAACAATCCAAACCAAAAACTTCAAATTCTAAAGATGCTTAGAATCAAACAAGAAAGATAATAGAACAAACAAAAATGAAAATTCATCATGTTCTCCATGGAGCAAGTTGTACTTGTCTTGGATTGGTAGAAGAGTAAATGAAGAAGGAGAAGGAGAAAGTGGAGAAGTAAATGATAATAATGGAAGAGAGAGAGAGAGAGAGAGAAGTTGGTTTATATACCAACCCTTCTCATCTCAAACCAACCAACCAAACCAAACCAAGCCAAAGTGAACCAAACCAAAAATAAACCAAGTCAAGATTAAACCAAGACAAGGTTATGCAAGATAAGTCAAAACACGGGTCGCCTGACAAATATCAGAATTTCGTACACGTATACTAAAAATACGTATAACAGAAAACGAGAGTGATACCTCCTATTTAGGGCCTATTTGGTTTGCAGGATTGGACAACGTAATGTAATTGATATTACGTTGTCAACCTAACTCGGGTGTTTGGTTGGACAAAAAAATAGATGTAATGTAATCGTGATTACAAGTTTGATTACATTACATCAGTTTCTTCTAAAATCAATTACATCATAAAACCTATGTAACTGCGATTACATTACAACTTAAGCGGAAGGTTGGTACACTATAATTTGGTCATTTGTCCCTTTTTTTTGGTCATTTTGGTCATTTTTCGTCGTTTTATTTGTTTTTTGGGTCGTTTTTGTCCGTTTTTAGCCATTTTTGCTCATTTAGGGCATTTTTTTCTCCTTGCTTTTGCACCTTTTTATCGTTTTTGGTCAATATTTGCACTTTTTTGCCTTTTCATGTTTTTATCGTTTTTGGTCGATTTTGTATTTTTGGCCTTTTTGTATATTTTTATCGTTTTTGGTCGATTTTGTACGTTTTTTGCAGTTTTGGACCGTTTTTGTACGTTTTTAATCTTTTTTGTTGCTTTTGCACATTTTTGGTTGTTTTTGCACATTTTTGGTCGATTTTGCAATATTTTTATCGTTTTTGGTTGATTTTGTTCGTTTTGACCATTTTTGCACATTTTTATCGTTTTTGGTTGCTCTTGGCTGTTTTTCTATTTTTTTTTCGTTTTTAGTCGCTTTTGCACTTTTTTTGTCGTTTTTTCTACTTTCTTATCATTTTTGGTCGATTTTTTACTTTTTTGTTGGTGTCCTTTTGCACTTTTTTATCGTTTTTGCACATTTTTGGTCGTTTTTGTCGTGGTAGATCTGTTTTGCCATTTTTCTCATTTTTGGTTGGTTTTTTGACCGTTTTTGGTAGCTTTTTTTGTACCTTTTTTCCCCATGTTTTGCTCGTATTTTTTTCGATTTTTGCTCATTTTTGCACATTTTGGTCAAATTTTATCATTTTTGATCGATTTTGTACCTTTTTTGCCTTTTTTTTGTCCATTTTTGGTCGTTCTTGCATTTTTTTGATCGTTTTTGTTCTTTTTTGTTCGTTTTTTGCAAGTTTTTAATATCCTTTTTTGCTCGTTTTGATCCCTTCTTATTTTTTTGTCATTTTTTTCATTTTTGCTCCTTTTATCGTTTTGTGTTGGTTTTTATTTTTTTTATCGTTTTTGGTCTTTTTGGTCATTTTTAATCATTTTTGTTTTTTCATCATTTCTTGTTTTTGGTCCTTTTTTTGTCGTTTTTTTGTCGTTTTGGTTCTTTTTTTTTGTCATTTTTGATCTTTTGGTATTTTTCTGTTTTGGTCGCTTTTTGTCCTTTTGGTCGTTTTGCTCTTTTTTGTTTTTTTTTGTTTTTTTGTTTTTTTAGTCTTTTTTCGTTTTTAATCTTTTTCTCATTTTTGTCATTTTTTGGGTCATTTTTTTATCATTTTCTATCACGTTTGATGGGTTTTTTTTTTCACTTTTTTGTCACTTTTGATTTTTTGTCCTTTTTTTCGTTTTTGGTCGTTTTCTATTTTTTATCGCATTATTCGTTGTTGGTTGTTTTTTTTCGTTTTGTTTGTTTGTTGTATTTGGTCATTTTTTATTTTTTTGTCTTTGTTTCGTTTTTGGTCATTTTTTGCCTTTTTAGCATAAGGACAAAATAATTTTTTCCCCTTTATTTATTTATTATTTTAATCTTTTTCTTTTCTTATTTTTTTATTTTTGAAATTTTTATTGATCTACTTTTTTATTTTAAGTTGTATTTAAAAAATAAAATTAGAAACTCAATTACATTACATGGTAAACCAAACATATGAATGCAATTGACATTACATTACATGGTTTGATTACATGTTTCAACCAAACATAGTAATGTAATTGTAATTCTATTACATTACAAACTTAATTACATTACAAGTCCAATTCCATTACGATTACGATTACATTACAATGAACCAAACACAACCTTAATTTTATATCATTCAAATACCAAATATGTTCCTGCATTAACATTATTGGCACTCCTAAAATGTCATTCTACACTCCTTCCCCCATGCATGCACAAATTAATGTCAGATTTAATACATGGGTAGATTTGGAATTTGAATGATAGAAAATTAAAGAAGAGTACAAGATAACATTTTAAGAGTGCCAATAATAGCACCCAATAAAAATATAACAAAAAAATTTGTTGTCACCAAGATTTGAACTAAAGGCCTCTAGTATGTAAGGCTAACATGATAACCACTACATGCCAATGCTTTTAAGTTAAGGGTGACCATATTACACCATTATTCTATTCTAGATATGACTATATTGATGCTCATATAATCTTTAGGCCCTTGGTCGTCGTCCAACATGCCCTGGGCCGCCTCTGGTTTGGAGGATTTGACCTAATGATTTGGTTACTAGGTAAGAGCCATTTTGAGTAGTTTCAAAATTCAAATTATATATTGGAATATATTTCCAAATCTATTTTTTTGTATCTTTATTAGAAATCCCTTTTTGTAAGATCTTTAAGTTGGAATACTATATTTTAAAATCTTTTTGAATTTTAAACTATTTATGGTAAGATTTGATTATATGCATCCAGGTTCAATGAACCTTGGGATCTACGATAATATTAAAACAACATTAACCAACTTAATATTACGCATAAGATTCATGGCTAGTCCTTGGAGTCAGTAAGTAGAGAGAGTTGCTCTCATTTCTATTTACACCATTTCATGTCACTTTTGTGTGTGTATGTGAGAGAGAGAGAGGCTTTATGGAAGTGTTGATTGTTGAGATAGAAAATTTGTAAGAATAGACGAGTCCGAGAAAGAAAAATTAAGGAAAACTCTTCGACAAAAAGATTAAGGTAATTCCTCATACATGAGTGGATACAACCCTTCTCTCATTGATCCCTCATTAACAATGGATCTCTCTTTTGTTTCTTTCCTATGATCGATACTACAATTTAAAAAGAACCAAGCTAAAAGAGAATGCTGCGTTGATCATATGTTTTCATTCTTTCTTGATTTACTCTTGGAATGGATGGAATACAAAATTATAGAATTTTGCACATTCTTATGAACTGGTATGACTATTACGGAACAAAGTTTAAATGAAGCTTAAGATTGAGATACACCTTTTCTTATGTCTTGTTAGTACAACTATTAAAGAAAAAAGTTCAAATGAAACTTAAGATTGGGATACATTTCTTCATTATATGTTTTTAGAAATGGAACTTATACGTTGGGTAGAACTATACTTATTTTATGCTATAAATAGTACGAGGAAGCGTATGCTAAAAAGAACATTGAAATACCCTAAGGCAACATAATAAATCGACTATTGTGTAAAGAGTATTATAGATCATTAATAAGATATGAATTGTCATGATGATGTTTCACTAATACAAATTGATACGAACATAGACCGACTCTATAATCATGACATCTAAGTGTTTGATTTATTGTTGAGCCTTATAATGATGGGAATTAACTTGCAGAAATAAATTTTGAACTGAGATGTACATTGAGTCACGGGGCACGAACCGAGGCTCTAAAATGTGATATGGAACGACGAACATGTTGTAGTGTTCATGGAATAAAGAGAGACCTTATCGTATTTTTGTCATATTTTTATTCATTATTTTATTTTTATAAGATAGAATTTGCATAATCATTGTTCATCAACAACTTATGCACAAATCTACTTTCACCTATTCCTCAATTGGTGTTTGGGACACCGTATTGCATCGTCCTAAGAAGGATGTCTTTTCGTAGATTCTTTAGTGAGAAAGGATCGTACCAGTATTCAAAACCTTCGATGGGCTAACTACCTTCACTGGAAGGGGTGTTGTTTACTGTCCTTATTAATTATAGGGACTTAGTCCAATTATGGTGAACCCATCGATCGTCATATAGAAATATGATGTACTACTAATGGAATTGTTTTGCAAGATCCTATAAAAATGCTACTAATCTTTGTTTTGCAGAGACGGTCTTTCAGCTAGGGATAAAAATATGCATATTAGATCACGTACCTTTTATATCATTTTCTTTATATAGTTGCTTCGAGATACTTTATGTCGAACAAGCAAGAGCGTTAACCCCTATCCAAATTTGGAAAACTTCTTGTAAAATTTTCTTATTTAAATTAGCTTTGATTTGCGTTAGTAATCAACAAATGCCTTAATAAATAGATAAGGTAAATAAATAAGTAATTATAATAACTTTTAATAAATAATTAAGTAAAAAGGTTATAAATATTATGTATTTTAAATTATATCTTAAATCTATATGGGTTAATTAATATTATGCATGTCTCCAATCATAATCTATTATATAATAAGAAAACTTGGAAGGCTTCACTGTGAAACTTTGAAGATTCCTAAAATACTCCTAGTTTTAATTTAAAAATATAATCAATAGTGTAATCATAATTATAATACAATTATCATCAACGTCCACTACCATCATTAATACCCACTATCATAATAAATACACAGTATCCATTATCATATCTCTTCCCATTATTAATATCTTTTACTTTATAAAACTATAATGATATAAATACTAATTATTTACAAATATCTCATTTTCTATCAAAAAAGAAAAAAAAATTGACAAAAAAGGTTTTATTACAAATATTTGACTTTCCAAAAATAAAAAATAGCATAATAAAAGTCGGTAAATTATAAAATATTTTCTTCAAATAATTATAAGCAACTTATTATGCAACATGCCCTAATATTTTTTTTATCTTGTAATGAATTAGCAAGTGCAAAGCACGTGCACAACTGCTAGTCAATCTATAAACCCACAACTAAGTCCTCCTCTCTCACTTCATTAGCTAACTAAACCTACACATACAACAACATTTCCCTCACACCTCTCTCCATACTCTCTCTTACACTCACCTGATACACCCGTCCCCCCCCCCCCCAATTACTTCTTCTATTTTCATGCAAACCTAGCTCACACCTTCTTCTTGTACTCCATTACAAAAGCCTCCCTACTCCATGCTCCCAATAAACCCCATGCCAACCCGATAACACTCCCCCAATTAAGCTCCTCTTGTTGCTTTTCTTTCTTATTCTTCTTCTTCATCTTCTCACTCTTCTTCTTCTCCATTCCCCAACTCCTTACACTCTATTAGAAATAGCTTCGCTATCATCTTCTTCTTCTTAAACTTGTCACGATCCGCACCCGCTTTTTCGGATGCGACTGCGTACGCAAGACCAGCCTACGCCGCAGTATCAACGTAGTAATCTATATCTCAAAGTACATCATATGTGCTCATAACTAATATCTTTTGCCCATTCACAATACTAAATCAAATTACAATATTCCAAGATTACATTTGATTAAAAATGCAATGTCTCACAAAATCAAAAACAACTAATTAAGCTTTATCATCAACTCATCTATCTAGATAATCTTCTAGGGTCAACCTCAGCATATACCCATATCTCTCCCAAGGATCCGAATGCATAGAGTAGCAAGCGACTAATCTGAAAATTAGGTTTCCAGTCATGAATGGAACAAGTACAATTCAAGCATGCAGTTCCAAATATATGATAACGACTATAAAAAACTGAATAGTCATGACATATATGATAAAATAAATAAACTATAAAATATGGCATGGAAGATAAAGCAAAACAGTTAACATGAGCTATGGAGACAAGTAAGACATGAAACAAGAAAACATAACCATCTACGTGATTTGAATTACATCTTTCAATGTGATCTAAATTACATCTTTCAATGTGATCAGGATGGGACATTACACCGCACGATCTACATAGAATTTGTATTCCCAAGGTCTAATATGCATGGAATATAAAATAAAGTACAGTTTATGGGTCTGATCACATATCTACTTAGTACTTTTTTGCCTGACTACTACATCGATCAAGTCATGACAATGGGTCACAAAATACGATAAAACAAGCATGATGATCATGAGCAACACGACAAAACATGAAAACATAGTATCATGACTAAAATCTGTATGCCACTAATCTATATGACGAACGTGTCAAGAATCAAGTATACATCACTAATTATGCAAATATAGTAACTAATAATACTGAAAACAAATAAGAAATGTACTCGTCTGGGGTCCTTAGCTGGCAAAACAGATAATTTTATTGAGTTCAGAATAGTCCAGTTGGCTAGGGTCAATGTGAAAGAGTCCAAATTCATCAAAGAAATAGGAAGTTCGATTAGTCATGGTTAAGGACTTATAATCTTAAGAATTTATGTAAATAAATATTTATACTATTTTGGTAAATTATTTATAATATTAAAACTATATTTTATTAGTAAAAAATATTTGTAGATAAATATGCTGAAAATCTAAAATATATTTTAAGACTAAACCTAATTTTTGTCAAATATAATTTCTTGGTCAAAACTAATTTTATTAGTAAAATATTTTTAGGTACTTAAAATCTAGGTAATCATTTTAGGGCTAAAATCTAATTTTGTCATATATATATATATATATATATATATATATATATATATATATATATATATATATATATATATATATATATATATATATATATATATATATATATATATATATATATATATATATAAAATATATATAAATATATATATATATATATATAAATAAATTATATAAAATATATATATATATATATATATATATATATATATATATATATATATAAAATATATATAAATATATATATATATATATATAAATAAATTATATAATATATATATATATATATATATATATATATATATATATATATATATATATATATATATGTGTGTGTGTGTGTGTGTGTGTGTGTGTGTGTGTGTGTGTGTGTGTGTGTGTGTGTGTGTGTGTGTGTGAGTGATAGATAGATATCTGTGTGGAAAATGGCTCCGCAGCTGCTCTCCCGATCAGGTGTTCTCTGGGCTCGGCGCCCCCGCTAGGGCAGCCGCTTCCGCTTGCCGTCGGGGATAGCGTCGCCTCCGTTCGCCGTCCGCCAGTCCCCGAGCCCCCCTTCCCTTTTCTTCCATGGCATCGACCCCGTCTGACCTCCTTGCATTCCTTGGTCTCTCCATCGACCCCTCCCCTCTCCCCCTCCCTCCCGCACCTCCCTCCTCCTCGTCGCCTGTCACCTCCATTCGCCTTCCCCACCGTCCCCTGCCCCACCTCTTCCCCCTCCCCCTCCCCCTCCCCCTCCCCCTCCCCCTCCCCCTCCGCTTCCTCGTCCCTCTCCTTCGATCCCTCGGTCGAGGTCTTCCCCCTCCCCCCCGGGTCCCACTGCTGGCCCGCCGCCTCCATCCCGGAGCAGTCGGGTTAGAGCCGCCCTTTCGCCTCGGGCCCCCCACCGCCCTCCCGCCTTCTTGATTCAAATGTTTCGAATTCCCTTGGGGGACAGCAAGCAGAGGGCCACGTGCTCCCCTCGGTATCCGATCCTTCGTTGGGGGACATGAGTCCCACTGGCAACCTTTCAGGCGCAGTCAACCTCAGGGGATTCCCTACCACAGATCCTCAGCCAGGTTGTGCCACTTTTGGCGCAGTGGGCGTGGTCCCCGATTCCCTTCCACTTTGTCAGCTTGTGCCTCTCTTGGCGGTCGTGAGTCCCTCAGTTAACCCCTCAGGCGCAGTCAACCTCGGGGGATTCCCAACCACTGAGCCTCAGCCAGGTTGTGCCACTTGTGGCGCAGTGGGCGTGGGCCTCGGTTCCCTTCCTTTTTGTCAGCTTGTGCCTTGTGTGGGCGCACCCCACGCCTTGCGGGGATCCTCGCCCGCTGATTCCCAGTTGCGCCTTGCGCCAGCGCCAGCCTTGGCGAGCCCCTTGGGCGCTACCCACCCTCTTCTTTCCTCTACTCTTCTTTCGCCTCCTACGGTGGGACCGACGGCCACCACTCCCTCCCTCCTTTCCATCCCCTCTCCTGCACCGGCGATGGTGGGCCCTTTGGGCGCCACCCGCCCCCTCCAACCTATTTCTCCGCTTGTGCACCTAGCAGTGGGCCCGTTGGCCGCTGCCCACCCTTTTCTTCCTTCGGTTGCGCCAGGTGTGGGCACAACCCATCCACTCCCCTCCATTCCTTCTTTATGCCCCCTGCTGTGGGCCCGAGGGGTGCCTCCTACCCCCCTCCCACCCCTCCTATGGTGCCTCCTGATGATGCCCCGTTGGGCGCAAACCCCCCTCCCACTCCCACCCTTCGTTTGTGCCGGGTGCGGGCTACCCCCTCTCGTCTCCTTCGCAACCTCCGCCACCGTCGGTAGATGTGATGCTGCTCTCCGATGCGACAGGTCTGGTAGGCGCTGCCCCCCTTCCTGGTACTGCCCAACCCGTGCCCCCCTTCCGGCCCCTACCAGGCTATCGTGATTGCACATCCAGGGATCTCTCGGGGTCAACCCCCCTTCGGGTGCCAGCCTTTCTCTCTCGGGCTATGTGTCGCCTAGCGCAACCCATCTCCAGGCCCTACCAGCCCCTGGCTCATCGGATCGCCCGACCACCTCCTTTGTCGATATACTTCGTCCGGACAGGGCTTCCAAGCCGGGACTCCTGTTCCCGGACGTCCCTCTGCCCGATGTAGAGTACCCGCCGGCATTTCTCATGCCGACAGTGCCGTTCACCGACCAGGAACTCTCTTCTCTGGCCACCTCATTCCCCTACTCCTTCGTCATCAAATTCTCAGCAGGCTGCCCCAAGCTCGCCAGGGTGGCAGAGGTTATAGCCAGTTGGAGGCTCACGACGGAATACAATATCGCCCCCCTCGACCCGAGGCATATTCTGCTACAACTTTCCTTCGACCTGGACCACAGGACGGTGTGGTCCAAAGGCACCGGAAGGGTAGACTCCCACCAGATGAAGATAATAAAGTGGTCACCGTACTTTAACACAAAGGTCGACTCAGCGACGGTGGCCGCCTGGGTCACCCTACCCAATCTCCCCCTCATTTGCTTCATTCCGGCGGCTCTTAAGCGTATAGCCAACTCCTTCGGGACATACATAGCCACCGCCGCTGAAACCAGCAACCTGACTAAAGCCCACTATGCTAAGATATGCGTGGAACTCGACCTCACATCCGACCCACCCAACTATATCCTCATTGAACTTGGAAACCAAACACACACTCAGCAAATCATCTACGACAACCACATTATCTTCTGTACTCACTGCCATTTATGCGATCACCTCTCGAAGTACTGCATCCGTCTCCATCCGGAGCTTAGGAAGAAACCAGAAAGGTTAGAACCCAATCTCAAAGGGAACCGGTACCAAAAATATGCTCCACCACCCCTGCTTCCTCTTCTGAACTCCCACACCAGATTTAACTCCAGCGAAGGCGAATCCAGCAGAGGTAACTCAGCAGAAAAAGTAGTGATACCCTACCACCCTTCCAACCTTTCCCTCTCCAATCAATTCAGCATCCTCGTGCCAGAAGCCTCCTCCCTTCTTTCGGTGTGCCATATCGACCCCGGCTCGGACGCCGAGGACCTCAGCGATCCACCCCCTGAGAACACAGAAGAGTCCTCACTAGCACCTCCGATTGCCATCGATTTGCATACTCCGCTCGGCTCCTCCACCGTTGATGTTCTGGCAATCCTTGGGCCAGAGCAGGTCCGTAGAGGTCTTCAGGTCCTCGCCGCAGGATTCCCTCTCCAAGAGGAAGGGGATCAGATTGGCATCTCCAACGACTCCCTTCTTTTTTCGTCGGAGCATCCAGGCCTAGACTCAGCAAGAGAAACGGTCGCACACCCTAAACGCCTCGAGGACTCTTCCATAGGCTCACCCCCTAAGAAGACGGGGGAATCATCCATCACAAACAGGAAAGCGGATAAAAAAGGGACCGCCAAATCCCCGTCCATGCACACCAGGTCCGCTGCGAAGCGGTCCAACCAACCCCGTCACTACCATATTTTAGCTTGGGGTATTTTGGTCATTTGGTGAATTTTTGAATTTAATTTAATTTATTGAATTGGTAATTGCTATTTTGACTTTAGCTAATTGTGACTTGTAGACTGACCTAAAAGCTAACCCTAGCTATGGTGACTTGGTTAGCAATGATGCCACCCTAGTCTAACTTAAGTTAACCCATTTCTAGTCATTTAGAACCAAGTTTGAAATTGGAGAATTAAGAATAGGATCATGACTTATGACTTGTGATTTTCAATTCATGACTTATATAACTTAGCCCATGGCCCATAACTTGAAACCCTAACCCTAACCCAAGCCTCAAGTGGCCGGCCACATATAGGAACCCCCTATTTAAACTTCTATTTCCTTGTTCTTGCCTCTTTTGTGCTCAACCAACTTTTTAGAAGGAAAGATAAATCTCCAACTTCCTAAATTTCTATTAAATCCATTTTTAATCTTTTTTGACCCAAATCTTTTGCATATGATTCTAATCAACCTCTACTTGCTGTTCATGAGGAGTAATTTTAGTTTTTGTATAATTTGGAGGATTTAGCTAGCAACGGGAACCGATTGATTTGGGAATTTTTCTTGATCTTTGCAACCTATAGGTAAACCCTTCTATTCCTATTTTAATTCTATTTTTATTGCATGGTATCCTAGATCTAGGTGTCCCCTAGCTATATTAAAAGTTTGGTGTCCATTGCATTAGGTTTTGTGTCCGTATCAGATACATATCTATTTTCTAGACTAGGTGTTTGTTGAAATGCCACAACCAATTCTTTTTGCTGTTTTTGAAAATGTTTTTGATTTGATTTCTAGATCTAGGGTTTGTCTCTTGATTCATGTCCTTGATCTATGAATTTGGAGTCGTGTCGTGTCGTGTCCACATGAGGACACGAATAGGCTGCGCTGACCCGCGCGCGCTGTCCTGCTACACGGGGCCTAGTGCTCGCTGTACAGGATACGTGGTGGTCTGATTTTTGGTGTCGAGGAGGGGGCACTGACTGACATGTCAGCCCCCAAGCCTCGAGTCGAGTCGCGTTGTGTCGGACTTGAAATCCGACCCGTACTGGTCGTACGTACAGGCTGTACACACACATTTTTGGCCACTAATACGTGGCTGGACACGACACGATACATGGTTTGGACACCGTACAGGGTATCGACCGTGTAGCCCTACCCCTGGCGTACACGTGTGCATGGCCACGTGTCTCCACGTGGCCTGTGTCGTACGCTAGACACACGTGCACACATGCACGACGTTGTGTCCAGTTTAAGTGTTCGTGTGTGTTTTAGTATCTTGGACACGATTGTGTCCACTTGGTTGGACACGAATATGTGTCATGACACGTACACACTTGACACATGGTTTACCAACCATTAAATTAGGTTATTAACATGATTTTAATTGTCTACTTGCATTATCCCCAAATTACTGATACACAGTTTCACTGTTTATAATTCTGAGTTTTAAATGTATTTCAAACCTACATTCCCATGATTAATTTTTTATTGTTTAACCCCTTAATGTCTGAATGATTATATACATGATAGGTTTGATGTTAACACAGGAAATAGATTTTCGAATTAGTTTTTGGATTGAATGTGTCAATGGGATTACTGTTAACTGTTATTGATGTTATTGAACTGTCATTTAAATCTGAGATTCCCTACTGCCTTCACCCATTCAATCTGAGTTTAGACACACTCTAAAACCTGGGATTATCACACACTCTGTACTGTTAGCTGAGGATAGCTATCTCCTATCACATACACATACCCATTGACACATTGCATTGGTTTCAATTCTTGTTACACACACATTGCAGTATACTATTTTTGACACACAAACCTATCTATAGACTTCTATATACACACACACACACAAATCGCAATTCCTGAGATTATACACACATCATCTACATCACTGATTTCAGTTTCCTGAGATTGCACACACATTATATTGATTTCCCTTTACTGTTACACACATTGATACATACACATCACTGTTATCCCATTGACACCCTATTAGCTATAGCTATGTACACATTCAAACACACATGACGCTTTCACCATTGCTATCTAACACACACATTTGACTGTCACATTGACATATGCACATGCACATGTTAGTTGGTACACCCACATTCACACAATATTGTATCACACATACACACATGCTATTTACCCCCTATCATTCTATGTATATATATATATATATATATATATATATATATATATATATATATATTTCTATATGCTTGATATAATAATGTGGTATATACATATATATGTGTATGATATTATATTAATTTAGTATATGTATTATGTGTGAAATGTGTGATATAGACTACATAGCCTATGTAATTCCTATGTGATATAGCCTGTGTATATGGCATGTAAACACATGTGGATTGGTATAGATATACTAGTATGACTTTGTATTGATGTGTGCTTGCTAGAATAGGCTGGCTAGGCTTAGTGAGACTTGTTTGGGTTAGGCTTGACCTAGTTGACCTAGTTTGACTAGTGTAGTTGACTAGAGTTGACCAAGGATTGACTTTAGCCTAGATTGACTCCAAACATCATGTAGATACATTGTAGTTGTCTATTATACTATCTTGGACATGTAGTGACTTATATTGTTCTATGGGAGCCATACACCACTCCTCAGACAGTATATTCTCTTCATATATTCAGGATACAAGGCGAGTACATTCTCTGATAATTTTATATCTTATTTAGGATTATATTTCCTACTTTAGATTAATTTACTTGATGCTGACACGTTGGTAACACGGATTAGTACTATATAGATCTTGTCGTGCGATGTTATCCCCTTAGCGGATACATCGAGTACTTTATATTCGTGTACTTTATCATGAGCATCGTATACTCTTTGTATTTGTGACTTTCGTGTACAAATCATGTGAAATCGTGTATACTCATGTGCTCACATGATCCTCGTGTACATTCCTCATCGTGTGCAATAACATAACTTGACTGGATCCTTGTGTATTGATTGGGGGCGGGGGAGTAGAAGTGGTTATGTACTCAATCTTATAGCTTACTCGTGTATAACCTCTGTAGATTATTCGTGTACAACATTATGCCATTTACATAACCATCTTATACTCTGAATCACTAGCACTGATTAGTTCTCATATATATTGTAGCTATTTACTTACAGTCTCTCTTTTACATCATATTGTTCTTTCAGTTTCATGTATCTTACTCTCTAGCATGTTTATTTTTTCTAACCTGTTATGTTTCATTGAGATGTATTGTGCTCGCTCCTATCCTGACTGGACCTGTTGAAAATATTACAGAGGATGAGGGCGAGGCGTTCTGTTCCACATATTATGGGACTACCCTAGAGGACTGTTGTGACCTGGACCAGTAGCAGGACCCCTTAGCAGTGGATGACACACCTTTAGACTAGGATGTCTTTTCATTGTATTTACTTTAGATTATTGTATTTGTGATTTGGAATATTTTCTGGATTGTGATATCTTAGACACTTAGACTTCTATCTGGTTGTATCTCTGTGGATTCATTTTATTTCATTACCTATCTATATATCTTATCGTATTCTACCTTAGATGTGATTGAGACTGTATTCTGCTATGTCACCTCCATTCGGAGTGTTATAATATACAGGTACCTTATATATTGTTAGATGATTGACCTAGGATAGCGTTCTACCGCCGACACTGCGGCGTAAGCTGGACGTACCTACTTTTCGTGCCCTTACTCTAGGGTGCGGGTCGTGACACATTTTTAGTGGTGGCCTATGCAGGTCGAGTTAATGTAGTGGTATTCGAACTAGAGTATCACTATAGCCTACAGTAGGATTATGATATATTTTTGAAGGTACTCAATCACAGTTAGGATTCCTTGAGAGATTCATGGGATGACCTTTGAGAATATTATTAAACTTCAATTTGAAATCCTTTTCCTTGTTTTGTTCGCTCTCACGCCTTGATTATTGAATTTGATTTTGATGGATCGTTGTTGATTTTGATTTTCCTCTCGAGATGAATTTTATGGCCTGAGTTACAATATTTTCAGATAACATATGTTGACGGGAATAACAGGGATGGTAAAACGTCTACTTGATTATAAAACCTGTAGTTTATAGCAGCCATATTAGCTGGCGTGGCAGAAACATAGAGACCTGACTTCGGATGTACGTATCTTGGTTATGAGATTTGGAATTTCTCGCAGCTATACTAGTCGGCATAGCGAGAATTTCGACGACATGATTATAGAGGTGCATACCCTAGTTATGGAATCTATCATTTATCGCAGCCTTGCTTACAGGCATGGCGAGGACTCTGAGTAACATGATTTTGGACAGATGCATATGATTATCAGATTGTATCTTGAGAAGGTTTTTAAATATATCATCTCTATCATACCCTTCTGTTGTTATAAAATTGTATTCCATCATCAAATAACTTAAGAGTAGGAATATTTTAGTTTCGTAGAGCTTATTCATATGTAGTTCTTTCATAGTGTAATGATATGATGATTATAGAGTGTCTGTACCCTAGAGATGATAGTTAGCATTGGTATTAGAATAATAATCCATTGTAGATATTTCCCATGTTATTTATAATACCTACCAGTTTCTATAGAGGATGTTAGCCTGCTCTGCAGCCTTGATGATTTCTTATTATTTTCCTTTATCCTTTCCAGTAAGGCACCCATGACCAGAGCCTGTCCTTGATTATAGTCGTAGTTTCACCTAATACTGAGAGGTCTATGTGTATAGATAGATACAGATGATATTAGCATATGGATATGGGTTGGTTGGTACCTATAGGTCATTGTTGTATAGGGTATTGACATGTTGTTTAGCCTATATTTGGTTCATTTTTCTATTTTAGTTAAGTTCTCTTTGTGTTAAGTTCAATCATGTTGATCAACCCCTTACCATATTCTGAATATCTGGAGAGTTAGTATCATACATATTAGAGGTCTGCACTCATCCTTATTTTCTGTACATGGTGTCATACTGCATCTCTTAGCATTTACCTTACTTGATAGCCTTACAATACCTTTCAGTATAACCTGTAGTACCTACCCTACAGTGGAGTTTAAACTTTTTCTTGGGCATGGTTGTTCAGTCCATTTAGGATAATTGTATACATTGGGGATACAATGTGGGTTGTTAATAAGAGTTTCCCTTGATCATTTGTTTTGTCCCTCTTTCATTGTATTAGATACAGATGATACCTGTTTAGCCCGTCTGTCCAGATACATGTCCAAAACCTTTCTTTCATTGATGGTTCAGTCTTCCAAAGCCTCTACCTGGACATTGGTTCAATTTTTTCATATGTATGTGCTCTACCTATCATTGTCCTACATGTGATTGTTCTGCATCTCCATGTGCAGCCATGCTACACTGTTCTGTCCCAACACACCTTACAGTATCTGACCCCTTCTTGGAGTGATAGGCATGTGGTAGGGAGTTAGTGTTATTAGACTTTGAGTAGAGTTAAGGTGATGAGGGTAAAGCATATATAGCTTGTATATATGTAATGTATTTTGATTTGGTATGAGCCTGCACTCATTTGTAGTATACTGCCTATTGCATTCCTTGTATACCAGTTTGGTTCACTTCTTTCAGACCACTGTCCTGCATGTAGTTAGTTCAGACCAGACAGAGAGGAGATGCCAGGTTGATCTAAAGGCATGTTTCAGTCACCATGTAGGTTCCTTTCATTTTAACTTTACAAGTGGACCCTAATGTCCTATCCTTTAGCTTATAAATTCAGTCTTCTTAGCATGATGTCCTTTTGCCTACATTGATGTTCAGACCATTCATTCTTAGCCTAAATTCTAAGCATTTGTTTCAGTCCCTTATAAGTTTAGTCTACTTTAACCCTTGATGATCAGTTATATATATATATATATATAGATGATATACTTAGGATATTTGTGATGGGTTGTTGTTCTTGAGCTTATGTATATGTGGTATTGGGATTTGTGTGCTTAGCATATAGGTATTTATTTATGGGTGACTTGATAGGATTTGGAAAGTCAAGAGTTAGTCTATTATAGAGTTTTTCCTTTTGCTAATTTCTAGTTGCCAACACCCAGATAGCTAGCATAGGTAAAATCCTAAGAAGTTGACCAGTTGTTGACCAAATGCTTGGATATTGACAAATTGACTAGTAGTTGACCATTGACTATGTTGACTTAGTTTGACTGGAGATAGGATTAGAAGCAGGTTGTTGTTGTGTTTGCTTGATAATGTTTGATTATTTAGTAATTAGAGACCTTGTTTGTGTTTAGGTCGAAAACATAGTTTTTCTGAGGATATCTCCGACTCGTGATACCATACGTTTTGGTGGAGGTGGAAAGCTTAGCCCGCGCTTCATCGGACCTTTCGTGATCGACGGAAGAGTCGATGACGTAGCATACAGGCTAGACTTGACACCTGCACTAGTGGGTGTCCACAACGTATTCCATGTATCATAGTTGAGACGGTACGTGGCGGACCCTAGCCATGTACTTGATCATTCGGAGATTGAGGTGGGACCTACTCTCAGTTATCCAGAGCAGCCTGTAGAGATTATGGATCACCGAGAGAAGGTGTTGAAAAACCAGGTGATACCTTGGTTCGCATCGCATGGAGGCATCATTCTCCAGGAGAGTCTACCTGGGAGCGGGAGGGTGAGATGCGCGAGCGATACCCATATCTTTTTGGACCTTGAGGTATGATTATCTATCCTTCTCATCAGTTTAGTTTCGCCTTTTAATTTCGAGGACGAAATTATTTTAAGGAGGGTAGATTTGTCACTACCACATTTTAGCTTGAGGGTATTTTGGTCATTTGGTAAATTTTTGAATTTAATTTAATTTATTGAATTGGTGATTGCTATTTTGACTTTAGCTAATTGTGACTTGTAGACTGACCTAGAAGCTAACCCTAGCTATGTGACTTGGTTAGCAATGATGTGACCCTAGTCTAACTTAAGTTAACCCATTTCTAGTCATTTAGAACCAAGTTTGAAATAGGAGAATTAAGAATAGGATCTTGACTTATGACTTGTGATTTTCAATTCATGACTTATATAACTTAGCCCATGGCCCATAACTTGAAACCCTAACCCAAGCCTCAAGTGGCCGGCCACACATAGGAATCCCCCTATTTAAACTTTCCTTTCCTTGTTCTTGCCTCTTTTGTGCTCAACCAACTTTTTAGAAGGAAAGGTAAATCCCCAACTTCCCAAATTCCTATTAAATCCATTTTTAATCCTTTTTACCCAAATCTTTTGCATATGACTCTAATCAACCTCTACTTGCTGTTCATGAGGAGTAATTTTAGTTTTTGTGCAATTTGGAGGATTTGGCTAGCAACGGGAACCGATTGATTTGGGACTTTTTCTTGATCCTTGCAACCTAGAAGTAAACCCTTCTATTCCCATTTTAATTCTGTTTTTATTGCATGGTAGCCTAGATCTAGGTGTCCCCTAGCTATAGTGAAAGTTTGGTGTCCATTACATGTTTGTATCGGATACGTATCCATTTATTTGACTAGATGTTTGTTGAAATGCCACAACCAATTTTTTTTGCTGTTTTTGAAAATATTTTTGATTGCCAACTAACTTCAAGTTTCATCTCTATAATATTGAGATTTATAACTTGATTGTCAGTACAACATAAAAAGGACTTAACTAGCACTTTGAAAACTCCTAGGTTAATATTTAATCTATACATAGTTCATGCTATTTAAATAAAATTAGATTCAACGAAGTAGCAGATCATAGATCACAGTGGTTTATCTTCCATCACAGTATACTAGAAGCCATCTATTTCTATAGAAATATTAATAGATCAACAATCTAGGAACATATTCAGTAATTTATGCATTACCACATAAATTTACAGAAACTTGAAAATAGAAATCAAAAAATAAGAACCCAACAATTTGTCATGGTTGTCTAATGTCATTGTGTTAAACTTATAAGAACTGCTTGAGTTCTGACAATTGACAACAAAAATCTAAAGTCTGTAATTTTAAACCAATAGTGAAGTTATGAATATAGACTATGTTCTTTGCCAGACTTTAACTGAAAAAATAAGATAGGTAGTGGCAATAAATAATCATGTAACAGCTACAAGAACAATAAAGACGAGTTGACTATTATTATGAAATACGATCAGAAAGGCACACCATTTTATATGGCCAAGCATCATAAGTTCTCACAGGCTCCACATTAAAGAGACCACATCAATAGGGAAGTCATGAAAGAGCAATTATTGAACATTCTCAATGGAAGAAATAACCAAAACAGTTTTCTAGATCTAGGGTTTGTCTCTTGATTCGTGTCCTTGATCTATGAATTTGGAGTCGTATCGTGTCCACACGAGGACACGAACACGCTGCGCTGACCCGCGTGCGCTGTCCTGATACATGGGGACTAGTGCTCGCTGTACAGGATACGTGGTGGTCTAATTTTTGGTGTCAAAGAGGGGGCACTGACTGACATGCCAGCCCCCCAGCCTCGAGTCGAGTCGCGTTATGTCGGACTCGGAATCCGACCCGCACTGGTCGCACGCACAGGCTGTACACACACGTTTTTAGCCACTGATACGTGGCTGGACACGACACGATACATGGTTTGGACACAGTGCAGGGTGTCGACCGTGTAGCCCTACCCCTGGCGTACACGTGTGCATGGCCACGTGTCTCCACGTGGCCTGTGTCGTGCGCTAGACACGCGTGCACGACGTTGTGTCCAGTTTCAGTGTTCGTATGTGTTTTAGTGTCTTGGACACGATTGTGTCCACTTGGTTGGACACGAATATGTGCCATGACACGTACACACTTGACACATGGTTTACCAACCATTAAATTAGGTTATTAACATGATTTTAATTGTCTATTTGTATTATCCCTAAATTACTGATACACAGTTTCATTGTTTGTAATTCTGAGTTTTAAATGTATTTCAAACCTACATTCCCATGATTAATTTGCTATTCTTTAACCCCTAAATGTCTGAATGATTATGTACATGATAGGTTTGATGTTAACACGGGAAATGGATTTTCGAATTGGTTTTTGGATTGAATGTGTAAATGGGATTACTGTTAACTGTTATTGATGTTATTGAACTGTCATTTAAATATGAGATTCCCCACTGCCTTCACCCATTCAATCTGAGTTTAGCCACACTCTAAAACCTGGGATTATCATAAATTGTGCACTGTTAGCTGAGGATAGCTATCTCCTATCACATACACACACCCATTAACACATTGCATTGGTTTCAGTTCTTGTTACACACACATTGCAGTACATTATTTTTGACACACAAACCTATATATCTACAGACTTCTATATACACACAAACAAATCACATTTCCTGAGATTATACAAACATCATCTACATCACTGATTTCAGTTTCCTGAGATTGCACACACATTACATTGATTTCCTTTTTACTGTTACACACATTGATACATACACATCACTGTTATCCCATTGACACCTTATTAGCTATAGCTATGTACACATTCAAACACACACACCCTATCTAGTAAACTGATTTCCCATTGACACTTTCACCATTGCTATCTAACGCACACATTTGATTGTCACATTGACATATACACACGCACATGTTAGTTGGTACACCCACACTCACACAATGTTGTATCACACATACACACATGCCATTTACCCCCTATCACTCTATATATATATATATATATATATATATATATATATATATATATATATATATATATATATATATATATATATATATATGTGTGTGTGTGTGTGTGTGTGTGTGTGTGTGTGTGTGTGTGTGTGTGTGTATGTATATGTGTATGTATATGTGTATGTATATATATTTCTATATGCTTGAGATATATATATATATATATATATATATATATATATATATATATATATATATATATATATATATATAAAATAAAATATATATATATATATATATATATATATATATATATATATATATATATATATATATATATATATATGTGTGTGTGTGTGTGTGTGTGTGTGTGTGTGTGTATTTATATATATTTCTATATGCTTGATATAATATTGTGGTATATACATATATATATGTATGATATTATATTAATTTAGTATATGTATTATGTGTGAAATGTGTGATATAGACTACATAGCCTATATAATTCCTATGTGATATAGCCTGTGTATATGGCATGTAAACACATGTGGATTGGTGTAGATAGACTGGTATGACTTTGTATTGATGTGTGCTTGCTAGAATAGGCTGGCTAGGCTTAGTGAGACTTGTTTGGGTTAGGCTTGACCTAGTTGATCTAGTTTGACTAGTGTAGTTGACTAGAGTTGACCAAGGGATGACTTTAGCCTAGATTGACCCCAAACATCATGTAGATGCATTGTAGTAGTCTATTATACTATCTTGGACATATAGTGACTTGTACGGTTCTATAGGAGTCAGACACCACTCCTCGGACATTATATTCTCTTCAAATATTCAGGATACCAGGAGAGTTCATTCTCTGATCATTTCATATCTTGTTTCGGATTATATTTCATGCTTTAGATTACTTTACTTGATGCTGACACATTGGTAACACGGATTAGTACTATATGGATCTTGTCGTGCAATGTTATCCCTTTAGCGGATACATCGGGTATTTTATGTTCGTGTACTTTATCATGAGCATCGTGTACTCCTTGTATTTGTGACTTTCGTATACAAATCGTGTGAAATCGTGTATATTCATGTGCTCACATGATCCTCGTGTATATTTCTCATTATGTGCAATAACATAACTTGACTGGATCCTTGTGTATTGATTGGGGGCGGGGGAGTAGAAGTGGTTATGTACTCAATCTTGTAGCTTACTCATGTATAACCTCTGTAGATTACTCGTGTACAACATCGTGCCGTTTACATAACCATCTTGTACTCTGAATCACTAGCACTGATTAGTTCTCATATATATTGTAGCTATTTACTTACAGTCTCTCTTTTACATCATGTTGTTCTTTCAGTTTCATGTATCTTACTCTCTAGCATGTTTATATTTCCTAACCTGTTATGATTTGTTGAGATGTATTGTGCTCGCTCCTGTCCTGACTGGACCTGTTGAAAATATTACAGAGGATGAGGGCGAGGCGTTCTGTTCCACATATTACGGGATTACCCTAGAGGACTGTTGTGACCTGGACCAGCAGCAGGACCCCTTAGCAGTGGATGACACACCTTTAGACTAGGATGTCTTTTTATTGTATTTACTCTGGATTACTGTATTTGAGATTTGGGATATTTTCTGGATTATGATATCTTAGACACTTAGACTTCTTTCTGGTTGTATCTCTGTGGATTAATTTCATTTTATTACCTATCTATCTATCTTACCGTATTCTACCTTAGATGTGATTAAGACTGTATTCTGCTATGTCACCTTCATTCGGAGTGTATATACTATATAGGTACCTTATATATTGTTATATGATTGACCTAGGACAGCGTTCTACCGTCGATACTGCGGCGTTGGCTGGACGTACCCACTTCTTGTGACCTTACTTTAGGGTGCGGGTCGTGACAAACCTCCCCCAAAGCTCCATTAATGCTGAACATTATCTCCTGGAATGTCCACGGTCTGACGAACAAAACTACGATGAGGAGAATAACCAGCCTTATGAAAACCCACAAGATCGACATATTGATCATCCTCGAACCCAAAATCTCATCAAAGAGGCTCAAATCCATTCAACTGCAGTTTGGCTTTCACTCGGCGAATTGCCGGCAGACACGACATTTGGATTCTTTTTTCCAAAGCCGTAAAAATTGGTGTCATCCAACATTCCAGCCAAGCTCTGTCTTGCTGGATGGAACACCCGTTGATCCCCAATCGCACCATCCTCTCTGCGGTTCACGAAAGTTGTGACATTGCGGAACGTAGACAACTATAGAGCGAGCTCTTGGACCCCAACCACCACAACAGCAACCTCCCTTGGATTTGCATCGGCGACTTCAACGCCATCACTTGCAGGGAAGAGAAGATCGGAGGCCGCCCTCCCCCTCTCTCCGCTATGCAAGACTTTAACAACTTCATCTTCAACTCTCACCTTACCTCCCTCCCGTTCACCGACAACGCATTCACCTGGTACAACATGCAGGAAGGCGACCATCGACAATTCTCCCACCTCGATCGGGCATTAGCGAACGCCCACTGGCTTAATTCGGGGACAACCTCCAAGCTCTCTCACCTTAATACCACCAAATTCGATCACGCCCCCTGCTAGTCGGAATCACTAGCACTTCCAACCACTCCAGAAAGAGCTTTCGATTTCTTGAATTTTGGAGCAAGCATCCCCAATTCTTAGGGGTCATCACGGAAGCGTGGAACAGTGTGGACTTTATAGATCCCCTTAATCGCGTGGCCTCTAAGCTTCAGGCCACGAGGAAAGCTTTGACTGCTTGGAGCAAGCAAGCTTATGGAGATATCTTCCAAGCCATTCGCGAGGCAGAGGACAACGTGATTCGAGCCGAAACGAGATACATGACCGACTGGTCGTCCGATTCTAGGAAAGCGCTGAATCTCACCAAAGCCATCCTTAAATTCAGGCTGAAGATAGAGACCGATTTTTTGAAGGAGAAAGCGAGGACCAAATGGGACAGCGAGGGGGACAACAATTCGAGTTTCTTCCACGCGTGCGTGGATGGGCGCAGACAAAAACTCACTCTTCATCAGATTGTCGCAGACAACGGTACCAGCATCATCGACCAAAAGGGTATCCAAGAGGAGTCCGCGAAGTTCTACTCCAGACTGTTTTCCAAGGAGACGGTTCTTAAAGACTACACCTTCCTGGACGGGGTTCCCCACCTTATTAGCGACATTGACAATTATCGGCTTGAACAGCCCCCCTCGGAGGAAGAAGTGAAAGAAGCAGTCTGGGCCCTCGACGAGCACAGTTTCCCAGGGCCAGACAGTTTTTCGAGGTTTTTTTCCTGTACTTGCTGGGACATCATCAAGGTTGACATCCACAATGCGGCCTCCGCCTTCCTCAAGGGAGCTACCTATGCCAGAGCAATCTCGAGCACCAACCTTATCCTTATCCCAAAGAAAGAAAACCCAGAGACATTCTGCGACTTTTGCCCAATCAGTCTCTGTACATTCACCAACAAAATCATATCCAAGATCATCGCGTCCCGCATGGCTAGCCTTCTCCCCAAGATCATATCTGAGGAGCAGAGTAGCTTTGTTCGGGGGAGAAACATCCAAGATAATATCATGCTAGCTCAAGAGTTAGTCCTCCAACTTTTAGTACTACCATACGGCTAGCAACTTCCCGATCATCACACACCTGGCCTTCACTGACGATATCCTTATATTCTCATCGGAAGACGCGGGATCGGTGGAAGTCGACCACAAAACACTCCAAAAATATGAAAGGTGCTCTGGACAGAAGATTAATCCGGATGAAAGTGTTATCTACACCCACCACAACATCAAGAGAGAGCAAGCGGCTAGCATATCTACCACCACATCTTTTCCCATCAAGCACCCTCCATTCCTCTACCTCGGGTGCCCCCTCGTATACTGCAAATCAAACGCCGAGATCTTCGAGAACCTGACCAATCGCATCAGGAAGAAGCTCGAAGGCTGGCACAACGCCACTCTATCCCCAGAAGGCAATATTATCCTCATCAATCACGTCCTCACTTCAATTCCCATCTACACTCTGGTAGCGTGCTCCCTCCAAGAAAGTCTTATCCTACATCGAGAGCATCTTCAGCAATTTTCTCTGGGGACACTGTGGCGGCCACGAAAAGCACCATTGGGCGAGCTGGGACACCATGGCTCATCCCACCGGGATAGGGGGTCCGGGTTTCACCAAACTCTCCCACATTGTTAATACTTTCTCGATGAAATTGTGGTGGACGCTCCGCACCAGCAAGAACTTATGGTCCAGATTCATGAAGGCCAGATACTATAAGCATATCCACCCATCCACGACTATCGTTAACAGCAGATCATCCGTGGCCTGGCGTCGTATTCTTATCGGGCGGTCTCTCGCTGAACCAGCGATTCGCCTTAAGGTGGGCAGAGGCGAAGCTTCGCCATTTCTGGAGCGCTGGGTAGGCAAATTCTTGCTTCTCCACACTGCGACGGCTCCTAGGAACAGCACTATCAAGGACCTTTGGGGCCCTCCTAATAACACCTGGAACTGGACCATAGTCAGGTCATGGGCTGGGTCCGAAGCGGCCGACCACATTCGTCGCAGCGGCTTGAGGATCGGATCAGACGCAGCTGAGATAGTGTGGTCGCCCGATGGGGCGGCACATTCTCGGTTAAGTCTGCCAGAAGAATTATCATGGGTAACGCAGCTCCGTCCCCTATAATTGCCTCCTTCTGGCAGACGTACATCCCAAAGAAGTGGTCTTTCCTTATCTGGAGAGCCCTTCGCAATATCCTCCCCACCGACGATAATCTCAACACAATCGAATTCAGCCTTGCCTCGGCGTACACATGCTGCCCTGATCGACAATCGGAAACAGCCAACCATATCCTCAGTCAAGGGGACCTACCGGTCAAGGTCTGGAGAGCTCTTTCCCAGCGCTGCAGAATGCCTCATAGAGGCGACAAATTTTACCACCTCATGGCCACCTGGGCTTCAGCGTCCTACGGCCACCAGATCGTGGCTGCGGCCATCACGTGGGTGATCTGAAAAAATCGGAACAAGGTGAGATATGAAGGCCACCAATACAGCGCTGACCAACTGATTTGGGAGACCATCCGTCAATGCCACAAACGGAGACCCCTCTGTAGGCATGGACAGGCGGCTTTTTGGAACTCCCTTCTATCCTCGGCTTAGCCATTTTGTTTCTTGTTTACCTTTTCTTTTGTCAGTATATGTGTATAGGCATCGGCATTTTGCGCCTCATGGTATACTTGTAAAGGCTCGGCCTTTTCGCCCTTCTTCAATAAAATGGCAGCTTATATATATATATATATATATATATATATATATATATATATATATATATATATATATATATATATATATATATATATATATATATACTGCTATATAGCCCATTTTTTAATATTTTTTTAATATAAATATAAATATATATATATATATATATATATATATATATATATATATATATATATATATATATATATATATATATATATATATATATATATTTATATATATATTTATATATATATAGCAGTATATATAGCAGTATATATATATATATATATATATATATATACTGCTATATAGCCCATTTTTTAATATTTTATATATATATATATATATATATATATATATATATATATATATATATATATATATATATATATATATATATATAGGCCTAGGGGTGGCGATTTTGCCCTCATACCCTCTACCCTAGCCGGGTACCATGTACCCTCAGGTGCCCATGGGTACCCTCTACCCTTCGAGGGCATGCCCTACCCTTACCCTCTTGGAATTAGGGTAGGGTAAGGGTTTTATTCTGTTACCCTAGTGCAATTACCCGGGTACCCGCCCTACCCGCCCTACCCTCTGCCCTGTAACCCTACCCTGAACCCTACCCTACCCTGAATCACTACCCTATCCACTACCCGTTAACCCTAACCCTTTAAAACCCTCGACCCTACCCTTCTCCCAACCAGCTTTGTAATTTTGTATAGTCCCACTGCCATAGTATTACTACTACTTGTAGTTTTTTGTAATTAGTACTTAGGATTAGGAGAACTACATGGTGCTTGATCCTAAGGAGTCAGGTCTAGCCCCCTCCTTGGGTATGTAGGCAGCCCAGGTTCTACTATATAATTGGGTTCAGGACCTTTAGTAAAAAAATATTCTCTCTGTTATTTTTTGTTAAGTTGTTATAATTTTTGAATGCTGTCAAAATCTGAAAAAAATGAAATGGAAAGAAAAAATATCCCCCCCTGTTTACTAGCAAAAAATTTGATTTTCAAAGTTAAAAAATGAAATGGTAAGGGTAATACCCTTGCCCTCCCTACCCTGACCCTCAGCTACCCTGTGAGGGTAAAGGGCAAGGACGGGTAATGGGTATTAATTTTTTGGAAGAGGGCTACCCTACCCTACCCTCATGACTCCCCTAGGGTATCAAAAAAAGGTCAATACCCTACCCTACCCTGCCCTCTTCCTGCCCTTACCCTACCCTACCCTACCCATCGCCAGCCCTATATAGGCCAAAGGCCGTATTTAAAATAGATATAATAATATACTAATACATGTAGGGTCCAAGCCCATATTTTTTATTTTAATAATAACTAATTTAATTATCAAAGTATCAATAATAATAATAGTGATAATAATAATCATCATTATAATATATTATATACATTATACATATATAGCATACATATTCTAATACATATTGATATAATCACCAATAATATCTTTGTTCCCAACGTATACTTAATTATTATTTCTAATATAATAAATATAATAATTATAAGTTTATAATCATCAGAAATCGAGGGAGTAAGGACAGACATTTAGAGAGAAATTGAGAGAGAGAGAAAGAAAGCTGAAGGAAGAAATTAAAGAGATATGAAAGAGCAAGTAGAAGGAGAGTAATAGAGAGGGTTTGCTCACCGGTTGGTTCCGATCGCTGGCCATGGTGTTGCTCCCGTTGAGAGGAGGCGGACGAGCGAGGAAGAGCTTCACCAAAGACAGGCTCGTCGTTGACGAAGACGCGGGACGGCGTCGGAGTGGGTTTGCTACGGAAAGCTTCGGTCGATCTGGCGTCCCATGCGGATGTGCAAGTTTCACTACCACAACCTTATATAGGGTTTTTTTAATTAATTAAATGTGATGGTTGCATGCATTGGTAGACTACCCTATTATTTGACCCTTGGTTAAGGAACCTATTCAGACTGTCATGACACCTAGACCTACAATTTAGATTGGGCACAACTAGACTCGTTTAAGTCATGTTAAGTTAAGATTAGGATTAGAACTAACCAAACATTTAGACTAGAAACAACCATATTTTAAGTTAAGTGTTCATGACAACTTGAGGAATGTTTTGGACATTTCAACGTGGGTTTTAGGGCTTCATTCTTGGCTGGTCATATAGAGGGTTTTCTCATTCTTTTTCATTTTATTTGAGCCTCCACAAACCCTAGTTTGGATCTCTCTACAACCCCCTCCATTTCCCACTCTTCCCTCCACCAAAACTCTTCCAAAACCCTTCGAAACTTCATTAAATCTTCATCCTAAAAGGCTTAGAATTTGGAGACTAAGAAGCAAGAGAGGATGAGTCCAAAGGCTTGGGAGATTGTGTCATACTTGACACTTGAGTCATCTCTAAGAGTTTCATTGGGAATCCATCTTCCAATAGGTAAAACTCTTGTCATTTTCCTTAGTTTAGACATTATTTTCATGCATGACACTATTAGAAACACATATATGGACTAGGGATACCCATAGGAAGAAGAGCAAGGCTCTAACCATCATTTTGGTAGAAGTTATTTGGAGTTTTTGTGTCATCTTTAGAGAAATTCGAGGAGAGCACACTAAGTGTTTTTCAAAATGACAAATTGACCATCTTAGTTTTATTTTCCAGTTTTATACTCATGGTTAGTTTAGTTTGCTCATAAGATAGGTATGTGTAAATTCTAAGTGTCTATATGTATGTATGGATATATGTTTGTGTATGTCAATAGGAATGTACATATGAATTTGCACATAGGCATAATGTGTGTACTGTTTTAAGTGTCTTGATAGATGAGTGAACCATGTGATAGTGCACTGTTTTGGGTTTTTATGAGTGTATCCTATGTGAATGAGTGTGCCTTTGTGAGAATTAGTGAGTGTCATAGTGTTTAGCTTGTGGGCAGAGTGTCAAGTTAGGAAGGGGTGAATTGTCAAAATGTGACAGTAGATAGGTGATGTTGGCCTGCTGTAAACCAATGTGAGGCTTGGCACTGATATGCAGGGCAGGAGCTTATGTCCTGTTGCACAGGTTAAGTGGCAGCCCTGTGAGTTGAACTGGAGAGTGAAGGGGATGTGTTCATATGTGTGTCATCCTAAGTGTGACAGTGTCAAGTGTCCAAGTCAATTACCTTGTGTTATGGTGATGTGTTAAACAGTAAAGAGTTTGGGAGTGAGTGAAGGGGACTGTCAAGAAACAGTCCCTTTATTAGAGTTCATGAATGTGTCCCTATGTGTATTCATGAGTGTCTACATAGAAAAATTAACAGTGAGTGTGAGGGTTTGAGTGTCAAGAGATAGGTGGGTATCCTGTGACTGGATTGTGAGTGCTGAATGGGAGTTTTAGCCTATGTATGAGTGTCTAGGAGTGAGTTCTAAGTGACAGTATACAGTTAGCTATGTGTATCCTATAGAGTATGTGTTAGAATATCTTAGTGTCAGTGTCTTAGGCAATGTAGGGACTGTCAGTTGACAGTATATGAAGGGGGTGTCTTGAATGTTTATGGTAGAGAGTAAAAGAAGGGAGTTCCTGCAGTATGCAAGAACTGTACAGGGAACCCCTGTTCGAGCCACTAAGTGGCAGTGGGCAGCAGCAATTACGGCAGCAACAGCAGCAGCGACGGCTGCTTGGGTAGGGGCTTGGCCCTTAGCAAGCAGCCTTGGAGGCCTTAATTGGCCTGTGTGTGGCCTGTGTAGCCAAGCAGTGCGCAGGGACAAGGAAATTCTTCCATGTCTAGTGTTATTTCAGGCCTTGATTGGCCCGTGTTGGATTATTTTAGTGTGTGTTGTTCATGTAGGTTAGTGAGTAGTGTGTATTTGTATAGCCCTAGTATAGGTTGGTGTCATAGGCCTGTGTGTGTATGAGTGTGTAAGCTAATGTGTTTCAGTGCACTGGGGCTCCATGTGTGTGAGAGAAGGGTATGTTAGGTGTAACCTTTAAGTTGTGTCATGTGTGGGTTAGTCCATGTGTGAGATAGGATTACCTATGTCATATATAGGTAATGTTGTATATGGGTTTAGGTAAGGGTTTACCTAAAGTATAGGTTTACCTATGAACTAGGGTAAGAAGAGTATTACATATAACTAGGTAATGGGCTAAAGGGTTACACTAGTATAGGAATGCCTTGAATAGGTAATAGGGTATTTACTGAAGATAGGTAATGAACTATAGGACTACCTAGGAAGGTAATAACATATATAGGTAATAGGTAATTACAAGGTATAGGTAATAGGATTACCTAAGGTTAGGTAATGAAGGTTATAAGTAATACATATATGTTAGGGTAAGGATATTACCTAGTACAGGTTACCTAAGTGTAAGGGGTAGGGTTTACCTAGTATAGGTAAACACATGTATAGGTAATAGGGCAAATACCTATATGTTAGAAATATGATATTACCTAGTATAGAAATATCATGAGATAGGTAATATAACTCATAGGGTTTACCTATAAGTTAAATAGGGTAATGTTAGGGTAAGGGTTACCATACAAAGGTAATATATAATATATATGTAATATATAGATAGATATGTAGGTAATAGAAATTAGGCATTACCTATATATTTAAATAGGTTAGCTTAACCTAGGTTGACTCGATTTGATCAATATTGACCAGTTTGACCCCAAAAGTCAACCTTAAGTCAAATTAACCTAGTTTTACCCTGGAAGCCTAGTTTGACCTAAAATTAACTTAGAATGCACATTAAACTCTAGATATCCATGTTTAACACATCAGAACACCAATTAACATGTATATCTCATATATAGGTCTTTGTGACTCCACTTTGGGCCTCGATTCACATTTACTGCTCAGGACCGCATGCGAGTACATTCTCTGATAGTTTTTATTACTTTGATACTTTCTATATATTTAGTTATAGTGTTTTACTTGATTCCTGACACGAGAATACACAGACTAGTATACATTGGAATCCGTCATGAGATGTTATTTCTGGTTTATCCTGGTACATTGGTACTTACTTGTTATTATTCTTGTACTTGTATAGACACCGATTTGGGAGTGGGCTGGCCCCCTGCTTCTTGAATCCTATGTCGTAATGTGACATGGTTAGATCCATTATACTATTCGGAGAATTGGAGAGTTATTAGGGTTTATGGGATCATACCCAAACTACTTGTACATAGCTCACCCGCATCGCACACAGGGTGTATGTATCCTGATCTTATACTACTTGTACATAGCTTTCCATTATGGCCGACCTGATCCATTATACTTGTACATAGTCGGTCATATGGAATAGCCTGATTTTGACCCAAGTCGATCACATAACAATCTAATATCTCAAGGTACCGTTTAGATTACATGTTATATACAGATTACTTTTTTATCCTGTACTTCTCACTGCTCAATTTGATATCTATCATGTACTTTGTTACATATTATTTATTTATATCACTTGTCAATTTAATAAAACTGTTGTTAGTGTTTATAATTCGCTCCAATCCTGACTGGATATTATTTTTCAGAGGACTTAGAGGCATTTTTCTTGACTTACTATGGTTCGGGAGTAGATGAGGATATTGTTTTGGAGTTTTTCGTGGATCCGATGCCCGTAGAGGATGCACCTCCAGTAGTGACTTAATTATTTATCTAGGTTTTGCTAGATTTGTCTCCAAATTGCTACTTTTGGTCTGTTATTTTATTTCAGAATATGTACTATTGTTTTAGACTTTCAGACTTATTTGTGTTGTGAACTCCTGCTACTATTCAGACTTTATCGTTATTATCTTCTATCAAATTATCGTGCTTATCTTCCTTTAGAATTTGTGATTGAGTTATATATTCATATGTCATATTATTCCTCCGTGTGGAGATGATGGGTTTATATTTCATAATTGTGAGATGTTAGATATTATAGATGACCTATACAGCATTCTACCGCCGATACTGCGGCATAGGCTGGACATACCCACGTCCTTGTACCCCTAAATCGGGTGTGGGTCGTGATAGTAGCCACGGGTTCGAGGCGGTGAGACACGGCAGCTCGGCGTAGATCGATGAGGCCGGCCGCCCTGAGAAGGGGAAGAGGAAGTCGGGATCGAGAATCGTGGGTGGCGTTCGTGGAGTCTGATGGTCGCCCGCCTGGTCTTAAGTGGGTCACGAAGGACTAGACCCGGAGGGCCTCGGTTATGGTGGTCGCGGCTCGGCACGACACCGCGCACAGGGAAACATGGTCGTCGGCGATAGAGACCTAGGTCGTCGAAGATAAGGGGCTTTGCTGGTGGTCGGGATATCCGGGGTTGGTGGCGTTGGGTTGCTGGTCGAGTTAGGGTAAGTCGGGAAGTGGCGACAGGTGGTGGTCTGAGGATTTCGATGGAGGAGCACGACGAAGTGGTCTGTGGTGACGGGGCTGTAGTGGCCGACTGGCAAAGCCGCGAGGAAGTAGCCAAAAATTAGGGTTAGGGTTCTGCTTTGATTGTTTGTATCACATGTCCGGTGTGTCGAACACGAGAAGGGTGTTGTGAATTATGTCGATTGTGTCCTGTGTGACACAAGAAAAGGTGTGCAGTCTGTCGGATACGGATGAAAAAAAATATAAATGTAAAAGATGGAAGGAAATGATGGACACGGATACGATACACGACACAATGGCTATGGTGGATGTTGGCGATTGGCCATGGCGGCTAGATAGTGGTAATGGTTAGGAATTTGAGTTGCGAAAAAACAAGGGAGTGCCTCCTTAAATAGATGGAGAACTCCTAATTAGATAAGGAGGCCGAGTGGATAAATCTTCCCTTTATTTTAAATAAATTAAATATTTAAAAAAATTAATTTAATCATAATCCATTAGTAGGTAGTATTATTAATTTAAATCAACACTTTAATATTATCAAATAATTTTAAACATACAAATGTTAATATCAAATAATTAATTAAATAATATTCTATGTTATCAAGATAATTTAAAATATATCTTTATAACCCAAAATTCTATTTAAAAATATTTTAACAAATCTATTTATTAATAGAAATATGGGAAAGAAGTTTACGTGAAGTAGAGGAGAATTTTAGGATTTGTTTTGAATTAAAAAGGAAAGGTAAAGATTGAGCAAGATTTGTTATTTCCAAATAACCTCCTCTTAATCTCCATAATGCATATTTTTATTTTCTTCTATAGGTGGTTGCACAATATTAATAAAAATCAATTATTAATGGTTCCATTAGGCCAGGGCAACCTAGAATAGGCTCTATCTTTCCTAGTGGGTTTCAGGTCGGTGTGGCTAGTTGGGTTTAATTGGGCTCCGAAAGACTATAAATGGGTCTTGTGTTTCATTTGAAAATAAGTAGCACATGAAAACTCAATTGAGTGAGACACTATTGGCATGAGTGTAGTAGGCTCATAATAGGTCAAAATTATATGTTGGGTCAAATTTTTTGGATCGAATTGGGGGCTCAAATTCCAATTAGGAATATATCGATATTACGGTAAAGGGCAAAATGACCATTTTGACTTGAAAGTTATACAAAAAAAAATAGTGCAAGGGAACATGTTCACGTGGGACATGATATACCTAAACGAAGGTGAATTTGTCTAGAACACGAATATGATATTGGTTTCGAAGTATTTGTGAATATTGTTTTTCAAATGGCAAAGCTACGGTAATGTGTACCTATAGTCATAATTAAAATTAAAATATCGTTTAGTAATAAATAATCATATTAAATAAATAAAAATACCAAAAAAAATAAATCCCAAAAATTAGAAGGCTTGCAATCTACCCACCTTAAAAGAATTTCGTCCTAGAAGTTAACTATTGGTCAATAACTGTAGCACTTGTCTCCTTAGAAATTTTATTTTTATTTTGGAGAATATTTTTATTTTTATTGTTTTAATTATTAGGTATAAAGCGGTCAGATCAAGATTGATTTTGAGATCGCAAGACCTCGTACTTAAGCCTATAGCTGAAGAATGACAGTATTAGGTCACATATGGTCATTAGGGTCCCTAAATAGCCCCAAATATTTTATTCTGTTATTTTAGATTTTTCTAGAATTTTTCGAGAATTTTTAGATAATTTAAACCTATAGAAATTATTTTTCCATAGGCTTTTGGGATTTACTGCGGGGTCACACAGAGATATTTTGAGACCAAACTTTTTATTTAGGCTCTAGACAAGTAGAAATATTTTCTAGAATTTTTTAGAATTTTTTGTAATTTATTTGGATTTATTTTGAGTTAAAATAATTTTTTAATGAGTTTATGCAATTAAATAAATAATTATACAGTCACCAGCTAATCAGCATGTCCAGTCAACCAGGGTTTCCCACATATCAGCTACCAGCTACTAAATTGCAAGGCCCAGCTGTCAGCCTAATGGACAACTAGGTGCAATCTTTCTGAGCCTAAACTAGACTCGGATAGCCAAGCCGAGCTGAGCCGGCTCCACTCCAACTACAGGAACTGGAGCCAGAGCGCTCAGATTCTGCCATGTGGCATCCTGAGCCACTAGCCGCGACTCACCGCCTCTCTCTCTCTCTCTCTCTCTCTCTCTCTCTCTCTCTCTATATATATATATATATATATATATATATATATATATATATATATATATATATATATATATATATATATATATATATATTGCAAATGACCTCTAGCCTAGTAGTTAAGAGAGATGCATGCGATCCGAGTGGTCAGGAGTTTGAATCCCAGTGGGAGCGATTCCAAAAACTATTTATATGGTTCCATATATATATATATATATATATATATATATATATATATATATATATATATATATATATATATATATATATATATATATATATATATATATATTAGTATTCTGAAAACCTAATTTATTTCCAGCCTTCTTTGTTGTTTGATCTTAGAGATCCTTCAACTTCGCGGAGCAATTGCGATCAACTCCGACGTCCTTTTCGCGTGTCATTTCTTTTTTTTAGAACCGTATCGAGGTTAGCTTTTCAAAAATATATTTTATTTTCTGTAATTATTTAAATAAATTTTTCGAGATTTATTTGAGCGTTGGTTGTCCAAAAATTGCCGTGTCGTACTATTTTCGAGATTTCGGGTGATCCCCAACTCCGTTTTGCGATCCGTTTTAAAGTTTTAGAAAGATGACACAAAGATATAAATATATAACTTCTCTAGAAATTTGTATGATCATCTAGTATTTTATTTAACCCGTAGAACTCAGATTTGACCGGTGATTAACCGATTTGGTCACGGTTAGCCATACTGGTGATAACATTTGATTAAATCATGATTTTGTGGCACCATCGATTCCAGTGCACTCATAGCGCTAAAATATATAGGTTTTCATAGTCAAATCTTTGGTTCATGTTGGTTGACTATTTGATCAATTGTATGCCTCGATTTGCGTGCCACAGGTCCCGAATTAGAAACATCGACTTTCCTTCGCCAAAAATTTGTGCCTAATTTTTATTTCAGATTATATTAGAATAAAATTAGGTTTTAAGTGATTTATTTCAAAACTAAATTAGATTAAATTAGGAAGCCTATTTAGCCAATTCATATGGTTTTAAAAGTGAGATTTTCAGATCTAACTTGTTATTATCTATGTGACGGGGTAGATTGGGCTACGATGTCTTGAGTTTGTGAATTCATCATCTATCGGAGGAGGCAAGTATCACTATGACCTATGTTGCCTTTATTTTATGCTGCATGTTGTTCTTTTCTTTTAATTATTAGTTTTATCTTTCTATTATTGGTGCACGAGAGTTATACATATTATCATGACCATACATGTTCACTTAATGCTTTCGTTCAACGTTCAAGTTCAGAGTTAATGTCAACTGATCATGTTTAATTGTGAACGAGTCGGGAGGGAGAATACAACTAGTATCCATGTGGTATACGCAATGTTCAAATCCACAATGTCAATGTTGATAGCAATCGTTGTACCTCACGTACCGCCTGCCATATGTCCTAACCCGTCCACATGCAAAAAACTTGTATTCTAAAACACACAGTACACGTGACTTGATCATTATTTCTATATTATTTATTGTTTGTCTTCCATCGAGTCTATTTCATACTGTTATCATGTCATAGTAGTACTCTTCTTATCATATCATGTCATGTCTATAGTTTATCTTCCTTATGATTATTTCTTCATGCTTGTATATTATATTGTGTAATATAGTGTTATGGCAATCTTGCTCCAATTCCGACTAGATAACTATTTTTTAACTTTAGATGACGTGATCTGTCCTGAGGTCTATAGTGAGTATGTTGGCGACACTGACATCACTAGTGTACCCGATTTTAGCACTGATACAAATTAGCATATATTTTTTCTTATGCATTTACATTAGTTAGTAGTTATAGCTATGGATTCTAGTTTATCTATTTTATTTTTTGCTACCGGGTTTGTTCCCGAGACTATCTGAGTTGTACTAGATTATTTGACGACTATCTTTAGTTTATTTATTGTGACTATTAGATATTATTTTTGGTGAGTATTGATGGCTTAGTTGTTGATGATACGTGCGTGTTGTTCTTGTTATGGACATTATTATCGTAGACAATATACTACTGTCGATGCTGCGGCGTAGGCTGGACTTAGCCATGCACTCGTATCCTAAAAGTGGGAGCGGAACTGTTTGCAAAAATAAAAGTTTGATCACAAACTAAGAAAGGTACAAGAGTACAATTGATTTCTGGAAAAGTACAACTTTAGGAATCTGATCAAAAGACGATCACTTTATCCCTTGGACGATGCGATGTCGAAGAAGAAAGCCTTTGGAGAGTGCTGCAGCAAGTGCTCGGGATATTATGATCATTAGTGATGCTTGTGAAGTGATTTAGAACTCTATTTATAGAGTTTAGAGATAACTGTTAAGTAGTTATCCTGATTGGCACACACTGCAATTGGCATGCCATTCACCCAATTGCACGAACGGTTGGTTTAACTACTGTGGACACGTGGCATTCTGTGAGAGACATGCGTTTGGTCGTAGGCAGCATCAAGTACACATTCTTCGTAGGCAGCATCACGTACACATTCTGTGAGAGACATACACGCTACGTCATCTAACTGCTTCTAGATGATTTGATTGAATGGCACCAACTCACAAACGGCACCTGGCGCAATTTGATGATTAGCGCCTTCTGCTCCATTCTATAAACAATAATTTCCTTGCGCCAAATGATAAATAGTGCGAGGCAGCTGTCAGTCATTATGACCAAGTCTGACACAATCTTCTCGAACGTTGCATGCTCGGGATTTGAAAGGATTTTTCTCGACTGACGTATTGTCAGTCATGATGACGACTGTTTCAGCTTCTCGAGGAAGCTTACCACGTGGCACCAGCGCCACCTAAGACCAGCGCCATCTGATGACTGTGCCATTTGATAACCAGCGCCATTTGATTACTTGAGCTTTTGGCGTCACTTATGAATGGCGCATGGTAATGTTTATACATTTTGAGCTTCTATACGACCCGTTCAAAGTTTTCAAATTTGAAATTTTTTCAAAATTTAAAATACTTTGAATAAAAAACGGCTCTGTGTGATTGGCGCATGACAGAAGTTCAACTGACCCCGACTCTCTCGCGTGATTGGTGCAGTCGTTATACTTCAAGTTTGTCTATAAATATCTGAAAGGAGAGAAAAACGCTTTTATTCAAAAACTTCTTCTTCCCGAGCTTTCAGTCTTCTCCTTCATTTTCAAAACTTTTCGATCATCATCAACGATGGCCCCAAAGAAGTCGACCGCTGACAAGGGCAAGGGAGTCACCAGAGCTCCGTCAAGCACTTAACCACTGAGGATGCCACAGTACGTGCCACCGTCGGCAAGACCTGAGGAGGCCAACTCCGTTCTTGGAGGTAAATGAACAATCGGAGAAGATGAACAATAGAGTCGTGCCATCTGCACGCTGCGTAATTAAGGCCAACGTCGACTGCCTCTTTCAGAGTGTTAGTAGGTGCTTGTGCTATTCTCAAAATGCGCTGCCTCTTTCAGAGTGTTAGCTTAAATTGCTCATTCTCTGCATATCATGCGCCATGTGCCATGATGTGCATATTGTCATGCTGCACAAATTACGTCAATCAAGATGTATGCATAATCATTAACTGCTTAATATTAAGCTCAAACTATAAACTAAACTGACATAATTGTCTGCGCGAATTGATAAATATTCCTCTCTGTGCCATTCATGATTAGAATATTTAAAGAGTTTATTAAGATTCTAACTCTCTGTTTTCTTTCATTTTTCTGCAGCATCTATGGTGACGCCAAAAGCCTAGGTCACTGTCAAAGAAGAAGTGACATCTCCTTTCAACAAAGAGGAACCAGTGACTATTAAAGAGCAATTAATTCCTAAAGTCAAAATTTTTGTAAAGAAAGAGCCAGCTTCATAAGGCAGTGGTACCAGAAGCTCCAATCACCCAGCTCCTATAGATGACCTTGACAAGTTAGGGCCTTCCTCTGCACGATGGTTGAGGGAGTGGTTCCTGCCCCAGCATGGCCATCCTCGGGCAAATGAATAAAACATCTTTCTTGTCTTCAATGTTTCATGCTTTGATGTAGTTTTTTATATGTTCCAAGATGTAGTTTGCTTTTCTTTCTTTACAAATGTAGTCCTTTACTCCTTTTTATGGAGAAAGAAAATGAAGAACCCTTCTGTTTGTATATTTGCTATGATGTTATCTTTTTAAAACAATATTTATCAGTGATGAGTCATTTAATACGGACAATAGAATTTTTAGAGATGATGTGGACATGACAAGTTGTTGATGTAGATAGTAGAATTCAGAGGTAATGTGGACGTGAACTCATATATCTGTTGATTATCCTTGAGCCGACTGGGACTCAAGAACAGGATATCTTTTTAAAAACAACTGGTTTCAAAAGATGATGCTTGTAATGATGTAGTAGATGTTGTGGCACAAATAGGATTTGGATAGACTTCGCTGGAGATTTTTGGGGACTTATTATCTATGACTTCATTTACAAAATTTGAAAATTTGTACAATATTTGTCAGAATATATAGCACACACTTTCAAACGTGGTATTTTTTCAGGAATTTGCCGTTGATAGGCATCATAGCGATTCGACCGTCCATCCCGGACAGTTGATAGGCTCCATTTGAGAAAACTTTGCTTACAATGTAGGGACCTTCCCACTTTGGTTCGAACTTGCCCTTGCTCATGTGTGTCATAGTCATAGGACGTCTGACAGTAAGGACCAGTTCGTCTTTTTGAAATGCTCATACCTTAACTTTACGGTTGAAGGCTCTTGAGATACGGGCTTGATATAGCTCAATGTGTTGTTGAGCTAGTAGCCGCTTCTCGTCAAGTGCTTCAAGCTCCTGAAGTCAAAGATGATCATTGTTTTCTGTTGTGAGTTCGTTAGCAATAGATATTCTCAGTAATGTAATTTGTATTTCCAATGGCAAGACGGCTTCACATCCATATACCAAAGAGAAATGTGTATAACCGGTTAAAGTGCGTACGGTAGTAAGGTAAGCCCATAGACATTCTCCAAGCTTTTTGCTCCAGTTCTGTTTATTGGTGGAAACAAACTTCTTGAGAAGCTTAATGATTATTTTGTTGAATGCTTCAGCCAAACCGTTAGCTACAGGATTATAGGCTGTAGAAGCGACATTATTGATCCGATTGTTATCACAGAATCGAGTGAACTTCTGACTAACGAATTGAGGTCCGTTGTCATGGATGATTCGTCGAGGAACACCGAATCTATAGATTACATGATGTTTAATAAAATTGATGACAATGCTTGTCTTGACTTCAGCTAAGGGTATAGCTTCGGCCCATTTTGAGAAGTAATCGGTTATAGCTAGGATAAACCGATATCCTCGAGATGAGGGCGGATTAGTAAGACCAATGATATCCATGCTCCAAGCTTCGAATGACCATGATGCTGCAGTAGGATGCAAAAATTCTGATGGTTGATGAATAAAATCCGTATGGATTTGATATGCCCGACATCTCCTTGAATATTCAATGACATCTGACACCATGGTGGGCCAATAGTATCCCATGCATCGAATCCGATCCTATAGCTTAGGACCAGGCTGATGTGCACCACAGACACCATTGTGAGCTTCATGTAGTATCTGTTTTGCTTCATCTCTCGTAAGACAACGTAGGAGCATACCGTCAAATGATCATCGGTATAGTGTTTTAGAAGAATGATTGTAATAGAATCGGAGCAACCGCCGACGGATTATCGTCGCTTCTTTAGGATCTTCGAATAAGATATCATGTACCGGGAAGTCGATGAAAGGAGCCCTCCAGTTTTTGCTAGTAGTACCAACTTCAACTGAATTGTAAATTTCAACATTCAAATTATTTTTGATGCAGAATAATTCTCTGTTAGTGATGACGATCAGCTATTGTCTGTTCACAAGAATGGCTAATACTGCTGCTAGATTAGCGAGTGCATCATCTTCTATATTGCATGCTCGACGTACATGTTCAATGAAGAAACCTTTGAATGATGCAGCCAATTTAACTGTTGCTTCCTGGTACAGAATGAGATATTGATGTCGAACTTCATACGTGCTTCTAACTTGATTGACAATCAGTTTAGAGTCTCCGTATACCTCCAGATACTTGATATCCAACTGTTTAGCTAATTGGAGACCGATGAGAAGAGTATTGTATTCAGCAATATTATTAGAGCATGGCTCATCCAGGGAATAGGCTTTTTGAACGGCCAATCCTTCGAGAGATACAAGAACGATTCCAACTCTAACGACGATAGTGCCTTTGGGTCCGATTCGGGATGCACCACCAAAGAATAGATGCCAAGCAAGGATTCCTTCTGAAATCATATTAGATTCCAAAGTTTCATCAGGAATTTCGTCATAGAGTTTAGACGTTTCAGGAATTAGATGTGCCGCCAAGAAGTCAGCCAGGGCTTGCCCCTTAACAGACTTTTGTGGCACATAGACCATATCATATTGTGCTAGCAATATAGCCCATGTAGCAAGTCCAAAATTGAGTGTACCAGGCTTTTTCATCAAGACTCACCGAGGGTTAACTCTGGAGATGACATGAATGGACTGGCCCGTGATATAATGCCACATTTTTTGGACAGCGAACATCAAGGCTAGATATTCTTTTTCTACAGGACTGTATCGATGTTCAGCGCCGATTATTGTACGACTGAGATAATAGATTGCTTGTTCATGACCTTCCTTGTTCTTCTGGGCTAGTAGGGCACCCAGGGAATGATCCATTGCTCGAACATACACACTACAAGAAAATGCAAGTTCTGCGACATAACCAATATGTAGCAGAAAGATGGATTTGTGTCGCCAAATCTTTTCTGCGACATATCTCACTATGTCGCACATGTGTCGGCGTAGCCCCGTCTGGGAAAGTATTTGGCGACACGAATATTCCATGTCGCAGAAAGTTCTCACTTTTGGCGACATACAAGAATTTTTTTATAAAAAAACTTTTGGCGACATGTGTCTTAGGTGTCGCAGAAAGGTTATACATTGGCAACATACCACATGTCGCAAAAGCTATTGTATCCAAATATAAGAACACTTTCAACTACACAAATTGATGTCGCGGAAGCAAATGTAGCCAAGTATAATAACACTTCCTATTACGCAATTTGATGTCGCAGAAGCTAATTTATATTTTTACATTAATTTATCATAAGAAATAATAATTTTTCTTGCATATATTTTTAACATAGATATAAAGCCTTACTTTGACAATAACTTACGAACATTTAATTTGTATTCAAAGAACTTGAAAATAAAAAGCAACAAGTTTCCAACACAACACGATATCCAATAATAGAACAAAAAAGTTCAAATAACATATTCAAAGAGAAACGTATTGCATTCCAGCTAGAACAGTATAATGTAAACAAAAATACATGAATTCAATGTATCCCAAAAAATTAGCCAACAATAGTTTATCTTTTCATTGCATACATTATCCAAAATAATGATAGATCTTGTGATACGCTACAGAGAGCAAAATGTTGAAGTTCACAGTGAGCAAAATGTTGAAGTTCCCAGTGAACAAAATGTTGAAATTCCCAGTGAGTACGCTGAAAATAAAAACCTGCAGTGAACATAATGTTTCTTGTTAGCCACTTGAATATGATTATGCTTCTACGAAATATTGCAGTGAGGCAGAACCATCTCATCATGTGCACCACACAAAAGATGTGTATAAATATGCATATACTAGCAGTATTTTTCTGTGTTTCAGTAAATAAGGTTATGGAGATTGTCTACTTGTTCTCCTGGCCCATGATGACTAGCAATTGCATGTCTTAGTCTATTCTAGAGTTTATTCTATGCTTATGATTGTTTTCCTGCTAGCAACAAGGATTAAAAGAATCTATTGATGCTGATAGAGGTTTGGGGTACTAGGTAGGGTTTGAGCAGATCTGATCATAACGAACATTAAATATTGGTAATGCCCAAAAAACACAAGTGGCCAGAGTTAGAAAAATATTGGCTTTGTCTAGGATTTTTTTCGCCCAAACCTACATACGCTTATTCTGTATTAGGCCTTCTCTTGACCCTGTTAAATATTATACTACCTGCAACTTCTTCTGCGTTCAGTATTTCCTTTTCAGTGCCATGATCACTAAGTGCTCAGATGATTAGAAGCAAAATCAATATGAGAAATGCTATATCTTCCTCATCCAACTTGATATCAATGCAAAGTAGATAACTGATTATCATGTTAAAGGTACTTAGGTATATAAAAAATTAATGTACCTTCTTTTATCTAAAATCCTACAAATGTACGCTCAAAAGTTACTTTTTCTGAAAGACTCTTGGTCATGTATAGATTTTTAATTTCAACCATTATACTGCTACAAAATTTCATCCATCACATTGTACATGACTTTGCCATCCAAACATTATTAAGTTGCGTCCTGAGGCCAGGCCCTTAGATCTAGGTCTTTCATTTCTCCATCAAATGCCTTGTTTAATTCCTTAGTTTCCTATCGAATGCCTTATGAAGACCTTCCTTTGTTTGGACATTAGGAGGCCTAGGATTTTCAAGTCTTCTCTGCTTCTATCATGAGGAGTTTGTTTTGCCATCAAATATATACATAAATTAGTATTCGTTGTTCCATTGATTGCTCTAGATACCAATTTTTGTCAGGATAGTTGAAAATGACAAGGAAAAAGAGAGATGTAATTACGTGGTTAGACATTGTGGCTATGTTCATGACCGAAGTCAAAAGCATCTTTACTTTATCAGATTAGGGTTAAAAAGGAAACATTTCAATCTCTGAGAGATGAAACATCTTTTTCGTCCAAAACATAACTTTGAGGCAATTTATATACGATTCAGTTGTTGAGTATTTTTGAACTTTATACACAATTGCCACTCCCCCGAGCCCTTGGGCGAGTCACCATGTCCCTTGCATACCCCTGCCAAAGGAAAGCTTCCATATGAACCCTTTATTTTGAGCTAAGTGTACCCCACCCTGACTGCTGTCTGTCCCTGAATTCAATACAATAATCCGACCTCGTTTCATGGACGGATTTACACAAAACATAAAGTTTTCCCATGTCTTATTAACAAATGCAAACCACACCAGCCTCTCCCTAGACATTGGACTCTTAACTCTTAGGTTGCATGAACTATTACTATATACCTCCCTTGCATCAATTTTCTACTTAAAGCATAAATTTTACAGCCATTAATAATTGATAAAATCTGAAGTTATTTGCATAGATAACTCTTGTTGATGACATCTACGTGGGTTGCATATGTCATCTTTAAACTGTGGTCTTCCAAACTTACATGGTTAGATAGCTTGGTAATTTTGTTCACCAACTTACATGGTAAGGAATATTTTCAGCACATGGTTATCTCCAATGAGGCCTTAAAACTAAAAAAATACTGAGAGACAGGTCTAATAGTTTTCTAATAATGTGTATCGTTTATTAGAGTTACCAGTCTGCCAATCTCTCATTCTTTTAGTTACTAATAGTCTTGTAAAATTCCACTTTCAAGCTAAGCTGCCATTAAGAATCCTAACTATGTTCATGTTTCCTTTTTTTTTGTTCCACATATCAACAACAAAGACAAAAATCTCCATTAGCTACAACTTGAATCCAAAACTTCATTTTGTGTGAAATATGGTATTCCATTATTATAGGGATAGGCTTTTCTTAATGTTTTAGTGGGACGAAGGAGCCAAGGTTCAAAACTTGGTTTCGGTATCAGACCCTATGATATTGGCATCGAAGGTTTCAACAATTTCAGATAGGAGAACCGAGAACCGGGTTCAACATATCAAGGATATGTTGAAATTCTCAATAGCATGTTAGAAAAAGCAAAAAACATGAAAGTATAAACTGAATATATGCTAACACAATCTACTTACGTATATCTTTGATCAACATGCGAAGCTAGCTAACATGGACTATCATAAAGCTAGAAATTTTCAAAAGAAGTGAAACACAAGAGAGAGAGAGAGAGAGAGAGAGAGAGAGAGAGAGAGAGAGAGGTACCCAAAAGATTAGGTGAATCCTCCCCATATTGATCCGACGAAAGTAACCCACATCTCAACAACACCTCTTGGAAAATTTCAAGTTTCTAGTTCTGTGTTGTAATTTTTTGTTGTTGTATCGCAAGCTGCTGTTGTTGTATCACAAGTTGATTTTGTTGAGTTTCATTAATTTCCTTAAGTGATGATAACTCCTCCCTTAGGATAATCACTTTCTCACCATTATCCCTGGATGTGGTATTAGTATTAGAGGGCTTACGACCCACTCCATATCCTCTCAAGTAGTCTGATTTCTTTCCAAGCACTGCTATCGACATTTCTTCTTGTGACATTGGGTTTGCATAGGACTGAGAACACATAGTTCGCAAATTTTCAAGCTCACCCTGACATTTTAAGGAACAAAATTAGTTACATTGTAAAGCAAAACTTAGCTACTTGGTGTTAACATCTTTTTTAGTTTTAAGTAACAGCCATACAACAAAACATTTGGTAGAATTACGTGTTTCTCCATACACTTGTGATCCAACCAATCATTTTTCTTCTTACTCCAATGAGATTCCTTAAAGAAATCTACAAAGTGAGGTATCTCCGCCTAATTTCATGGAAATAATAATTAAATATTGTATATGGATAAATATAAAATATATAATAAAAGTTAAGGTAGAAATTGTAAACAATGTGTCACCTTCATGGATATTGTTGCTGCAAATGACTTTGACCCACAAGAATGATTCTATGGCAAATTGGAGTGTGCTTCTATGTTTTGTGCTGATCGTTTCTACAACATGAAACCAAAACAAAGAATGATTCCATCACCTAGAAATTAAAAAAAAAATCAAAAAGTAGTAATAAAGTAACTGAGAAGCATATACCTTAACATTTTCATTGGTTGTCCAAACCCGATCAATCATGTACTCCCAATCATCTTGTGAAACGCCTTTATACGGCTTGCTTCTGGGATTGACGCCATTCTTCATCAAGCTCTTATAATGTGCGTGCATGCGACTCATCCAATCTTTGTATCTCAGCTGACATTTTTTCGTAATGGCATGTCTCACCACTTCATCCTCATCATAATATTTTATCTCAAACTTATCCTTCAAACATAAACTCAATAAAATAGATTATTAATAAATAATATATATATATAAACATAAGTATATGAACTAGTGAATAGATCCACCAATACCCGAACACTTAGAATAATTGACTTCTTTAGAGAATTATCGATGTCATCCCAATACATGACGTCCTGAAGTGGTGCAGCAGCCCGAATTTCAACACCAATCTGGTTTGCAAGGGAAGTAACATTTTCCCCAACTGGAGCCCTTTCCCTTATGGGGATTGACACTTGAACCTTGCCCCTTTTTTGTACCATTTTCTCTACCGCTTTACCATGCGTCTTACCCCGTGTGTTTTTCTTCGGTGAGCATGCCAAGTTAATTTTTTGGATTTTTGGTAAAGATCAAGATGCATAAGACAAGGACATAATAAAAATTATCTGCTAAAGTAAAAAAACCATTATTATGTGTTATGTTGAAAACTCTCCTAATGCAAAGAACCATGTGTATATATTGGACTACCTAGTCGAGGATCGTGCTATAATTATTTAATTTATTATTAGGATATTGTTAACGTGCATGCCTATACATTATTAAACCTTACCTATAAAGATACTCACCTGAAGCATGTAACTGATGCACAACAGTTCAGCTTGTGAACTGCACTAGGCCCCAATATCCCCTACTCACTCACACAAGCATGTAACTGATACAAAAAAATCTTTATAGTCCCTTACCTATAAAGATACTCACCTGAAGCAAAAAACTGGAACAAATACTCACATGTTACTTTACACTCTTATACAAAAAACTGGAACATAAACTCACATGTCACTTTACACTCATACAAAATTCTTTTGAGTTTATGCCACTATCTGTCACTTTTTACTCATACAAAAAACTAGAATAGATACTCACTTAAAGCAAAAATTGGAATCTGTACATGATTTGCAATGCAAAATTGGAATAAATACTCACCTGTTAGTCTCTTACTGGACACTGTAGTATAGGCTGTTGCCTGCTGCTCACCTTAAACCCACCTGCACATAACCCTTCCTTACTACCTGCAGCACAAAACCCTTCTCTACTTCTGTAGCTTGATGTCTAGCTACTACTACATGCAGCAAATAACTTCCCTACTACATACATCATATAGGAATGCAGAAACATTGCCTATTGGTGTGTGCCTGTATACTAGCATACCATGTAGATTGCTAGGACTGCTCCAATATTGCCTACTACTGTGTATCTATACATGACTTGCAATGCACAATTCTGCACACATTCACTCTCCTTGACACTAATACACTCACTCACTAATGACAACAATATCTCATGTTTCCAACACCTCCATCCCCTATGATACTCAATAGTACACATAAAGATGCAGGAATACTACACACACTATATCACACACCCGTACATGTGATGACACAAATGAACTGTATTAGGATTCAACTATGAGAAGAGAAGGAACTCATATTAAGAATTCATATGTTCAAATTAATTACCTGCACTACTAGCTAGTGAATCCACAGGACTGGGCACGTGCAATTGAAGGTTATTGGACCCCTCGGTCATGGTTTCTGCAGGTGTGGGAACAAGGCAGGATGATTTCGAGTGGGACCATTGTATACAACCTAAAAATACAAAATATATAGATATTAAGGCATTGTTAGTAACATAATTTAAACACAAAATATCACTCGGTGATCATATCATATTTATTACCTTTTCCATTTAAGGATTATAAGGCCCATTACTATCATCATCGTTGCTAGACGAACTAAGCAAATCATTACACTCAGTCGGCCGATAGTCATCATTATCTCTCTCACTCACATTTCTTTTACTATTCTTATCCAAACTTGTTTGGGTAACCTTCTCAAATGTAGAGAACAAATTTGAAGCATGAAGCAAACCCAAAGCCTCAAATTTCCTTTGGTTACTAGCAATGGTTTCAATCCTTTGCTTCTCATATGCTGACGTCATCTGCGCTGCTTGTCCAGGTCTTAAATATATCTTGTTCTTTGATTTTTCCATATAAGGAAATAAAGAAACAAAGAAAATCAGCCTTGAGACATGTACATATTCTCATTAAATCACCTATTTGGAGGAAAAAAAATTAGTTTGAAAATCATGATATGATCAGACATAATACTGTACCAATCTACACAAATCTAGTAGCAAGTAGAAGTCAAAAGAAAATAGAAAAAAATAAATGATTTAGAAATTTCAAAGATGATTATTTGATTGATCAATGCACGAGAAAACTCAAAGCTGCTATTGTAGGCAACAATCTGTTACATATACCGCCAAAGTTGTAAATATATTTTTCCTCTCATAGCTCTAAATTTGTATTGCTACCATCTACATATGCCCATTTATTTGAAAGCTAATGAATAATGGATGGACCTGTCTGAAATTAAAGGGTGATTCTCAAATCTAATATCCCTAGCTAGTCCAACCTAGCATGACAATAATTGTCAAGTGTTATAGATGCAATCCTTCAGCATTCGGGTCCATCTTGTCGGTGGTTACGTTGTTTCGACAGATGTGGGTGGTTAACCATAGCTTGTTAACTAACCCAGATATAAGCAAATCCGGTCACTAGATATATATAGTTTCTTCTGTTTACCAATAATTTGAACAAATATTAATTTTAAAACTGAAACATCCAGGGCTTTTTAATAGTTAATTAGCATGTGTTTTCTTCAAGTTAATATTTTGGTTCTTCATTACATGATGAAATGATCGAAAAACATAAGGGGCCATTAAAAAGCCAAGCTTACAAAAATCTAATGAACAATTTTCCACCCCTTTTCATCAGTTGGAACATGAAGTTTTTCTTACAGTATCTCAAGTCTCAACAGAACAGTTCAAGTAAGGTGGAAAGCACACTGATTTTATCACATAAAGAGACGTTGGTATATGGTAGAGCAAATAATGGGAAACTAGAGTTGAAAGTAGACAGAACAAATTAGTGGAAGAAGGCGACATTTTTATATAGTAAGTCGGTCTAATTTACATCCGATTTTAATTCCTAAAATTCATGATATATAAGTTTTACAGCACTAGTAACTTGACTTGTAAGCATAAAGATTGACAAATTATGTTGTCAGTTCAGCTAATATTGTAAGGAATGTCCAATACTCCTCCTGTATTGATCAATGCAGGAGGAGTATGATACAATGTTCATATCATTATTCAACTCAGTTTGAAAGTTACTTGTCGAGGAATGAGTGTATATATGCCATTAACCATAAAACATGTGTTCATATCATAAGCAAAATGATACCATGTTCATATCATAAGCAAAATGAAACCAAAAGATACTTCCTATTTTTGGCATCCAAAGCTAGAAAAGACATGAAACTGAGCAACATTTGAACCAAGCAACCAACCAAAATCTAGAACTATCATAAGCAAAATGAGACAACTCAGTTTGAAAGTTCAATAGAGCACAGTCTAAACAAATTTCAGTAAAGCCCATTACTACCATGTTCATGTCATTGTTCCAAAATACAAACCGCTGCAAACTGTTAAAGCAAAAGATTTCCTGATATGCACTGTATAGGTACAAGCATGGCATGTGTCATTTTAATTCGTACACAATATACTAGAGGTTATGAGCAAATAGTAGGATGTGAATGGATTAATTGACACAGGCTCACAACCAAAGCCCAAATGCTACTCTCTTTTTATATATATCCGGGATTATAATGGGAGCATTAGTTATATCTGCTATTTTTTTTATACTTTATGGAGAAGAAGAATCGGCGGGGACATGCATTTATTGTGGATAGAATTGTCGAAAAAGATTTCGAGAAGGTTGATTCATATTCCAATATTTCTTCTTATCTTCTCATATATATTAATATTCTCGGGAGAGTGGATTCATATTCCAACATTCGATGAAGGCATGATCAAGGAAGCACTTTCTTGTAGTCAGTCTGGTCTTAATCATTCTCTTCTTCAATTTATACAATCTATAGTTTGTTATGTTCAAGTGACTCGAATGCCATGGTGATTAATTTTCTCTCTCAAATCTGATCATGACAGTATATCATCTATTTTAATTTCCCAGTAAGACTGTCAATAGCTCATTTGGTTAAACTAAATTCACAAGAGTTGTGTTGAGAAACACTTCAATCCTAAGACTAGAAATAGTTTTGGCATATACTAATTGTCAATGCAAATGTAGATACATCACTACGACAGGAACACTATATTTCTTTCTCTAGAGTGATGAAATAGACAACTTAGGATTGGTTCGAACTCAACTTTAAACTATCTGAGTTTAGCATTTTCTTCCCAATTTTCCATATCCACACTGTTGGCATAAAGATGCCAATCGAGAGAGATTCGTTCAAACTCAACTTTAAAGTCTCCGAGTCTTGGAAATTAGTATTCAGATCGAGAGAGAAAAACCCTAGTAAATCAAACCCTAATAAAATCAAACCCTAATAAATCAAACCATAATAAAATCAAACCCTAACAAAATCAAGCCCTAACAAAATAGAATCAGAGACAATCATTTCCCTATGTAAACATATAATACATGCCAATCATATTCTCAACCCTAACAAAATTAACCTACTAAAAATATTAGGGAAAAATCTCACCTCCAAAGGAAAGAAATTCAAACCTCTTTGAAGGAGGGATGCTTGGAACGGGAGAGAGAGAACACAGGCCGCAAGAAAGAGAGAACAAACCCGGCCACAAGCGAGAGAAGCCGGCATGACAAGAGGAAACTAGGAGCCGCGGGAGAGAGAGAACCCAGCGTTTGGAGGGGGGATTATTTGAGGGTTTTGTTTGATAGCTTTTTCTTTTAGGTTATTGTTTCAATTAAAAAGATTTTTAAAAAAATGTATTCCTACACAGTTGCATGTCGTGGAAAGTAAATTATCTTTCTGCGACAAGTTGATGGATGTCGCCCTACATATATTAACTTTCTGCGGCATGCAGATGTCGCGATATGTAGAGTATTTTTGGCGGGACTGATTTTGGGTTTCCCTCTCGAAAATGTTATGTGGATTTTGCGACATATTGAAACTTATGTCGCCAATACATAAAAAAAATAGCTTTTGGCAACATAACAGACCATGTGTCGCTAAAACATGTTGCTAAAAATGCAATTTCTTGTAGTGACATCAGGAACCTATGATTGGAGGTACTAGGACTGGAGGGTTCATCAAGCATCGCTTTATGTCTTCAAATGCTTGCTGGCATTCGTCAGTCCAAACGAAAGACACACCTTCCTTTATTAGTTAAGTGAACGGTCTGCAGCGTCCAGAAAGATTTGAGATGAATCTCCTGATGTACGCAAGTCGTCCCTAGAATCCTCATAGCTCTTTTAGGTTGCGTGGATGACGCATCTCTTGAATGGCTTTAACTTTCTCGGGGTCAACGTGTATACCCTTAGAGGTAATAACGAATCCAAGGAATTTGCCACTAGAGACTCCCATGAATGACTTGGTGGGATTCATCTTGAGTTGATGCTGGTGCATTAGATCAAAGATTGTCCTTAAATCTTGGATGTGATCTTCCTTTAGACGACTCTTGACAGTAATATTATCAAAATAGCATTCGACTGTCTTCCGTAAATGTTCATGGAAGATGGTGCTCATGGCCTGCTGAAAGGTTGCACCAGCATTTTTAAGACCAAATGGCATGACTGTGTAGCAGTAGACTCCTAGAGGAGTGTGGAAAGATGTATATTTTTCATCTTCGGGATTCATCCTGATCTGATTGTATCCGGAGAACCCGTCCATGAAAGACATCTGTTCGAACCCGCAAGTATTGTCGATCATGACATCAATAATCGAAAGAAGGAACTCGTCTTTAAGACAAGCTTCATTAAGGTCTCTAAAGTCGATGCAGACTTGGACCTTCTCTGTTTTCTTCATAACTGGGACGACATTAGCCAACCAGTTTGGATGTTGTTCTTTCCTGACAAAGCCGCAAGTGATGAGCTTCTTAACTTCAGCTTCTACGGCGTCCATCATATCAGGTCAGAATCGACACTGTTGTTGCTTGACCGGCCTAGCATTCAACAGGATATTGAGCTTGTGGATAGCAATCTGAGGATCTAACCCTGGCATGTCTTTATATCTCCAGGCAAATACATTAATGTATTCCTTGATGAGCTGGATCAAATCTCGTTTATCTGCTTTAGGAAGACTTTTGCTGATAAAGATTGGCCTTGGAGAAGCTTTGTCTCCGATGTCAATTTGGACCAATTGATCCTCTGTGGGTGGTTCACGCTGCTCAAAGCAAAGTTCCCATTAAGTATCCATCCTTTGTGCCCAAGGCTCAGTTTCGGGAGTCTCGATGAAGTCATCATCGTCTTCTGAGAACTCACCGGTCACCATATTGGAAGATAGAGTCACTCGATGAATGTGCCCTATGCTGGTGTCTGAATTCCATGATGCAGAATCAGAAGAATTAGATCATTTTCCTTTGTCAGACTCAGAAACATCTGGTGTCGAGAGTAGCGAAGTGTAGCCTAACCATTCTTTGTTTTGTTATAATATTGCAGTGACTTTCCTTTTGGGGTAGGTATACGAATAGGAATTTGCCTTCCCTTACCACCATTGAGGCCATATTTGAAGTTGTAGCCCATCTTTTTGATGATGTTCTTAGATTATTGACTGTAACGATGTAGCTGAAGTCGTCCATTAACGTCATTTTCAGAGTCGCTATCAACTGTAGCCTTTTGATTCAATACTTTGCTGAAGAGGATAGGATGTTCATCTTTCTTCCGTGAGGGAACTAGAAAGAATGAGTCTTGTACTGATTCGAGTGATACTTCATCTTGGAGTTGAACTGCTCTTAAGGTAAGAAGTTCAAAATTATCCAGAATTTTTAGATAACATCGTGTGTAATAATTGACATCAATATACTGCAAAGGAGATGCTAATTTATTGATATTTACATCATCATTTACAACAGTACTCTTGACCTCAGCAGATGGCATACTAAGATTGATAACAAGAGGAGGAGAAGAAGAAGGCTTGTTACGATGAAGGTCGATAACAAGAGGCTCAGAAGATGTGAGCTCCCTATGCTCCATCTTTTCAGCAAGAGGATGCTTGGTAGAAGGAGAGAGATTGATGGTCAGCATCTGAGAAGACGAGGGGCGAGAAGTGCGTCCCTTGATTGGAATCACCAGGATATCATCTGGACTCTCTTTCCGGTCCTCTTCGGTATCCATGGCCAATACGACTTTCATGAACTCCTCTTTATACATTCTAAAATCTGTAGGCTTCGATGCCTCAAAAGGGATTAAGATCAGCCACTTCCTTCCGTACTTCTCCATTGTCAACAACATATTTGAAGCATTGATGGAGAGTGGATGACACGATATTATGTTCATGCAACCACGGTCTTCCTAACAATACATTGTAGGAGACGTCATTGTCAATCACATAGAAGGTAACTTTCGTACGGAGATTGCCAATTTGGACTTTCAGGAGAATTTTTCCCAACGGTTCGCTTCTCCCAGAATTGAATCCCAGAAAAGTCATGATTGTTGAAGAGAAGTTATGAACTGGGATCTTCAGCACATCTAGTAGAGTTTTCGACATAATACTGAGCGCAGACCCTGGGTCGACTAGAATGCGGTCGACCTTCATTGTATCGACATACCCTGTATAGTAGAGAGGTCGGTCATGTCGATTATCCTCTAGAAGCATATCATCTTGAGTGAAGGCGATATTAAAAATCAGTTCCATCACACTATGATAGTGAGAGCATGACACTGGTTCTTCGTCTGGTTTCTTAAGATGGGACAGACAAGCGTCAGCTTGCATCAAAGCTTTACTTAATGTCTTTTGGGGTTTCCTCGAGAGATGCAGGAGTTCAAAAATTGATAACCTTGCCGGAGTATTGGCTAATTGAGCCAATATGTCACAATTATATGGCATTTTGAGTCCATGAAGTAGAGTTTTCTTTAATATTTTATCAAAGCGAGCTTGCTGTTTGCCTTTGTCAGCTGCTTTTGGTTTGGGAGGAACAGGTTCTGTTTAGGGTGATGACATCGAAGGAACATTGACAGCAGGAGGAGAAGATGCTTGAGGGGCATCGGAGACTGGAGGAGGTGTGACCACATTCTCTTGACCTTTGGATAGTCTCTGAGATAGAGCTTCCCAGATCTGGTACCAGTCATGGCTTATTCTTCTGGAACTGGTACAAAAGAAACCATGTTATAGTTCTTCATCCGAGTCTTGTTTCTGGAAGACTTCTTTTGGAGAGATGAATAATTTATCCAGAATCCTTGGCCAACACGAGATTGATTGTGTTGAAGACGCAGAAAAAGAGGTATAAGAGACCCTTTCCCGTCATTTAAGCCAGGAGCTTTCTGTAAATCGTATCCCATCTTAGTTATCAGTTCACGGGACTGTTGACTGTACCGATGGAATTCTGGCTGGTACTTGATTTTCGGCTTTGGTACCATCGTCTCGACAGAAGGAGATGAAGTCGTCGCGGGAACGAATGTAGCATCCAAAGGTGGAAGATAACCGCCCAACGATGTCACATGACATGACTTGTACTTAGCTGTCTTTTTTGATTTGTAGAGGAAGAAGGTATTTTTGATACAAAATCAGCAACCAAGTCAGGGTGAATTCACATGATCTCCCCTTTATCAGTTGACAGAGGAACAAGACCGTCGCTTCGTGCTGGCGGAAGGTTGATGATCTCCAGGGTAGCTTTTGGAATAGGGACGACTCTATCATGTACTACTTGAGAGGAAAAGTCATCGAATTGCAAAGAGACGACATTAGCAGTCACCGTCTTCTCATCTTGCTGAAGAATGATTGCCTTGACATTGATCAGTTCATGTATCTTCCCTTTTGAGTACGTAACATGCCCTGGTTGGATGCCCCAAGAACCTGTGATACATACAATATTTGGGATTGTCAGTTTTACCTACTTCATCTGGCCGCTTAGCTTCGGGCAGTTGAAGTTTGTTGCTTTTGATTAGATAATCAAATATGCTCATAATGTCGTCTTCGTCAAAGGAATATTCCTTCTTAGAACATGGTGCTCTCTTTGGAGGTGTCGTCGAGGTAGGTGTTGACTGACCCACATTGATGGCTAAAGCTTCTTTGCCTTTGCGGTTGTTCTGACGACCACCACTGTTGGTTACAGAGTGTTAATCTTTGTCAAGATAAAGCATCTGGATGCCTAGTTGTTTAAATTTATCAGCACTATCTTCAGCTGCCCTGGCACTTACTATAAAGAAGGCCTAATCTTGAAATTGTGTGGGTTCGGTCCATATTCTGACTATAGGTAACAAGTTTGATTTGCATGTATCTATAGTCAATGCATCTGGAGTAACCAGAGGCATTTTGAGTGCCTCGTGACAGAAGCGCTCTATGAAACGTTTAGCAGTTTCATTAGGCCGTTGTTTGATCTTGATGAGTGCCAACATGGTCATGTCGTTTGTTCCCTCATAGAATCATTCCAGGAACATTTGCTTCAATCCTACAAAAAATGTTATGCAGCCATCTGGCAAGCTACGATACCAATCATAGGCCGTACTCACCAAGCACCCGACGAACACTTTAGTGAGTAGAGCATCGTTGGGTTGGAGCTGATCAGTCATAACCTCGAAATGGTTGATATACTGACTCGGAGATGAGCGGCCGTTAAACAGCATGATAGTTGGTGGCTTGTACTTAGGTAAAAATGGGACTTCCTTCCACTCTACAGGATAAGGTTATTTGATTCCTAATTTTTATAGATCATCTTTCTGCTTAAAAGCTTCAAACTGATTACGCAGAAGCTTCACTGCCTTAAGAGGATCTCCAAATGCTTGAGGAGCAGTAGATTGGTTTGATGTACTAGGAGGCGGAACCGCATGATAAGTACCACCCCAGTACCAGATTGACTTGGAGTAGCTTGAGCTGGTATGGTGGCATTGAGAGGGGATTGTATCCCTAGGCCAGTATTGATAGGTGCAGATGCTGCTATATGTTCTTGGGTTGGAATTGGATTCACAACCGGTGGAACAATGTGTTGTGCTACAATTACAGCATGCATACTTGCAACCATTTCAGCCATGATTTTCAAGTTGGCCTCTAAATAAGCGATCCGTTGTTCCTGATTGTCGGAGCTGGAAGTATCTTGTTTTTTATTAGTGACATAGGCAATCACTTCTCTGGCTATTGAAGATGAACTAGTGAAAAAAGATAGTACGATCAGAGCTCTCGCTATCGACATCAAAATCATGTAAGGAACTACCCCCAAGATGAGGAGAGGGAAGATTCTTTTGACCGATTGAGTCTTGGTCGGAAAGAAGATTCCTGTGACCGATTGAGTCTTGGTCAGAAAGAAGATTCCTTTGACCGATTGAGTCTTGGTCGGAGTCAAGAAGGTTCCTTTGACTGAGGACGTCTCCAAGATGATGAGCGGGAAGATTTCTTTGACCGAGGAGATCTCGGCCTCTTGATCTTGTATTTTGGTAAACCCCTTCGTCGGAGTCACGGATTCGATCAAGGTATTGCTGACTAGAATTGCGGGATGCGTTACGTCTTGGACATTTCCTACCCCCAGTATTTAAGGATATCATATTGACCGAAGCATACAGTAATTCATCTTCGTCCACCATAATGAGTTCAGGAGTCCGAGTGTAATTCAAATGGTCAAAGACTGACCGTTTAGCTGATTGACAGCAACACTTGATTACAACTTCATAGTGATGATTATAATGATGTTCCTGATATGGAGTTACAGGTGGACAAGATGGTCCTGTGATCTTCCGCTTTTGTACAAGAAGTTCGCGGAGATCAGTTACCGTGACAGGATAAGGAGAAGTCGGAGGTATATATTCCTTGATTATGTTAGGAATATGGTTTCGGTTCTTGAGATGCCTTGTTCCCTGTGCGTACAGAGAAGTACTGAGTTCATTGGCATAGGTGAGAGGATTCCTGATTTTAGAAGTCCTCACTGTGAGCAATTTGTAGGTGGCGCGGATTGTTCTTGATGCATCACATGACTTAATGATGTTGATGTTGTTCTGCGCTGGTTTAGATAGGTGTGCATGTCATAATCCTGTGCCACTTGCTGGTCTGTCTGGGACACCCTCAGTTTATCTTGTTTTGACCTTGATATGCACCAGGTAGGAAGATCCTGGCTTTGGCTTGATTGACGCTGGCCAGCCTGATGAGGAGTAGGCAAGATGCCCTATTGCACTGCGCACACTGCTCCAGCACGTTTTGTGCGACGCAAATGGGAAATAGGAAGTGGGCTTCGAGTAGAGTCTAATTTCCTGGCATCGATTTGATCATCTCTGCCAAGAGAAGTAGAGTTTCTACTCTGAAGTGTTCTTGCATTGTTTGGCACAGAAACACAACCAGATGCATTTTCCACCGAGTTCAGAACTGGAGAAGGATAAGGAAAGGTCATAGGACGGTTCCCTTTGTTCTACACAGGGGCAGTGATATGTAACTTTTCCACCAAGTTCTGAACTGGAGAGGAGTGAGGATTGGCCACGGGACGTTTTTCTTTATTCTGCACAGAGGCAGTGGTTGGTGCACTCTCCACCAAGTTCAGAACTGGGAAGGAAGAGGGAGCAGTCATATAACGCTGTCCCTTGATTGGCGCTAAGGCAGCAGTTTGCGCATTCTGAACCAAGTTTAGAACTGGTGGAGAGGCCATAGAGTATTTCTTCTTGCTTTGTGCAGGAGCTATGATTGGTGCACTGGAGGATTTTAGAGTCCAGATGGTGCGTGCCTTGTTCTTGGCAGCAACAGTGCTGGCGCGTTTGGCACCCCCTGCGCCAATCATGGCTTCGTAGGCAGTTTGGTCGACTTTTACGACCAAAGTCTTCTGCGTCATGCAGACCGACGCAACATCGTATTGAGTTGTCACTTTCTCATCGGAGGAGAAAGTCGTCCCCAGAGAGTCGCCATTTTGTTTGCAAAAACAAAAATTTGATTACAAACTAAGAAAGATACAAGAGTACAATTGATTTCTGGGGAAGTACAACTTTAGGAATCTGATCAAAAGATGATCACTTTATCCCTTGGACGATGCGGTGTCGAAGAAAAAAGCCTTTGGAGAGTGCTGCAACAAGTGCTCAGGATATAATGATCATTAGTGATTCTTATGAAGTGATTTAGAACTCTATTTATAGAGTTTAAAGATAACTGCTAAGTAGTTATCCTGATTGGCGCACACTGTAATTGGCACGCCATTCACCCAATTGCGCGAACGGTTAGTTTAACTGCTGTGGACACATGGCATTCTGTGAGAGAGATGCGTTTGGTCGTAGGCAGCATCACGTACACGTTCTTAGAGATTGGTGGCATGCGTGCCACGTCATCTAACTGCTTCTGGATGATTTGATAGAATGGCGCCAACTCACAAATAGCGCCTGGTGCAATTTGATGATTAGCGCCTTCTGCTCCATTCTATAAACAATGATTTCCTTGCGCCAAGTGACAAATAGCGTGAGGCAGCTGTCAGTCATTATGACCAAGTCTGACATGTTGTTAGTCATGATGATGATTGTTTCAGCTTCTCGAGGAAGCTTACCACGTGGCACCAGCGCCACCTAAGACCAGCGCCATCTGATAACCTGCGCCATTTGATAACCAGCGCCATTTGATGACTTGAGATTTTTGGCGCCACTTATGAATGGCGCATGGTAATGCTTATACATTTTGAGCTTCTACAGGAACGTGACAATAACAAATAGTAATAAGATGAACAAGGTCAATTTCCAACATAGTGGCAAGGTTGACGGGTACAAATTAATCACAAAATGACCATCAAGCCAAGAACTTATTTCCTAGTCTCTTAACCACAATATCTTCGATCACTTTTAACTTTTGATTCTACCAACTAATTTTCTCAAAGTTCGAGTCTATATTTTTATTTAAGCCTTGGATCTAAAATCAATTAGTAATAATAATCTTTAACCATTCTAATCCTCGAAAATTGAATTCATCGGTATTCCTTAAAATTCTCAAATTTTAAATGCAAGTGCATTCTTTCCCTAATTTATTTAAAATTTTAGTAATCAACAATTATTCAATAGATCATCTTCCAAATTCTGAATTTGTATATTCAATTTTTATCCTCGAAATTTTAAATTGATAATTTGTCCCTCAAACTCAAATTTTAACAATTCCACTAATTGCAAATTCTTAAATCATATATATATATATATATATATATATATATATATAATATATATAAAATATATATATATATATATATATATATATATATATATATAATATATATATATAATATATATAATATATATATACATATATATATATTCAAAATTTTAAATTCAATCTTCAAGTCACTTTTCTTCTTAAGTCAAATCTCTATTCTCAAATTCTCTTTTATTGTTTAACATTAACCCAATAACCATAAATATTCTTCTAAAAATTTATGAAGTCAAATGCGCTAAAATATCTCAATTTTATTTCACTTGATTGCTTTTCTCAATCACCATCTAAATACTATATCTTTAAAAAAAAATCTAATTTGACTTTTAACACAACTTCTACCTACCTTAAAAATTTTCTAACCACAAGATTATATCTTATAAAAACCTCCTCAAAGTTTTAAATTAATTCCAATCTCCTCTCTCTCAAGTTTGTAAATTCATAAATACTTCTCCAATCATTTTAATCATTAATTCACCACCAATAAATCACATTGCTCCTTAAGGACGTCTACCCACCTTACTACCCATCAAACACATGCTGCCATAAAATTTTATAATCTTTGTCCACTAATTACAAAATTTTAATACCTCTATATACCTATGGCATATGACATCCCTAATCCCTCATAGTTATCAAGCAACCCAAATTTATAATAAGCAAACAAACTTACGCAATTTCCTAAGGAATACTGATAAATTCTATAAAGTACGATCATTCGTCACTCTAAAAAAGGAAGGGACAAGAAGCAATGGCACGTGAAAGCAAAAAGAAAATAGTTGAGTGCAAATACAAAGTTCAAGAACGATAGAGAAATTCTAAAAGAATTGTTAAGGCAATTGTGGATTGAGAATCCTAAGAGTCTAATCATATTTGCAGGCTTGCTCGGTACAGTAACGTAACCGAAACGACTAACTCGACATGCATGGATCACCAAAAAAATGTAACAACCCAGTTCCAAAATAGGTAGGACTAGGAATAGGTATACATGTCAGCTACGTGTCAAGTGGACTCCAGCCCAGCTCGAATACGTATAAGTTGTACAGTAATGACCAACTATCTTCACAAATCAACGGAATGGATAATATAGTCACAATCCATGGTAATATAGAATACAAAAATGAACAATATATATCATGGTGTGCACCCCATGCTACGCTTGTCCGAATAGACTCGAAAAGAATAATAAGAGTCTACAAATACTAGGCTAACAAGCAGAATGCAAGTAATGAAGATAAATATGTAGTCACAAGAGATACCTGAATCAGAAATAGTCACACTGTCACGATCAGCAAACTAACTTCGCTCAGTCGACTACCTAGAGAGATCACCAGGTCCTCAGGGGACATATCAAGATACATAATACACAAGCCTACTATGACAATAAATAACATGCATGAAAAGATAGAAGACTATACAAGAATTAAAGAACTGAAGAAGACACAGTACAAGAACAAAAATGTAAAGAATGTGGCTTGCCATCGAGAATCGTGCTAATAAACGTGACTACAAGTAAATTGGAATAATCGTAACTCGATGGGAACTCACAGTCCTATAGTAAGTAGGCCGATGGGCACTCCCTCACTATAATAAGTCTCATTCGCACTCGATAGGAACTCACGAACGAGTGGTCAAGTATAGTCAACGCTTAATAATAACATCCTCGCCTAGAACTACTAGTCAAGTCAAAACCAAGTCATATCATGTCAAGTCCAAGTCAAGTCATGTCCAAGTAGCAGAAATACATGATCAAGTCAAGTCCATGTCAAGCCATGTAAGTCGCATAATATGCTCAAGTAATACAAAAGTTCAACAAACGAGAGCTATCAAGATTCTAATAAAAGCAAAGTGAAACATGTGAGACAACAAATATATGAAAGCAAGTAAGGGTACAAGTGTCGTGATACGTGCATAATGAGCAGATGGTAACAGTAGAAGTATATGGCAACCAAGTAAATAGGAACAAAGGAAGGATAAGCATGCATATTATATTGTACAGGTTAGCAATATATACTTGCATGTATTTCCCAAGGGTGCGTACAACGGTCCAACCCTTGTATCCTCGGTCACACCGTCACGAATCCCTAATGAATAAATAAACTATCAATCAGTGACATGTCGATGTCATGCACACACTATATATATCCATACCATATATAGTCCCACTAATCATATCCTAACTAGACTAGTACATAAACCATATAAATAACCATATCTACTATATATAGTATCATGTCACCACGATGAAATAATATTTTTACAAAATAAAAATATAAAATTTTAATTCTGGGATATTTATTAAAAATATAAATAGATAATATTTATAAGAAAACAAGTATCCAAGTAATATATCTAACTAGTAGCACATTATCACCAACTTGTCGATCCGATTGGACACAAAAGTAAATAGAAAAATATAGATTTTTAATTCTGAAATAAATTATAAAATATTTGAAAAATATAATTTATATCAAAAAGTGCATGACATGTATTATAGAAAAATACTAAGTTTAGAGCACAAAATAATACTAGTTAATTAGTCACAATTCTATAGGTGACATGCTACTCAAATAAAATACCATTTTTTATATAATAAGAATATAATTATGGAATAATATTAGAAAATAATTTAAAGTATGATTTATATACAATTTTTACACAAAAAGACAATATCTAGTGGCTGAATCCAACTAGCCGCACAAGGTTGCAATTTCTTGGGCTATTCGGAAAGATATAATTATACAAAAATATTAATTTAATATTCTAAAATAATATATTCAAAATAATAATTTACAGAAATTAATTCATAAGTTTTTATGACTTAAAATACCAAAAATCATACGACAATTGGTTGCACAACAACGAGCACAACAACGACGGAGATAAATGGATTTCGGTGACAAAATAGCGAAGTTATGACCATAATCTATGCAAAACTCACAAAGTAATTTAAGGAAATGAATGATAGGTTAAAGAGGAATGTTAAGGTGCTCAACAAGGGTTCCAAAGTCGTCGTATGGCTTCGCAAAGGGTCGTAGACAACAGCTATGTCTAGCGCGATTCAGCTTGGACACCCTATCGCAAAACTTGCGCCACGGACAAACCGTTGTGATCCACGAGCCGCGACTTTGAGGAAAGTTAGGGGACACGTAATAGAACATATTGGAGTTTGTTTCATGTAAAAATATCAATAAAAGTAGATGAAACCCATGTGCAAAGTCAACCAACTTGCTGGTTAGGAATTTCCGTTACGATTGGAAATAACCTTCAAGTTCGGCCCTCAAATGACCAAACGAGTAGACAAAAATCCTCCGAGACTTGATAGGGATGAAGAGGGGTCACTTAGAGTCATCGTGGAGGTTGTTGCGTGACAAACGGAGGTCACAAGTCGTCGAAAACAATCGTGCACCGAAATTGGTTCAGCCTGGACCAACCTTCGTGTAATGCATGTTGCGGAGAAATGGAGTGGAACCACGTGCCGTGCTTCTTGGAGATGGAAGATGACATGTAGAAGTAAGCTTTAGAATTGGTTTAACATCAAAAAAATTGATAAAAAAAATAGGAAAACAAGCTCACAAGGTCACCATATCTGCTTTGTACATAGATTCGAATTCGGCCAACTTCGGGTGATTTTGTGGCCTTGTGTCGACCAAAGTAGGGGCTGTGGAGCCTTGAAAAGGTGCTAGGATGGAGGAGGAAGGTCTTGGGGAGGTCGAGGAGTTGGTGTAAGGGATTGAAAGCTTGGAGGTTGGCGAACAGAAGAAGGAAACCGAAATCAAAACCGTACGGTTTGTGAAAGGTTCAGAAATTATAGGAGAGGGGTTCTTTTTTTTTGTATATATAAAATATATATATATATGAAAATATCAAGGGAAAGGAGTTTAAGTGAAGTAGAGAAGGTTTGGAGATTTTAGGATTTGTTTTTAATTAAAAAGGAAAGGTATAGATTGAGTGAGATTTGTTATTTCCAAATAACCCCTCTCAATCTCCATAATGCATATTTGCATTTTCCTCTATAGGTGGTTGTAAAATATTAATAAAAATTAATTAATAGTGGTCCCATTAGGCTAGGGCAACCTAGAATAGGCTCTACCTTTTCTAGTTGTGTTAGTTTCGGGTGGTACGGCTCGTTGGGTTTAATTAGGTTCCGAAAGTCTATAAAATGGGTCTTGTGTTCCCTTTGAAAATAAGTAGCACACGGAAACTCAATTGAGTGGGACACTATTAACATGTGTTTAGTAGGCTCATAATAGGTCAAAACTATATATTAAATCGAAAAGTTTTCGGATTTGGGTCTCAAATTCCAATTGGAAAATATATCGATATTATGGTAAAGGGAAAAATGCTATTTTGTTCCGAAAGTTGTACAAAAAAATGTAGTACAAGAAAACATGTTCAAGTGTGACATGATATGCCTAAACGAAGGTGGACTTGTCTAGAACACGAATATAAAATTGGTTTCGAAGAATTGGCCAATGTTGTGCTTCAAAATCAAAGCTACCATAAAGTATATATACAGTCATAATTAAAATTAAAATATTACTTAATAATAAATAATCATATTAAATAAATAAAAATACTAAAAAATAAATCCCAAAAATCATAGGCCTTACAAGGTGCCCCAGCGACCGTTCGAGAAACTAAACCTTATTCAAGTTATCCACGATCATGCATGCATATGCAACTTAGCTATAAAAACATAACATGCATGATAACAAAAAACTCAGAATAACTATGCAATCACATTCACGTTTCCACTACCACATTCTTCAAGCCATCACTCACATTTCCATTCTTCCCAACCCAGGAATTTCTCAATGATCCCAAGTATTTTCTATATTTCCTTTTCACTAAAATAACAATAACGTTCCATAAGATAACCTAACAATAATATTGTATTCCACCTGATAACATAACAACAACACTATATTCTATATGATAATATAATAACAACACTATACTCCACATGTCTATAACAACAGTTCAATATATTATGTATCTATAACAAGTTAACAATAATGAAATACTATCTTTTATCTTGGTTCTTTTTTACTTAGTATTAACAATCGCATGGCATATAGGAACATTGAATAATAAACTTTTTTTATTAAGTGTCAAGGTAAAGGAAGGAAGGATCAAAACTACCCACCATGATGAATAGCCCATCTGTTCCGACCGAGCAGATACCGAATAATTTATCATAGAGATGATTTGATGAGATGCACAATCTTCTTAATTGGTAAAATATACAAATGAGTCATGCTCCATAAACCAACTAATCCGACCAAATTAATCAAGTCTACATCACTGCTCAAATCCTACAATTTCTCATACAACTTAAATCCAACCAGCCTACACAAACCATAAAGCCAAAACATTGCCTTCGCATGAATCCAAGTCCAACCAGGTCCTTCGAGCCAAGAAATCAGGTCCTTTGAGCCAACAAACCAGCCCAATACACCGTACAGAGCGGGGCATTGTAGATAGTTACTTGATTGGTTATGGATTGATGATTTAGCATAAATACGTGGCTTAACTCGACTTGACTCAACTTATGTAGTATCATTGGGCGGGAAGAACAGTTACTAGATGTGGGGCTACTGTATACACTTTTCTTCTAGATCATGAACATGCACCAAGCTACGATCGAGAGTTACTACATAGACTAGGAACTCGCACCGAGTTACATTGCTATAGGACCGGGAATACGCACCGAGCTACATTACCTTTCTATCCTTGCCAGTCAGGCCACATCTAAAAACAAGGTTCTTGATTGCATAGATATAATTATACATATATTTCTTGTTATTAGTTTTGTATATTATTATTATTTTTGATACAACATGTTTCTATATATCTTGCTCTATCCCTCTAAGGATCTGGTTCCTTTTCAGGCCTAGAAGATATGATTTACCCGGAAATTTATGAACCAGAACCGAACTTGGGAGCACCTTCTAAGGATTTGGTGGTTTTCCCAGTAGAGTACCCGTGAGATTGGATAGGATTTTGTTCTGGGATGCAAGTATCATTATCGAGCTAGAGATACATGTATCTAGTTATCTTAATTTTCAGTATTCATTTCTAGTCTACTGGCATTGGATTTGTCTCCACCGGACTGATCACATTCTTGTTATAATTGTTATTCAGTAGATTTACTTTCAGCATTAGATTTATGTATATTGTTTAGTTTCATCATTATTATTCATGTGGATGAGATCTAGATATTTACATGATACATATTGTTGCAATTTATGGATTGCAGTTCATATTAGATAACGAAGTATGTTTCGATGGGTCCATTAAATTGGGATGTCCTTCAGAGTCGTATTAGTTGGACATTGTCACACGGATCGGTCCCACGTATATTGGTACTGAGACGTGACAAAGATATAGAAAATCTTTGAAAATTCTATGAGATAAAAAAATGTTGGCCTTAAAAATAACTTAGAAATATAAAAAGATCACTAATAAAAATCTAAATGTGTCACATGATTACTTTGATTGGTTTAGTCGAGTTGGTTATACTACTTACTAGTGCATTTCGTGTACTGCCCACCTTTATTACAGGTGCGAGAGACGTGACCAGAGCACCAAGGACTTATATTTCGTTTCGAATTTTGAAGCATTTACTTATGAAGGTGTTATGTTTATCATAATATTTGGTCATAATGTATGAAAACTTTATTGGAACGATTTTCTGGAATGTAATAATTGATGATAGGATTTTATGATTCAAGTTCTATTCCGCTACCTATTATTATTATTATTATTTAACTATTCTATTCTAATTGAACTTCAATCATCTGCTTAAATCCCGTTGTTGTCTTTGATTTCGAAATTTGTGAAATATCGACCTTGTATAAATGAATTTAGATTTGTACGATCGCTCGTCATATCTTGAGATTAGACTTTGATCTCGGGCGTGAGAAAAAAGAAATGTAATATTCCCTTACCTTTTCATGAGTGGATCAATAATATTGTCATAGTCTATTGGAATGTGATGCTTACAAGAATTTCATATTTCTGAGAATGTTGAAGGACTTTATGCAAAATACAAGAATCTCAAATTTCTAATTAATATTCCTTATATACCAAACCCATATTATATACCACCCAAGTTATCCAATCTTATAAAGTATATTTGGCAACCAAAAACTATTAAAAATTTGGAATTTTGATCTTTATGACTTAAAACTTCTTAAAATCAAAAAGACCTTAAACAAGAAAATAATAAGTACAAGAACTCACGTTTCTTTCTTGAGAAGAAGCATTCTCATTTCAAACTCTCAAAATGTAACCAATTTATACTGATGTTAACCACTATCAGCTATAAGGGCAACAAAATTAACTTAAAAACAAGCTAGGAACGGAGACATTTTTTAATAAACGAAAGCCTGAGTCGGATCTCAAGCTGCGATACCTGACAACAGATAGCGTCACCTTCTTCTTTCCTCCTGAGCCCAACATTCATCTGCGATAAGTGGAGACAAACCTAATTTCTTCGACTTAGTCTTTTAATTAATGCGGACCCTCGTCCTTCACTTCACTCAAAGAGAAGTGATTCAATTCATTACAATCAAAAGTAGATCGAATTCCCCGTGCCCATCCTTGAAATCCAAAAAAAAAAAGTAAAGTAGGTCGAATTCCCCATGTTCATCCTTGAAATCCAAAAAAAAAATTGAACTATTGAATAGTTTGATTCATAAGACAAGTACCCTATTCGGTAGCCTCTTTAATTTCTGATTTTGCATGTGAAAAGTCCTTGCATTAGTATGAGTTTGTTGGCCATGTAAGGGTAGTCCACTAAATTATATTTGAAATTATTAATATTGATGTGTAAAAGTATTTAGGGGTCGGTTGGTACGCACAATATTATAAAGTCGGGAACTCACATTTATAGGAATCAAATTCATGGAAAATTTATACTCCCATGTTTGGTGTAACATATGGTATTTCCAAAATAAATATAAATTATTTAAAAGTTGGACATTCTTGATTTATTTTAGATTGAATTTATTAAATTGTTTTTGTAAATAAATTATGTTACAATATAGTTGGTTAAGACACTTCATTATGAGTAGGCCCAAATTCTCGACTCATTAGATGCATTGTTTTATAGTTTTTTAAATTATGCTTATATGAAGTCATCGAATGCATTATTTTATACTTTCTGAAATTATATTTATTTGAATTAGCTAGGCAAGGATCCTATGCGTCTTGGACATGACCTACCGGATTTGACCCGTCTATATCAAACCAACTGGACCTGATACCACGGCCTGATACCACTGGGACCTAATATGGACCTGACCAACCTAACTTGACCCAGACTCGAACCAATTGGGATCTTAACCCAACTCGAACTTGATGACGTTTTCTCGACATGATTAACCCAAACATGAACAAACACTATTTATTTCTATAGAAAATATGAATATTCACCATTTTCAAAGAGAATAGCTTTTCCACGAATGTGGAAAAATAGAATTCCACAAAATTATGTCTGGGAAAAATAAAATTTCCGAAAATTGGATATGTCCGAATTTTTTTATAAGATGAATAAGAGGTAGTCAATCATTTACCAATCTTTTAGTTTTGAGGAATTTTTTTTTACCTTACTATCTTATTTTCAAAATTTTCTTTTTACCTTGAGCATGAGAACAAAATGCCCACCTACATTTCGGGGTGCAACTTGGACGGTTGGGTCGGGCTTGATGTCAACCCAAGCCCAACCCAATAAATCATAAGCCTAGCCCTAGTCCAAGTCCGACCCGACCTCGGGTTCAACATATGAAGGGCAAGACCAATCCAGGAGGATCGGGTTGGGCTCAGGTTGGCCAGGTCCATCGGGTTTAGCAGACTCTAATATAATATTTAAATAATTTTAAGCAAAAGTAATATTAAACAAATAATCAAATTAGGGCTGGGCAATATGGTTCCAGGACCCGCAGTTCCGACCCGACCCGAACCGTAAAATGTCTACACAAGACGGTTCCTAAAATTTGGAATGTAAACGGGACGAAACGGGCTGGAGCAGGTCGTGTGACACGGGTCGGGGCGGGTCCTATTTTCAAATTAAACGGGGCCCGGGCCCAACCCGTTTCTAAGGGTATGTACCTTTTTATCATTTTTTGGATTTTTTGTTATTATAGTCTATAAATAATAGAACATGTTATTGTTTAGTATGTAGGAACGAGATGTAAAGTGTTATACTCTAGAGGGGGTGAATAGAGTAGGCAGTGGAAAATTAGTCATTAAAAATTGTTAGTAGCAAGATCACATAAATATATCACAGATATGGAAATGTAAAAGTAGAGAGCAGAGAGCAAACGCAAATACAAGAATGTATACTGGTTTTCCTCTTGTGAGGACTAATCCAGTCGGAAGAACTCCAGCTTCCAGTTGAAATCCACAATGGAAAAACGCAAGTTTTTATGCGAAGTCCTTGCAACTTCTACAACGCGAGCTTTGATCCGAAGCACTCGACCAACTTCAATTGTGAAGTGCCTATCTTCAATCAAGCCTCTAATTACAATCACTCTGAAACTTCTAGACCGTACCGTACTGACAAATCGACTAGAGGATTGTAACTGGCTTAGGATTTAAAAATGAAAGCTTAGAAGGCTTTGGAAGACCGTAGTAGGCTTAGAGAGAAGAGAAGAGAGAATGAATTGGTGTGTTGAAATGGTAGAAATTTTTCTCTATTTATAGGTTTTCCAAAGGGAGAATTCAAACAGAATTCGGTCAGAATTCTTTGAGAGAATCTCGGCAGATAGCCGTTGCATCCGTAAATACGGGGAGACTGGGTTTAAAAGCCAACGTTCACTAGCCGAACTCTGGCTGAATTCGGATCGAACTCGGTCTGAATTTTGTTGGTCCAGAATTGGTTTGGTTAGGGTTTTACAAATCGAATTTTAGGCTTTTTGAGAAGTCAAGCAGTTAGGAAGTAGTTTGGGCTTTTGTAAGTGGGTTTATTTTTGAAAACGTTTTTGGGTAGCCTATTTGCCAGTACGACTCAGTGTACATTATATTTCTAGACTCAGTAAATTGTAAAAAATACATTGATAATGAAAATACAGACTCAATGGCAAAACGGCTCCAAGTCTTGAACGGTAGTAGTAGCAGTTTGAGCAGATCGTCCAAGTAGTCTTTATGTCGAGACAGGGTTAGATCAATTTTTAAAATCAGGTTTGACCATGACTAATAGGCCAACAATCTCTCCTATTTTGATAATTGACAAACCTTGACCGATATAACATCTTGATCTTGATTTGACCCAAAAATATCAAAATTTAGTAAGGTACTATTCTGTATTGTCTCCTCTTGGTAGAAATTGTCCTAAAAAGATGTTAGATCCTTTTATCCCCCGTTGTCACTTAGAAAAATAATTGTAAAGAGAGAAGCTCCCCCGCAGTTCGTGCATAAGAGACGAACGTTGAAGAAAGGCAGAGATAATATAAAGAAATAACATAAAGTTCACAGGAAGTTTTATGAAAGAAGCATCAGCTAAAATATAGTGCTAAGCATAAAACGCATAAGTGCATACCAAAAAGAAATAATACACACTAAATAAAAGAAAATGCATACCACTAAGAGTTTGAATACATCAACTCAGCATCTCAGAAACAGTCACAGAAGTAAAAAAAAAAAAAAAAAAACTACTATCTTGGAATGTTGGAGCATTTCCAAGAACATATAGACATAAAGTAGAGTCTAATCAGAAAACATATAGACAAAATACAGTAACGTCTAGATCAAATCCTCAGCTGCTAAACATAAGTTCTCTTCTCTCTCTTGGGGGGTCAATGGTTCGAGTATTATAGCAACACACAATTTTTTTCTACCGGTGTCAAAAAAAATTATTTACCCAAACCGTAACCCTAAATCAAATGGGAGGAGAAAAAGACAACAACCTTCGGTTCCTCCTTTTCGTAGAGTTTGAATACATCAACTCAGCATCTCAGAAACAGTCATAGAAGTAAAAAAAAAAATACTACTATCTTGGAATGTCGGAGCATTTCCAAGAACATATAGACATAAAGTAGAGATAATATAAAGAAATAACATAAAGTTCACAGGCAGTTTTATGAAAGAAGCATCAGCTAAAATATAGTGCTAAGCATAAAACGCAGAAGTGCATACCAAAAAGAAATAATACACACTAAATAAAAGAAAATGCATACTACTAAGAGTTTGAATACATCAACTCAGCATCTCAGAAACAGTCACAAAAGTAAAAAAAAAAAATACTACTATCTTGGAATGTCGGAGCATTTTCAAGAACATATAGACATAAAGTAGAGTCTAATCATAAAACATCTAGACAAAATGTAGTAACGTCTAGATCAAATCCTCAGCTGCTAAACAGAGTCATCATCAACACGATCAGCATCGCCACCATGTCCAGAAGGACCAACTCCAGAAGTGCCATCTCCATGAGATAGATGTGGAGTAGCACCAGAACCACGGTACCAGTCACAAGCATTCCCGGGCTCAAAGAAGTTATGAACCGCCTCATCATCATAGCGGTAGTCGGATACAGTTGGATCTCGTGGAAGAGAACTGGCATGCTGACCAGTCTGGGCAAAACGCAGATCCGTAAAGGAGTTTGCAAGAGCCTGAAATCGACTAGCATTTCGGAACTCACGTTCCCTCAATGTGTCAGTAACAAACGCTCGCAAAGAGTTGTGCTCATCCAGCTGAGCACATCGCATATCAAATAAGTGTTGGTGGAGACCCTCAAAAGTTATAGGGTAATCTTGAGGTGGAGGAGGTGGTGCAGTATGAGGAGCAGAAGGGACAGCTGCGCTGCGACGAGAGAGCTGAAGATACTTGGGCTCTGAGTCACGAGCACAAGAAGATAAATCAATCTCAAAGTGCTGGAAGATGATAGGAAAGACTATCGCATAGACAAGGTTTCTGTTCCTCTCGCAACATCTACCCATCATCTGGATAATCGTCTGAGGGACCGAAAATGGAATTCCATTACGAATATGATAAAGTGCAGACATTTCAAGAGTGGTAACATCGTCTTTGGAAGTGAATTTTGGCAGAATAGTGGAATAGATAATGCGATGTAACTCATAAAAGAATAAGTTCAAACGAGCAGCTTTGAACTTTTCGGGATGGATATGATCAAGAGCACAGAGTTCATTTTTAAAACTATTTAAAGTCATGTCTCCTGGAAATTCAAATTCAGTGATATCGTCTAGCAGAGCACCTACATTTGGAATGTTTAGGATTTTCGCTAAGTCGGCATCATTGAATTGAATATCAATGCTTGCGACACGGCTCTTAACAGTAAAAGTGTCATCGACTAAGGTAAAGTTGCAGTAAAATAGCCGAATAGCATTAGTAGCAATGGGAAAAGAATGAGTGACAAGGTTGTGCAATCCCAATGCTTCAAAAAAAGTTTTGTGTGACGGAAAGATCGTCCACTTAATCGGTGCGCCGGGACATATGTTGCGAATTGAAAAATCTGCATACCATAATAATGATTGCTCAAGAGTTTCGAAGAAAAACTCGTTGAATGCCCTATCGTCCATTTGGACGGGCGAAAAGAGAGATCCTTGAAGAGGATCCGAAGAGGAGGCTTCTTCACTAGCCACCGTCTTCTTTTCCTTGAAGGGATTATTAATTCTACGCATGATTTCTAAGAAAATATGGAATTTCTAAAAAATTGAAATAGAGATATGGATGAGATTATACCTTCTATAATCAAGTATGTAGAAGAGAATGAGATTCCATGCACAAATCCAAAGTTTGGAAGGAAAACTCCAAAGGAATAGGGATGAATCAATGGTGGAAGAACTAGGGTTTGGTGGCTCTTTCGTACGGCTGTTGCTCTGTTTGAAGGAGGAAGGAGATGAATAGAAAGGGGGCCACTTCAGTTCTAACTTAAAATACCCGACACCAACAGAACTCGGGCCGAATTCGTTGCGAGTTTGCCTGCATTTCTATTGAGGTATTTTGCACAGAAATAAATGCCACTTTTATACTCATCATTCTTTTTTCGATTATTTAATTCCAAGTTTAGTAATTTTAAATTTTAATTAATATAATTAATATTCTTTTACGAATTAAATTTTTTTTACGTAGCGACTGTCTCAGATTAGTTGTAGGAGTACTGTCCCAGCTAACAGAGGTTCACAGGGAAACGCTTAAATACCGTTTCATTTTAGCCGTAGCCGTGGTGACAGACAGAACCTTTGTAGGCTTGTCTCGAAAACAGTTTTTGCATAATAAAAATTAATTAATAAAATAAAATTAATTAATATTATTGACATCTAAAATTCCTAATTCTCGACGTAAATAATTGAAACGATCTTCCGCTAAAGGTTTTGTAAAGATGTCAGCCAATTGTTTCTATGTGTCTACATATTCTAGGTTTATATCTCCATTTGTTTGATGGTCTCTAAGAAAATGATGTCGAATCTCAATATGCTTAGTGTGAAACTGACATACAGGATTCTTAGTCAAATTGATAGTACTAGTGTTGTCACAGAAAATGGGTATGTGTGTAATGTAAACCAAAGTCTTCTAAAATTTGCTTCATCCACAAAATTTGTGCACAACAACATACTGCGGCGATATACTCAGCCTCAGTAGTTGATAATGCAACATAATTTTGCTTCTTGCTAAACCAGGAGACTAGTGCCTTACCTAGGAAATGACACGTGCCGCTAGTACTTTTTATATCTACTTTGCATCCAGCAAAATCAGCATCCGAATAACCAATTAGGTCAAAGGACGTGATTTTGGGATACCATAAGCCGACAGAAGAAGTATCTTTAAAGTATCGAAAGATACGCTTAACTGCGCACAGATGTGATTCTTTAGGGTTAGCTTGAAAACATGCACACAAGCAAACACTAAATATTATAGCAGGACGACTAGCAGTTAAATAAAGTAAACTATCAATCATACCTCGATACTTATGTATGTCGACAGGTTTGTCTTGTTCATCTACATCAAGTTTGGTTGAAGTTGTCATTGGAGTGCCAAGAGATTTGACGACTTCCAAATCGAACTTCTTTAGCAAATCTTTTGTGTACTTGGCTTGATTGATGAATGTCCCATTGTTGGTTTATTTGATTTGTAATCCAATGAAGAATTTGAGTTCTCCCATCATGCTCATCTCAAACTCATTCTGCATACACTTGAAAAATTCTTGACAAAGAGACTCATTAGTAGATCCAAAAATAATATCGTCAACATAAATTTGAATTAAAAGAATATTTTCTTTTAAAGATTTTATAAAAAGTGTAGTGTCAACCTTGTCTTTTGAAAAACCGTTATCAATTAGAAAAGAGCTTAAACGATCTTACCAAGCACGAGGGACTTGTTTCAGTCCGTATAAGGCTTTCTTCAACTTGAAGACATAGTCAGGGTTTTTGAAATCAACAAATCCTGAAGGTTGAGCTACATAAACTTCTTCTTTTATAAAGCCGTTAAGAAATGCACTTTTTACGTCCATTTGAAAAAGTTTAAAATTATGAAAACATACAAATGCACATAACATGCGAATGAATTCTAATCTCGCAACTGGGACATAGGTCTCATCGTAGTCAATACCTTCCTATTGGTTGTATCCTTGAGCTACGAGTCGGACCTTGTTACGAGTGACTAAACCATTGTCATTCAATTTATTTCGGAATATCCAGCGGGTGCCAATGATCGGATGATCAATAGTCTTGTGAACAAGTTTCCAAACTTGATTCCATTCAAATTGGTTTAATTCCTCTTGCATAACATCTAACCAATAATTTTTGCTACATGTTTCTTCAATAGTTTTGGGTTCTATCTGTGAAATAAATGCAACACAAGAAGCTATATCTATGACAGATGAACGAGTACTTACACCCTTGATAATATCACCTATTACCAAGTCCTTGGGATGGTCGGCCATAAACTTTATTCTTTTTGGCAGACACTCAAGGTAGCTGGTTCCGGTTTCTGGTTCTGCAGATGCTTTACTCGGTGTACTGATGTCTTCATCATCATCGTAAATCGTCTGTTGATTTATTTCGTCGAAGGTGACATTCATTGATTCTTCGATGATCATAGTCCTTTTGTTAAAGACTCGATACCCTTTGCTTTTGGCAACATAACCAAAGTGGTTCTAGTGACCACACTTATGTTGGTACAATTGCTTGGAAGATAACATGTTCCATGGTTCTATTTGATATGAGAAGCTTCGCTTGCACTAAGAGGCAAAGACTTTGGTATCCAAAACTTGGATCCACATTTGTTAGCTTTTGGAACCCATTTACACAAGTTCATATCAACAAGTTTTCTAGTCTGACATTGATTAGAAATGTGTCCTTTCATACCGCAATAATGACAAAAACTATTAACATTAGTGCTTTGTTCAGCAGTATAAGAACGTGTAGTGGTGTGATATGATGTGCGTGGATACTTATAATAGAAAACATGATGATGTGTAGCATTTGGTTTGCGTGCTTTCTTTGATCATGTCCTATCATGTGCATGATGTGTCATAAGACAGAACTTTGATTGGGTAGTAGGTAGTACCTGTTTTCCTAATCTAATCTCTAATTTTTTAGAGATATCACATGCCTCATCATATTTAGCAATAAGAGAATCAATACTACATGAAACAATAGAATACTTCTTCTTTTCTGATTCTAATTCATCCTTAAGTTTAGCATTTTCTTGAGTGATTTTCTCAATGCATTCAAGTGCCTCATACAATCTGAACTCAAGTGTGAAAATCTTAGTAGAGTTATCAGAAGTAGAAGTGTTTCTAGCATCATTCAATAAGCAAGTAAGCTTTTCATTCTCACACTTATAGGATAGTATATCCTTCCTATCTTGTTTATACTTATCTAATACTTTCTTGTGTTCTTTCAATATATCACTGAAAGCATTAGATAACTCATCATCAGAAAATTTATTCTCTTCAAGAAGAGGATTATTTTGTACCTTGTTGGGTAATGTCATTAAACATAAATTTGTAGCTTGACGAGGGCTTTCTTCTTCTTCAAAGTCGCTTGCCTCACTTTCACACCATATGCTCGTGCTAGCGTACTTGTGAGACGATAATCTTCCTTCGTTTGATCGTTCGTAGCGATTCTCCTCTTTAGTAGTAGTAGGGCAATATTCCATTATGCGGCCTGATCTTCTACAGTTATGGCATACAATCTCTTCTTCATATAAGGGATTATGTTGTACCTTAAGTCCTGATGCCATCATACACACATTTTCATCATTATGAAGACTATCCTCCTCTCTGGAGTCGCTAGCTTTACTTTCGTACCTGCGCTCATAAGTAGCTTTAAGAAGTTTTCAGATTCTATGAGATGTTGTGCAAGTAGTAATAAGATTGAATACATTTATATCTATAGCATAATAAAAAGCATGCATTGCTTTTGCATCAAGGCAAGCTAACTTCTTCTCTTCCTCCGTGTAACTATAATAAGGCTTGTTCATTATAGAGGAAGTGAGAATAGAGGTGATAGTAGGCTTTTTGTAGCCACTGATAACAATTGACCAGAGCTCAAAATCTAGAGACTTCAGGTAGAAGCTCATCCGTGTTTTCCAGTATGTGTAGTTGGTACCATCAAACAGTGGAGGCCTGTTTGTGGCTTGACCTTCACTTGTGAATTTCACAGTTGCCATATGTGATATAGTGATCGTATGTAACAACAGTTATATATTGAGAGAATAATAACAATGTTACCTTTTTTTACCTGTATAACCCGTTTTGATACTAATTGTAGGAACGAGATGTAAAATGTTATACACTAGAGGGGGTGAATAGAATAGGCAGCGAAAAATTAGCTATTAAAAATTGTTAGTAGCAAGATCATAGAAATATATCACAGATATAAAAATGTAAAAGTAGAGAGCAGAGAGCAAACGCAAACACAAGGATGTATACTGATTTTTCTCTTGTGAGGACTATTTTAATCGGAAGAACTCCAGCTTCCAGTTGAAATCCACTATGAAAAAACGCAAGTTTTCATGCGAAGTCCTTGCAACTTCTACAACGCGAGCTTTGATTCGAAGCACTCGACCAACTTCAATTGTGAAGTGTCTATCTTCAATCAAGCCTCTGATTATAATCACTCTGAAACTTCTAGACCGTACCGTCCTGGCAAATCGACTAGAGGATTGAAACTGGCTTGGGATTTAAAAATGAAAGCTTAGAAGGCTTTGGAAGACCGTAGTAGGCTTAGAGAGAAGAGAAGAGAGAATGATTTGGTGTGTTGAAATGGTAGAAATTCTTCTCTATTTATACGTTTTCCAAAGGGAGAATTCTGGCAGAATTCGGACATAATTCTTTGAGAGAATCTCGGCAGATAGTCGTTGCATCCGTAACTGCGGGGAGACTGAGTGTAAAAGCCAACGTTCACTAGCCGAATTCGGGTCGAACTCGGTCCGAATTCTGTTGGTCCAAAATTGGTTTGGTTAGGGTTTTGCAAATCGGGTTTTTGGCTTTTTGAGAAGTCAAGCAGTTATGAAGTAGTTTGGGCTTTTGTAAGTGGATTTGTTTTAAAAAACAAAAGGTATTTTTGAAAACATTTTTTGATAGCCTATTTGCCAGTATGACTCGGTGTACATTGTATTTCTAGACTCAATAAATTGTAAAAAAAAATATTGATAATAAAAATACAGACTCAATGGCAAAACAGTTCCAAGTCTTGAACGGTAGCAGTAGCAGTTTGAGCAGATCGTCCAAGTAGCCCTTATATCGAGACATGATTAGATCAATTATTAAAATCAGATTTGACCATGACCAATGAACCAACATAGTAAACAATTCTTGAAATTTAGAAAGGCATTAGACATGTTTTATTCTTATAGATAATAGAACATATGTAACTGTTTACTAATCTAGAATTCTTTTTTTTTAAAAATTACCCGCTGGTCGGACCGATTCAGACCCATTTCAAACGGGTCAAGTCCTGTTCGGTTCCAATATTTTTTGGATCCACCCCCCAAGTAACGGGTCTTGGGTCCATCAAATTTGGCCCCGGCCCGATCTGTACCCAGCCCTAAATCAAATAGCAAACAAGCCTCGATCATTATAAAATAGAAACTAAAATGAGATTTAGGATTTAAACTTTTTATTTAAGAAGTATATATATATATATATATATATATATATATATATATATATCCGAACCCTATATATATATATATATATATATATATATATATATATATATATATATATATATATATATATATATATATATATATCCGAACCCAATCCGATTTTTGATCGGGTTCAAATATTTTAACCCAAGCCTGAACTCAAGTATCTTCAACCCTAACCCAACTCATTAACGGGTTTACCCGATCGAGCTCGAATTTAGCCTGTCTGAGTTGCACCACTACCTAAATTCCAACCACAACAGAAAATCGGTAAATGAACCATTCAACCTTTGATGTAGGCGTGTGCATCGTTCGGTGGTCGACCTATTTGGTCACAAGCGAAGTCGAACCGAAGTGAATCGATTTGAAAATAATTACAGTCGAACCAAACCAACAATTGGTCGGTTCGTTTTTAAACCGACCGACTTGGTTCGGTTTGGATCGGTTCGGCGGATCGGTTTTGATCATACAAAATTTTCAAGTATATAAAAGTGTTTCACAAAGTAAAGTCACACAAAAATAAATCCTAACCATCTCTTGTCTGCAAGATGTTTATATGAGATACCAAAGTGGACAGTAATCTTCTAAGTAAATCACTTGCACAATAATTTTCTTCCATAAACCCAAAATGATTCTCGAAAATAAACCATAATCCTAATTTAATAGATTTATGAATTGGAGATGGAAAATAAGCATATGATACTCGCCGACAGACCTGGAGCGGTCACTCCAGGTAACATACGTTTACACTGTTAGAAAGAGAGAGTTAGAGATTTTAGAATACGAACAATCGCATTCCAAAGTCCAATGACTCCAAACCTTGAGATGGATAAGTTGGACCAGATATAACATAATTTTATACTATTACTAACTTGGTTCAGTTTAGTTCGGTTTAAGTGATTTTGGAAAGACCAAACCGTAAATCGAACCAAATCGGTCGATCTTTAAATGGTCCAGTCAAACCAATCAACCAGACCATTGGTTCGGTTAAAAACCGACCGATTCAATTTGGTTTGGTTCCATTTGGTCGGTTTAGTCCAAATATGCACACCCCTACTTTGATGAGAGGAACAACCGGGAAAGATTGAGCCATATAGAACAAAATATAGGAGGGGTTTTCTTATTTATTTTTTGAACTTCAAGATAGAGAGAATAACCAACTCCAAGCAATAGTTCAGTACAAAAGATTAACTTGAAGATGCCAATATTTGGTTGAAGCAACATGCACAAAGTTCCGTAATGCCAGATATCTCAACAAAAAAAGAGAGTTAAATACAGCTAAGGTGTAGGGTCATGTCATTACTGAAAGAAAGTTTCTCAACATCTATTCCACAGTTTTGAAGCGGTCGTCATCTTGGTGAAACCATCTCCCACTGTCACGCGAGGAAACCACTTTAAAAATATATTTAAATTTCAAATATACATACTACTCGGATGTAGCGTTCATTTTCACGTGCATACTAGTCTAAGTAAATTCAATAGTGTGGCCAAAATACAAATATTTCTTGATTGAAGAATGAGGCAGGCAGGCCATCATGTTCATTAGTCATGAGCCTACAGTACAAACCAACTTAACATAATAGAACATCAAGCTCCACTTGTCATGCCACTCTGAACTCTACTGATAAACTTGCTACAGGCAATTTTGTAATAATTCCACTGAATTTATCAGGAGTTGACATTAAACAGTAGAACGCAAAATATGATATTGGTTCTATATAAACCAGAGAACCGGTTTATGGGCAGAGTCACCGACACCTCCAGAAGTAGTTCTGGGCACTTTTGAGTTGAAATTGCAAGCACCATTACCACAACCTAACAAACTACGATTGCTGACTGGAAGTAAGATATGAAAAGTATCAAAACAAGATATGGTCTTTATGATTCTACACCAACCTGGAAAACTCATACATCAATCACTCATGACCTCACTTCCATCTGAATCCTGAGGAGAGTCAATTACGGCACCAAGTTCTTCTTCCTCTTCCTCGGTGTCCATTGAGTCTCCATCATCATCTTCCTCGTCACTGTCTCTGTCTTCGTAGACTATGGCAGGGGCAGTGCTCTCGTCATCATAATCATTGTCAGGGATCTGCAAAATAGGAGCATTGCTTAGAACAATACAACTAAATCCAGAATTAAAGCTGTTTGAAGAAATAAAGAAACTCACTTGCACAGATAGGACATCTAGACACGTGGAAAGTTGGCGAGCTGATTCTAATGTTGATATCCTTGATTGAATAAGCTGCAAGAGAACAGTACCAACAATGCAATTTATTTAGATACACAGACTGTAGCATGGATCAGAAACCAGAAAATATGAGTTCTGAAATTTGTTAAGCCACTAAACAACTTCCTGTAATGCTTGCTTATTGTTGGTGGCCGCTAAAAACATTGGTTTCAAAAGCCATGTACACTTAGTGCACATGCAGTTCAACTAAAATTTGAAAAAAAAAAAAAAAAAAAAAAAAAAAAAAAAAAACTATCACATCTATGTGATGTAGGCATCAGTCAAAAGAGGAGCTAATCTGATTGATGAGATGGATGGCCCAAGAGCTGAATGAAGAAAAGTGGTTTCATGTGCTCACCATGTGCATTGGCTACCATCCATATGAAGTATCTGCATGCCAACTTATGTTGGAATTTTCTAAAAGAGTCTTTTCGGGCCAAACACATGTATTCAGCAAATAGCAATCCTATTTACCAGCCATATAAACTCCCTGTAGAGAAATCTCACTGCTGGATTTCAATGCTGAAACAGTTTGATGCTTTTGAATACTTTCAGTAGATGGAACATTGGTCAGGGCAACAAAGGATAGGTGGAGTGCTGATCAATTATATCCTACGGGATGATGGTGACACTAATCTGAGTATTAAGGATGTTCTTCAGGATCAAACTCCTTAAAGATAATATAATCAATTAATCTCTACCTCAAGCTTTTGATACTCTATCTCACATTCAGCTGTCTGCCCAACCTGATACCTTAGCTTGGACTGCTACAAAATCAGGTATCTAAACTACCTCATCCAACTGGGATTTAATTAGAAACAGGAGTGATGACCAATAATGGGTAAAGTTTATCAGGAATAAGTGTGTTCCTAAAAAAGTTTCTGCTTTCACTTGGAAACTGATAAATATAGATCTTCCAGTGGATAATAGGATACAGAGGCCCAAAATAGCTTATGTTTAAAACTACAAGTTGTGATACCCGCTCCAACCCACCCCCCCCCCCCCCCTTTTCCCCCCTTGAGCCTTACAATGGCTTGTCCACTTTTTGGCTCGACAGTAGAGTTCAATTTGGCTCATTTCCGAGCATTAATTAGCAAGTTGAGCATGATCATGATTTGTCCATTTGGGTTTGGTTCGTCTTAGCCGGTTAATCAAAGAATCTCATATGTGAAAAAAAATAAAAAATCTCCCTCGCTTCTTCCACAAGAGCTCTGCTAACACGGACGTCTTACCTCGCTCGATCTGAAACAATTGAATTAGCCAAGAGTTCTTTCACTGCAGAAGACCGAGAGTCAGAAGCTACCTTCCCCTCTACCCTTGGTAGAGAGCTTCCATTGCGAGAACCTTTCATCCTAATCGCTGTTATTCCAGGCTGATGCTTTTGAAAATTGTGACTTTATACTTATGTTTGGTTTGGACTTGAGTCCAATAGACCATAATGGGTTGGGTTTGGATAGAGATGCTTGCTTCATGGGTCAAATTTTCCAAAGGATTATTGAGCCAGGCCCACTTGATTGTTTCAATTTTGACTTTCAACATTTCCGCGTGAATAAAGTCATTTCTACTTTTGGCGGTTCCAGTCCGTCCTTCGCCTTGCTATTCATTAGAAGCATCCAGCAAGAATCAAACTGCAATCAACTCAAAGGTAGCTGAATAATAATAAGTTTATAAAGACAAGAAATCCATTAAGGAGTTCTTCCACCAAATCAAAGCTCTTTTAATATCTTGGAGACCTTTGAGGATTAAAAGATATCTTGGATATCTTTTCGGTTACTTTTAACCAATTATGTTTGAATTTATTTTATCTTTTCGGTTGGAATTGTGGCTGGGTTTTCATTGAACCACATCTTTGATGGGTTATTTTAGAGAGAGGTCTTATATCTAAGTAACCTCTTTGGTAGCCTATATTAGGGGTCTCCCTCATTTCATTCTTGCTTCATATTTTCTACTTTTGAGAGAGTGAGACGTTGAGGAAGCCTTCTCGAAGTTCTACTGACGCATACGGAAGATTTTGGAAGAAAGAGAAGGCGAGTCATGTAGAGGATTTATGCGACTCGTCCCTTAGGCATTTCTCCAAACATGTGAGCGGATTGTCACGCACAAAAGTTTGCGCCCCACCGAGACGGATTTGCATAACTCTCCACGGACCGGGGTTATGCGGGAAGCTTCCAGAACATTCTAGAAGATGGCGGAAGTCTCTAGAAGATGGTGGATCTCTCCGGAAGGCCCAATATCGTTCTAGGCGGCCCAAGATCCTTCTGGATGGCCCGAGAAGTTTTCTTTTATGTTCTTAGGGAATAATACTGGAATATGCCGTTATAGTTATGGTAAGAAGAACAATCCTTGGAATAATACTGGAATATGCCGTTACAGTTATGGTAAGAAGAACAATCCTTGGAATATTCTTTCCAGAAGTTTCCTTACAAAGCTCTATGAGCCATTATAAATAGGGGGAGAGGCCTCATTTGTTCCTCACCACCCAAAGTTGTAGTCTTTTCTAGTATAGTGAAGTTTTAATCTTCCACTCTCTCTTTTGCTCCACAATATTCTCATATCGCCTTAGCGATCTAGCTAAGCATTGGGGGAAGGCTTGCACGACTCTTCGAGGAGGAAGATAGTGCGCTGCACGGGTCGAAGTGTAGCCTAAAACAAAGTCCGTGACAAGTGGTATCAGAGCGAAGGTCTGTTGATGCCATGTCGACATCCGAGAACGTCCAGGAGAGACCCGCGTCGCCTAAGGAGGGGCACGCCAAGATGCACAAGAGGGGCAAGAGCAAGGAGTCTGCGGCGGAGCGTAGCCTTGCCGGTCTTGCCGAACGTGTTAAGGTCTTGGAGACGGGTTCGAGGGGCATGAAGATGCGCATGGGTTCCGTGGAACAAAGCAACACGAGGCTAAAAAGGTACTTCGATGGGCTGGAGAGTGACGTCACTTCGTCCATGGCAATCTTTCGGGAGCAATTCCAAGAGATTCGATCCGCACTTGAGGAGGAGCTCAAGGGGCATCGTGCGGAGATTGAGGACTTGCATAGGAAGGTCCAAGGCTACGAGAAGCTGAAGACCGTGGTCGAGAGTTGCGGAGAACTCAAGACCAAAGTTGCCATCTTGGAGAAGGTCGTTGCGAATGGTGGACCTTCGAGTAGGGAGGCACCGAGGCGAAGGAAGATCCCTGAGCCAAAATCCTTCAGCGGGGTGCGTGATGCCAAAGAAGTTGAGAACTTCTTATGGAACGTGGAGCGATACTTCAAGACGTTGCACATCAACGATGACGCCGAGAAGGTGGATATTGCTCCACTCTACTTCACAGACGATGCGATGATGTGGTGGCGTCGAAGGTGCACGGAAGCCGAGAAGGATTTGTGTTCGATAGAGACTTGGGAGGATCTCAAGAAGGAGATCAAGTCCTAGTTCTATCCAGAGAATGTGGAGTTTGCAGCGAGGCGAAGCTTGCAGCAACTCAAGCATACCGGGACGATCAAGTAGTACGTCGCGGAGTTTACACGCTTGATGCTCGCGATATCTAGCATGGACGAGGAGGATCGTTTGTTCTTCTTCCTCGAGGGACTCAAACCTTAGGCGACTCAATAATTGCAGCGACAGAGGGTACAAGACTTGAACACCGCCGTGACAGCAGCTGAGCGGCTCGTCGAGTACATGTGGAACGACAACGATGCCGAGGCCAAGCCAAAGTCCACCAAGAGGAATGGTAGGGAAGAGCGGGAGAGCTCTCCTAAGGAAGGTCCGTCCGAGGGAAAGAAGCACGAGAAGGCCCAACCCGAGCGAGTTGTTTCATGCTTCACATGCGGAGAGAAGTACTTTGCTTGGGATTGTCCGATGAGGAGCATGCGTGTAAATGTCGTCTAAAGCGAGGAGGTGGAGGACGAAGAGTGCGAAGTGGAAGCGTACATGGGAGCGTTGCGCTTACTCAACGCCGTGAAGACCAAGTCTGTTGTGTTGGCCCATTGGTCATATGGTCAACCTGATTTTAATAATTAATCAAAACTCTGTCTGGATATACGAAGCTTGTTGGGACATCTCAGCTTCTTGGACATAAGCAAGATTGGATATTCACTCCGTTCAAGACTGAAGATCTGTTTGCCTACTTGAGTCTGTACTTCCTATGCAATGTAATTTTTATTTTATTTGAGTCTAGGAATACGTTGTACACCGAGTCGTACTGGCAAATAGGCTATCCCCAAAATAGTTCAAAATGTTTTTAAAATGACCTATCAAAATGTTTACAAAAAGGTTTTCAAAAAGGTTTTCAAAATCACCAAAAATCTATTTTAAAACCCTAACCTAACCCAGACAGAACTCGGCCAGAGTTCGGCCAGAGTTCGGTTGGTGGCCGTTTGATTTTTGAATTCTCTGGAACTTGGTCCTCCTGCAGTTGCGGATTTGACCGAGATTTGCTCATCGAGTTCTGCCCGAATTCTGCCCGAATTCTGACAGAGTTCTCCCTTTGGAATTCCTATAAATAGAGATGGATTTCGATCATTTCAATTCACTCATTCACTTTCAATCTTCTCTCTATCTAAAAAGCTTTCTGCCTTCCAAAGAGTTTTCTAGAGCTTTCATTTTCAGATCCCAAGCCAGTTACAATCCTCTAGTCGATTTGCCAATGCGGTACGGTCTAGAAGTTTCTGAGAGATTGTAATCAGAAGGCTTGATTGAAGAATACCTCTTCACATTTGAAGTTGGACGAGTTCTTCGTATCAAAGCTCGCGTTGTAGAAGTTGCAAGGACTTCGTAAGAAAACTTGCGGTTTTTCCTATAGTGGATTCAACTGGTAGCAAGAGTTCTACCGACTGGATTAGTCCTCAACAGAGGGATACCAGTATACATCGCTGTCTTTGCGTTTGCTTTCTGAACTCTGCCTTTACATTATTTCAACTGTGATTATATACTGTGATTGTGTTGCTAACATTTTTTTAATTAGCATTATTCCGCTGCCAACTCTATTCACCCCCCCTCTAGAGTATTACGCTTTACTATATCGTTCCTACAATTGGTATCAGAGCGGGTGTTACAGGTAAAGCGAGGTAACAGTGCTATTATTTATTCATTATTTATTAGATCACAGCACATCACATGGCTACTATGAAATTCACAAGTGAAGGTCAGGCCACAAACAGACCCCCTCTGTTTGATGGTACTAACTACACTTATTGGAAAACACGGATGAGTTTCTTCTTAAAATCTCTTGATTTTGACTTATGGGCTATTGTTCTTGATGGCTATCAGAAGCCACCTCGTATAAATGTCGAGGGAGTTTTGGTTGAAAAACCCCAAAGCAGTTATACAGAGGAAGAAAAGAAAAAGGCCAGTCTTGACGCACGTGCCATTAATACTCTTTTTTGTGCCTTAGACAGAACAGAATTTAACAGGGTATCTACATGCACAACGGCAAATGGTGTGTGGAAGCTTCTCGAAGTTACACATGAAGGCACGACTCAAGTCAAGGAGTCAAAAGTCAGCCGACTTACTCAAGAGTACGAGGCGTTCAAAATGAAGCCAAATGAAACAGTCACACAAATGTTCGAGAGGTTCTTGGATATTGTAAACCCTTTGTCCTCCTTAGGCAAAGATTACAGTAACCACGAAAAGATTCGCAAACTCCTGCGAGCTCTCACCAAGAACTGGATTCCGAAGGCTACAGCTATCATTGAAGGAAACGACCTCACCACAATGTCACTTGAAGTACTCATGGGTAAGCTACTCACTCATGAACTGGAGCTACAAGATTTTGAAGAACCTGCACCAAAGGAGAAGACTATCGCCCTCAAGGCTCAGCACAGAAAAGCTGCTGAAGATGACTCAGACAGCAGTGGATCTGACGCTGAAGATCAAGCTCTCCTAGCAAGGAAGTTCAAAAGATTCATGAGACATGAGAAGAGAGTCAAAGAGAACAACAGCAACAACTGGTATCAAGAAGATGCTGTCTGCTATGGCTGTAAGAAGAAGGGACATATGAAGAAGGACTGTCCCATCAACTCATCATCGAGCAAGAAGAACAACAGGCATGAAAAAGGCAACCTGAAAAGATCAACGTCTCGAAAATATGCCAACACCAGCATATGGCATGAGAGTGAAGCTAGCGACTCAGAAGATGAACATTCAGAGGACGCTGCAAACATCTGCTTCATGGCAATCGATCAGGTACCTACTGAACCTGTAGAAACATATGATGACTTCACCTTTGAGCAATTAGGAGATGCCTTCAGTGACCTGATGCTTGACTACAGGAAACTGCGTAGTAAATATCAGACCGCTAAGAAGGTACTCAAAGAGTACAAAGGAGAAATAGAAAGACTTACCGACCTACTAGCTGAGGTTAGAGCTAATGTTAGTGAGTCTGGTGAGCTTTCCTCTATAAAGCTCTTATTACACGAGACTAAACAGTCATCCGAAGAAAAAGACAAGATTATAGACCAATTGAGAGAAGATCTTTCTAAAGAAAAGAAAAGTCTTCAATCTGCACAAATCAGAATGGAATCACTCACTTCTGATTATACTAAGTTATATGACACTTCCAAAAGGTTGGAAATTAGGTTAGAAAAACAGCCTGAGCCTGCTGCTTCCTATCCTAACACGTGTCACTTACCGAGAATTCGAAACATTCCCAAGCCAAACACTGTCAGACCAAACCATATAAAACCTTTACCCCAAAAGGTTAAGCCCAAACATGATCATAGGTATGCATTCTTCTATACTAGAAAACCCAAACCTACCAACCATGCACACCACTCAGCTTTCAACACTCGACATGCACAATGTCATTATTGTGGCCTCATTGGTCATATATCATCTGCATGTAGAATGAGAAAGCTTGTAGATTTAAATGTTTATGCTTGGATACCTAAAGCTAACAATTCAGGACCCTACAAGAAATGGGTACCAAAGGTTTCATCTGCAAACTGTTTTGTAGGTGGAACACCCTTCACATGCTAGAAGCAAATGGATCCTCGACAGCGGTTGCTCACGGCATATGACCGGTGACGCTACCCTATTTGCAACACTGTCGAAGAAGAAGAAGGAAGGCTATGTCTCCTTCGGTAATAATTTGAAAGGGTATATTATTGGTATCGGTGATGTTGGTAAGTCTCCCTATCCCGTGATTAAAGATGTCTGTCTGGTTACCGAGTTGAAACATAATCTGCTCAGCATAAGTCATCTAGCTGATCATGGTTATGGTATCAACTTTGGCAAAGACAAATATACTATAGTTGATAGCTCAACTGGTAGTACTATCTTTGAAGGAATCAGGGAAGACAATATATATGTTTTCTATCTGTTGGAAGAAGCTAACATTTCAGGTAGATGCTTAATGGCCAAAAGTGATGAGAGTCATCTATGGCACATGAGACTCGGTCATGCAAACATGGATACAATTTCAAGATTATCCACAAAGAAGATAGTACGCGGTTTACCAGACATAACATTCAAGAAGGATTCGGTATGCAGCCAATGTGAAAAGAACAAGGCTACCAGATCCACATTCAAGTCTGTAAACGCAGTATGTACTACTAGACCTCTACAATTGCTACACATGGATTTATTCGGTCCTAGCAGAGTTGCTAGCCTCGGAGGTAAATTATATGCATTTGTTATTGTAGATAATTTTTCTAGATACACGTGGGTATATTTCTTGACACGCAAGAATGACGCATTATCCGAATTTGTCGCCTTTTGCAAGAAAGTACAAAATGAAAAAGGTTACATGATCACTCGTATTAGAAGCGATCATGGAGGCGAATTCGAGAATGCTGATTTCGAGCAATTTTGTGACACACACGATTTTATACACGAGTTCTCCTGCCCTAGAACTCCACAACAAAATGGAGTTGTGGAACGTAAGAACAGAACTCTAACCGAAATGGCCAGAGCGATGTTAAATCAATTTAGCCTACCCAAATACTTCTGGGCTGAAGCTGTCAATACAGCTTGCTTTGTGCTCAATAGAGTTCTAATTCGACCCAAATCGAAGAAGACTCCATTTGAGTTATGGTTTGATAGAATTCCTTCAGTTTCATACTTTAAGATTTTTGGCTGTAAGTGCTTTATTCTTAATACTAAAGACAACTTGGGAAAGTTTGACGAAAAGGCCGATGAAGGTATATTTCTAGGTTGTGCGGCCAAGAGCAAAGGGTACAGAGTCTTCAACAAACGTACCATGATCATCGAAGAATCAATCAACGTCACTTTTGATGAAATGAACCAAATGACTCTCGATGACAGTGATGAAGATCTGCCTACATCAAGCTCAACATCAGCTGAACCTGAACCAAGCTCTGCACTAGCTGAACCCCCTAGAGGAGATCCAGGAACCAGCTACCTACAGAGTCTACCGAAAAGGTTAAAATTCACAGCTGATCATCCACAAGATTTGGTAATTGGTGACATTACCAAAGGAGTAAGTACTCGATCATCCAGTAGAGATATTGTTTCTAGTGTTGCATTTATTTCACAGCTAGAACCTAAATCTATTGATGAAGCATGTAGTGATAGTTTCTGAATAGATGCCATGCAAGAGGAATTGAACCAATTCGAACGGAATCAAGTTTGGGAACTTGTTCCCAAGCCTATTGATCATCCGGTCAATGGCACCCGTTAGGTATTCCGAAACAAACTGAATGAGGATGGTTTAGTAACTCATAACAAGGCTCGACTCGTAGCTCAAGGATACAATCAAGAAGAGGGTATCGACTACGATGAGACTTATGCCCCAGTTGCGAGATTAGAATCCATTCGAATGTTATGTGCATTTGCATGTTTTCATGATTTCAAACTTTTTCAAATGGATGTAAAAAGTGCTTTTCTAAATGGCTTTATAAAAGAAGAAGTTTTTGTAGCACAACCTCCGGGTTTCACGGATTTCAAAAATTCTGACCATGTTTTCAAGTTGAAGAAAGCCTTATATGGTTTGAAACAAGCCCCTCGTGCTTGGTATGACCGTCTAAGCTCTTTTCTACTTGACAACGGTTTTTCAAAAGGAAAGGTTGACACTACACTATTTATTAAATCTTTTAATGGCAAGCTGCTTTTAATTCAAATCTATGTTGATGATATCTTTTTTGGATCCACTGATGAATCTCTTTGTCAAGAATTTTCTAAGTGTATGCAGAATGAGTTTGAGATGAGCATGATGGGAGAGCTGAAGTTCTTTCTCGGATTGCAAATCAAACAAACCAACAATGGGACGTTCATTAATCAAGCCAAGTACACAAAAGATTTGCTAAAGAAGTTCGATCTGGACAATGTCAAACCTATTGGCACTCCGATGGCAACTTCAACAAAGCTTGATTCTGACGAACAAGGCAAGCCAGTCGACACACGTAAGTATCGAGGTATGATTGGTAGTTTACTTTACTTAACTGCTAGTCGTCCAGATATCATGTTTAGTGTTTGCCTGTGTGCACGTTTTCAAGCTAACCCAAAGGAATCACATCTGACCGCAGTTAAGTGTATCTTCCGATACCTTAAGGGCACTTCTTCTGTCGGCTTGTGGTATCCCAAAACTAAATCCTTTGACCTTATTGGTTATTCGGATGCAGATTTTGCTGGATGCAAGGTTGATAGAAAAAGTACTAGCGGTACATGTCATTTCTTAGGCAAGGCTCTAGTCTCTTGGTTTAGTAAAAAGCAAAATTCTGTAGCCTTATCAACAACAGAGGCTGAGTATATCGCCGCAGGATGTTGTTGCGCTCAGATTTTGTGGATGAAACAAACCCTAGAAGACTTTGATTTATTTTTCACACATATTCCCATTTTCTGTGATAACACGAGCACCATTAATTTGACTAAGAATCCTGTATGTCATTCTCGTACTAAACATATCGAGATTAGACATCATTTTCTTAGAGATCATCATCAAAATGGAGATATAAACCTTGTGTACATAGATACTGAAAATCAATTAGCTGACATCTTCACTAAACCTCTAGCGGAAGATCGTTTCAATTATTTATGTCGAGAATTAGGAATTTTGGACGTCAATAATATTAAATTGATTTTATTTTATGATTATATATCATTATGCAAAAACTGTGTTAGAGACAAGCTAATAAAGAGTCTGTCTGTCACCACAACTACGGTTGAAGCGAAGCGGTACTTAAGAGTTCCCCGGTGAACCTCCGCCAGCTGGGACAGTACTCCTACAGCTAATCTGAGACAGTCGCTGTGTAACGACATTTAATTCATAAAATATCATTAATTATGTTATTTGAAGGCTAAAATAACTAATCTTTGAATTAAATATTTGCAACGAGTCAATGAAAAAGAAGTAGCAAAAATCAACCTGAAAGAACCCTAGGCGAATTCGGCCAGAGCTCTGACCGAATTCGGCCCGAGTTCGGTTGTAGGTATCTGTGTATATATCCAGAACCCGAGAGCTTCTTCTCTTTCATTGCTTCCAAACTAATTACAACAGCAGCAGCAGCCGACCCCGACCTCCAAACCCTAGTTCTTCACCAATCTATTGCTTCCAATCTACTTGGTGAAATCCTTCCAAAATTTGGAATCGTGCGGAGATCGTTCTTCTCTACAACTCCGACATTCCAAGTTTTTATCATTTATTTTTTTTAGTACTTTGTAGTTTGCTATCAGTACTTTTTATCTTCATGGACATGTTTTTGATGTTTCATTTATGACATCTCAGTTTATTTCAGCATTTTGTTTCAGCACTATTTCTTTATACTGCTTCTCCATTTTAAACTGCCTGTGAAATAGCATGCCTGAGATTTTTTTTATGTTTTTGAAGCAATACATGCCTGTGATGATAATTTGTAGAAATATTACATGCCTGTGATGCTATATCTCTAATTCTTATACTATATTTCTTTTATTTTGTTTTCTCGCTATTTGTTACTTATGCATTGATTGCGGGGGAGTCTTCTGCATTTAATGCGGGGGAGCCTTCTCTTGTGCAATTATTTTGCTAAGTGACAAAGGGGGAGAAAATTAAAAATGATCTAACATTTTTTTTTGAGTTAAATACAGGTTATGAACAATTTCTACTTTTTGATATTTTTCGAACTAGCTTAATGTTATATCATTCATAGTTTGTCAATTATCAAAATGGGGGAGATTGTTGGCCCATTGGTCATATGGTCAACCTGATTTTAATAATTGATCAAAACTCTGTCTGGATATACGAAGCTTGTTGGGACATCTCAGCTTCTTGGACATAAGCAAGATTGGATATTCACTCCGTTCAAGACTGAAGATCTGTTTGCCTACTTGAGTCTGTACTTCCTATGCAATGAAATTTTCATTTTATTTGAGTCTAGGAATACGTTGTACACCGAGTCGTACTGGCAAATAGGCTATCCCCAAAATAGTTCAAAATGTTTTTAAAATGACCTATCAAAATGTTTACAAAAAGGTTTTCAAAAAGGTTTTCAAAATCACCAAAAATCTATTTTAAAACCCTAACCTAACCCTGACAGAACTCGGCCAGAGTTCGGCCAGAGTTCGGCCAGAGTTCGGTTGGTGGCCGTTTGATTTTTGAATTCTCTGGAACTTGGTCCTCCTGCAGTTGCGGATTTGACCGAGATTTGCTCATCGAGTTCTGCCCGAATTCTGCCCGAATTCTGACAGAGTTCTCCCTTTGGAATTCCTATAAATAGAGATGGATTTCGATCATTTCAATTCACTCATTCACTTTCAATCTTCTCTCTATCTAAAAAGCTTTCTGCCTTCCAAAGAGTTTTCTAGAGCTTTCATTTTCAGATTCCAAGCCAGTTACAATCCTCTAGTCGATTTGCCAGTGCGGTACGGTCTAGAAGTTTCTGAGAGATTGTAATCAGAAGGCTTGATTGAAGAATACCTCTTCACATTTGAAGTTGGACGAGTTCTTCGTATCAAAGCTCGCGTTGTAGAAGTTGCAAGGACTTCGTAAGAAAACTTGCGGTTTTTCCTATAGTGGATTCAACTGGTAGCAAGAGTTCTACCGACTGGATTAGTCCTCAACAGAGGGATACCAGTATACATCGCTGTCTTTGCGTTTGCTTTCTGAACTCTGCCTTTACATTATTTCAACTGTGATTATATACTGTGATTGTGTTGCTAACATTTTTTTAATTAGCATTATTCCGCTGCCAACTCTATTCACCCCCCCTCTAGAGTATTACGCTTTACTATATCGTTCCTACATGTTGTGTCGAGGAATCCGAGCAGGGAGCTCATATACATTGACGTGAGGATCAATAGCATGAGCACACGGGCGTTGGTTGACACGGACGACACTCACAACTTCATCACAGGCGCGGAGGTCCGTCGCTTGGGTCAAGCCTTAGAGGAAGAATCGGGCATGATGAAGGCGGTCAATGCGGAGGAACGGCCCGTGCAGGGGGTAGCCAAGGGAGTCCGCATAGCGGTGAAAAATTGGTCGGATGATGCCAATTTTACTGTTACGTCGCTGGATGACTTCAAGATGATACTGGGCCTGGATTTTCTTATCGCGGCTAAGGCGATTCCGATGCCACATTTGGGAGTTGTCGGCTTCATGGAAGAAGGCTCATCGTGCATGGTGAAAGGTATACGAGGCAAGCCTTCGAAGGGAAAAGTTATCTCCGCTATTCAGCTCAAGAGAGGTGGCAAAAGGGAGACGGCATACCTAGCGGTGCTCGAGAAGAAGGAAGGCCTCGAGGAGGAAGGCCTTTCATGCGATACCAAGGGTGTTGCAAAGGGGCGTCCCGAGAAGCCACTTCCACGGAGGGAAGTGGACCGTGCTACCAGGCTGGGCTCGAGAGCAGAGAAGCATGTCGCAAGCTGCGCGGAGGCAGAAGCGACGAGGCGAAGTAACTCGCGCAAGGAGTTGCTCAAGGCTCGTGAGGGACATTCGGGTCGCCAGGCTTGCAAGGGGGCTCGCATGCGCGGAGGTGAAGTATTTCATAACCTTCATCGATGACTTCTCAACAAAGTATGCGTTCGTCTACAAAGGTCGGGATGAAGTATTTCATAACCTTCATCGATGACTTCTCAAAGTATGCGTTCGTCTATTTGCTGAAGGCTAAAGACGAAGCATTCGAGAAGTTCAAGGAGTTCAGGGCCGAAGCTGAGCGGCAGACTGGACAACTCGAAAGAATAAGAAGTGATCGAGGTGGAGAGTATCGGTCCCATATCGCATCGTTCTACAAAGAACATGGAATTGTAAATGAGACCACGGCTCCGTACTCTCCTCAGTCAAACGGAGTAGCAGAGAGGAAGAACAGAACGTTGACAGAAATGATTAACTCAATGATGTTGATTGTGGGTCTTCCAAAGTGCTATTGGGAAGAAGCTGCATTGACGGACACTTTTATTCTAAATAGAGTGCCTTATGCAACTTCAGACGTTACTCCTCATGAACTCTGGTTCAAAGTCAGACCTAACTTGAATGTATTCGAGTGTGGGGGTGTCTGGCATATGTGAAGCATCCAGATCTGAAGATCCAGAAGCTTGGGACAAAGACTACAAAGACGATCTTCTTGGATTATGCCGAAAAGAGTGATGTTCGAAGATTTCTTGATATTGAGTCAAATCATATCATTGAATCTCGCGACGCATAATATTTTGAAGACAAATTTGCAAGGCACAAGAACATTGTTCTTGCAGATATTCCGGAGAACAATGAGGGTGCGCAGGAAACTGAAGTTTTCAATGAGGATGTAGTCCAAGAAGATGTTTTTGAAACAACGGTTGAACCAGAACTCGCTGAGCCGTCAGCGAAGCGTGTGAGGAGGCCGAAGGACTTCGGAAATGACTTTGTCACCTATCACGTGGAAGCATATCCGCTTACCTATGATGAGGCGATGAAGACCAGAGACGCGGTTTTCTGGAAGGAGGCGATTGACAATGAAATTGATTCCAACACCTCAAATAACACTTGGGTATTAGTTGATCTTCCTGAAGGAGCGAAACCCATCGGATGCAAATAGATCTTCAAGAAGAAGGTGAAAGCAAACGGAACTATTGACAAGTTCAAGGCTAGGCTGGTAGCCAAGGGGTTTTCTCAGAAACAAACGATCGACTACTTTGACACGTATGCTCCAGTAGTCCGGATGACCACCATCAGAATATTGATTGCTCTCGCATCAATACATAAGATGGTGATACATCAGATGGATGTGAAAACGGCTTTCCTAAATGGCGAGCTGACCGAAGAGATTTACATGCAACAGCCAGAGGAATTTGTCGTCAAGGGTCTTGAAGACAAAGTCTGTAAGTTGGTGAAATCCTTGTACGGTCTTAAACAAGCTCCCAAGATGTGGCATGAAAAGTTTGACAAGGTTATAAGGTCAAATGGCTACAGGGTAAGCGAGACGAACAAGTGTGTTTACACAAAGTTCGCTGATGGAAGAGGTGTAATCGTTTGTCTGTACGTGGACGACATGTTAATCCTAGGTACGGATATGAGCTGTGTCACAGAGACAAAAAAGTTTATCTCGAACAAGTTCAGTATGAAGGACTTGGGGGAAGCTGATGTGATCTTAGTAATCAAGATCATCCGGACAGACACTGGACTAGCGCTTTCACAGTCTAATTATATTGAGAAGATGATCACACGCTACGGGTATTAGGATCTTCCAGGGATCGATACGCCTTATAGGTGTGATCTGAAGCTGAAGCCTAATCAAGGTTGTAAAAGGCGCTAGGCGTTAGGCGGGCGGCCACCCACCGCCTAGCGCCTAGGCGGCCTTCTAATATTAGACGGTCGTCGCATATAAAATAATAATATCTAGGAATTAAAAATATGCTTAAGTAAAAATTATATCCCAAATTCAAAGTCTTTCACAATAACATAGTCAAATTTATAATATAAGACTAGAAGTCCAAACATAATTCAAATAGTCAAATTCATAGTACAAGACTATATTATATAAAACACAATAAAAAATTATGTGTCACTGTGCACCATAATTTCTCTGTCATGTCACTACTCACTATGTTTAATGTGCTCGTTGTGTTCTCTGTCATTGACTCACTTTATTTAATGTTTCACTCTCACATTAAAAAAAACTCATTGTTTCGTGTCTTTTATTATGTGTTAAAGTAGCACTCAGCAGCAGCTGCAGCACTCAGCTGCTTATAAAAAGAAAAGAAGAGTGAAGAAGAAAAAAAGAAAAAAAACACTTGAGCGGCAGGATACTGCTCGCTGAGAAAAAGAAAAAGTGAAGAAGAAGAAGAAAAAGAAGAGTGAAGAATAAGAAGAACACTGAGAAGAAGAAGAAGAAGAAGAAGAAGAAGAAGAGTGAAGAATAATAAGAAGAACACTGAGAAGAAGAAGAAAAAAAAAAAAGACTGACCTAGGCTGCTTCTGCTGCTTCTTCTTTTCTTCTGACTTCGATGCTGCTGCTGCTTCTTTTTCTTTTTTTCTTCCGATGATGCTTCTTCTTCTTTTCTTTTTTTTTTGAAAAATCACTAGCAGCTTCTTCTTCTTCTTTTCTTCTGACTTCGATGCTGCTGCTGCTGCTTCTTTTTTCTTCCGATGTTGCTTCTTCTTCTTCTTCTTTTTTTTTGAAAAATCACCTGGGCGGCCGCCTTTTTCTCCAAGCGACTGCGCCTAGGCGGCCGCCCGACCGCCTGAAGCCGCCTAGGCGGGCACCTAACGCCGCCTTTTACGCATGGCCGCCTACATGCCGATTCCGGTCGAACCTTGGGCGGTGACTGGTCGCCCAGCGCCTAGGTGGCACCTAGGCGCCGCCTAAATCCGCCTTTTAGAACACTGAGCCTAATTCAAGGGAAAGCGTCAGGCAGCTGGAGTATGCAAGCGTTATCGGAAGTTTGATGTATGCTACTACTGTCACAATGCCTGACATAGCTTTCGCCGTGGAAATGCTGAGTCGTTTCACGAGCAACCCAGACATTGAGCATTGGAAAGTTGTGAAACGGGTTATGAGATATCTCAAGAAGACTCAGACATATGCACTGCACTACAGCGGAGATCCGCCGGTAGTAGAAGGCTTCAGTGATGCCAGCTGGTGCTCAGAGATGGAGAGCGAGAGGTCCACAGGTGGATTCATTTTCACAATGGGTAGAGCTGCTATATCGTGGAAGTCGAAGAAACAGACTATGCTCTCGCGGTCATCCATAGAATCTGAGTTATTTGCACTTGATACCGCAGCGGAGGAAGCAGAATGACTTCGGAAGCTCATATATGATCTTCCAGTGGTTGGGGCGCAAATACCGGCAATACCGATATACTGCGACAACCAAACGACTGCGGCGGTGGCATCAAATGATCTCTTCAACGGAAAGAAGAGGACTGTGCGGTTGAAGCACAGGGCAGTACACAATCTTATCAATAGAGGTGTTATTGCAGTAATTGATGTTCGGAGTCAGGAAAACCTGACGGATCCATTCACCAACGACCTCAAACGCCAGCTGGTCGATGACACAACAAGTAAAATGGGCTTAAAGGCATTCTAATATTGTGTTATTGTATTCCTACGATAAAGTTTTATGCTATTAGTTCAAAAAAAAATCTACTAGGCATCTAGCTTTCGGTTCAAGGGAGGACCATTAACCGAAAGAATATCAGGAACGGTGGGTACATGTCCTATAGGACATGGAGAGGTTACGGACCTACAACCACTGTTGTCTACTATTATTTTCTGCGAAAAACGGATCCTGTGAGAGGTTTGCTTAAACGCCTTAATGAGTTCTCAGGCAGAGTAAATGCTTGATGTGCTTTACAGGAAGCACAGTAGCACAGCACTACAAGGAGTGAAACTCCATGCTACAGTGGGATGACTCCACCATGAGGTTCCCAAAAGGGGTAATGCCTCAGCTTTGCGAGCAAAGTCACAGCGGAGTAGCACCGCAAATAGACAGGTAGCCTAATGTTGTATGATGAAATTAAAGAGGGGTAGCCAGCACTACAAAGGGGAGGTATTCCTCATGTTACAGTGGCACGACACCACGATGAGGTATCCGGATAGGGGTAAAGCCTCGGCCTTGCAAGCTGTCGTTGCGGCGTAACACCGCAAGGGAGCCCAAGGCTTCATGCTGGGTAGTATGGCACTACAAAGAAGCGGTGACCTTATGCTACAGTAGTATGACACTACGATGAGGGTCCCGGTAGGGATAATGCCTCAGCTTTAGGCCACGTCATAGCAGCGTAGCACCGCAAGGGAAGCGCAAAGCGCTTCACGCCATGTCTCTTTAATAAAAAACTCACTTATAGTATACGGACAGAGATAGCAGGCCGTCTCTTGAGGGTAAACTTGTAGACGCCCAAAATTATACAGTGAAACCAGGCTGGCACAGGGCCTTTAATGTGCAGCCAGAAGCATATGTAACTACATTATGTGAGTGGAAAGAATTTCAGCTATGGTGCAGAATTCATGGCTTAGTCCATTCTTGTATTATAGTCTCTTGTTTGACCCATGCGGGAAGATCCAAGTTGTCAACATCTCTCCTAATGCATGATGGACAGTTACTGTGGGGAACACTCAAACCCATATATAGAGATATGTGGAGGATTGTTGGGATTTTGGCCTTTGCATTGAAAATTTTAAGTCCCACATCGACTAGGCCAAAAGAAATGTATCTCTCTATATAAGCTATGCTTGTTTAGAGATGCATAAGTGATGTGGAGGTGCACATGGGTGTGCCATGTGGGAGTATTTTTCTAGTAGAAAAAAAAGGCCAAATCAACCATGAAGCATTCATGCTTTTTGCTTTTGGGAATTAATTTCCAATGGAGCTAAGTCCCGTAGGGACTTAGCGACTCGGACTCGGGCTCAGGGGCTCATGAGGCATAATGTGGCATTTTGTTGGCACACTTTGCACTTAGCACGATAGCATCGTCGCTAGGCGCATAGTGCGCTTAAGTTGCGTGAGCCATTTGCGCAGCCGTTCATGCGCCAGTTCGCGCTGCCAGTTGGCGCAGCCAGATGGCGCTGCGGTTGGCGCAGGGTGCGCAGGTTGCGCTGGTTGCGCAGGTGGCGCTGGTTGCGCGGTGCGCAGGTGCGCGCGGTGTGCACGTTGCGCTGTGCGCGCGGTGCGCGTATGGCGCAGGTGGCGCGCATTGTGCGCCAGTTGGTTAAAATCGTGTATGTGCACGACTTGAGCAGTTGCAGAATGTTCGGGACGGTTTTTTTCCCACGTTCCGAACATTTTGCTAACTAGGCAGTTGCAGTGCGACCTATATAAGCTTCTATGCTCTCTCTCCCTCAGTACACAGAATAGACAAGTGTTTCTTAACACAATTTCACAGAGTGACAGAGAGAAGAGAAGAATAGCACCAACGCCACTTAGCGCAGGAGTCCGTGCACCTTCCAAGGAGTCAGAAGAGCGGAGTGTTCCAAAGTTCTCCGTCAAACTTGCTGGTTCCTGGAAGCTGTTCGTGTGGGGCAAATTAAGCTTTGAGCAACGGTGATAACTCACCCCAGCAGGTTGTTCTTCCATCTATCGCATGTCATCCACTTCGCTGCTGCTGCTAGCAACTCGATTTGTACTTTCTTTTTAGAAGTACTATAATCGTTTGCTGCTGTTACGAAATCTTCTTAGATTTTCGTAATCCAGAATCCTCCAAGGATCTCTGTCAAGCACCTTCTTTGGAGTGTTGCTAGAAACATTGTTTTTACAATCGTTTCATTTTCTCAATTTTCCATCAAAATTTGCGCCCCAGGACTAACATGATGAGCTTGGGGAAAGGAGCGGTTGAGCAACTCAAGCTAACCGCCCTACCTATGGATAGGGAATGGTTTGACGTTGTTCTGGTCGAGCACTCTTTTTTTGACCAATCCGCGGAGGGTTATCAGACGAGCGAAGTGAGTCAATTTATATGTCTTAGCTTGGAGTGACAAACATGACTCCTACTCCAACACTGGATCCTCAGGAAGTACCACCAAAATTTATGACGGCTTCAGAATTTTGACTGCCATGACCTCCTTATCTAGGAAGTCATGTAAGAGAGGTTTTTGGTTTTAGCCAACATGTGACTTGTGACCGACTAAACGAACTAGTCCACGCTCAGCCAACATCCAACCTTGTCTACGTTCAACCAATATTCCGACCTTGTCTCAATAGTGACACTTCAGTGGATGGGATAACAAAGAGAGAAAGGAAAAGAAGTAGTTCTGAAAGAGGATTATAGTCTAAATAGGAATTGGTACTTCAATTGTTTCACTTTCGAGAAAAAACGTACGACTCTATAATGCCTATGAACTAAATAGGAAAGCAAATGTGTTAATTTAATCCTGAGCCTTAGTTCACTTATGGAAACTGTTGTGGATTCATTTTTGGACTGTTGCGGAAAAGAAAAGGATTTAGTGTAATGAGTGGTGGCTCGAGATTTGTGGGAACAAAGGATAGCAATTATGTTGTGGAGAAACGGAATATAACTTTATTATAATTCATATTCCATTCATATTCATCATTCATTCCATATTTATAGATAGTTGCATACACATTGGTCATGGACAACTTGTCCAGTAGTTCCTCCTCCAACCGGAACCTAGAGACGTAGAGACAATATAATGTTCATGAGTTCTTTGGAAGGGAGAATCTCGAAAATATTACGGGACCTTTCGTGGGGCTAGCTACCTATAGAAGGGACATTGTATACCATTGATTCAGTCCCCAAAAAAATGATAAGAATGACCCATTGGTCATCATGTAGTTAGGATGCATTGCTAACCAGATTGTTTTGCATGTGCTATGAATCCTAACCCTTGTTTTGCAAGGACAGAACTTCAACTGTAGGTAAAAATACATAGTATTATATTTCATGCATTTTATATCTATTAGCCCTTTTAAATTATGAAACAATGCATAACTATTAGTTGATAGGAAAGAAATGAAAGGTATGAAAATTGTTAGAAACCGATAGGGATTCCTATGTTTAATATCGAATAACGGGTTAGGAAGAACTTAGAAACACTATCAAGATCACCTAATAGTACCTAATGAAATGCTTTAAAGTGACATGAATACTTGTGTTTAATATAGGTGGGATTGATTTATTACCTCTGATATCCCGATGCCTCCCCCACACCTGCATGGGTGAGGCAGTACACGAGGATGTACTAATGTAAGGTAAAACCAATATCAAAGACAAGTATTTATGTCAATAAAAGTATTTTATCATGTACCATTAGGTGATCTTGCTAGTCTTTCTAAGTTGTTTCATAATCTATTATTTGATATTAAACATACAAATTCCAATCAATTTCTACGCATTTTCTTTCTTTCCTATCGACTCAAAGTTATGCATTGTTTTATAATTTAAATGGAACAATAGATATAAACACAATTTCCATGTCAGTAGATCTCTGAAGTTTGTAGTAGTCCCTTGTATGAAGGAAATGTAACAACAAATAGGGTATCCGTGATAATCTGGGTAGGGTTCAGATTGATATTCTCATGAATCGTTCTATTTCTATGAAACCATATATTTCTCAACTCTATCTGCAAGACTGTTATCCTTAGGATATGAACTTATTTTCTCTTTGAAGTTTCTTCTATCCAATTCTTCATGAGATATGAAACAGTTTGACTATGATGTTGTATGTCCAACCTTTGCCTAAGGTAAATCCACAGAGACTTTACATGTTCACTTCGAGTAAATAAGTGATCAAGAGTTTAAAAGTCAGATTTTGTGTAGCATATATGCTACATCCTGATAATGAAATCAAGTTCTTGGGACGTGATGTCGTACAAGTCTAAGTTGAACTTGTACAAGGTCATGAATTTCAAACGATTTCACTAAAGTTTCAACACTAATAAGAGTAGCCACAAAATAAAGAACACTTGAATATTAAATAGAATAACATTTAGAGTTAACTGAATGAGCTCATAGACAGTAAAACTATACAATTTTTTGTTTGTCACCAGAATCAGGACGTGACATAAATGCTGCACAAAACCTGACTCTGAAACTCCTGATCACTTATTTACTCGGAGTGAACTTGTTGTGTGGGTCTACTTTAGACAAAGGTTGAACATACAACATCATAGCCAAACTCTTTCACATCTCATTAAGAATTGGCTAGAAGGAACTTCAAACAAAAAAAATCTCATATCCTACAATTAGTTGTCCTGCAAATAGGTTTGAGAGAGATTTGATTTCATAGAAATAAAATTATTAATGAACAATATCAGTCTGAAGCCTACCCAGATTAGCAAAGATACCATATTTAGAGTTACATTTCCTTCAGGCCAGAGACTACTCCAAACTTCAGAGATTCATATTCATTAACACTAGAAGCATGCTTAGAAAGAATCAAGAAACCAATATTTCACAAAGGCATCCGGATAAAATGGAATAATCCTCCAACTGGTTTTATCCTCAGTGCTGATGGTTCAGCAACAGCAGGTAGGATAACTGGGGTGGCATTCTAAGAAATGCGGATGGTAAGCCCATATTCGGAGTTAGTGCTCATTTTGGGCCGGGGTCATGGCCGGACTTTATATGAGGCGCATGAGGTGGTCGCCTCAGGCCCAAAATTTTAGAGGGCATCAATTTTTTTACATATATATATTAGTTGCACCAATTTTTTTACATATATATATATATTAGTTTATGTAAGTCCAATTCTAAACAAAGGTCCATCAAACTCATTCTAGTCATTTTAGTCGTATAATTTTTTTTATAGGATATATAAATGCAAGGCCGGCCTGAGTTCATGGAGCCCTAGACAAAAATTTAAAAATGGGGCCATTAATGTAAAAATATATATAAAACTGAAATAGAAGTAAATTTTAAAAAAAATGTTACAACCAATTTTTTTTTGAAAGTGTTACAACCAAGAATTGAACCTAAGACTCCTAATGTGCAAGTCTAACATAACAGCACTACACCACAATTATTTTGTATAAAAAGAGTGTCATGGAACATACCAGTTCTATTTTAAATACAAGGTGTGTGCGTGCGTGCGTGCCCGTATATATATATATATATATATGTATCAGGCCTGGGCAGTTACCTTGGTTGTCTAGGCCAGAGTGTGTGTGTGTATATATATATATATATATATATATATATATATATATATATATATATAGGTGACTGCCCAGGCCACATATATATTAAAAAAAAATATATATATATATATATATATATATATATATATATATAATATATATATATATATTAAAAAAAAAATATATATATATATATATATTAAAAAAAAATATATATATATATATATATATATATATAATATATATATATATATTAAAAAAAAAAATATATATATATATATATATATATAATATATATATATATATATATATATTTTTTTTTAATATATATGTGGCCTGGGCAGTCACCTATATATATATATATATATATATATATATATATATATATATATATATTTGGAGCTCTCATACTCTTTGGACCTGGACAGTCACCTTGGTGTCTAGGCCAGAGTCGGCCCCGTCTAAACGTCATATACTAGAATACCAAGAGACAAGTCGGTTAGTCAGGATAAAGGGAAAAAAAAATTGGTACAGTCGTTTTCAAAATCATTTCCCCTTCATTCGCTCTAACAGCCCGACGTTCTCAATCTCCTCTTCCCTTTAGTTGTTGTTAATCCCTTTTTGTGTGTGTATTTTTTGGTCCTCTGGGAGGTAACTGAACAAGAGAATAAGTTACAAAATTTTATTTTTATTATCATCTGTGAACTACCCCAAACATTGTTAGTTTTATTTATTTATTTATTTGCCTAGTATATTAATTTTATTTTGGGTTTGGAACATCTTTACTTTTATTAGAATTTTATTCTCACATATTATTTTGGATATTATATTACATTGTATTTAATTTCTTATTTTATTCCCTAAGTTTTGTTTTGTTTTTTTTTAAGTTTTGTGTTGATAATACTATTGTATCATCGCCCATGAAAAAAAAAATTCTATAGACATTAGGCTTTGAGGGCACCATTTTTAGAGTTTTGCCTCAGGGCCTCAAAATCTAAAGTCCGGCACTGGCCGAGGTCCAACATGGACGCGGAGTTGAAAGCCCTACACCTTGGACTCGATCTCTGCAGTCAATATAGATTCCAATATCACATCCGGTGTCATTCCCAAGTTCTGGTTGATTTTGTTTCAGGGAAGGCCACTGCACCTTGGGATAAAATTTATCAGCTCAGAGACATCATAAAGATGATTCACAATGCCTTGATTGAGCATTGCTTCAGGCAATATGGTAGCAGATATCCTGGCTGCTCATGCTCATAACACCAGTCAGATACAGGTTTTTCTCCACACAAAAGGATCTTTCCAAGCTTCCTATAGGGGCTGTGCTCTAGATCAACAGGGTCACCCGAATTTCAGGAAACTGTAGTCATTAAGGAGGTGTTTCCTTATTTTTTGTAGGGTAATGGGCTATCTCCCTCCCAATTTTTCAAAGATCAATATGTGTAATTAGTTTCAAAATAGGGGTAGTCTCTGTAATAAGTCCGAAACATAGGGATAGTTAACGTAAATTGTCCATAAAAAACACTAAACAACTTCCTGCAATGCTTGCTTATTTTTGGCGGCCATTAAAAACATTAGTTTCAAAAGCCATGTACACTTACTATGCATGCAATCTAACTAAGATTTGAAAGAAAGAAAAAAAAATCCTATTTCACATTTCTATGTGATGTAAGCATCAGTCAAGAGAAGCTAGTGTGATCGATTAGATGGATGGTCCAAGAGATGAATGAAGAAAAGAAGATTCATGTGCTCACCATGTGCATTGGCTACCATCTATATAATCAAATTCACCTTTTACAGCTTAGAGAGTATTGAAGTTTCTTGTACAATTAGATATATGGATGAAACAGATCAATAGGTGATGCAAAAAAAATATAATTGCTAACCTGGTATAAAGAATTGAGGATGGTTAAAGACGATTCTTGGGCCGCTATACTGCTTGCATGCTGACTAAGCAGGCTTCTAAGCCATGGAAGTATACAAACCAATACTGCCCCTCTGGAAAGAGAAATCAAAAGATAATGAAATAAACAATTCAAAACTACATAAATCACCAGAAGCATGTTCAACAATGCAACTCACAAAGATACATTGATATGGGCCATATGGCAAAAAACATGCTCATACTAGTAGTCGAAATGAACTATACTACAGAGTGTCCAAAGTGTGACAGGGAAGCGAATTTCAACTCTTCATTGCACGACTCTTCGTATGTTTCTTTGCTGTATGATTCTCTATAATTTGAATTGAACTATCATTTATATGAACACAACTTTTTTACCTAACAATCAACAAAACTTTGAAGGTTTTCTTGTTGACGTTTTCTCGGCCATGGGAACTGGCTGAGCTTAGGTAGACAAAGAAGTGACAGGACATAATTTCAACAAATGTTCCCTCCCAGACATCCCCAGAAAATGATTTGCAACGTGTTTATTTCAAAGACAAAATTGTGAAGCACTTCTTTCTATCACTTATATTTAACAGTTTCAAGTTAATATCTTGAAATAAACTGCTAAAGTAGGTTGAGATGTTTGAAGTAGATCTGTACGTATTAACAGCTTTTAATTCGTCACCTCTACAGGTTCTACCCATGCTAGGCCAGGAAATTATACTCAATTTAGCAACATGAGTGGATAACAATGTCATACAAAGGGCTTTAATTGCAAAATAGAAAGGGGTCAAAAGCTAATATCTTACAATGAATATGAAGTTATGAACTGTTGGTTCACCTAAGCCCCAAGAGGGGACGAGGGTTAACAATTTGGTGCAATAAAAGCAACAAAGGGGGGAAGGGGCAATTAATGGTGACAGACTATTTGAAACATCCTTTTCCTAAAACATTTATGTTAAGCCTAACAAAAGGCAATACATTGCAAGGGATCGTCTAGAGTCTGTAGACTAAGGTATCAAGTCTGAGGAAACATGAGGTAACCACAAATATAAATACTCTTGAAGCAATTGTACACATCTGTTGAAAAGAGAAATCATCAGGCAGAAACTTTTATGTTTCAATGGATCTGAACTGTTGGGCCATTAAAGCAACAAGGGAGACAAGAATGGTGCAACAAGGGGAAAAAAAACCATTCTGTGGAGACGGGCTCTTTGTAGTTTTTTTCTCAAACTATGCCTGATATGCATGCTTAAGAAGATGAGGCAACCAATAGAAATCTAGACCAATTAAATTTTTAATGAACTCTCCATATTTCCTGAAGCAAACAACACAATTTCTTGAAGAACCTCCATACAAGATGACAAAAACAGAGCAGCTTTTGACCAGTAACCAGATGATGTATCATAAAACAACAATCATGTTACCACCAATACTGATTGACTAGAAGAATCCATTGGTTTGAAGTTTATCATAAAAGGATAAAGAAATTGACAAGGAAGGGAAGTTGCTGAGCAACATCTTAAATTACAAATACAATACAAATCACAAGAGGGAAACAAGGCTCTTACAAAAGCACAAGGATGTAGAAAATCTCAGTAAGTTTAATTAAGAAGAGTTTTAGTGTGCCTACTTCAAAATTGTTGAGACAAGTATGTAAAGTGTCTACTTCGGAATTTCCCTTTAATTTGGAGCCTTCAACTCATACTTCCAAGTCTTGATTAGAAACAAAACCCATACTCCGAAAGCAGCCTTTTAAAATGATGAGATTTCCAACTAGATAATCGGTAATCCCCATAAATAGGAGTGGGTAGTTTTAATGCAATTTCATTGCCTTAATACACATCCAATTAACTCACAACAAATTGTGCTAATGTGGCAATAAAATTAGAAGATTAGATGCTAATGGCAATTCCACGGCTACTCTCCAAGTTAATCTTTCTTGTAAGTGAGGAGCAATGACCAGATAAACCAATTAAGGGAATGATATTTTGTCTAAATATTATATAATAACACCACAAATCTGCTGGTTAAGGAACATCAAATGAAATTTTCCTATAAAAAAATTCAAAACGTATTATTTGAAGAGTGAAATGGAGGACTTATGCTTATATAGAGAAGAAGAAAATTTGGATTTACAGCAGAAGCCATTGGCCATTTTCTCTACAACTAACTAAATGAAGCTTTCCAGATGCCAAGTTGCTGAACTAAATTGCATTAATACATCAAATGATGACGAGAATGGAAGCATGAAACGTCATCACGCGTTATGTTCGACCAGATTGAATGAAGAATGCTAGCATGAAAGAAGCGATGCAACTCATACAGAGATGTATAACTCAACAAGAAGTTAATATCACATCAGACTACAGGTTGCAACAAAGTGCATCATATATTTTTCGATGTTCGTGTAACAAAACAAATTCTTGCGCCCATGGACGACAAAGAAAAAGAAAAAAGACTTTTACTACCTCAATTGGGTGATAGATATAAGCGACTTCAAGAGCTTGAGGACGTCCGCCGGCGTCAGCTGCGAAATCGTGTTCGAAATCACCTGCAGTCGGTTGAGACACGATAAAATCGAGCGTTCGAGAACCGTAGCGCGTGTTCGTATCGTGTAGTATCCGTGTCCGTATCGTGTCAAATAAAGATCGGACCTTTTCGTCGGTGGTGTACAGGCACTGCAGCAGCACGGAGTGGTCTTCGGTTTGCAGGGCCTGCTTCAGGCGGACGTGCACCGAGTCCGCGCTCGGCGGCTTCACCGGAGCGGGGAACGACGGCTGCCGCTCCAACTCCTTCTCCTCCTCCGCTGCCGCCAGGCTTGCGAGCTTCTCCGCCATCGTCGGCTCGGTCACGTCGGCTTCTCCGCCCATCTCTCTCTAGGGAAGAAGAAGTATATTATTTTATCAAATTATCACTTTTTAAATAGAGAGAGAGAGAGAGACAGAGAGAGAGAGAGAGAGAGACAGAGAGAGTTACGTTGGGTTCGTCGGAGTTGATCGCCGGAGAGGAGAGGAATGAGCCGGCAAAAGAAGATATTGGGAATTAGGGTTTTAGTATTGGGAATTAGGGGGGTTAGAGCATCTCCAACCCTATTGTGAGTTTGAAAAAAATGGTTGCCACATAGGAATGACAACCATTTTTTCCAAAAGTACTTCTCCAATGCAAATGTGAAATAAAGTGTGGAGTTGACATGGCAATGACATGGCAAAGACAATGTGAAGTTGGTTGTCTAGATCTAGACAATGCACTTCACAATGTCTTTATGTCCACATCATCATTTGTGAATAAAAATATTTATAAAAAAGAAGTAGAAGAGTAAAAGTTGTCTTGGAAGTTGTAAAAAATTATTGGCTTAATTGCTAATTGCTACCCTCAACTATCACACTTTTTCAAGTTGATACCCTAAACTTTTTTTCGTAACAGATTGATACCTCAACTATATTTTTTTTCAACTTAATACCTAACATTTTAAAAAACCCCAAAATGCCCTTATCCCTTCCCTCCCTCCACCCCCTCCCCCACTCCGGCCATCCCCCCCCCCCCTGCTAGCTCCGGCCGACCCCCCCCCCCCCCCTCCTCGCTTCCGGCCAACCTCCCCCCCCCCTCCTCGCTTCCGGGCCACCCCCTGCCCCGCCTCCCGCCCCGCACCCCCCTCCCCAGCCCCCCTCCTCCCGCGCTGCCACGCCCTAGGGGAGAGACGGGAGCGGACGGACGGCCGGAGCGAGAGGGGGGGAGGGGGTGGGGATGGCCTGAAGCCAGCGGGGAGGGGAGCCAGCAGGCGGGTAGGCGGCCGGAGCTAGCAGGGGGGGAGGCAAGCGAGCAGGGGGGAAGGAGGGTTAGGGGTAGGGGTATTTTTGTCCAAAATAATATTCGGGTATCAAGTTGTTACAAAAAAAAGTTTAGGGTATCAACTTGAAAAAGTGTGATAGTTGAGGGTAGCAATTAGCAATTAAGCCAAAATTATTTGTATTGTCTTCTCAATACTTTTGCATTGGAGATGACTTTTTAAACCCATTGTCATTTGTGAATATAATCTTGCCACCTATACAAGACATTGTCTTGTCCCTCATGCCACATAGGATTCACAACACAAAACAAGACAATAGGGTTGGAGATGCTCTTAGGAGGGACTGTGAAGAGCCTGGGTTGGGGAGCATATGTACTACTTAATTAGTCATTTTATTCGGTTCAGTTCAAACTCGGTAGGAATCCCGTAGTTACGTCCGGTTGGATAAATTTTCTGGAAAAAAATATATGTTTATAAGAAAAAGTTATAAAATTATTTTCAGGATATATAGATTCTAATTTTACATTTGATTACTTTATCTGAAAAATAATTTTAAAAATAATCTTTAATAATAAAAAAATATCATAAATAATTTTTATCTGAAATTTTTATGTTGTGTCCCTCCACTGTAGTTGACACCGTATAGTTTGTCATTAGGTAAAAAATTTCAAATTTTATTGATCCAAAATTCTCGCATCCAATCTTCTTCTCCAAGAATATGTTGTCCATAATTTTCATGTCTAGTCGCAACAAGACACTATGTCCCAAAACTCTAACCCTAAGATATGGTCGAGCTCAAGAAGATCGTGGCGGCCAACATGGCCCTCTTTGCCGTTGTTGGCGGAGACCCCGCTGCCACCCTCCCGTACTCGTACTTCGATATTGCTGGTGGTCGAGGTCGCCATCCTCGTTGACGACGTTGCTAGCGGGTAAAGTTTGAAAAAATGATCTCCCAAAACACCTTTTAGTTACTCTCCCAAAACAAAGTTATAACATCTATTTCGAAAAATAAAATTGAAAGCACCATTTTAATGGATAGCAGCCAAACACATTGTGGGGCCCTTTTTATGTGGTCATTCTTATGTTTAAAATCAAAATGCTAAGTTATAAATTGTAACCAAACAGAGCCGAAGTTGGTGCATCGGATACGCATGGAATCTTTATATGCCTGACAGATGGACCAGCAATGAAGCCCACAACATGTATCGTACTTTGGCCTACACGATCTCTAGGTGGTTTGGTTCAAGTTTGAGATGTTTGGGAATAGGTTTTGGATTCCTTACCCATGTTTGGTAATTGTGGGATTGGAAATTATAAGGGAATATGGGGGCTTTAGATTCCCACATATGTAGGAAAGGAAAAAACCAAAGCTCCCCCTTTGAAAATATTTTTGCTTTCTTGGAAGTATTGGTTGGGTGCATTAATTGTAATTTTTTGGCGGTAATACTCACAATATCACCAATTGAATTTAGGTAATAATAACATAATAAAATTAAGAAAAATATATTTATGGAAAACTAAACAAATCAAGATTCTTATTCATATATGAAGCAAACATGGGAATGGAAAACTTAAAATTTTCATAGTACATATTCCCAACTTAACCAAAGATGGGTATAGGAATGTTCAATTCATTTCCCATGAGAAAGTAATGGGAAGTTGATTCCTAGGAATACAAAATCTTCATCCAAACGCCCCCTTTGAGTACTCTTTTGTTTCTAGTTGAACCTTCTTCTCGATGTAGGCTTTAGAGCATCAATAGTAGATGGAGCTCAAAAAAATATCTTAAGACCCAAATTTATAATAAAAAATGTATAATGGGTTAGATTTGTATAAAAATAGTATACAAATAAATCTTGAGGCTAAATAAGACGGATGAATATAGATCCATGTATCAGCCTTCTCTATTTTACAAAAAATAACATAAAATCTAGAATCTAGAATTTGGGACTATAAATTGAGCCTTACTATTCTACAAAACGGGTTCCTACTTTGAATGTAGAAATTCTGAGGCCCATACTATAGCTCATGTGGCTGGACGCGACCATCATGGGGCTCCAATTGAACCTTACTATTTTACAAAATTGACTCCTACATTCTGAATTTAGAATCTAGAAATTGGGATGGGCCTTACTATTGATGCCTTTATAGCCATTCTTGCTAGCATTTTCTTCTTCTTTTTTCCTTTCGTCCAGTGTGGTTCATTGAAGTTACTAGGTTGGATGAGATATTATGCGCTAGGTGTAAGCCCCTAGATTTCAAAAAAAAAATAATAAATAGTTTTTATAATTTTCAATAACATTTAATTTAAATATGTATTTTGTAGCGTATTTCGTATTTTCTTGGTTTTTGTAATGCCTTGAAATTTTTCCTAACTTATAGATTTTTTTCCTTGGCCGGCATACCGTCCAGACAGATTTTCTACATTTTAGATATTTTCGATTTTAGATATTTTGATGAATAGTATTTTAGATATTTTGATGAATAGTGTTTAGATATTTTCATGAATAGTGTAGAAGCACCCTATTACCCAATGGACATTTGGTTTTGTTTGAATGGCCATGATTGACTTAGATTTTGACATGGATCACGATCCGACGGCTAAGATTAATTCCCCCTTCTATATATACCATTTCACTTTCTCTCTCCTCTCTCTTTTCATTCTCTTCACTCTCTCTTCATTTCTTCTTCCTTTCTCTTCCCTTGGAGCTTTGCTAGGAGCTTGGCCTTGAGGTCTAGAGTGTGGTTTCGTACCCCTCTTGGTGGTGGACTAGAAGATTAGGCTTGGAGCTTAACCGAGGCAAGTGTATCTTGCTCAAAAGTGGCATGACCATACTTTATTTTTGTTTTCCATGGAAACTAGAGTTTTATTGGCCTATAATTTGCTTCTTTAAATTGTTAACATGTTTTGTATATAGCACTTTTGGTTTTGATGGACAGTATTGCGTAGATCTGAGTTTCTAGATATGATTTTCGAGTATTTTGAGGTTTTGATCTATCAAATGTTTTGATTTGTGAAAACTAATACTTCCATGTTGTTGGAAATTCAATTCTATTCAATTTTGACTTTTGAAAGTCCGAATTTCGATTTAAAATGAAGATTTTATGGCCGAAACAAGTTTTGGCAATTTTTTGAATTTCGTTGCTGTTTGAAAAACCGGTATACCGCCGGTATGCCGCAGTATACCGCCGGTATGCCGTTTTTGGCACCAGAAACTTACTGTCTTTAGTCCGGTATACCGTCGGTATGCCGCAGTATACCGCCGGTATGCCGTTTTATGCTGTTTTAGGCTGTTTTTGTCCGTTTTTGCCCGTTTTTGTCCGTTTTTGATATTTTCTCGATTGTAATAGGCTCTTAACATGATTAGATGACCTTGGATAGTTAAAGAATGATTGTACACTCTATATACATGGTACATGCTTATGTTTACGTATTGTTCTATGTCCAAATTATAGATAGTGGCCTGTTATGGTGCACTCCAGATTACTATATATGCCTAGCTCGATATAGTGGCTCGTAGTAGCGCACTCATGACTTGATTTTCTTATTGATTTCTAGACCCTAGAAAGTTAGTTTGTGTATAGTGTCACCCCACATTGGACTTGGAATTGACCGGAGTTGACCAGTTGACCAAAGTCAACTATAAGTCAACCTCTGACCCAGTTTGTCTTAGTTTGCCCTAGTTAACTAGACATTATAGTATGTCTTTTCACCCTGATTAGCTATTGTATTATCTCATCTTTAGGACTGTGGCTTCACTCCGAGCCTTGATTCATATTGATAGCAGGATCCCAGGCAAGTACATCTACAAACTCATTTACTGTCTTTTAATGCTAGAACATGTATTAACCCTATTAAAATACTGATCCTTGAGGTAGCAAGTTGTCTTCACATGTTGTATTACTTTCAGTACTTGCCATGCTTATACTGCTCCCAGTATCTCCCACATGTTTTTACTGTTCTCATATCTCTCACATGTTTAAATAACGGGTTAAGGGAAAACTGTTAGTATTGTACGTGAATATGACCCCCTTCTCCGTATGTATTTAACGCGCTCGGCGACATTCTATATGTAACCTTACCGTAGGTTCTGATCTCGCGTTTGTGTATGGATATACACCGATGCCGTTCGTACACGTATGTGCATGCCAGAAAAACTTGATATGTGCCACTGTACATCCTGATTACCTATTGACCGATTCACGTACATACTACAGTTTTAAACTTTTAAACTATATGTTGTCATTTCTAAAAAGAACCAATTAAACCATGATATGCCATGTTTCCTATGTTACTATGATACTGTGATCCCAGTTGTACCATGAGGCCATGTTTTCCAGTATTTCCTGTTTTATAGACTTATCACACCATGTTTCTTGTTGTACATCTCTTTTATTATATGTTCAGTATTTTAGTTGTAGAGGTTGTACTTGCTCCCGTCCTGACAGGATAACGTTGTAGGTATCCTTACTGAGGAGGAGTTGCTCTGCGACTCATATTATGGAGTTACTGCCGAGGACCCGGCTTTGCCATACGATGATGTTCCTGCGGGGAGACTCGTCTAGTTTGCTTAGCTGCTTGGGATACTTAGTGTAGTCATGTATTAGACTATGTATTTTGTAACTGGACATGTATCCAATTTTACATTTCAGACTTGTACTTTGAACTTATTTCTATATATGAGATGACTTTTGTGTTTGGAGCATTTATGATTCTTCTTCACTTATAGAACTGTTAGCACATTTAGTCTTATCTTGTTATCTCTAGAACAGCTTACTGCGCTTTATCTTAAGCGTAGGCTGGACATGGCTCGGCCCGGCCCAACAATTTGGGTAACGGGTCGTGACATGTTTTTAGTGGTGGCCCACGCAGGTCCTGACTAAACTGTTTGGTTACGTTATTGTACCAAACATGCCTGCAATTAGGAACTTAAGGTAATTAGACAACATTAGGAAAGACGCTTAGAACACCTAGAGAAATGCTAGGATTGCAACATAGGAAATATGTCACATGTTTGCTATTATAATTAGATTTCCTTGCATATGATTGCTTACTTTAAAATAAGTCCTTACAAGTCTTTTTATGTGTAATTTAGATGGTGCTTACTCGTTCATCCCAGTATGTTACCCCCGAGAATGGGGCCCTCCATATTCAGTCAGCTGACCAGTTGACTGATACATCGCCACCTACCACATTCCCCCACTCCACAGATCCACAGACCCAGATACCACCTTCCACATCCCAGTCCCAGCAGGCCCCGATACTTCTACCCCCCCTATCACTATACCCACCCAGGCTTCCGTCACACTCGACGGGAACCAGCTGCTCACTCTGATTTAGGGGTTCCTAACAACCCATCAGGAGCAGACTACCCTACTCCGCCAGAGCATGGAGCGTTCTGAGGGACGTCCCGTGGTCCCACCACCTGTAGAGCCACGGCAGAAAACGGGGACGATCAAGGACTTCATGGGTCTGAATCCCAAGGAGTTCTCAGGGACTGAGGGCATAGTAGTAGCTGATGACTGGCTAGATTCGGTAGAGAGGAAGCTTCTGGGAGTTAGGATGCCGGATGACCTTCAGGTCGAGGCAGCAGGATTTTTGTTGATAGACTTAGCCGGAGTCTGGTTCAGGAATGAGCCGTTGTTCGCGAGAGGTAGAGCCACTTGGGACCAGTTCAAGACCCAGTTCAAGAAGAAATTCTTTTCGACCACTGCTAGAGTAGCCATAGGGCTACGATTCCAGAACATCCAGCAGGGGAACCGTTCTGTTGACGAGTATGCGGCAGAGTTTAGTCGCCTGAGCCGTTTTGCTCCTAGTCTGGTTGCTGATCCAGAGGAGATGACCCGTAGGTTTTGCCATGGTCTAGTTCCAGACATTGGCATTCTTATAGTGGCGAACGGTACGACTGACTACTATCAGAGCCTAGAGTTAGCCCGGAGCATTGAGGAGCGTCTTCTGTCATGCAAGAGGCCGGCTTCTGTACATCATGAGGGACCGTCCAAGCGTCAGGCTTTCCAGCAGAGAGCACCGATGCCACCCCAGCAGACTTACCGTCCTCCTACATCACATCTCCCGACCCAGCCAGTTAGAGCCTCGGGACCTCAGCAGCAGCAGAAGGGGACTACGTGTTCATTCTGTAGAAGGGTAGGCCACGACGCTTTCGTTTGTAGGAAGAGGTTGAGGCAGTGTTTAGCTTGTGGGTCTGCCATCCATCAGATTCGGGACTGCCCAGTAGCCAAGGGACCCCAGGGGAAGACTTATAGCCTAGTCCTTGAGCCGGAGCCGGAACAGGTTTCAGGAGGTTAGTTTTGATCGTAGCCTTAGTCATTTGTTGCATTGCTTGCTATGTTAGAAATATTGTTGGGTCTTCAATCCTTGTGAATTTCGAGGACGAAATTTTTCAAGGAGGGAAGATTTGTAAGCCCCTAGATTTCAAAAAAAATAAATAAATAGTTTTTATAATTTTCAATAACATTTAATTTAAATATGTATTTTGTAGCGTATTTCGTATTTTCTTGGTTTTCGTAATGTCTTGAAATTTTTCCTAACTTATAGATTTTTTTTCCTTGGCCGGCATACCATCCAGACAGATTTTCTATATTTTAGATATTTTCGATTTTAGATATTTTGATGAATAGTATTTTGGATATTTTGATGAATAGTGTTTAGATATTTTCATGAATAGTGTAGAAGCACCCTATTACCCAATGGACATTTGGTTTTGTTTGAATGGCCATGATTGACTTAGATTTTGACATGGATCACGATCCGACGGCTAAGATTAATTCCCCCTTCTATATATACCATTTTACTTTCTCTCTCCTCTCTCTTTTCATTCTCTTCACTCTCTCTTCATTTCTTCTTCCTTTCTCTTCCCTTGGAGCTTTGCTAGGAGCTTGGCCTTGAGGTCTAGAGTGTGGTTTCGTACCCCTCTTGGTGGTGGACTAGAAGATTAGGCTTGGAGCTTAACCAAGGCAAGTGTATCTTGCTCAAAAGTGGCATGACCATACTTTATTTTTGTTTTCCATGGAAACTAGAGTTTTATTGGCCTATAATTTGCTTCTTTAAATTATTAACATGTTTAGTATATAGCACTTTTGGTTTTGATTGACAGTATTGCGTAGATCTGAGTTTCTAGATATGATTTTCGAGTATTTTGAGGTTTTGATCTATCAAATGTTTTGATTTGTGAAAACTAATACTTTCATGTTGTTGGAAATTCAATTCTATTCAATTTTGACTTTTGAAAGTCCGAATTTCGATTTAAAATGAAGATTTTATGGCCGAAACAAGTTTTGGCAATTTTCTGAATTTCGTTGCTGTTTGAAAAATCGGTATACCGCCGGTATGCCGCAGTATACCGCCGGTATGCCGTTTTTGGCACCAGAAACTTACTGTCTTTAGTCCGGTATACCGCCGGTATGCCGCAGTATACCGCCGGTATGCCGTTTTATGCTGTTTTAGGCTGTTTTTGTCCGTTTTTGCCCATTTTTGTCCGTTTTTGATATTTTCTCGATTGTAATAGGCTCTTAACATGATTAGATGACCTTGGATAGTTAAAGAATAATTGTACACTCTATATACATGGTACATGCTTATGTTTACGTATTGTTCTATGTCCAAATTATAGATAGTGGCTTGTTATGGTGCACTCCAGATTACTATATGTGCCTAGCTCGATATAGTGGCTCGTAGTAGCGCACTCATGACTTGATTTTCTTATTGATTTCTAGACCCTAGAAAGTTAGTTTGAGTATAGTGTCACCCCACATTGGACTTGGAATTGACCGGAGTTGACCAGTTGACCAAAGTCAACTATAAGTCAACCTCTGACCCAGTTTGTCTTAGTTTGCCCTAGTTAACTAGACATTATAGTATGTCTTTTCACCCTGATTAGCTATTGTATTATCTCATCTTTAGGACTGTGGCTTCACTCCGAGCCTTGATTCATATTGATAGCAGGATCCCAGGCAAGTACATCTACAAACTCATTTACTGTCTTTTAATGCTAGAACATGTATTAACCCTATTAAAATACTGATCCTTGAGGTAGCAAGTTGTCTTCACATGTTGTATTACTTTCAGTACTTGCCATGCTTATACTGCTCCCAGTATCTCCCACATGTTTTTACTGTTCTCATATCTCTCACATGTTTAAATAACGGTTTAAGGGAAAACTGTTAGTATTGTACGTGAACATGACCCCCTTCTCCGTATGTATTTACCGCGCTCGGCGACATTCTATATGTAACCTTGCCGTAGGTTCTGATCTCGCGTTTGTGTATGGATATACACCGATGCCGTTCGTGCACGTATGTGCATGCCAGAAAAACTTGATATGTGCCACTGTACATCCTGATTACCTATTGACCGATTCACGTACATACTACAGTTTTAAACTTTTAAACTATATGTTGTCATTTCTAAAAAGAACCAATTAAACCATGATATGCCATGTTCCCTATGTTACTATGATACTGTGATCCCAGTTGTACCATGAGGCCATGTTTTCCAGTATTTCCTGTTTTATAGACTTATCACACCATGTTTCTTGTTGTACATCTCTTTTATTATATATTCAGTATTTTAGTTGTAGAGGTTGTACTTGCTCCCGTCCTGACAGGATAACGTTGTAGGTATCCTTACTGATGAGGAGTTGCTCTGCGACTCATATTATGGAGTTACTGCCGAGGACCCGGCTTTGCCATACGAGGATGTTCCTGCGGGGAGACTCGTCTAGTTTGCTTAGCTGCTTGGGATACTTAGTGTAGTCATGTATTAGACTATGTATTTTGTAACTGGACATGTATCCAGTTTTACATTTCAGACTTGTACTTTGGACTTATTTCTATATATGAGATGACTTTTGTGTTTGGAGCATTTATGATTCTTCTTCACTTATAGAACTGTTAGCACATTTAGTCTTATCTTGTTATCTCTAGAACAGCTTACTGCGCTTTATCTTAAGCGTAGGCTGGACATGGCTCGGCCCGGTCCAACAATTTGGGTAACGGGTCGTGACACTAGGGATGTGCTTCGACATTGAAGTTAACTTCATCTTTCATCATTTTATGTCACGCAAGTGTTTTGAACCCTTGTTCAATAAGGAGGTCAATTGAGATTTCGAAATGTGATGACCATAGTTCGTAATTTTGTATTTTGGAATACGTGTACGTATCTGACTCGTATTGCACGTCTCCTAGCTTGGTTCGGCTTGTTTGGGTTGGCTTGGTTCGGCTTGGGTTGCTTATTGGTTCATCATGAACCAAGGGGAGAACCCTTACCTACCACCACCATCCCTATTTATTAATCCAACACTCTTTCTCTCTCCTCATTCACTCTTCTTCTTCCTCACCATTACTCTCCACCTACACCCAAGAGCCCTAGGCAAGTGCAACTTGCTTCATGATGGATCTCAAGTTCTATTATTCCATTCTCTTCTTTACATGATTATAAGCCTCTTTAGAACTTGGAGTTTTTGATTTTTATGGATAGATTCTTCTAGATCTACATTATAACTTTGGGTTTCATAAGTTTATGGAGTTTTTCTTGGTTTTGATCTACTAAAACTTGTTATTTTCGAAAACTAATAGTTCCATGAGCAAGAGCACGAAATTTCGTATGAATTTGGATTTTGATTCACCTCATTTCGAGTTAAAATGAAGTTTTTATGGCCAAAACAAGTTTTCTGGATTTTTTATGTCGGCTGAGTGAGATTTTACGCAGGGAACCCTGAAATTGCGTATTTTACGCTGGATAGCATCCAGAGTATAAGATTTTACGCTGGGAACCCTGAAATTGCATATTTTATGCTGCATCCAGAATGTAAGATTTTACGCAGGGAACCCTGAAATTGCGTATTTTACGCTGGATAGCATCCAGAATGTAAGATTTTACGCAGGAAATCCTGAAATTGCGTATTTTATGCTGGGTAGTGTCCAGAATGTAAGATTTTACGCAGGAAATCCTGAAATTGCGTATTTTACGCTAGATAGTGTCCAAAATGTAAGATTTTACGCAGGGAATCCTGAAATTGTGTATTTTACGCTAGATAGTGTCCAGAAAGTAAGATTTTACGCAGGGAACCCTGAAATTGCGTATTTTATGCTAAATGGTACCCAGAATGTGAAATTTTACGCTGGAACCCTCTCCTTTTGCGTATTTTATGCAGAATTGATTTTTTGGCGTAAAAAGTGTACATAATGACTTTTTTTGCCAAGTTTAGTTATTTTCTAGCCAGAATTTTGAAAAACTTAAAACATGAAAGTTTTAGATCTTTGTCTTGCCTTTTCGAATATCTCTGGAGCATCTCATTTTGAGTTCGTATGTGGAAGTTATGTCCCATCTCTCCTGAGCCGCATGATTCCTCCACAACTCTTGTACCCTGTTTATATTTAGTTATTGCATATACGCTTATACCAGATTAAATGTTAATTTTAAATATGTTCCATGACATAATGGTGATCCGTTGTGGTACACTTTTGATAAATGACATGACATGATAGTGGCCCGTCGTGGCGCACTCTTGACAGTGAATTTGATGTGATATATATTTCGAATGTTGTTGCGACGGCTAGCATGTCATGACAGAATTGAATGGCCTGGACACCGTAGGTGATTGTGTTTGTACAAAATAAACCAGTACTGTCTTGCATCATGTCTAGGATAGGGATCCCTGAGTACCACGGTCAGGGATACCTACAGTAATTGACTAAGGCTAATAAACTAGAATCATTCAGTAGACATGAAGAGATTCCCAGCTACAGGCAATCCCGTTATCTGGGCGCATTAAGTGGACTTGTAGCCTACCGACGAGTAGGGCACATTTCCAGCACACAGTCACGTGTTGCATTCTTCATAAATGGACATTCGACCCGGATAATCGGATGGTCTGCAGGGCTTGTGGCTGTTGGGATAATCTCATTGCATCTTGCTAATAACTAGCCTGTGATAACCCTAGTTAGTTAAAAGTATCAAGCCGTACTCTTGATTGGCCGTGATTGATTGGATGGAGTTTATTCCAGCTTAGTCTTATCCTGATCCTGTACAAGATTATGACATGACATGATTATTGATGCTTGCCTTAACAATAACGATCGGGGGTCCAGTTCTGTTCAGGCGAAGGGTTACAACCCCGATCCTTGTTTGGTTTAAGGGTTGTAACCTGGCTCCCGGAGCAGTTCTGTGTCCTCTCTTCGTTTATTGTCTTATTGCAACCCCATGCCATGTTCGTCATGTTTTACCTTACCTTAATACCATGATTATTTATACTGGCCTTAGCAATAAAGATCGGGGGTCTAGTTCTGTTCAGGCGAAGGGTTACAACTTCGGTCCTTGTTTGGTTTAAGGGTTGTAACCTGGCTCCCGGAGCAGTTCTGTGTCCTCTCTTCGTTTATTGTCTTCACTGTACCAATAGTATTTGAGACGGGTTTCTATGCAGGTGAAGGGCTGCAACCTCGGTCCTTGTTTGTTTAAGGGTTGTGGCATGGCTACTTGAATGGTTTCCTCGTACTCAGTTTATTGTTGTTATCTCTATTATTATCAGTTCTTTATTTATTATCTTTAATATTATATTGTGATATGCTGGTTTTAGTTCTTAAGTGAAGCCTCCTTTGTGGCACTTGCTCTTTCTGGGGTCTGACCCAGCTGGTTTTGTGTGGCCAGATATCGGAGCAACACCAGAGGATCCACCTGTCTTCCAGCTAGATGGTGACCACCAGGCGTAACCCTGGCAACGAGTGGGTTTCTTTTTGTCCTCCCACTTTATTGTAAAAATTATTTTTTTGAGGCGTTTAGCCGACGAGCACGTGTTAGCTCGTATTGCATCTTTATTTACTGTCTGCCTACGGGCTGTAACATGATTGACAGATCTTAGGGTTGATCATGTACGACTGAACTCTTGCTAGTCTTGACATTTTGTATGACTAGCTTCATGATCATCCAATATGTAATGTATAGGACACCTTGCTATTATATATTTGGTGCTCTGACATCTTGTAACTATTATTGCTTGCTTGAGATTGAGACAATAGGCTTGTTCATGACCATAGGAGACTGTTGGATTGTAGTTAAACCCTCATGTATCTAGATAGTCGTGACCGTATAGCGAGGTGGATTGCACTTCAATATACGTAGTTGGCTATGTACGCCCCCGCTCTCCAGTATTCTGGTTTTGGGGCGTTATACGAAATCACATAACGTGATTTAAAAAAATAGTGTTAGTCAAATACGGTTCTCAAATGTAAGACATCAATCACACGTTAGTCAATTGAGATTTTAAAATTATCAAAATTGTCATCCTTGTGTTCGGTGTTATGCCTCGCTCTGGGCAGAGGCATTGTGTTGGGTTTTTTGGTTTGTCTCTGATGTTTGGATTTGTATTGTGCACGGTATCACAAGATTTAAGCAATAATGCAAGCTTACTTAATTCAGTCGGATTAAATAGTTTAGGAAGCATATCTCATTTGTATGGTTATACCGATTGAGAAGATTATGCGTCATATCAAATCGTCTGTCTGAGGCATAGTTCAGTATCTACTTGGTTGAGGCAGATTGGCATTTCATCAAGGTATGTGGTTTTGATCCTTTGCTCATTTATTTTCACACTTAATGAATTGATGTTATGTCACGACCCGCACCCAGTTTAGGGGCACGAGAAGTGGGTACGTCCAGCCTACGCCGCAGTGTCGGTGGTAGAACGCTGTTCTAGGTCACTATCTAATCAACAACTCACACAATTATATAATGTAGCTGTCACAATCACAACTCCGAATGGAGGACATGTATAAGATACGATAATACTCAATCACAATCTAAGCACGATAAGATAACATAGAAGTCTAACAACTATATATAAAACTCAAAACAACAACTTAAATAAACTCCCAAAATCTCAACAATCTCAAAACACCACTTATTACAAAACAAGTTCTAAAAGAGAAACTAAACTATAAACTAGTAATCTACTCCAAGCTCTACTGGTCCTCTAGGCTAGCTGTGAATCTCCAGGTTACCTGTAATATTTTCAACAGGTCCAGTCAGGACAGAAACGAGCACAATACATCTCACGCAGTTCATATCATGACAGAAAATATAAGCATACTATAGAGTAAGATACATGAAACGCTGAAAAATATACATGAAGTAAAAGAGATGACTGTAAGAAAATATCTACTATAAGTAAAGAACTATCAGTGACTAGTGATGTAGAGTACAAGATAGACATGTGAACGGCTTGAATTTGCACATGATTACACTAAAGAGTTTGCACATGATTATACTACTTTGAAATTGTTCACATGACCATTTATACACTCCCGTACCACAATCAATACACAAAGATCCAGACAAGTTATATTATTGTACATAATTTTACATGGAGACCCATAAATGGGTGCACATGAAGTATACATGAGGGACTCTGTGAATATGAGAGTACATGAATCATAAGAGTGCACATGAATGATGAAAGCACATGAATACATGATGTACGTAAAAAGTACATGACATGACGTATCCCGATGCTCCCGAGGGGGATAACATCTCATTAAAGGATCCATATAGTACCAATCCGTGTTAACAATATGACAATATCAAGTAAAGTAATCTAGAGCATAAATATAAATCCTAACAAGTATGAAACGATCAGAGAATCTACTCGTCTGATACCCTGAATAGCTGATATAAAAAGATGGCCAACTAGAGGCACAGAGTCCTAGTTAGAGCAACATAGGTTACATAGAGTTCAATTTATATGATAATTAAAATTATAATATAATCTACACAAGTCTAAGTCAATCTAGGTCAAAGTCAACTCTTGGTCAACTCTGGTCAACAATCTAGTCAAACTAGGACAACTAGTCTAATATGGTCAAACTAGGTAGGGTTTGGTCAACAATGGTCAAATTAGTTTAGGTTAATCAATTCTAGGTCTAAACAAGTCTACGGCCTAAACAATCAAGTATACTAGTACCATTGCTATCTAACACATAGCCTAAATCAAGGCACATAGCTAAACTACATAGCTAACAAGGCACACAAACTTAGTTATATACATTACATATATATCACATATATCCTTACCCATATAGTACCACCTTAACACATACATATAGATATCATATATCAAGTATATACATATTCTCACTATGAACCATAACCTATATCTATATACTCTCATAATATATATAGATACTATATAACCCAAAAATATATATACCCATCTATATAACCCTTCTACAATCTAACATCAACTACTCAAACTCAAACACTTAGACACTAACCCACTAACACTAGGATACCATATCAACCTTGGTCATATTGGCATCCCAAAATCAATACCTTGGTCATAAGGTAAACTAATCATTTACCTTGAAGGTAAAGGTAATTTATATTTACCTTAAGATACTAACTTGGTATCATGAGATATCAAGATACTCCTCAAATATCTAATTAACTAACTATCTAATATACTAACATAACATCTTAACTAATATCTAACATATGACCTATAGAGACTAACTTGCTAACATAACTAACATAACCTACTAACATATCAATATCTAATATGCTAGATATCTAACATCAAACTATCTAACAATATATCAAATATCTAACAAAATACTAACCTCTATACTATCTAACTAACATTCATACTAACAAATATAACTTACACTAACATATAACAAATTCTAATATATCTAACCCTCTACTAACCAACATCTAACAAACATACTAACATATATAACTTACACTAACATATAACAACTCTAACATATCTAACCCTCTACTAACCAATATCTAACAAACATACTAACATATATTACCTAACAATAATATATATATATATATATATATATATATATATATATATATATATATATATATATATATATATATATATATCATACATATACTCGACAACATATGATACCTACATTCATTTAATATCCATACTACATAGGCTCACAGGTTACACAAAATATCTATATCGTATAGTCACTCTTCTACTTAAAATCAATATTGTACCAATTGGAGATTCACTAAATTCTAGGATTAAAGTATGTCGTAGTCCTTCGTGTTAGTTTTTCGAAACTTCAAACGGATCGCATTTTCGTGTCCGGAAGCTCCCGGAATCGCAAAAATACTGAAACGCGTTTGTCTTTCGTACAACTGACACTCAAACATTTATATAAAAAGTTTTAGAATGCATTTGACCTATTAATATATATTTTTAGAAAGCTAACTTCGATACGGTTCTTTTAAAAAATGGAATATTAATCGGAGTTATAAGCTAAAAGTTATGACATTTCTAAGTTGCTATGACTACTAAAAATGTGGATAAATATTATGACGAATTTGGGTTGTTTGGACAAAAGAAACACATCTCACTCTCCACACCACTTAAGACACACATCAAACCACACTCCCCTCTCCTCTAACACAAGCACACCACTAACAATATATCCACATACATCTAAATATATGAAATATATCTAACATACCTATTATATATATACAAAACAGTTCATTATATAAAGAGACTAAAATGACAAGTTGAGGCTAAAAATATTACATGTAGACTAAACCACTTGGATCTAACCATGAGTATCCAAATGAAACTCATTCTAACCATCCTAACTAACATCAATCCATCCTCTAACATGTCTAAAACTAAAATTAAAATACAATTAAACCTATTAGACATTAAACCAAACACATGAGGTATCCTAATTTGAGATCTAATAAATAGGACATAAGACACAATTCTAACTTGCTCTAGAGAGCTCCAAATGGTCTCAAACTTGAATCTAAAGTAGGTACATGCATGGGGTGGATCCTATGGATTCAAAACTAACTAATATGCATAGAAAATCAATTTAGAGGATTGGTTTTACCTATTGGGAGTGGAATCCCAATGATACTTCCAAGGACACGGCTCCGACACGAAGATCTTCCAAAAATGATACTCTTCCTTGCACTTTGCTCCAAATCTTTGCTAGCACCCTCTCTTGGTAGTATAAGAAGGTTGGATGAAAGTTTTGGTGGAGGGTTGTAAGGATTTGGAGATCAAATCAAAGAGGAAAGCTCTCAATTTGGGGAAGAACACTTGTAAAGGAAAATTGAGGCTTGATGGAATAAAATGAAAGGAAGGGAGTCTAACCTACTGTAACCACCACTTTTCTGAAATGAGGGTAATTTTGAACTTTTGTAATCTTTATCACTTAATAATAATATTTAAATCATATTATGATATTTTTAGTGATCTGCTTTATTTATTTTATATTATTTAGATGGATGAATTGTGATTTTGGTTATTGCTAGCTTAACCCTAGAGACTGCTTGACCTAGAGGCTAACCATGACCAAGGAGACTCAACCATGTGACTAGATTGTCTAATTACCTATTTTAGGCTAAGGGTATTTTAGTCATGATGCATAATTTGATTTTTATTGATTGTTGTGTGTTTTGATTGGTGCATTGATAGGACCTAGATGATATAACCTTAGTCAACCATGTTAGAAGCCTAATAATGTGATTTAGGTTCATTATTGACTTGTTAGAATTTATTTTAGAATTTTACCTATTTTTCTAGAATTGTTTAGTGATTTTTAAGCTATTTTCTAATTAGCCTTTTTAAAGCCTTTTTGACTTGGACTTTATTAGCAACTTAGGGAGCCTAGGTCCATGTGCTAACCAAAACCCTAATCCCCTATAGTTGGCCGGCCATAGGCAGTCCCCCTTCATTGTGTAGAATTCATTGGCCTCCAAGAGAAACCCTAGTCTCCACTCTCCAAAAATCCTAAATTTTTCATCCGGAGTCCGTCTCTCCCCAAATGAATTCTGTTGCGCATGTAGGAAGGAGAGGATCTTGCTGGAGCATTTCTAGCAAGGTTGTGGAGGCGTTTGCATGGGGGTACTCGATCGTTGGAGCGCTCGAGGAGTCTTTTACATTGAGATTCTGACTCTCAATAGGTAAATCATATTCTAGTATTGTTTTTCTTGATTTTTCTCTATGGTAGTGTGCATCTAGGTACCCTCGACCTGTAGGTTCGTTTTCGTCCAGTTTTGTATTCGTTTGGTGTCCGTATCGGTTTATATATGTAGGTGTTCATAAAATGTCACAATGGATTTAATCTGCTTTTTTGCTGAATCTTTTATATAATCTGGTAGCCCTATACACGAGGATCATGACCCCATGAGTTTCGATACAAATCAGACTCGTGTCCGTGTCCAAACAGGACACGAACGCGCTGCACGCCAGGCCGCGCGCGTACCTTGCTGCTCGGGGTTGATTTCTCGATGCACTGGCCACATGGTCGCGTGAAATTTGACGTGTAGGTGGGGGCCGTGTCTGAGAACACGCTCCCAAAATTTCATAGAGTCTCGTCGAGATACGAGGAAGAAATCGCGATTGTACTGATCGGCCCACACGCATGCGTGCGCGGTCAGCAACCGCTGACATGGTGTTCGTGTGGACACGATACGACACGTAGACACAATTCAGGGTGTTCAACATGTAGCCCTATACCTACCCTAGCCTAGGACACAAACACGAGACACGAGATGGGACACACGAGTCCCTAGACTCGTCGACATGCGTGTACGACGCTGTACACACACGCATACCCGTGTGCGGATGTACCCCGCGTACATGTCAAACACGACACGTGGCTGCACACTAACTCGGCTAGTAGGTCGGGGATGTGTACGCCCAAGTATACGCGAAGTTTCATGAGAATCGGATCGAAAACGAGCGAAAAATTGGGTTCGTATTAATTCAGTTCACGTGCGTATCAGGTTTTTCGATACTCGTTCACTGGACACGATACGGACACGATTTCGACTACGGGAGTACCCGAGCATGTCCCACGTGTCGAGACCAACGTATTTTCCAAGTTTCGTGAGTTAATTTAGATTATTTTGTGTTTTGGGTCGATTTGTGAAAATTGGGTTTTTCCTTCAATATAAAAATTGAATAGTTTTAAAGTATTTTGATTTTCTGGATTTTATGTATCAAATTCTGAGTTTGTGATTCTTATATGACATTCTGAGTTTGTGGGAATTGATCCTTGGTTTTATATCCTATTTAATTACCATTTACATATGCAATTTAGATTTTCCTTTATGTATATATATATATATATATATATATGACTTGTATATATGTAAATATATTGGAATGAGAGTTTAAGATTCTGATTTCCAGGTTTGAATCCACTTCTCGGATTCGAGTAACCTATTCCTTTACCTATATGAGTATGTATATGTATATTCATGCATATGCCTATATATATATATATATATATATATATATATATATATATATATATATATATATATATATATATATATATATATATATAGTTTTCCTTTAAATAGATATATGTATAGTTTTCCTTTAAATAGATATATATAGTTTTCCTTTAAAAAAAAAAAAAAAAAAAAATATATATATAGTTTTCCTTTAAATAGATATATGTGTATATATGTTTATATATGTGATATATCCCATAGTTAAATACTTGGTTTTTAATCTCAGGTTTGATTCATTATACAACAGTCCTTTATCACATTTTCCTTCAGTCACATATTATATATTATATGTGTATGTATAGATATATATATATGTGTGTGTATCTAGTTAAATACTTGGTTTTTAATCTCATATTTGATTCATTATACAGCAGTCCTTTATCATATTTTCCTTCAGTCACATTATATATATATATATATATATATATATATATATATATATATATATATATATATATATATATATATATATATATTGCCTTAATGAATGTGAATATACCTATATGTATGTGGATTGATTATGAATGTAACCATAGGGTATTGGGACAGATTAGGATCGACCCTATGAGCCTAGTTTAGTCGAGTTGACCGACAAGTTGACCAAGTTGACAAAAGTCAACTTTGGGTCAAACTTGTTCCAAATCGACTCAAACGAACTCGGAATGACTTGTAAACTTGTGTGTGACCTAAAAATTAGTAAACGGACTAGTTGACTTAGGGTTGACCAGGTTTGACCAGAGTTGACTAAGGTTGACTTTGACCTAGAAGGACTTAGAAGCATGTAGAATTGCATTGTAGCCCTTTCTTGAGTTATGTTAGACCATGTTGTGACTTGTGGTTACATTAAATAGGTTTACATCACTCCAGTTCAGTTACACATCCTCATCAGCAGCTCGAATTGCCAGGCGAGTACATTCTCTGACTGTTTTATTCTTGCTTGGACATATTTACTTGTTATAGACTAGTTTACTTGTTGCTGTCACGATGTTATCACGGATTAGTACTATATGGATCTCTTCATGCGATGTTATCCCCTCGAATACATCGGGTATATTCTCATTGTATTCATATTTATTCATGTATACTCATGTGATATTCATGTACACTCATGATCATGTGAGCTTTCATGTATAACCCAGTGTGCATGTGGACTAGCTGTCCATGTGACGCGCTACTTTCATGTGCAATAACATAACCTGGATAGATCTTTGTGTACTGATTGGGGTAGGAGGAGTATTTATTTGGTTATGTGATCTACACCATTTTATGTATAACTCCAAACTAGATTTAAGTCATGTATAACCTAAGCCTGTTTACATAGCCAAACATGTGCTCTGAATCACGTAGTTAGCTCAGTTTTCTTATCTATATCATGTATATCTATTTCCACTATATCATGTTCTTCTTTTTACAGTCTCTTTACTATTTCTTTATCAGCAGTTCATGTATATTATTCTATAGCTTGTTTCATATTTTCTTTCATGTTATGAACTGTGTGAGGGATATGTATTCGTTCATGTCCTGATTGGACCCGTTGAAAATATTACAGATGATGAGGATTGCTACGACACTTACTATGGAGCATGCCTAGTTGACACAGGTGACCTGGACCCTCAGCAGGATCAAGTAGTCGTTGAGGACTTGCCATAAGTTAGATTAGACTGATATTATCATCTAGTTATGAGACTTTGTGATTGTATAGAGATTTGTTATGGTATGGTTTACACCGGGATTATTATTCATTTTGTGACTCTCTGTTGAGATTATCTTTCTTCCATTCCATCTTAGTTATTGTGATTGAGTTGTACCATATATATATATATATATCATTCTCCCATTGGAGCATATTCTAGATTGTGTTAGATGTTGGACCTAGGACAGCGTTCTACCGTCGACACTGCGGTGTAGGCTGGATGTACCCACGTCTCGTGCCCTTACACCGGGTGCGGGTCGAGACACCTACCTATAGTGGTTGCCATTAAACCCTATTTGGGCCTTGGAAGAAAGTCCAATAAGGCCTCAACTAGTCCTTTTGGTTAATTTTAAGCTAGGTTCAAGTTTGGGATCAAAAGGGTTAAATTTAAGCCTCTAACTTAACCAATCTAACAAGTGGGATTAGTCTAAACTTACTAACTTAATTAGTGGGGTTTATGGACCATGACTAACTAATCTTGGGGTCCCGTCTAGAGTCTAAGCTACACGGGTCACTAACACAAGTCGAAATAAAACGAAACTCAGACCCGACTAAACAAATCCCGTAAAATCAATATTAAAATATAAAAATTCCCAAAATATTAAAATATAAAAAATGACCAAAATCAAATGCATCAATTTAAATATTATTAAAATAATCTAAAATTTATCAATTAATCAAAATCCTAAATAATTCAAAAGTCACAAAATGACCAAAATATTTTTAGCCTAAAAAGTTGTAATTAGTCATTCTAATCACATGGTTAGGTCCCCATCTCATGGTTAGTCTCTAAGCTCAACAGTTCTAGGGTTCACTAGCTAACACATCAAAATTATAATTCACCAATTATAAATAGTATTAAATTAATTAAAAATTCCCATAAATCATAAATTCTATTATTAAATAATAAACTTTTGCAAAGGTTCAAAATTATTCTCATTTTAGAAAAGTGGGTGTTACAAGTCTACCCTCCTTAGAAGAATTTCGTCCTCGAAATTAAGAGTGGTCGTACTCCTTCTAGGTCAAACCCCCAACAATCAAGGTCAAAGCTTCTACCTAGCAGCACACAAGGTCAACAAGTAAAATATGGATAGTAGACTTAAAATGGGTCATATCCCAAATTTGGGCCGGCAGGTTTGGGTCGTAAAGGTGTCCCCAATTCGAGTCGGAAATAAAAGCGACTCCGTGGGGTAAATCAAGATGGGGTCTTGTGTCAGGAAAGTCGTGTGCTAATGATGAAGCACAAGATGACATGTCCGAGTAGGATACGAAGGTCATGGGTGTAGGGTGTCATATATAGGTCATGCATGTGAAGTTGGTTTTGAGAAAACAACTAATCTTGTGCTCCTAAATTAAAAGTCATGGCAATATGCATATGATAATCATAATTAAAGTGGGAATGGTCAAATGGCCTAAATTGGACCGAAAGCTGCGATGCAAAAGTAGTACAAGGGAACAAGTTTGAGTGGGACATAATATATCAAAGTGAAGATAATCTTCTATACTACGAACTTATGAAGAAAGTTTCCAAAGATTTACATCTTTGACGTTCTAGAAATCAAAGTCACAGAAAGAATATTCGTCTACCTATAATACTCTCTCTAGGGTTCCCATTTAGTCATTCTAGTCATACTACAGCACAAAGCAATCACAAGGTATCAAAACATACAAGCATTGTGGGGTGTATCAATTATCTCAAAAGACACGCTAAGGTCTAGGCTGAAAATCTGGGTACTTCTGAGGCTCTAGGTGGAACTGGATACTGCTCCCTCAAGATCTCAGCCTGAACTCTCTGTGTCTCTAACACATCCCGGAGAAGTCCGAATATCTGAGCTCCATCAAAAAACAACCCTCCCGAGAATATGGTATGGGGTACCACTATAGGAGGTAGAGGAAGACTCTCAGTCTCAGGCGAAGCTACAGCTACACTCAAGGACAGGCTCTGGTCATGGGTGCCCTACTGTAAAGGATAAGGAAAATAATAAATCATCAAGGCTGTAAGGCAGACTAACATCCTATATAAAAACTGGTAGGTATTATAAATAACAGAGGAATCATCTACAATGGGTTACTATTCTAATACCAATGCTAACTATAATCTCTAGGGTACATACACCCTGCAAGTCATCATATCATTACACTATGAAAGAACTACATATGAATAAGCTCTACCAAAAACTAAAATATTCCTACTCTTAAGTTATTTGATGATGGAATATAATTTTATAACAACAGAAGGGTATGATAGAGATGATATGTTTAAAAACCTTCTCAAGATATAATCTGATAATCATATACGTCTGTCCAAAATTATGTTACTCAGAATCCTCGCCATGCCAGTAATCAAGGCTGCGATAAACGATAGATTCCATAACTGGGGTATGCACCTCTATAATCATGTCGTCTAGAATTCTCGCTATGCCGACTAGTATAGCTGTGAGAAATTCCAAATCTCATAACCAAGATATGTACATCCAAATTCAGGTCTCTACGTTTCCGCCACGTCGGCTAATATTACTGCGATAAACTCCAGGTTCCATAATCAAGTAGACGTTTTACCATCCCAGTTATTTCCGTCAACATATGTTATCAGCAAATATCGTAACTCAGGCCATAAAATTCATCTCGATAGGAAAATCAAAATCAACAACGATCCATCAAAAATCAAATTCAATAACAAGGAGTAAGGGTGAACAAAACAAAGGAAGGGATTTCAAATTGAAGTTTAAATAAGATTATCAAGGGTCGTCCTAGGAATCTCTCAAGGATTTCTAACCGTGATTGAGTATCCTCTCATTCTAACACCTTACTTCCTATATTCTATCGCAGGCTCGTAGAAGTACAACTAAGTCGTTATGCTACTACGATATCGTAATAATACGACTCTCGACCTGCATGGGCCACCACTAAAAATGTGTCACGATTCGCACCCAGTGTAGGGGCACAAGAAGTGGGTACGTCCAGCCTATGCCATAGTGTCGACGGTAGAATGCTGTTCTAGTTCACTATCTAATCAATAACTCACACAATTATATAATGTACCTGTCACAATCTCAACTCCGAATAGAGGATAGGTATAAGATACGATAATACTCAATCACAATCTAAGCACGATAAGATAACTCATGAGTCTAACAACTATATATAAAACTCAAAACAACAACTTAAATAAACTTCCAAAATCTCAACAATCTCAAAACACCACTTATTACAAAACAAGTTCTAAAAGAGAAACTAAACTATAAACTAGTAATCTACTCCAAGCTCTACTGGTCCTCTAGGCTAGCTGTGAATCTCCAGGTTACCTGTAATATTTTTAACAGATCCAGTCAGGACAGGAACGAGCACAATATATCTCATGTAGTTCATATCATGACAGAAAATGTAAGCGTGATATAGAGTAAGATACATGAAACGCTGAAGAATATATATGAAGTAAAAGAGATGACTGTAAGAAAATATCTACTATAAGTAAAGAACTATCAGTGGCTAGTGATGTAGAGTACAAGATAGACATGTGAACGGCTTGAATTTGCACATGATTACACTAAAGAGTTTGCACATGATTAAACTACTTTGGAATTGTTCACATGACTATTTATACTCCCCCGTACCCCAATCAATACACAAAGATCCAGACAAGTTATGTTATTGTACATGATTTTACATGTGGGCCCATAAATGGGTGTACATAAAGTATACATGACGGGTTCTGTGAACATGAGAGTACATGAATCACAAGAGTGCACATGAATGATGAAAGTACATGAATACATGATATACGTGAAAAGCACATGACATGACGTATTTCGATGCTCCCGAAGCGAATAACATCTCATAAAAGGATCCATATAGTACCAATCCGTGTTAACAATGTGACAACATTAAGTAAAGTAATCTAGAGCATAAATATAAATCCTAACAAGTATGAAACGTTTAGAGAATGTACTCATCTGATAACCTGAACAGCTGATATAAAAAGATGGTCAACTGGAGTCACAGAGTCCTAATTAGGGCAACACAGATAATAAAGAGTTCAATTTATATGGTAATTAAAATTATAATACAATCTACATAAGTCTAAGTCAATTTAGGTCAAAGTCAACTCTTGGTCAACTCTGGTCAACAATCTAGTCAAATTAGGACAACTAGTCTAATGTTGTCAAACTAGCTAGGGTTTGGTCAACAATGGTCAAACTAATCTAGATTAGTCAATTCTAGGTCTAAACAAGTCTACGGCCTAAACAATCAAGTATACTAGTACCATTGCTATCTAACACATAGCCTAAATCAAGGTACATAGCTAAACTACATAGCTAATAAGGCACATAAACTTAATTAGTTATATAATATACATTACATATACATCACATATATCCTTACCCATATAGTACCATCCTAACACATGCATATAGATATCATATATCAAGTATATACGTATCTTCACTATGAACCATAACCTATATCTATATACTCTTATAATATATATAGATACTATATAACCCAAAAATATATATACCTATCTATATAACCTTTCCACAATCTAACATCACCTACTCAAATTCAAACACTTAGAAACTAACCCACTAACACTAGGACTCCATATCAATCTTGGTCATATTGGCATCCCAAAATCAATACCTTGGTCATAAGGTAAACTAATCATTTACCTTGAAGGTAAAGGTAATTCATATTTACCTTAAGATACTAACTTGGTATCATGAGATACCAAGATACCTCTCAAATATCTAATTAACTAACTATCTAATGTACTAACATAACATCTTAACTAATATCTAACATATGACCCATAGAGACTAACTTGCTAACATACTAATATCTAGAACTAACATAACCTACTAACATATCAATATCTAATATGCTAGATATCTAACATCAAACTATCTAACAACATATTAAATATCTAACAAAATACTAACCTCTACTATCTAACTAATATTCATACTAACAAATATAACTTACACTAATATATAACAAACTCTAAAACAAACATACTAACATATATTACCTAACAATAATATATATATATATATATATATATATATATATATATATATATATATATATATATATATATATATATATATATATATATATATAACCTATGATACCTACATTCATTTAATATCCATACTATATAGGCTCATAGGTTACACAAAATGTCTATATCGTATAGTCACTCTTCTACTTAAAATCAATACTGTACCAATTGGACATTCACTAAATTGTAGGATTAAAGTATGTCGTAGCCCTTCGTGTTAGCTTTCTGAAACTTCAAATAGATCGCATTTTCGTGTCCGTAGCTCCCGGAATCGCAAAAATACCGAAACGCGTTTGTCTTTCGTACACCTGACACTCAAATATTTATACAGAAAGTTCTATAATACATTTGACCTATTAATATATATATACATTTAGAAAGCTAACTTCGATACGATTCTTTCAAAAAGAACGGGATATTAATCGGAGTTCTAAGCTAAAAGTTATGACATTTCTAAGTTGTTATGGCTACTAAAAACGTGGATGAATATTATGACGAATTTGGATTGTTTGGACAAAAGAAACACATCTCACTCTCCACACCACTCAAGACACACATCAAACTACACTCCCCTCTCCTCTAACACAAGCACACTACTAACAACATATCTACACACATCTAAATATATGAAATATATCTAACATACCTATTATATATATACAAAATAATCCATTATATAAAGAGACACTAAAATGACAAGTTGAGGCTAAAAATATGACATGTAGACTAAACCACTTAGATCTAACCATGGGTATCCAAATGAAACTCATTCTAACCATCCTAACTAACATCAATCAATCCTCTAACATGTCTAAAACTAAAATTAAAACATAATTAAACCTATTAGACATTAAACCAAACACATGAGGTATCCTAATTTGAGACCTAATAAATAGGACACAAGATACAATTCTAACTTGCTCTAGAGAGCTCCAAATGGCCTCAAACTTGAATCTAAAGTAGGTATATGCAGGGGGTGGATCCTATGGATTCAAAACTAACTAATATGCATAGAAAATCAATTTAGAGGGTTGGTTTTACCTATTGGGAGTGGAATCCCAATGATACTCCCAATGACACGGCTCCGACACGAAGATCTTTCAAAAAGGACACTCCTTCTTTTACTTTGCTCCAAATCTTTGCTAGCACCCTCCCATGGTAGTATGAGAAGGTTGGATGTAAGTTTTGGTGGAGGAATGTAAGGATTTGGAGATCAAATCAAAGAGGGAAGCTCTCAATTTGGGGAAGAACACTTGTGAAGGAAAATGGAGGCTTGATATAATGAAATAAAAGGAAGGGAGGCTAACCTACCTATAGTGGCTGCCATTAAACCCTATTTGGGCCTTGGAGGAAAGCCCAATAAAGCCTCAACTAGTCCTTTTGGTTAATTTTAAGTTAGGTTCAAGTTTGGGATCAAAATTGTTAAATTTAAGCCTCTAACTTAACCAATCTAACAAGTAAAATTAGTCTAAACTTACTAACTTAATTAGTGGGATTTGTGAGCTATGACTAACTAATCTTGGGGTCCCGTCTAGAGTCTAAGCTATCCGGGTCACTAACACAAGTCGAAACGAAACTCAAACCCGACTAAACAAATCCCGTAAAATCAATATTAAAATATAAAAATTCCTAAAATATTAAAATATAAAAAATGACCAAAATCAAATGCATTAATTTAAATATTATTAAAATAATCTAAAATTTACCAATTAATTAAAATCCTAAATAATTCAAAAGTCACAAAATGACCAAAATACCTTTAGCCTAAAAAGTTGTAATTAGTCATTCTAATCACATGGTCATGGTTAGTCTTTAGGCTCAACAGTTCTAGGGTTCACTAGCTAACACATCAAAATTGTAATTCACCAATTATAAATAGTATTAAATTAATTAAAAATCCCCATAAATTATAAATCCTATTATTAAATAATAAATTTTTACAAAGGTTTAAAATTACCCTTATTTTAGAAAAGTGGGTGTTACATGTCTGGTTCTTTATGCTATGAGTTTGTTGCATGCTAATAAAAAGAATTAAGACAAAAGAGATTAATAACATTGATGCTAAGTAGATATCACATATATAATGTTGTTGTTTATGTTGTAATGCGGAGCATGTGTATATATCTGGTTGTATATCATATTGTTTATACAGAAAATTATAATGGTAATAATGTGGCTTGGTACCAAGTATAGTATGGATGTACGTAGCTCAGTGCCACGATAAGTTGTGGATGTGTGGTGCGGTATCCCAAAATTATCGGGTTGTGGCATGGTACCATGATATATTTGGGGCCTACAGGTCAACAATCAAAATATTAATGAACATAGTGGTATGGATGGGCCTGTGCCACAATATGTTTGGGATCTATTAGTCGTCAATCGAAATATCGAATGTTATAATGTCATTCGATATTAACTGTTCACGCATATTGCATGGTCATGGACAACTTGTGCAAAAGGTTTTGCTTTTCTCGAACTGTTACGGGGGGCCGCTAGAATTGATTCGGTCTAGGAGAAAATTATATGGAATGTTCTTAATACATGGGATATTGTGGGATCTTCAGCAAAACTTTCCACCCGGACTGAAGTGTGACGCAATACTGGTATTTTGGGACCTTCGGTGGGGCTAGATACTTAAACGCAAAGGATCATCGTCTTATCGAGAAAATAGTCTAATATAGCTTGTGGTGCCAGTGACCTTCATTTAGTTAGGTTGCATGCTAATGTCATCTGCTTGCAGGCTTAACTAGTTGGAAGAAAGGACGAATTTACATACATGTACATGTATTTTGTGAAGGCTAATGAATATCTTGTGCAGTGACAAGTTATGACACAATTATGTAAATAAATATTTAATACCACTGTAAGGTTAGGGAAGGATTGTAAGCATTGGGTTAGATCTACTGTATTGAGTGACACATTTATGCTTATTAACACATTTTGTTATGCCATATAATTGATCCTAAGACAATATTAGACATATCACATATATCTTTATACACTCACTCAATTAATGTGTTGGTTTCTAATTGAGTTAGCTAGAGGCCACTCACCAATATACGACAATGTACTAACCTCCAACCCCCTATGTGCAGAGCATGCTTTGGATGTGTTAAGGTATTGAAGCTCGGTTGATGAGAGAAGATATTAAGATGGAGATGTCTTCTGTTTATAGAGGACATAATATATAGAACATCGTTGTTGTATAGTTCTTAAGTTGTAAGCCTTGTGGGATGTTTTATTATATCGAGAGAGAGAGAGAAATAGAGAGAGAGAGAGAGAGAGAGAGAGAGTGTGCTTGTAATCGAGTTATTCTTTGGTTTTGAGTCATTATAATTTTGCTACAATGTTATCAATGAAGAAAATCATTTTTATATATTTTGTGCCTATCAACTTTTTTGCTTATTTTCACTGCAATGACTTGTATTCTGAGATGTCCTATAGAGTATTTGTTTTGTTCTTACCTTGTACAAGTATAATTTAGACTTGTATGACATCACGTGCAGTGATGGCTTTTGGTTCTACGAGATCAGGGCATAACAGTCAAGCAGCGTAGCACCGCATGGAGACATGCAGCCTCATCCTGGGATATTAAACTTTTTAAGAAAAGAACTCACATATGTATAGAAAGAGATATAGATCGTCTCTTGAGAAAAAACTTATAAACATCCAAGATACATACACATAAACCATGTCAGCACAGGGCCTTTAACGTGCCATTAGAGATATAGTCGATGTAATTATGTTTGTAGGAAAAACTATAGATATGGTATTAAATTCAAGTCTTAGTCCATTCTATATCGTATTATAGTTTGATCCATGCAAGAATATTTAAATCTAAGTGGCATCTATCATAATGCATGATGTACAGTCACTATCGGGCTCACATATTAAAATATGTGGGTGGTTGATGGGGTTTACTGGATTTGGTCATTAGTGACCATGTCTCATTTCTCCATGTTGAGGTAAATCCTAGGTGTGTGCATTTCAATATTTCAGCAATTATAAATCATCTTTTATACATGAGGTGTGATAGCTCAAGTGGTTTGTATGGTAGAGGATTTTTCCAGTAGACAATTTTTGTTTCCTTCAAAAATCATTTATTCTGCCATAATTTTTTTGAGAAATTCCTTTAGAGTTAAGACTCGATGTGGAGGAAGGGCACAGTGGCAATTTGATGATGCACTTTATACTTTGTACTTCACAAAAGTGCAGGAGAAAGTGGAGTAGTGCGGTAGCTAGCCTCAAGGTTAGCCTGATGCAAAGCTGCACGGTAGCCCATGTTAGTGGCGCAATATCCCACTAGCAGCTCCGAGGATGCTACGTAGTATCTTCGCGATTGTTCGTATAGTTGCTTCGCGATATCCTTTTGTAAGGCTATTCAATTTTTTGAACTTTCTCTACTCCTTGGTGCAGTAACCGCTAATCAGGGGATTGCATTCCTATGTAATGTATGCTCCTGGACTTAGGTTTTGCTTGATAACGGTGTTTTTACCGGTTCTGGGGTGTTTTTGAACCGACTGTTTATGAAAACCTCTACTTGTTAATTTTTTGAGGCACTAGTTTTAGTCGGCTCAACCCCCTTCCCCCCCCAAAATCGTGTTGGAGTGGGCAGGGTTCCCAACCTATGTGGAGAATACCTCGGAGTGGGACGAGCACCATCCGTGTGTTTGAGAAGCTCATGGAGTGCATAGATCCAATTTTGGAACATATATGATAAGAAAATATATGATTGGATTTCCATATTTAATTTGATCATATATTTATGATTTGATCCTTCATATAGTAGCTTTCCATATAATTGGACTTCCAATTATGGCAAGCCAATTATGTATGGATTTCTATTAAATATATGATTGATGCATATTGAAAGTTTTCGTATATATTGACCTTCCATGTATAGATTACCAAGGACTTTCTGGTTTGAGGGAACGGTTTTCGTGCTTCGTTCCCAACAGAGTGGTATCAGAGCTTTGGGTTCAAAGAAGTGTCAGAAGTTGACAGTCAAACCAGAAAGCAGAGATGGACGCGAAGCCGATGTGCATGGTGAACCTGAATGGTACCAACTACCATTATTGGCAGAGCAAGATGAAGGATTTGTTGTTCGTCAAGAAGCTGCATCTTCCAGTATTTGCGTCCGAGAAGTCCAGTGACAAATCCGATAAGGACTGGAACTTCGAGCATATATAGGTATGTGGGTACATACGACAGTTCGTTGACGAGAACGTGTACAACTACGTTGACGATATTGTACATACGAGACGTTATGGGAGAAGCTGGAATCTTTATACGCAAAAAAGAGTGGGGTAAACAAACTGTTCCTGATCCGAATGATGATGGGTCTGCGGTATAAAGATGATGCGTCCATTACGGATCACTTGAGTGAGTTCCAGGGTGTGGTGGACCAACTATCCTCGATGGGAGTCAAGTTTGACGACGAGGTTCAAGGACTTTGGTTGCTATGTATATTGCCAGAATCGTGGGAGACCGTACGAGTATCGATGATCGCTTCTGCTCTTGTAACCCCTATTTTCAAAAAAATTAATAAATGAAAAATAATTCCAAATTTGCCCTAAATTGATTCCATTAGGTCCTAAATATTTTTCTATTAATTTTAGAATTTTTTGCGATTTGTTTGGAGTCGTTTGGACGTCGTTTAATTTTTTCGTAATTTAAAAACTGCAACAGTAAAACCTGCATTTTCACCGTAATGGCAAAACGGTAAATATTTAACCCTAGGGCTGAATTAGAAATTAACCATGGTTAGTTTTCCCTAATAAATTATTTATATAAATAGATACCATTCCCAAGGGAGAAATCTAAATTTCTAATCATTTCAATTATTAGTATTGAATACTCAAATTTAATATTTTAAAAATTCATTCCCTATTACTGTTCTGATACGGAGCGTCGTCGTCGATCGATCTCCGACGAACCCCCCGTTCTTCGCGCCCAGACCACGCCGTCGATGACCAAGGGTACCAGCGAGTCGAGCACGACGAGCACGACCCAACGCCGCCGACCAACGCCGCCCACGGCCACCACAGCGCCGCCGGCCTAGCCCGCCCGACCAATCAAGTACATCGAACCCTTTGTTCTTCTTCGTTTCTTCACTTTGTGGGCACCATCGAGTTTGTCTCGACGAGATGAAGCTTTTGCCCCTGTTTTTGACTCACCCCGACACACAGACACGGAGTAATCCTTAGCCCTAGTTCGGACACGACACGAAAACTCATTGTGGTGACACGAAAGTGACACCACTGGGTCGAGAACGTCTTGGCGAACACGTTAGTGTGTTTCAACACGAGTTTTCGTGCCTAAATAGCCCGACACGAGTTTTGGACACGTTTCTTTGTGTCCACACACGCGTGGACACGAAGGTGATGACTTATAGCGGGTCGGATTCCCGATCTGCTATCAACCGAACCCGCTAGGGGTTCAGCATAAGTCAAACGAGCCCCCATTTTTTCACTCAGGCCGCGCGTCCCCTTTGGGCTGACCAGAGTTCGAGACTCCCCTTTTGCTGTTTTGGTTGTGTTTTTGATTTAAATTTGTTATATATATATATATATATATTATGTATATATAATGGTATTGTGTGTGTATATATATATATATATATATATATATATATATATATATATATATATATATATATATATATATATATATATAGATATATATATATATGTATATATATTTTTATAAAATACAGTATAAGTGTATATACTGTTCATAGAACTGTTAAATACACTTTTTTAGTATAAACTATAATTATGTATATATCTATAAGTAATCAAATATTGAAGTTAATTAACATTAAATTCTTGCTTTTCATTTCTTTTGTGTTTTTGGAGAATTGCATCATTTAAGATTATATATATATATATATTTTTATATATATATATATATATATATATATATATATATATTTTTTTTTTTTTTTTTTTTTTTTTTTTACATTCTGTCATTTCCATTATGTCATTTAATTTACGTCATTTAAATTCATGTCAATATAAATACAGTGCCTATACTATAATATTTAAATATGTACTTTATAAATACAGTGCCTATACTGTAATATGTATTTTAAATTCTGTCATTTAAATTATGTCATTATAAATACAGTGCCTATACTGTAATATGTAAATAAATACAGTGCCTATACTGTAATATGTATTTTATAAATACAGTGCCTATACTGTAATATGTACGCTTTCAATTTTTGCAATTTAATTTTTTTTAAATTACATGTATTTAAATTCCGTATTTATTGACGATTTTACGTACTTTGTGCAAACAACCACTCTAAGTCCAAACCTAACATGGGTTGAGTGGACTTAGGTGAGCCTACACATATTCGGGGTCTAGTCGAGTCATGTTGGACTTGATTCATGGCTTCGGATCCCGTATTTGGATTTTGGTTCAATTTCAAATACGCGGACAAATACATTAAATAATTATTTATTTAATTTCCGAATCTGTGATTTATGAACTTTGAATTTTCAGACAACTTTTTAATGCCGAATAAATTCTAAACAAATTATGATAAAATACTATGTTAATTAATCTAATTTAATATAATTTTCCATGATTTAATTTACTGCTTTGACACTGTTTAAAAATAGTACACCAGAACTTATTTTTATGTACACTAGTATTCTGATTTTTAATAAATACTTACACTAGATTATAAATTCCAGAAAACTTATAATACATTACTATAATTAACAAGGATCAATTTGGTATATTATTTCACCTATTCTAGGACTGTATAACTATCTCAATAATTATTGGAACACAGTGTACAGTCTGTTTAATTAATTGATTAATAATGACTTGTGTGTTTTTGTGTGTTTTTGGGATATTTTAGTATCAAGACTCTACCCTACCTTAGTGTAGAGACCTACTTGTTAGTCTAGATGTTGTAACACCTCACTTTGGACTACTAGAGCTTCACCTAGCTAGTGTCCTATTAGGAGCCGTGTCACAATACTAGAGTAATATTAAATCATAACTTAGAGACTGAAACTGTATATTATTTTGACAGGACACCAGACATCTATAGCTACATATTCTTATCCTTACTTTGCTCGAGACAAGTACCCCTATAAACTTATTTACTGCATATGATAACGAACTGTGAATAAACCATGTTAAAATACTGCTTTATGGAAATTGCAAAGTCATGTCATTACATGCTTTATACGGATTCTCAGTATCTTCACATGCTTAGAAGAGCTTTTACATATCTCACATGATGGTTACTGGGACATGGAGGAAACTAATAGTTGAGTACGTGATCATGCCCCCTTCTTCGTACGTATGTACCGAGCAAGGTCGCATTGTATATGCATACCTTGTCGTAGGCTTTATCCCGCATTTTTGTACGGATGTACACCTATGCTTGTTACTTGTACGTATGTATATTTCAGATTTATGGCTTGTACACCGGTACATTCTATACCTATTGACCAATTACGTACCTGCTCCAGTTTTAAACTATATATGCATGTGTCGCCATGACAAATATATCCTTGCCATGATAGTTGTGATTTTACATGATAGATTGTGCCATGTCAGGATTACAGTTATTTCATCTCTTACCATTTCATGATCAGTATTATATGTTTGTAGTATAAGTACTTGCTCCCGTCCTGACAGGATAACGTTATAGGTGCACTTTCCGAGGAGAAAATGCTATGTGATACATATTATGGCACTGCATTTGAGGACATGGCCTTAGCTCCATAAGAGGCCCCAGCGGGGAACCTTGCTTAGATACCTTTCATGTGTTTTGAGACTTAGAATTTGGTTTGAACTTACATTTGGATACTAGACTTTGTCTCCAGTCTCATACATTTGAAGTGTAATAACTTTTAACACTTGTTTACTTTCGTTAATAGAAGCTATGTTGTGATAAAATCTTATTTGGCTTAATGTTAGCACACTTAGTATCATTCATGTATAAACTCTTAGAACAACTTATTACGCTTTTACCAAGCATATGCTGGACATGGCTCGCCCGGCCCAACAATTTGGGTAACAGGTCATGACATATTTTTAGTGGTGGCCCATGCAGGTCGAGACTAAAGTTGTTTGGTTACATTATTGTACAAAGCAAGCCTGCAGTTAGGATCTTAGGACAACTTGATAACACTAGGGATAACATTTAGAACACCTAGAGGATTACTAGGATTTCAACATAGGGAAAACTCATCACAGCGTAGGACCGTTAACTATATTTAGTCTATTGCTTGAAATTTAGTGGGTTACAATTTTGACCAAGATAGTTCCCTTGGGATGACCCTTGAGGATCTCACTCTAAATTTTACCTCAAAATCTGTTTTCGCTTGTTTCCATTTTCTCTTCTTTAATTCGTTGTTGAATTTGATTCCTGATATTCATTATTGACTTTGAATTTTTGTCACGACCCGCACCCACTGTGAGGGTACAAGTACGTAACGACGTCCAGCCTACGCCGCAGTGTCGGCGGTAGAGCGCTGTCCTAGGTTACTATCTAACCAGCAACTCACGCAATTATAATGTACATATCATGATCAACTCCGAACGGAGGACAAGTAAGATATTGAACTCAATCACAGTCTATGCACGATAAGATAATCACAGAAGAATTAAACTAAGGATAGAAGAACAACTACTAAAAATGATAACAACTCTCAACTAATCTCAAGTACTACACAAGTCTCAAAACTTCTATAACAAGTTCAACATGGAAACAAATGCTAGTCTACTAAACTAAATCCCGATCACTCCTGAGAGTCGGGGCCAAAGGTAGTCATCCCGTCTCCGGGTCCATAATATGTAGGGCATGCATCCTCAGGGCAATCATCTGTAAAATTTCAACAGGTCCAGTCAGGACAGGAACGAGTACAACTCATCAAGAAATTCCAATTAAATGACAGAGAACTATAAAGCAGTTATAAACAGTTTTATTAATAAAATATAGCAGTTTTATACAGGTAATGATATAAAGAACAGTTAAGGTACAAAGAAAGGGGAAATAACTAAAAAAAAAAGAGAAGCATGGCAATGAAGACTGAAAAATAAAATCTAGCTGAACTAGGGTAGCATGATATGAGTCCAGACTGTAATATAGACATGTGTGACTCCAACGAAAGTCCAGTACCAGACGAATCTAATACAAGATGAGTCCAGTACGGGATAGTTCCGGTCAATATGATCAATGATTTCAGGGTGAGTCCAGCCTATACTCTAACAGTGTGTTTTAAAATATCGGAATTGACATGTGAACGGCTGTAGGTAATACGGCACATCACACACCTGGCCGGGTGTGAGACGGCTATCATTCCAGTATAATTTCAAGGGAGTGGTTCCAGTATTTGGGTATGTTCACATGCCTATTCTAATATTTCCCCGCCCAGCAAGTACAAGTGAATCCAGGAAACGACACGAGAAATAGGGATGAGTCCAGCCAAACATAATGATACCAGCAAAAGATTCCAGGGTGATTCCACTAGGTGGTTCCAGTAGTGATTCCAGAAGGTGATGCCAGTAATGATTCCAGAAATAGAGGCCAGACTAATGGTATGTGTGTCGCATACATGAATCCAAAAATATTCATACGTGTTTGTAAGAATCACATAAAACTATCTAGAACTGAAGTACAGTAATTGACAAGTAAATGAAAGAACTATCAGAGGATGTACTCGTCTGATACTCTGAAAAGAGTAGTGAATGTCAGATGCCTGCACCAGAGTCACAATGTCCTAAACAGAGTAATATGGGTCATGATATGTAAAATACAAGAGAATTGACAGCTACAATACAAACTACATGATTTCTAAGCCAATCTAGGTCAAAGTCAACTCTAAGTCAAACCTGGTCAACTGTCTAGGTCAAACTAGGTCAACACTCTAGTCAACTAGGTCCATCCTAGTCCAGTCAAGTCTCACTAGGCCTAACCAAGCCTAGACTAGTATACAACCAAGCAACATCACAAGCCACAAGGCATCACACATTATATATATTTACATACATGCTTAGATACATACATACATAGATACCTACATACTAGTTTACATAGATGCATACATGTAGGCTCACATAGGCTATTGCCTAACATACAAGGCAATATGCCAATAGAATGTATATAGGTGAACATAGGCTAATATGCACATACACATTTTCATTCACATAGTACCCATATCATCTACTCATATAGCACATAATATATATATATATATATATATATATATATATATATATATATATATATATATATATATATATTAACATCATGTATATATATATACATGTATATAGCATATAGTGTTAGGGGTTTGTGGCATATAGGGGTGATGTGTGTCTTGTGTGGGTGAAAGGACATGTGACAGGGAAAACCATATGTGTGTGAGTATCTAAAGGGAATTCAGTTTTTAGTAGAGTGGTGTAAGTGCCAAGGCATGAGTGTGTGACAAGGTGTGTGTGGTGGGCAAAAAGGGTAATAGGGAAAGGGTGATAGCTTAACAGGGAGTTGTATAGGCATATGTGTGTGTTGTGTGTGTATGTTGACAGGAGTAAATAGGAGTGTGTGTGTGTAGCACAGTGTAAAACAGTAAGGTGTGTGTGTAGAGAGGTGTGGGAAAATCCTAAACAGTGAGTATAAGAGCTAACAGTAGGTGAGTGTGTAACATAATATATGTGTCAAAAGGAAGAACAGGAATTAGGAATTAGAGAGTGTGGATACATAGTGAATCTCAGGTCAGTGCTCAACAGGAAACAGTGTGTGGAGTTCAGGGAAAATCAGGGAATATGGGGTTAATGTGTCATTGCATGAACAATGAGATGGCCAAAGGCATTTCAAATTGAACAAACCAATTCTCAGTTTTCAGTGAAAAGGGTCCCTCTCTAATCTCAGTTTTCATATATTAATCAAACTCAGGATCTCAGGAATCATATTAAAACCCTTTAACACAATTTCACTAATGCTTAAAACAACCAACAACATATATAGGAATAAACATGGAAATTTAGAATCAATTCAGTTTTTGTCTCTCAAGTTTTAACATTCAAAACTCAGTTTTCAACACATTAAACCAAGTCACCAACCTATTCCTTAAACTCAGGATTTCCTGAGAACAAATGACAGTTAACATAGAAGTGAAGTTATGAGGATGCCTCAGGTTCTTCTTCATATCAGTGAACTACATTGAACATAAAAGAACAAGGAATAACTGGGAATAGCATCCCTTCACTGTTCTCAAGAAACCTGAGAACAAGTGATAGTGTCACAGGGACATTTCTCAGGTTATTGACAGTTAACAATAACTTAGGGAGTTCAATATAAAAATCAGTTTACCCATTCCCAAACCAAAATGAAATCCATTTCGAAGCCAAAAACTTACACAAATCAATAACCAAGGTTCGGTAATGTAATAAACACGGATAGGTGAATCTAACATTGCAATCTAACAGGGGAAATCAGTCTACACAGGTATTTAAATTCAGAATTTACAACTGGAACTTATGTATCAGTTGAGTTCAGTCCTCTCCATACTCGAAATCACATTTCATAATCAAACCATACTTAATTTCACATGCAACCACCTTAGCATTAGCTAATACACATGTATAAATCAAATATGGCAAGTTAACATCAAATATCAATAAAAAAAATGGAAATCAATTTCCAGACATTTGAAAAACAGTGAGTATATTTCAGCCAAAGCATTGCATATCATTCCACCTTCGAAAAATCCCATTATCAAGTGCAAAACCAAAACTAATAAGAAAAACCAACCTAGCAAGTCCTATTAAACATGTGGGAATCAATCCATGCATTTAAAACAGCATTTTAATCAGATTAAAAAGGAAATTAAATTCAGGATTTTGAATTTAAACACATGGTATCAGTGATTTGGGAAGGACCAATTCGATCCATAAAAACTTGTTAAAATGCAAAATAAACAGTTGGTAAAACATCATACACATGTGTACGTGTCCCAGGAGTATTTGTGTCCAACCAAGTGGACACAACGTGTCCAAAAACAAAATTTTGAACAGACTCAGAAAACAGGAAATCTACTCCTCGTGCAGCCATGTCAAGCCCTCGTGGGCTCGACACAGTGCTCGAGGCACCACGTGCTCTTGCACTCGTATCGAGGGAACATAGGGCTAGGGACTGAACACCCTGCCCCGTGTCCAAGTGTCGCTATGTCGAAGTTAAGCGTGCGTATCAGTGGGAAATTTCCACGCGTGCACAGCGCGCCCGCGCGGCCAGTGCGGCCAGTGCGAGGAGGAGAACTCCTCGCACACTGTATCATATGGCCCCAAATTTTGGGAGGATGGTGGCAGACATTGTCCCATCATGCTCACCAAAATTGGCATGTCCACGTGTCCTGTGTCGGGAGTTATTGACCCCGAGTAGCAGGACACCGTGTACGTACGTGCACAGCGTGTCCAACTCGAGAATCCGACACAACAAGACACCAAAATACCTAACACTCTTCACGAAAATTAATGTACATACCAAGATCTATCAATCCATTTAATTACATTTTCAAAATCGAAAATAAATTCCTAAGGGGCATTCTATCGAACACCTAGCCTATCAAATGGATACGTGTCCGATACGGACACGAAACCGACATGAATTGTGCCCAAATTCCAGGGACAGCTAGGGGACTCCTAGATCTAGCCCTAAATGCAAAGAAAACAGCAATTTAAATCAATTTGAGGAGTTTTACCTATAGGTGCAAATTGTATGGAAAAGCTCCAAATAGGGGGTGTTCCTTTTGATGGCCAAATGCTCCAAATGAGCCCAAAGCTGAGATTAACCTCCAAAATCATAAAATATACAGAAATCAGAACCTAATGCAAGAAACTAGGATGAAAAAGGAGATCAAATGAATAAATGGGAATTTTTGGAAGGGGGAAGAATACCTCTCTTTTCTCCAAGTGTTGGAATGATAAAAAAGAGGCAACCCTAATGAATAAGTGTTTAAATAGGGTGGGGATCCCTATGTGGCTGGTCATTAGGGTTTAGTTAGGGTTAGGGCTTCTAGTTATGGGCCATGGGCCAAGTCCTAAGTCATTAATCATGACTTATGAAGTCATAAGCCATATTGGCCAAATCAACTCCAAATCTCTCCAAACAAGTTCCAATGACTTAAACTTCACTAAATTAGGTCAAACCAAGTTTACTTAACCTAACCAAGGGGTCTTAACCTGGGTTAGTCACTAGGTTAGTCTTCTAGTCAACACTAGTCAAAGTCAACTATAGGCCCAAAATCAATTCCAATAAAAATCATTAAAAATCACTAAAAATTATACTATGAAATAAACATCCTTAAATAATAATTATAAATACAAAATTTCAAAAATACCCTCACCTGGAAAACTGGGTGTTACAATTTTCATCAATATAAATTTTATGGATTGAGTAAAGGTGTATTCTGATAACTTATTTGACAAATGACAGTGGGAACGGTAAATGTCTGCTTTATTTATGGAGTTTAGAATTTATCGTAGCCATACTAGCTAACATGACAATGACATAGAGCCTGATTTTGGATATACTTATCCTAGTTATAAAATTTAGATTTTCTTGCAGCCATACCGGTTGGCGTGGTAAGAATTCTAAATAACATGATTACGGATATATACCTTAGTTGTGGACTCTATCGTTTATTGCCGCTATGCTTACCGGCGTGGCAAAAATTTTGGCAATATGAATTCAGGAAGACATGTATGATTATCAAATTATATCTTAAATCGGTTCACTTTATTATGACCAGATGAGCAATAACAAATTTCTATCATTATTTCTTTTATCTTACCATTATTTCATCGTTTTAATTAACCATGTCCTAATTACATCTCAATTATCTCGTATATACTTTGGTTAGTTACACTTTGAAATCTTTTTAAATTTTCGTATTTCTTCACTTGGAAAAAGGGCAAAAAAAAGAGTATCATAAATCATCTAGCTCGAAAAGGATGTAAGTTGTTATCATATGGTAATCTTGGTGGAAATATAAAATATTGGACATTCAGATGAAATTATGGAAGAAAGCTATGACTGAAATTAGAAACAGGAGGAGATCAGTAGTATCGGCTTAGAAATGATTACACTAGAGAATTATTTTGAGGATAAATTATTTGGAAAGAACATAGGAGAATTTCGAATAAGAAGAGCAGTAGAATATACATTAATGGTTAGAACATTAATATTTCGTATATGTATTTTAGAACTGACATGGATATTCAAGGTCGAAATGTTTTTGGGAACTTGGATGATTTTAGTATTAATAATTCTCGAGATATTTCATTTTGAGGTTATGATACCAATTTAGGAATTTAAATAATGGGGAAGAGACTTTAACCGCATGTTGTGATGATACAAAATTGAACAACATTGGTAAGAGAATGACAAGAAACAGGGAGAGCACGTTATTGAGTTAAAGGAACCCTTAGAGATTTTTGTAAAAATTCTGAATTTAATGAGGATAATGTTTAAAGGTGTAAGTTGAAAGGATTATGAACTAATTTTATAATGAAGGATAAAATTTTATATGGTAATAGTGATGTTAGACTTGAGCAATACAAGAGTATCAATTGGAATAATGATTAACAATTTATGATCCTTGATTCAAGAATTTCGGATCTAGGTTAAAGGCAAGACGAAGGAATTTCGACTTCGGGATGACTAAATGGAGAATGGACTACAAAATTAAAGAGGGTAGAAAAGTTTGAGAAGCTCTAACAAGAACATACTTTATGTGTTAGTAACCTTGGAATACAGGTCAAGCCTATAGTATTGTGGCAGGGTTCAATCTTCATGACTGAAGGTTATGATTTTTGGTAGTTGTCATATAAGGGTGATTTTCATATTTGGACTTGTAAGATAAATGTATGATTGGCAAATGATGATCAGATAAACTTGGTAGTAGCAGAGTGAGATGATTATCTTGACTTCCCTATGAAATCTTGCCTTTTAATAGAAGGAATTTGATTTTCCCTATCCTTAAATCATTCTTTAAGTTCCAATATCGCTAATTTCTAAATCCCTTTGATCGCGATCATTCAACTTTGGTCATCTCCTTTATCATACCAATATTCTTAATCCTTGATCGTACTTAATTGATTTAAATCCCATCGTGACCTAGATCTCTATCAACATGTTGCTCGTGCTTGGACTACGATTATATTCCTCATCATGTCTAATTACTGTTTGACCAAGGATAGATTAACCTTATCTTTGATCGTATCAAAATTTTGATTATGATCATGTTTGGATCTAGATACCATTATCACTCGTACCTAAACTTTCGATTTAAATTCTTAAATAATGACTAGTTTAGTGCTAACCATGATTTGACTTAGCCATCATTCTTCATGTTTGATCGTGCCTAGATGATCTGGCACGGCTAGACGACTTTGATCCCCACGATCGTGATTCTAGGACTTGATCGTGTCAAACATTTGATTATTCTTAATGATGTCTAATTGCATCGTCCCTATATTAGATCGTGCCTATCCTATTGACCATTCTATACTTAGGCTTGATTCTAACTTGATCGTAATTTAACAATTTTGATTATCTTAATCACATCTAGTCATTGTTCTTTGATCATGCATAAGATATTTGCCTAAACTCACTGTCACGACCTGCTCCCGAATAATCGGACACGAGTCGGACACGCCCAGCCTTCATTGTTAGACACAATGAAGTAAGCTGTACCAACTAGGGAAAACTAACCAGATAAACATGAAAGTATAGAATCACAGCATCTATATAATATGTCCCAACCAGAGTAAAGTAGAGTAAGGTACAATATCTGAAATTATTACATTTCAACTAATAAAAGAGTCTGCTAGTCTCAATACATGGAAAGATAATAGGAAAAGCTAAATGAGTCTCTAGACTCCTGCAGCCTCTAGGTCACAAGCAGCTCCAGCTGGCTCAGCCGGGAAATCAGTATCCTGTCCATAATAGGTGTCACACAAAGCCTCCATCTCACCTGCAACATATCCTATTCAGGAGCGGAGCAAAGTACAGTTCTAGGTAATGAACAATAACATTATGATATGGAAAGTAAATGCTGAAGAATAGGATAAGAACAAGGTATGTAAAGAACATGAAGAACATGAAATACTGCTATAAGATACATGAAAGATCATGACTATGTAAAGATACAGGAAAGATCACGACTATATCTAATATCAAGATCAGGATCATAGAAACTAATGTAAAAACAAAATCCTGAACATGTGTGTTATAGATTTGAAATACTTCTATGATATGTGACCGGCTTAGGTAAGACCATGAAAGAGCATAAAAAGATCCTGAAAGATCATGTAGGTACGGCTTAGGACCCGCGTGCACTGTGCGAGGCCTAAGCTAAAGATCATGAATAAGTATCCGGGTTTGGTCACATATCTAGAGTATTTCCCCACCCCAAGATTCAAGTAAGAACATGAAAGAGCAAGACAGATAAGATCATGAACGTGTCGCAGTGTGTCAGCAATAAAGAACAAGGAAATGCACTGATCAAAACCATAGAGTGTACTTGCCTTGCTCCAGTAAAGTACGAGTAGGTAAAAGAGCTAGGTATCCTCCTGTCATGATAATGATGTGTACAAGTTGGTTAATACACAGCTAGATTAACAGGTTTTATCAAGTATTTCTATTCACAAATTATTTCTAATTATAAATCTTAAATTCCATGGTGTCAACATCACTCACTATATTCTAATCTATCAAGAACTTAAAATAGAGCAAAATACCTGTTATGGATACATAGTTGGCTAAAACAACTGTTAAGGGGTTGTACCCTACTAATTCTATTAACCTTAATTAGTTGAACTGGTTGAAACCAACATGATCTTGTTATAGACAGGATCCTCACCAAACAGTGTATGGAAATTCAAAGAATCTAAGTTTACAAAAATTTAGCATTGATTATAGGTTCAACTGAGATTCCATTCTCAGGATGTACAATCCTGGTTACACAGGAATCTCTCTGAGTTCATCACAGGATGTAATATTCCTGGACTTCACAAGAGTCTCCCTGAGAACACACAGGAATTATTCCTGTTTCAACAGGGATTACATTCCTGGAACAAACAGGAATTACATTCTTGATTCAACAGGAATTACTTCCTGGAACAAACAGGAATTTCATTCCTGGTTCTGGAAATGAAAACATTGGTTTCCAGTTTCCTGAGAACAATCTCAGATTCCTGGAATTTCTTCCTGAGTTCCAATCCTCTGTTAACAGGTTGCACCCTCTGAACTACACAAGGTTCTTTCCTGGATTATGCAGGAAAACTTCCTAAGTTACTGGAATCACACAGGGTCCTCTGAGTCATTAGGCTACTCAAATGTCTCAGGTTACTGTCATGAATTCCTGAGTTCACTGAATCATGGTACTCTAGTATCCAGTGAACATTCAGTCCTGCATCAAGGTCCCAATCCTTATCTGCACATGATCTTTAGTCTAAGGACAGGCTGTTAATGGCTAAACTCTCATTCAGGTATATAGACTGAAGGTTCATTTATGGACATCTAATTGCTATAGTGAGGCATAGCAAATCCAGAACAGGGCTCCTTATCAGTCCTAGACTGAACATGAGGGTTGAGTCTATCCATCTTACTATAGGCTGTTCCTTGGAATCTGTCCTGCATAGCCATGAAGGCATCTGCATTGATTTGCAACTAAGACCTCCTATTATCAGTTTTCACTTATCAAGAGTAATCCCTACTAATTAATCCTAATGAAATCCTTATCAGAACAGGGGAACCATCAATGTTGTTTCCAGCTTCAATCATTGTTACCATGGTCCTAATCACAGTAAAACAGGCCAACATTGCACCTGCAATACACAAGGTAAAATGCTTGTAATATAACACCTGAATTACTGAGACAGAGACCTACCCCACTTGTTCAGTCCATTCCAGGGCAATTCCTAATTTGGACTGATGACTTCAATAAATGAAGAGTCTACAATAGGTATTTGGTTTACTTCAATCTTCAACGAACTAACAAGCATGATTGCAATTTCCTAAATTCATTAACTGAGAATAAGCAATTACAACCATAGCATGAAAGGCATTTACAAGGTTGAACTAAACTAAAGTGTATTGTAATGACTCTTCCATCAGCTAGAGTCAAGAAACTGACAGATTGTGGTCAGTTCAAAATGGGTTTGATACCATTCAGCCTCTTAGCAGGACAGTGATATAGATTAGCTTGATAACTGATACAAACTAGTTTAGAACAACTTCTAGTACAATATCACCCCTCTATATTTGTTCCTCTCAAAACAACATAGACATTCCACTACACTATGAACAGGAATCCTACTAAATCATTCCTATATACACAAATGCAATATCACCTTCTATATTATAACAATGTATCCTATAATCCTTCATATCAGCTCAAGAAAATTACCTGAGATGAACAACTTCTGAAGTGATGACCCGATCCCAAACTGGATACTACTCTCTCGTTCACTAATCCAAATCTGAGATTAACACAGGGATAAATTGAAAGACTTCAGATTCCTACTATCCTATGAGTTTCTCAGGGTCTCAAGAGCTCAAGAAAAATTCAATACCTACAGACACACACACACATTCAGACATGATTCATGTGAACCTAATACTTACAATCTGAATCGAGATAGGATGAATCTGGTCCTCCACTGATCTGCAACTCCAGTAAATCTTCAACTGAAGGATCCACTCAATCAAGGAACAAGGAAGAATTAATTGGATGATCGATCACACAATAGGACTCAATGCAAATCTAACACAAGACTATACTTACAGTCGATGTGAAGAATCAATTGAACTGAGTAACTGGTCTTCTGCAATTTGCTGAAAACTCAAAACCCACACAACTATCCAGTGCATTGATCCATCCAATGGTTCGATTTCGATCCAACTATTTCAAAAGAAATCGGTCAGATCCAAAGCAGGGAAATCAAATCGATTATTTCCAATCGATTTCCAAGAGGATCAAATTGGCTTCATGCAGGAAATCAAACAAATATATGGTGATCAGCAGTTGTTGAATTCAAAAATGAAAGATTAATTTGGAAAATAAGATTGGACTAATGATCATGTTCGATCTGTTCTTCTTTCGATCAAATCGATCGACTAGATCCAAGAAGAACTCGTGATCGATCATGGATTGATCATGTTCAATAGAGTGACTCAATTGAATCAAGAAAACAAGGAAGATTAGAGAATCATCTACTGGCCTTCAATCGATCCACTGATTTCGATGTTGATCCTCAACTCTTGCCACCATAGCTGATCGATCAGAGCTTTTGGGGAGGATGGAGTTGGGAATGGAGAATTGTGAAGAGTGAATGGTCTTAAATAGGAGCTGGATGGCGTGAGAGTCAGGCTAATCCTACTGGCGGGAAAACTTCTGACAAGGTGGTTAGAGCAGGGGAGAGTTGGGCACATGGCCACTGTTCATGGCCGTTGCAAATTCGAAATTTTGTGAAGAGCTTCTAATTCCTTCTCTACAGGAATTTAAGAAGAAAGGCTGAGAGTTAACAAAAGCTCAGGCTAACTGGTCATGGGCTTTTCAGTATAAGCCCAATCTAATCAATAGAATCAAGCCCAAGACTAAAGGATAGCTCTAAAATATAACTTCACATATTAATAAACATAATAATTTCCAATATATTAATAAAAATTCAAAAATTTCAATATTTAGATAGGTGGAGTTACACTCACTATCGTATTTTGAGCCTCTGTCAACCTTAAATTTCGAGGACAAAATTTCTTTAAGGAGGGTAGATTTGTAACCCCTATTTTTAAAAAATTTAATAAATGAAAAATAATTCCAAATTTGTCCCAAATTGATTCCAATAGGTCCTAAATATTTTTATTAATTTTAGAATTTTTCTGAGATTTGTTTGGAGTCGTTTGGACGTCGTTTGAATTTTTCGTAATTTAAAAATTGCAACCGTAAAACCTGCATTTTTACCGTAATGGCAAAACTGTAAATATTTAACCTCAGGGCTGAGTTAGTAATTAACCATTGTTAGTTTGCCATAATAAATTATTTTTATAAATAGACACCATTTCCAAGGAAGAAATCCTAATTTCTAATCATTTCAATTATTAGTATTGAATACTCAAATTTAATACTTTAAAAATTCATTCCCTGTTATTGTTCTGATACGGAGCGTTGCCGTCGACCGAAGTCCGACGAACCCCCCGTTCTTCGCGCCCAGACCCCGCCGTCGACGACCAAGGGTACCAGCGAGTCGAGCACGACGAGCCCGACCCAACGTCGCTGACCAACGTCGCTTACGGCCACCGCAGCGCCGCCGACCTAGCCCGCCCGACCAATCGAGTACGTCGAACACTCTGTTCTTCTTCGTTTCTTCATTTTGTGGGCACCATCGAGTTCGTCTCGACGAGACGAAGATTTTGCCCCTGTTTCCGACTCACCCCGACACACAGACACGGAGTAATCCTTAGCCCTAGTTCGGACACGACACGAAAACTCGTTGTGGTGACACGAAAGTGACACCACTGGGTCGAGAACGTCTTGGCGAACACGTTAGTGTTCTTTGACACGAGTTTTCGTGCCTAAATAGCCCGACATGAGTTCTGGACACGTTTTGGAGTGTCCACACACGCGTGGACACGAAGGTGATGACTTATAGCGGGTCAGATTCCCAACCCGCTATCAACCGAACCCGCTAGGGGTTCAGCATAAGTCAAAGGAGCGCCCCTATTTCTTTCACTCAGGCCGCGCTGGCCTTCTGGCCAGCGTAGCAGCTGTGAACCCGCGCGCCCCCTTTGGGCTGACCAGAGTTCGAGACCCCCTTTTGCTGTTTTGGTTGTATTTTTGATTTAAATTTGTTTTTTTTATATATTATGTATATATAATGGTATATGTATATATATATATATATATATATATATATATATATATATGTATATATATTTTTATAAAATACATTATAAGTGTATATACTGTTCATAAAACTGTTAAATGCATTTTTTTAGTATAAATTATAATTATGTATATATATATATATATATATATATATATATATATATATATATATATATATATATATATATATATATATATATATATATATATATAAGTAATCAAATATTGAAGTTAATTAACATTAAATTCTTGCTTTTTATTTCTTTTGTGTTTTTGAAGAATTACATCATTTAAGATTATATATATTTACATTCTGTCATTTAAATTCATGTCAATATAAATACAGTGCCTATACTGTAATATTTAAATATGTACTTTATAAATACAGTGCCTATACTGTAATATGTATTTTAAATTCTGTTATTTAATTATGTCATTTAAATTATGTCATTATAAATACAGTGCCTATACTATAATACATAAATAAATACAGTGCCTATGATGTAATATGTATTTTATAAGTACAGTGCCTATACTGTAATATGTACGCTTACAATTTCTGCAATTTAAATTCCTTTAAATTACATGTATTTAAATTCCACATTTATTGACGATTTTTACGTACTTTGTGCAAACAACCACTCTAAGTCCAAACCTAACATGGGTTTAGTGGACTTAGGTGAGCCTACACATATTCGGGGTCTAGTCGAGTCATATTGGACTTGATTCATGGCTTCGGATCCCGTATTTGGACTTCGGTTCAATTTTAAATACGCGGACAAATACATTAAATAATTATTTATTTAATTTTAGAATCTGCGATTTATGAACTTTGAATTTTCAGACAACTTTTTAATGCTGAATAAATTCTAGAAAATTACTATAGAATACTATGTTAATTAATCTAATTTAATATAATTTTTCCATGATTTAATTTACTGCTTTTAAAAATAGTAAACCAGAACTCATTTTTAATGTACACTTGTATTCTGATTTTTAATAAATACTTACACTGGATTATAAATTCCAAAAAATTTATAATAAATTACTATAATTAACAAGGATCAATCTGGTATATTATTTCACCTATTTTAGGACTGTATAACTATGTTAATAATTATTGGAACACAGTGTACAGTCTGTTTAATTAATTGATTAATAATAACTTGTGTGTTTTTGTGGGATTTTGGGGTATTTTAGTATCAAGACTCTACCCTACCTTAGTGTAGAGACCTACTTGTTAGTCTAGATGTTGTAAAACCTCACTTTGGACTACTAGAGCTTTACCTAGCTAGTGTCCTATTAGGAGCCGTGTCACAACACTAGAGTAATATTAAATTATAACTTAGAGACTGGAACTGTATATCATTTTGATAGGACACCGGACATCTATAGCTACATATTCTTATCCTTGCTTTGCTCGAGGCAAGTACCCCTACAAACTTATTTACTGCTTATGATAATGAACTGTGAATGAACCATGTTAAAATACTGCTTTGTGGAAACTGCAAAATCATATCATTATATGCTTTATACGGATTCTCAGTATCTTCACATGCTTAGAAGAGCTTTTACATATCTCACATGATGGTTACTGGGACATGGGGGAACTGATAGTTGAGTACGTGATCATGCCCCCCTTCTTCGTACGTATGTACCGAGCAAGGTCGTATTGTATATGCATACCTTGTCGTAGGCTTTATCCTACATTTTTGTACGGATATACACCTATGCTTGTTACTTGTACGTATGTACATTTCAGATTTATGGCTTATACACCGGTACATTCTATACCTATTGACCGATCACGTACCTGCTCCAGTTTTAAACTATATATATGCATGTGTCGCCATGACAAATGTATCCTTGCCATGATAGTTGTGATTTTACATTATAGATTGTGCCATGTCAGGATTATAGTTATTTCATCTCTTACCATTTCATGATCAGTATTATATATTTGTAGTACAAGTTCTTGCTCCCGTCCTGACAGGATAACGTTGTAGGTGCACTTTTCGAGGAGGAAATGCTATGTGATACATATTATGGCACTGCATTTGAGGGCCTGGCCTTAGCTCCAGAAGAGGCCCCAGCGAGGAACCTTGCTTAGATACCTTTCTGTCACGCCCCAGAACCAGAATACTGGAGAGCGGGGGCAGACACAGCCAGCTACGTATATTGAAATAGAATACATCTCAACTATACGGTCACGGCTGTCTAGATATGAGGGTTTACTACAAGCCAGCAGTCTCTTAAGGTCAAGCCTATTGTCTCAATCTCAAGCAATTAACAGAGTTACAAGATGTTAGAGCATCAAATATATATATATAAGGCGTCCCAAATATTACATATTGGATGATCATGAAGCTAGTCGTACAAAATGATAGGACTAGCAAGAGTTCAGTCATACATGATCAACCCTAGGATTTGTTAATCATGTTTACAGCCCGTAGGCAGACAATAAGTAAATGTGCATCGAGCTAACAGGTGCTCGTCGGCTAAACGCCTCAAAAGAATAAATTTACATATAAGTGGGTAAAACAAAAAGGAAAACCCACTCTTGGCCCGGGTTCCGTCTAGTTGTCACCATTGGGCTGGAAACTCGGTAGATCCTCGGGAGCTGCTCCGAAATCTGGCCACACAAAACCAGCTGGGTCAAACTCCAGAAAGAGCAAGTGCCACAAAGGAGGCCACAAATAAGAACAAAAACCAGCATATCAGAACATAAGAATAAAAGAAAGTACAAGTAGTAAAGCACACAGGGCGATAAACGACTAGGGACGTGGAACCATTCCGGGAGCCAGGTTACAATCCTTAAACCAAACAAGGACCGGGATTGTAACCCTTCGCCTGAATAGCTCACTGTCTCTACTCATTTATCGTTAGAGATAAGTAAAACAATCATGATCAAGAGTTCCAGATACAGGGGTTAGACAAGACTTAGACAAGGCTGGACACCATCCATTCGCAATCGGCCAAGCAAGTACTACGGCTTACTACTTTAACTAACTAGGGTTATCACAAGCCTAATTACTAACAAGATGCAAGTGAGAAATTCCAGTCCCAAGTCCTGCAGACCATCCAGTTATCCTTCCGCGGGTTGAGAGTTATAGGTGGGTACATTGCCCGGGAGACAAATGTACCCTTAGGTGACTTAGAGGGTGCAACACATGACAGTGTGCTGGAAATGTGCTCTACTCGTCGGCAAGCTACAAGTCCATTAAAGCGTCCAGATAACGAGACTGCCTGTGACTGGGAATTCTCCATGTTCTAGTTTGATCTAATCATTAGCCTAATCCAATTTAGCGCGAGTCCCTGGCCGTGGTACCCAGGAAGTCACATCCTAGACATGATGCAAGACAAGACAAGTGGATTGTGCAAACAAGCAAGCAGGAACACCCACGGTGTCAAGGCAAGTCAAGTCAAGTTATCAAGTCAAGTCAAGTCAAGAGTGCGCCGCCACGGGCCACTATCAAGTTATCAAGATAAATCATGTCAGGGTACTTGTTAGGAGTGCGCCACGACGGGCCACTATCATGTCAGGTTGGTCATGTCAGGAGTGCACCACTACGGGTCACTGTCATGTTATACTAGTTCCTTGTCATACCATGCTATGTACAATAGTCATTCCAGACATATTAAGCAAAATCAAGTTCATGCCAAAAGGCGTAAGGATATAAAATGGGCGTAAAATACCTAATAAAATACTAATATAAAATAGGACTATAGAAGAGCCAAGATCAAGAAATAACAAATTCATCATAGACAAGTTAGTTGCGCAGGGTATGCACTGCGCAGGGTGCCAAGTGCGCAGGGTGAGCTGCGCAGGGTACCAACTGCGCAGGGTGCCAAGTGCGCAGGGTGAGCTGGCGCACAGATGGATTGCGCAGAAGGTAGACTGTGCAGGAGTTGGTTGCGCAGAGATGGATTGCGCAATGGTTGATTGCGCAGGGGTTACTTTGCGCATGGCTGGCTTGCGCATGGCTGGCCTGCGCCAGCGCAATCCAGCGCAGCGCAAAGCACTGGCCAAGGATCTTGCGCAAATGGCCATGCGCTAAAGAGCACAGGTCAGGGTGCGCAAATGGCCTTGCACTAAAGAGCGCAGGCCAGGGAATAGTGCGCAATCGGCCAGATGCTAAAAAGCAGTGGCCGAGAGCTCCACCATGGCTGAACTCTCAAGAACACCAAGTTCAAATCTTCACAACTTAGCCAAATCAAAACCAAATTTAGATTTTCAAAGTTCTAACTTGAGTAAAATTGAATTCTCTTCCACATGGAAGCATTAAAACAAGCTAAAATCAAAGTTTAATAGATCAAAACCAAGGAATTCCGAAAATAACTAAAACTTAGATCTAGAACAATGGAGACTCCAAATCACAAAATTCCAAGTTCTAATGTTGTTCTCCATGTCCTAATCTAGCTAATGAACAAATAAAAGGTGGTGCTTATTTAATGGCAAGATGCACTTGCCTAATGGGTTGGGGAGTTGTGGAAGAAGGAAGAAGAAGAAGTTTGTAAGAAATAAATGAGAGAATAAAGAGGAGAGAGAAAAGTAGGTGGTGATATAATGAGGGTGTTGTGGTGGAATGGAGGTGGAGTGTAGGCTTATGGTGTTCCACTACATATTAAACCAACCAAACTAAACCAAACCAATTAAAACCAAGCCGAACCAAAACCCGAAATACGAGAAAACCTAAAATTCTGCAAGTCGAGAAAATAAAAAAATACAAGCCAAACTCCAACTACGAGTATAAATACGAAATACGGGAAATGAGGGTGACAACTCTACCCACCTTCAAAGAATTCCGTCCTCGGAATTTAATCAAGGAGCTAGAGATTTCCACGACAAGCTATACTAAGCACATACAAGCTACACTAAGCAGTTCAATCATACAATCATACAATGCAAGCAAGGAAGGGAAAGCGTAAGGCATAAGAAAGACATTATACCTCACGAGTCAAACAGGTAGGGATATCGCGATCGGATGTCGTCCTCACGCTCCCACGTTGACTCACCTAAAGAGTGATGACCCCAAGCAACACGGACTAAGTTAATAGTCTTGTTCTTGAGCGTCTTTTCTCTCCGGTCCAATATAGACACGGGCCTCTCCTCATACGAAAGGTTGGTACCAACAACCAATTTCGAATGATCTAGGATATGGCTCGGGTCCGGGATGTACCGTCTTAATTGGGATACATGGAATACATCATGTACCTCACTTAGCGACGGTGGAAGAGCGAGACGATAGGACACATCGCCTACTCGCTCCAGAATATCGAACGGCCCTATATACCTAGGACTAAGCTTCCCCCGCACGCCAAAACGAATGACGCCACAGGTAGGCGAGATCCTAAGGAATACATGGTCGCCGACGGCAAATTCTAAGGGACGCCGATGAGCATCGGCCCAATGGCGCTGGCGGTCCTGAGCAACTCGGAGGTGATCTCTGACTCTCCTAACCACTTCAACCGTCTGAGAAATCAGTTCTGGACCGAGCATCTGCCTCTCTCCGATATCGTCCCATGCTAACGGGGATCTGTACTTCCTGCCATACAGAGCCTCGAAGGGTGCCATCTGGATACTGGCCTGGAAACTATTGTTGTACGAGAATTCCACCAGGTGCAGGTGATCCTCCCATGAACCACCAAAGTCAAGGGTACATGACCGCAACATATCTTCGAGAGTTTGTATAGTACGCTCTGACTGCCCATCTGTCTGCGGATGATATGCGGAGCTGAACTTGAGACGAGTCCCCAAACTTTGATGAAGACTGCGCCAGAAGTGTAATGTGAATCTCGTATCCCTGTCCGATACTATACTGACTGGCACTCCGTGAAGTCTGACAATCTGCCTGAGATACATCTCTGCTAGCTGTGCCGTCGACTGTCCAACTCTAAACGGAAGAAAGTGTGCCACCTTGGTAAGCCTGTCTACAATGACCCAAATAGCATCTCTGCCTGCCGGAGATCTGGGTAATCCAGTCACGAAATCCATGGTAATATGTTCCCATTTCCATTCTGGGATCGGTAAAGGTTGAAGAAGTCCAGCTGGCCTCTGATGTTCAGCCTTGACCTGTTGGCAAACCAAACATCGAGAGACATACCGGGCTATCTCCCTCTTCATACCATTCCACCAAAAGTGTTGACGAATATCTCTGTACATCTTCGTGCCGCCTGGGTGAATGGAATACTGCGAACTGTGAGCCTCTGCCATGACTTCCTGTCTGATATCTCCACTGGGTACACAAAGATGCGTGCCATGTCGAAGTGTACCATCCTCATGAATATATAACTCTGGCCTCCTTTCTGTCTCGCACTCTGCTCTGAGCCGCTGAATCTTGGAATCTGTTAACTGTGCTGTCCGGATCCTCTCAACTATGGTGAACTGAATCTGTAGGCTGGCCATCAAGGCCACATTGGAAGGAAGAACTACTTCAAATCCCATCTTCTGAAGATCTGCCAATAGCTCTGGTTGCGCCGTCAAGAAATAAACTCCGGCTCTCCGGCTCAACGCATCTGCTACAACGTTGGCCTTCCCTGGATGATACTGCAAGTCCACGTCATAGTCCACAAGTAGCTCGAGCCATCTTCTCTGTCGCATATTAAGATCCTTCTGGGTGAAAACATACTTCAGGCTCTTATGATCAGTAAATATCTCCACTCTGTCTCCGTACAAGTAGTGCCTCCACAACTTAAGTGCAAACACTACGGCTGCTAGCTCCAAGTCGTGGGTCGGGTAATTCTTCTCATGATCACGGAGTTGACGTGACGCATAAGCAATTACCTTCCCATGCTGCATCAAAACACATCCCAATCCTCTACCTGAAGCGTCACAATAAACTGTGAATCCTCCGGTCCCATCTGGAAGGGTGAGAATGGGAGCCGTTATCAAACCTCGCTTCAACTTCTCAAATGATTCCTGACACTCTGCTGTCCAAACGAACGGCACATCCTTGCGGGTCAACTGGGTCATCGACGCTGAAATCTTTGCAAAATCAGAGACAAACCGCCGGTAGTAGCCGGCCAATCCAAGAAAGCTGCGAACTTCTGCCACTGAGCTGGGTACTGGCCATGCCTCGATAGCCACAATCTTCTGGGGATCCACTTCCACTCCTCCTCTGGTAATGATGTGACCCAAGTAAGAAATGCGATCGAGCCAGAACTCGCATTTACTGAACTTGGCGTACAACTGGTGCTCTCTGAGAATCTGGAGGACAACTCTGAGATGCTGCGCGTGCTCTGCTTCACTCTTGCTGTAGACCAGGATGTCATCAAGGAACACTATCACAAACTGATCCAAGTAAGGCATAAAAATACGGTTCATGAGGTCCATGAACACTGCCGGCGCATTGGTCGCTCCAAAGGGCATAACTAGAAACTCCCAATGCCCGTACCTAGATCTGAACGCCGTCTTCGGGATGTCCTGCTCTCTGACTCTGATCTGGTGGTATCCTGACCGCAAGTCTATCTTCGAGAAAACTGAAGCCCCCTTGAGTTGATCAAACAAATCATCTATCCTCGGGAGAGGGTATCTGTTCTTGATTGTCACTGAGTTCAAGGTACGATAATCAACACATAGCCTAGACGTACCATCCTTCTTTTTCACAAGAAGCATCGGGGCTCCCCAAGGCGATCCACTTGCACGAATGAACCCCTTAGTCCTGAGTTCTTCAATCATCTTGTACAAAATCTCCAACTCTGAAGGCGCCATTCTGTAAACTCGCTCTGATACTGGTGCTGTCCCGGGAATCAAGTCAATGGTGAACTCGATCTCCCGCTCTGGTGGCATCCCTGGAAGTTCCTCTGGGAAGACATCTGGAAACTCTTCAACTATCCGGGGCAACTGCACTGCTGCTACTGCCATCCGCAATACTGGAGGAGATGGCTCTACTGCGCCTCTAGAAAATGAAAACTCTGGCTCTCCGGGAATACTAAAGACAACTCTGCCAGCATGGCAGTCTATCCTAGCATAATAGTTCCTCAACCAATCCATGCCTAGGACTACATCATAGTCTGCCATAGGGAATTCTATGAATCTAGCGGGGAACTCTCTACCGCTAACTACGATCCGACACGAGGAAAATACTCGATCTACTCCCACAAGACCATTACCAGTGAGTATATTGAGCCTCACTGATAATGACTCGGCTCCAATCCTATCCGTGTCGCGAATCGTGCAGACATGAATGAATGCGATGCACCAGAATCAAATAATACAGATGCTGGAAAGGTGTTGACGAGAATAGTACCTGCCACTACCTCACCTGGTGCAACTTCTTCTTCCATGGTCATCATCATAGCCTGACCTCTAGTTGCGGGTCCTCTCTGCTGGAAACCCCTCTGTCGGTTCTGTGCTGGAGCCTGGGTGATCTGCTGCTGGTTCTGCTGATGAAAGGCCTGGGCCTGAGGCAACAATGGCCTCGGGTACTGCTGCTGCTGCTGAACTGGAGCTGGGGCTGGTCCCCTCACCGAAGAACTAGAAAGGTTGGATGATGATGGACCTCCCCTATTCGGGCAGGTCCCTATCTGGTGGTCTGCTCCTCCACAAGCCAGACATAATCCCTGTGCCCTACGACACTCTGCCACTACATGGCTCGGCTTCCCGCAATGCGAACATCCCACCGCGGAAGACTGCTTCTGCTTCTGCTGCTGCGGATACGTCGGGGTTGAATGCTGAACCGACGTCACTGAGGCCGCCCGCCTCGGAGTTCCAATGGTTATACCCCTAGCTGCCGGGGCTGGAGCTGAAGATTGGTGCATCTGGTTGTGGGACCGCTTCCTGCCTCCGGTCCTGTCCACAATTCTCCGGGAGGTATACTCATGCCTCCTTGCTGCCTTCAACACTGCATCGAACGTCTGGTGCTCGAACTGCTCCACAGCCAATAATATCTCTAAGTGCAGCCCTTGCTGGAATCGCTGAGCCCTATCGAACTCGGTTGCCACCAAGGTGGGGGCGAACCTACTCAGCCTGGAAAACTCGGTCGCATAGCCATCGACCGTCCTACCTCCTTGCTTCAAGTTGGTGAACCGGGTCTGCAGGTCGTACCGTGCCACCGCATCGAAGTACTTTGTCTGGAACCTCTCTCTGAACGTCGTCCAAGTGACTGGTGCTGCTAATCCCATGGCCTGAGCTGCCCACCAATCGCGAGCCAAGTCTAACAACTGTAGCCGTACCACGGCCACCTTCTCATTTTCAGGTGTCCTAGCTGCTTCTAGAACCACCTCGGTATCCTGAAGCCAAGCGTCCGCGGCAATCGCATCTTCACTGCCGTCAAAGAAGGGAGGGTTCAAGCGCTTGAAACTGTTGGCCGCCTGGTTCCCTTGGGGACCTCCTCGGTTTAGTGCATCCTGAACTTCCTGGTGCAAGGCGTCGCCTCGACGATCTTGGGATGCAAGCAGTTCTCTGATAAGCCCTACCAAAGGTCCCTCATCCTGTCTAGCTGGTTGAACGGGCGGAGCTGCCTGAACTGGAGGTACTGAGCCTCCGGAAAGCATAACTCTGGAGGCTACTCCAGAGTGCTGAGCTTGATCTTCCTGGCGCTGGGGTGCTTGTCGAGCTTCCTCTGGCTGGTTGGCAGGTCCGAGAGTAATGCCGCTGAAGAAGACGACATAGGGAACAATAAGGAAAGGACCAGGACAGATCAATGATACAAGCATGTGATCAGGTAAAGAATCTCAGGGATTTGAAGATACGAGCAGAGATCAAAGGCGAATATTGATCGAGACATCTATTCGGTAAACCCTCACATTTCTTGATTGACAAGACCTGCATGGGCCACCACTTAAACCGTGTCACGCCCCAGAACCAGAATACTGGAGAGCGGGGGCAGACACAGCCAGCTACGTATATTGAAATAGAATACATCTCAACTATACGGTCACGGCTGTCTAGATATGAGGGTTTACTACAAGCCAGCAGTCTCTTAAGGTCAAGCCTATTGTCTCAATCTCAAGCAATTAACAGAGTTACAAGATGTTAGAGCATCAAATATATATATATAAGGCGTCCCAAATATTATATATTGGATGATCATGAAGCTAGTCGTACAAAATGATAGGACTAGCAAGAGTTCAGTCATACATGATCAACCCTAGGATTTGTTAATCATGTTTACAGCCCGTAGGCAGACAATAAGTAAATGTGCATCGAGCTAACAGGTGCTCGTCGGCTAAACGCCTCAAAAGAATAAATTTACATATAAGTGGGTGAAACAAAAAGGAAAACCCACTCTTGGCCCGGGTTCCGTCTAGTTGTCACCATTGGGCTGGAAACTCGGTAGATCCTCGGGAGCTGCTCCGAAATCTGGCCACACAAAACCAGCTGGGTCAAACCCCAGAAAGAGCAAGTGCCACAAAGGAGGCCACAAATAAGAACAAAAACCAGCATATCAGAACATAAGAATAAAAGAAAGTACAAGTAGTAAAGCACACAGGGCGATAAACGACTAGGGACGTGGAACCATTCCGGGAGCCAGGTTACAATCCTTAAACCAAACAAGGACCGGGATTGTAACCCTTCGCCTGAATAGCTCACTGTCTCTACTCATTTATCGTTAGAGATAAGTAAAACAATCATGATCAAGAGTTCCAGATACAGGGGTTAGACAAGACTTAGACAAGGCTGGACACCATCCATTCGCAATCGGCCAAGCAAGTACTACGGCTTACTACTTTAACTAACTAGGGTTATCACAAGCCTAATTACTAACAAGATGCAAGTGAGAAATTCCAGTCCCAAGCCCTGCAGACCATCCAGTTATCCTTCCGCGGGTTGAGAGTTATAGGTGGGTACATTGCCCGGGAGACAAATGTACCCTTAGGTGACTTAGAGGGTGCAACACATGACAGTGTGCTGGAAATGTGCTCTACTCGTCGGCAAGCTATAAGTCCATTAAAGCGCCCAAATAACGAGACTGCCTATGACTGGGAATTCTCCATGTTCTAGTTTGATCTAATCATTAGCCTAATCCAATTTAGCGCGAGTCCCTGGCCGTGGTACCCAGGAAGTCACATCCTAGACATGATGCAAGACAAGACAAGTGGATTGTGCAAACAAGCAAGCAAGAACACCCACGGTGTCAAGGCAAGTCAAGTCAAGTTATCAAGTCAAGTCAAGTCAAGAGTGCGCCGCCACGGGCCACTATCAAGTTATCAAGATAAATCATGTCAGGGTACTTGTTAGGAGTGCGCCACGACGGGCCACTATCATGTCAGGTTGGTCATGTCAGGAGTGCACCACTACGGGTCACTGTCATGTTATACTAGTTCCTTGTCATACCATGCTATGTACAATAGTCATTCCAGACATATTAAGCAAAATCAAGTTCATGCCAAAAGGCGTAAGGATATAAAATGGGCGTAAAATACCTAATAAAATACTAATATAAAATAGGACTATAGAAGAGCCAAGATCAAGAAATAACAAATTCATCATAGACAAGTTAGTTGCGCAGGGTATGCACTGCGCAGGGTGCCAAGTGCGCAGGGTGAGCTGCGCAGGGTACCAACTGCGCAGGGTGCCAAGTGCGCAGGGTGAGCTGGCGCACAGATGGATTGCGCAGAAGGTAGACTGCGCAGGAGTTGGTTGCGCAGAGATGGATTGCGCAATGGTTGATTGCGCAGGGGTTACTTTGCGCATGGCTGGCTTGCGCATGGCTGGCCTGCGCCAGCGCAATCCAGCGCAGCGCAAAGCACTGGCCAAGGATCTTGCGCAAATGGCCATGCGCTAAAGAGCACAGGTCAGGGTGCGCAAATGGCCTTGCACTAAAGAGCGCAGGCCAGGAAATAGTGCGCAATCGGCCAGATGCTAAAAAGCAGTGGCCGAGAGCTCCACCATGGCTGAACTCTCAAGAACACCAAGTTCAAATCTTCACAACTTAGCCAAATCAAAACCAAATTTAGATTTTCAAAGTTCTAACTTGAGTAAAATTGAATTCTCTTCCACATGGAAGCATTAAAACAAGCTAAAATCAAAGTTTAATAGATCAAAACCAAGGAATTCCGAAAATAACTAAAACTTAGATCTAGAACAATGGAGACTCCAAATCACAAAATTCTAAGTTCTAATGTTGTTCTCCATGTCCTAATCTAGCTAATGAACAAATAAAAGGTGGTGCTTATTTAATGGCAAGATGCACTTGCCTAATGGGTTGGGGAGTTGTGGAAGAAGGGAGAAGAAGAAGTTTGTAAGAAATAAATGAGAGAATAAAGAGGAGAGAGAAAAGTAGGTGGTGATATAATGAGGGTGTTGTGGTGGAATGGAGGTGGAGTGTAGGCTTATGGTGTTCCACTACATATTAAACCAACCAAACTAAACCAAACCAATTAAAACCAAGCCGAACCAAAACCCGAAATACGAGAAAACCCAAAATTCTGTAAGTCGAGAAAATAAAAAAATACAAGCCAAACTCCAACTACGAGTATAAATACGAAATACGGGAAATGAGGGTGACACTTTCATGTGTTTTGAGACTTAGACTTTGGTTTGAACTTATATTTGGATACTGGACTTTGTCTCCAGTCTCATAAATTTGAAGTGTAATAACTTTTAACACTTGTTTACTTTCGTTAATAGAACCTGTGTTGTGCTAAAATCTTATTTGGCTTAATGTTAGCACACTTAGTATCATTCGTGTATAAACTCTTACAACAGCTTACTACGCTTTTACCAAGCGTAGGCTGGACATGGCTCGGCCCGGCCCGGCCCAACAATTTGGGTAACGGGTCGTGACAGCTCCGGAAGGCGTAGTCAGTCTGGAGTTTGCCAAGGGCGGGGTGCTGAATGAAGAGATGCGGAGACATTCTCTGGACACTTCATCCACATCCCACCACTCAGAGGCATTAGTTTCCGAGAGCCGCAGAAGGGGCAAAAGCAGGGGTCCATGTGGTGGCAGAGACAAGAGCAGGGGCAAGTCCAAGGGTCGGTATGAGGACTCAGAGTTTTACCATTATGGCAAGAAGGGCCACATCAAGCGGAACTGTTTCGCTTTGAAAAGAGAAGAAGGGCAACAAGGGGAAGCAAAGTGAGAACACTACAGCGACGACATCAGCACATAGAGGCGATGTGATCGTCGTAGGTGATGAGGTTGTCCTAAACCTTACCTACGATGACAATTCTTGGCTGGTGGACTCACGTGCTTCAGCGCACGTATCTCACAACAGGGTACTATTTACCACTTACACAACATGCGACTGTGGAGTGTTGAAGATGGGCAACGAAGATGTATCGAAGGCGGTTGCCATTGGAGATGTGCATTTGAGGATGAAAACGGGTGCAGTTCTTGTTCTCAAAGATGTCCGTCATGTCCCTGATATCCATTTCAACTTGGTGTCGGTTGGAAGGTTGTACGATAGTTCCTTCAATCTCTTCGGGAACGGTCAGTGGAAGCTTTCCAGAGGTTCGATGGTGATTGCCAGAGAAAGCAAGAAGTTCGAACTCTACTACATAGAAGGGAGCACACAGGAGGCACAGAAGGTGAATGCAGTCAGTGATACGTCTACTGAGTTGTGGCACAGGCGGTTCGGCCATATCAGCGAGAAGGGGATGAGCTACTTACTGATCATGAAGGTGATTCCAGGACTAAAGTCTACAAAACTGGAGAGATGCACGCAATGTTTGGCAGGAAAGCAAAATATGGTGTCTTTCCAAAGTCACCCAAGTTCGAGGAATCCGGCGTTGCTCGAGTTGATTCACTCGGATGTCTGCGGTTCTATGAAGGTAAAATCCATTGGTGCTGCTTCTTATTTTGTGACGTTTATTGTTGATTGTTCCAGGAAGGTTTGGGTCTATGCCTTAAAGACCAAGGATTAGGTACTGCCCACTTTCAAAGAGTTTTAGGCCTCTGTTGAAAGGGAGATGAGCAAGAAGCTGCTATGTGTACGATCCGACAATGGCGGCGAGTACATTGGTCCTTTTGATGCTTATTGCAGAGAGCAAGGGATACGACACCAGAAGACTCCACCAAAGATATCGCAGTTCAACGGTGTAGCGGAGCGCATGAACATGACGCTGATGGAGAGGGTACGATGTTTGTTGTTAGAAGCAAACTTGTCGGGCAGCTATTGGGGTGAGGCACTTTAAATAACTGCTTATGTTTAGTACTCCTTTGCAGGGTGATGTGCCTGATAAAGTATGGTACGACAAAGAGCCGTCATAAAATCACCTTCGAGTGTTTGGTTGTAAGGCCTTTGTGCATGTACCGAAGGACGAGATATCCAAGCTTGAGCCGAAGACGAGGCGATGCGTCTTTGTCGGCTACGGTCAGGATGAGTTTGGCTATAGACTCTACAACCCCGTGGGAAGAAAGATCTACAAAAGCAGGGACATGGTATTCGTCGAGGATCAGACCATGACCAACACTCAGAATTTCGAGATGCCTTCTGAGGCTGAGGAATTGCCTGAGTTAGAGTCATTTCGTTTCGAGCTGTTTCTAAAGGACATCGCAGAGGATCCAGTTATGGGGGAGCCAGTACATGGAGTTGCTCCCAACCTTGATCATCAGCCTGCTGATGGTGGTCAAGGTAACCCTCAGGAGGATTAGCATGCCGGGAAGGTAGTTCCTGAAGGGGAGGAGGCTATTGATATACAGCTAGCACCAGTGGTTCCGTTGAAGAGGAGTGACAGAGAGCATCAACCATCTACGAGATACTCACCAGATGAGTATGTGCTATTGACAGATAGGAAGAACCAAAAAGTTTTGCAGAGGCTATGGACGACGAACATAGGCAGGAGTGGATGGAAGCTATGCAGGAGGAGATGAGTTCCTTATAGGCTAACTCCACTTATGATCTGGTGCGGTTGCCAAAGGACAAGAAGGCTTTGAGAAATCGATGGGTGTTCATAGTGAAGCAGACAGATGATGCTACTCGTCCTCGATACAAAGCGAGACTGGTAGTTGAAGGCTACGGCCAGCGGAAGGGCGTAGATTATAATGAGATCTTTTTGTCAGTCGTCAAGTAGTTGTCTATTCGGCTGGTATTAGCATTGGCAGCCAGTTTTGACTTGGAGGTCGAGCAAATAGACGTGAAGACGACATTTCTCCATGATGATTTTGAGGAGGAGTTGTACATGAAGCAGCCAGAGGGATTCTGTGAGAAGGACAAGTCACACTTAGTTTGTCGGTTGAGAAAGAGCTTGTATGGTCTGAAGTAGGCTCCGAGGCAGTGGTATAGGAAGTTCGAGTCGTTTATAGGGGAACATGGTTATGCGCGGACGATGTCGGACCACTATGTATTTGTGAGGTACTTTGTCGAAGATGATTTTATCATTTTACTGCTCTATATTGATGATACGCTACTGGTGGATTGAAATGCCACTAGGATAGCGGAGTAGAAGCACCAACTGGGCGCGACCTTCTCTATGAAGGATTTGGGCACATCAAATACTATTCTTGGGATAGAGATCAGCTGCAAAAGAGAGTCCAAGATGCTACATCTGTCCTAAAAAAGTACATTAATCGGGTACTTCAGCATTTCGGGATGTACGAGTCGAAGAAAGTGAGTAACCCCCTTGTATATCACTTTAAGTTCACAGAGGAGCAGTGTCCATCTACCGAGGACGAGAAGGAAGATATGGAGCGGGTTCCATATGCTTCAGCTTTGGGGAGTCTCATGTATGCTATGGTGTGTACGAGGCCAGACATCGCCACACAGTTGGCACAGTTAGCAGGTATCTTTCCAATCCTGGAAGGATACATTGGAGTGTAGTCAAATGGATCATACGATACCTTCAGGCCACTGACAATTGGAGACTTTCCTTTGGTGGTGACGAGCCAAAGCTGGTCGGGTATACTGACGCTGATATAGTTGGAGATGTAGACACGAGAAGATCGACTTCGGGCTATGTGATGATGTTTGCTGGTGGAGCGGTATCGTGACAGTCGCGATTGCAGAAGTGTGTTACATTGCCGACGACAGAGGCAGAGTACATTGCGGCGACGGAGGCTTGCAAGGAGTTGCTGTGGATGAAGAAGTTGCTATAGGAAGTGGGGCTAAAACAAGAGCAGTATACTTTGCTTTGTGATATATAGCCAGAGTGTCATTCACCAAGTAAAGAACCATACATTTCATAGTCGGTCCAAGCACATTAAGACTCGGTATTATTGGATACGGGATATGGTTGAAAAGAAGGACGCGATGCTTGAGAAGATCCATACTGATGACAATGGAGCGGACATGCTCACGAAGGTTCTACAAAGGGAAAAGTTTGAGTACTGCAGGTGGATCGTCGGGATGATGAGCTCCTCCACCTAGTTGTGAAGGAGAAGATTTGTTGGACTTGGTGGGGTTCCCAACCTATGTGGAGAATACCCTGGAGTGCGACGAGCGCCATCCGTGTGTCGGAGAAGCTTGGAGAGTGCATCTGTCACGACCCACACCCGCCTTTTCGGATACGAGACGTGTCCAAGCCAGCCTACGCCGCAGAGTCGGCGGTAGAATGCTGTCAAGCCCGCAAGAGATAAATGCTCAAAATAAACTTTATTGCTCATTCACATTTCTAAATTTATTACAACATTTATAATATTTAAAATTAAAAGAAATACAAAGTTATCACAATTAATGAAATGATACAACTGCTATCCATTTCTAGGTTTCTGTCTGCAAGTAAGCCCGTATCTTCCAAGGCTAAGTGAAGCCACAGCTACCTAAAAAATGTTGGTTTTCAGTCAGGAATGGAACAAGTACAATCTTACAACAGAATCAATAAATGACGAAATACATAAATCTGAAATAATACTGAGATACATGATAAGGGATACACAGGAATTATAGTAGGAATCATGCAAGTAAAAGCAGGGAGACATGGTACACAAGGCAAGCAATGACAAGAAACTGTAATACAGTAAGACTATATCTAACAAGTGATTTAAAATACACCTTCGACATGTAAACAGCTAGAGGGTAAATCCAGCACCCCGCACGTGAGTTGTGCGACTGCTATCAGGCAAGAATAGACATTTTGGGGATATTTTTGGATATATTTACATGTCAACTAATGTACTTCCCCGCCCGGCTAGTACCCATGGATTCAAACAGGTCACGAACATTAAAATATGTTGGTCACGAACAACATGCAAGAATCCATAACTACTATCTCGTGTGACAAGAGTGTCAATAATCAACATGATATCAATGTAAAACAATATTAAATACAAGAAGTATAGAGATAATCAAATACGAAAACTATCAGAGATGTACTTGCCTGAGGTCCTGTGCTAGTGAAATCGATAATACTATACCACTCAAAGAGCCACAATCAGTCAACAAATGCAGAAGTCTCCGGATGCTGAAATAAATATTATCAATGTTTTTAGAATAATTAAATTAGCTAGGATTGCCTGTCCTTAAGTCCAATTCTGGATACAGGGGCAAAACGGTAATTTCGGGTCAAAACGGTATCCGCCGTTGGACCCGCTTTGTACCAAAAAGTGTGCCAAAGTCTATGGTCTCTAAAGTTGTCAAACTACATGTCTACGAATTCGTTTTGATGATACGAATCCAACCGTATGTCCAAAGTTGGATTCCGGTGGACCGTGCACAAAATCGCCCGTTGAGTCGGACCGTGGGGCCCGTAATATGGCGATCCGATCAACTGTCTCAGAATTGGACCAAACTTGGCATACAGGACCAAAAAAAGATACGGTCCTGTTGGCGCAAGTTTTGTCTCGATATGACGAACTTGCACAAAGTAATTAGAAAATTTGCACAGAGGCCGATATGGTAAATTTTGAAGGATACGCATCAAATTCATCGCGCACACGCGACCAATTTGAATTCCATCAAAGCCCACACGTCCACGAAGCCATTACGCACCTTTTGATGCTTTTGGTTCGCGGCTACGTCGCCCAGATTGGCGGGATGCACGTCGTATCGAAGGTTTTTCTAAATTTTTGAAAATAGTTTTTGAGTTTTTTCTCTATTTTTAAGTCGATTTATCTCACTGCTTAAACCCCTAGAAATAAAAATAATAATTAGGTTTCCATCTCCTATAGGTTTTCTATAAGTCTATTCAAATAGATTGCTAGGTTTCTTGATAGGTCGATCGAATTTCATCTTCCAAGTTGGGGTCTTAGGCTAGTGATAGCTCTTTTTACAAACAGATTTTCGTCGACTTTCACGTCGATTTCCTTTCGTACCTGGATTGATTCCAAACAAACTATCTAGATGGGTTCCGAGAGGGTTATGTTGTCTATACATAGGAAGCGACAGATCGAAAAATAACTAAATGACGTGGGAGAAAACTCACCCCGACGTAGGCTTTTTGTGCCGCTGCTGCTGTTCCGTGCCTGTGCGCGCGCGCTGTCCGCGCGGACTTGGCCGACCAGCGGCGACGTACGGCGGCACGCGCGTGGGGGAGGGTCGTACGCACGGTCTTGGGGAAGGAGGAGAGCTAGGGTTTAGGATTTTAGTTGTCGTCGTTATATACGTGCACAGGGTCGGGGTTCTGTTCGCTTCACAGGTCGGGGTTTTTAGCGCTCGGGCTTGGGCCTGGGTGGTCGGGCCGGGCTGGCTGGTTGGGCCGGGATGGCCTGGCTGAAAGCTGCTGCTGGGCTTTTTCTTTTCTAATTCCTAGTATATATATATATATATATATATATATATATATATATATATATATATATATATATATATATATATATATATATATATATATATATATATATATACCTTTACACACATATATATACATGTATATTTCTCTATACATACACACCTATATATATATATTTATATATATAAAAATACACACATATATAATATATATCTATTTATTCATACACATACACACATATATATTCATATATACATACGCATACACATATATATAATATATATTTATATATACATATCTATGGATAACTAAATATTCCAATAAAATCCTAAATTTCTAAATACCCTTTTCTAGTGTAGGACCTATTTATATAAATATAAATATATATTATAACATTTATTTGACAAAATAATAAAACCAATAATAATAATATTATATAATAATAACCTTAATAAAATAATAATAATAATAACGAAATTCGATAAACCAATAATGGTGTATATACCATCATGCACAGTCTAATAATCCCAAAATGTACAAGGACCTATTTATATACAAATATCATTGAATATCAACTAATAATGATATTTATAATATTTAACTAAGAATACTTAGAAAATATTCATTATATCATTAAAATGAAATACGACACCATCATACAAAAATACATCGACATAAATGTCATTGGACGTCCCGTATGACTACATGTGCTTTAGCTTGGTACGGGTCCAGTCCGGGCTGGTTTGGTACAACCGGGTTTCCTAAACGTCAAAGAATATTAATAATGAATAATTAAACTATTTATAATGGTCATGTCACAACTTGGCCTGGTTTTCTTAGTTAGGACATCACTATGGCTTGACCTTCCCTAACAGGGCTAGTACACTAGTCAAAGCACGCCACTGCACTATCCGTGCCATGATTTCTAGTTGTCTTGTACCCCAATTCCTAACCATGACTCAAATCATCTACCGTAATAATAAACTAAATAATTATTTATAAAATCTAAAAATCACTGTTCAAATAAAATAAATAATAATAATAATAAAAAATATTTCTAAATTTTTGGGAAGCGGAGCTACAACATCGAACCTATTTTGGAACATATATGGTAAGAAAATATATGATTGGATTTCCATATTTACTTTGATCATATATTTATGATTGGATCCTTCATATAGTAGCTTTCCATATAATTGAGCTTCCAATTATGGCAAGCCAATTATGATTGGATTTCCATTAAATATATGATTGATGCATGTTGGAAGTTTCTATATATATTGACCTTCCATGTATGGATTACCAAGGACTTTCTGGTTTGGGGGAACGGTTTCCGTGCTTCGTTCCCAACAAATTGTTGTAATATAATTTTGGGTGGCTTTATAAACACCCTAAATTGGTGGATTTTATTATTTTATCCCATTTATATTCTCACCAAAATATGTAATTATAACTACTAATACCTTTTTATTTTTAATTTTATTCGTTTAAAATTTTTTCAGAACCGCTCGTTAGTGAGTTACCAAGCATAGATTGGACTGGTTTAAAAGTCGCTACTTAAAAATCACCCAAAATTGGACCCTCATAACCGATACTCTAGAACACCTCATAACCGCTACCCCCACAATTGCCAAGCAGACCTTTATTGCTCACATAAAAAAATGGCGAAAATCCTCTACAAGCCACCGAGTACATTTTGTTTCCCAATGCCTTTGTTAAGCCGTGTTTGTCCGAGGAAGGGTAGTAAACTTACAATAGCATTCCAAAACACTTTTTGAAACTTGCTGGTTCCTAATTGAAAATGGCATACAACAATAGCCTAAATTAATCAATAAATCTATTATTTTACTTGGAACTCTTCACAACCTTTAATTTATGCAATTCTAGGATTTTCTTTAATCTTAATTTCTATGTTACTTTTATGTCTTTTTAAATATTACTTATTAGATTTTAGGTTAATGATTTGCCAATTAGTATTTTTCTAAAATTTAGAACCGAATATTAGGGTTTTGAACGTTAAAATTCGACATAATCCAATTGGGTTCAATAGAGGACTGTTAGGATTCTAGCAGTCCTAACAATAGTCAGGACTGCCAAAATCTTGACAATCGTAAGACATAGTTATATATAACTATATATCCTAGGACTACCAGGATCTTGATAGTTCTATGACAATTTAATTATATCTGATGCTCCCCTAACATTTTTGATAATGGCATTTTGGTAATGAATTCTTAAAATTTTGTGATGCCCTAAATATGGGGATTAGGCCTTTACAAATATCCTTTATGATTTGTCAATAAAATTTTAGGAAAGAAAAACAAAAACAAGTAATACATCCTGCGAAAAAAATTCTCATGTCCGTCAAACCTAGGAGAAGTGAAATAACAGTGAAACCTTTGGATAACTAAAAAAATCATGAGGCATGTCTTTCAAGTGAATATCTTTATACTAATCTAGTAGTTGGATATAATTAAGTTAACCATTCAGAATTTGGAATAGTCCTACCAATTAGACATCTCCGATTTGGCTACCTAAGAAACTGTAATTATTCATTTCTGTTAGAATTTTTCTAATTTATGCTATTTTTGAATAAAAAGGTATAACTAGAGTGCCTAAATCCAGAGATGCTCGGAAGTGCACTGGAAATAGATCCATAGTTCTGTTTGGCAAATTATATATATCATTTGGCAAGAATTAGTTGAGGAATTCAGAATTAGCTAATTTTTTCAATCCGCCTTATACAACCCGCTTCACACACACACACACACACACACACACACACACACACACACACACACACACACATATATATATATATATAGTGAATCGAATGGTACTTTATTTATGAATCAGGAATAAAACATCAAACAATTTCCTCACATAATACAAGTAGGAACCGAGCAAGCTATCCTCCGAGACACCTACAATCACTCTAGATATTGTTCAAAATACCCATCATGGAAGTTGTCAACCCGTCAAATATTCTCCTGTTCATCTTGCTTGTATATATATATATATATATATATATATATATATATATATATATATATATATATATATATATATATACTGTAAGCTACCTGAATTTCAGGGTTTATTTTAAATTTTCTGAATGAATTATTTTCGATAAATATTTTATTATTTAATTGTTTTGATCATTAATGTTCCTTCCTGTGACTTTGACTTCTGGAGCGTTAGGGATGTCAATCTCTGTAAACTCTCTTTATGGGTTTTGAAGTAGACAAGATTATCTTCGTTTTGATATATCATGTCCCACCTAAACTCGTTCCCTTGTGCTCTTTTTGTATCGCGTAACTTCGTGTCAACTTAGACCAGTTAATCGTTGAATAATTATTCCCACTTTTATCTTTGATCATCGTTTGCACGTTACCGTGACTTTTAATTTAGGAGCACCAGACCAGTCATTTTCTCAGAACCAACTTCTCATGAATGATCTACTCGAGACGCTCTTCACCCATGACCTTCGTGTCCCACTCAGACACTCCATTTTCTCAGCAAGCAGCAGCAGGCCGCGCAGCAGTAGCATCAGCGCAGTGCGCTGCAGCAGCAGTGGCCGACGGCCGTGCACCGTAGCATGCCACCGTGCACCGCTGCGTGGGAAGCCCCCGTGACCCCTTCGCCCGGGAGACCTCCGGCGAGCCACCCATGGCCACCACGCTCCTCCTCGACGCGCCGAATAGGCTATTCGTGCGTTTTGAACGAGATTGTAGAAGCATGGAAAATAACAAAGAAAGAGCCATGCGGCCAGGAAACCCCATGCGGCTCAGAAAGCCCATGCGGCTCAGAGGACCCATACGGCTCAACGCGTCTATACGGCTCTGTGATCTCCATGCGGCTCAGAGAGGTGCCACGTAGCATACAAACAACTCTTTTCTTACTGCATTAATTGCCTTGACGGCTGACAGCTCTGACGAGACGACAGCCCTGACACAAAGATGTAATTATGACTCTGTCATAATGACAGACTCCTAGGAAAATGAAGGAAAATCTCTGACATAATCCTCCGAGATCCAGAAAATGCCACGCAGCCTAGGCACGTGGACAGTCATACGCGGCTCGAGCAGAGACCCCCAATGCTGCTCATGCCGAAGTTGCCCTATGCGGCCCAGATCGAAACAGTCCTATGCGGCCCAAGCAGACGCTCCCCCATGCGGCTCACGAGGATCATCTCCATGCGGCTCACGAAGGGGTTACCCGTTTTGCGGCCACCTACGTCCATGCGGTTCAGATTATCATGTGATTCGAAGGTTCGGGGGCCACACCCCAACAGCCTTGACATGTGGTCGGGCTTATGCGGCTCGATCCTCATGCGGCTCAGATCTTTCAGTAGCTCCTAGGACACGTGTGTAGGTCCTAAAAATTCAAGTGGCACATATCAACAAAGTCAAAAAATCAAAAATACAACTTTCAGATGACTTGTGCAGACAATAGATTGTGCATCATTCAGATTGTACAGGATCGATTGCGCACACTCTCAACTGCACAAGCTGACGTGGCAAAAGTCATCATTATCTGACACAATCAAATCTTCTGACAACTGACAGCACGAAGATCGAGGCGGCCGTTCGTTTAAACGTGCAGCACGGCGCTCGAGGACAGCTGGCAGCGCAATCCATGTCTGCGCAAATCAAGTTGGCGCAATCTATTTCCTGCGCAAATCAAGTTGGCACAATCCAAAGTGTGCGCAGTTCAATGTACGCGTTCTACCAGTACAAATGATAAAGTACACGTGGCATTCATGCCATCAATTGCTCATTTCGTGGCAACTGCCTATGCACGATCATGCACATTTCAATCAAATGATGCCATGTGTCCAAGACAGTTAACCCATGATCCAGCAACTGCCTGCGCAGTCTATGGCTGCGCAATCCATCATGCGCAGTCCAGAATAACTAAAAGTTAGTTATTTCTCAGAACTCTATAAATAGAGTTTCAAGTCTTCATTCAAGGGGATCACGAATCAATAATCAGAGATCAGAGAGTTCAGGAGTTCTTGCCCAAGTGCTGCTGTATTCTTCCGAGGCTTTTGCCTTCAACTTCCGAGGCTTTCTTCCTTCAATTCCAGAGTTGTTTTCAACTTCAGAGGCTTCATCTTCAAAGTTCATATAGTCCAAGGGATAAAGCAATCGTCATCTAGATTGGATTCCTAAAGTTGTACCATTCCCAGAATTCAAATTGTAATCTTTTACAAAGTTTGTATCAATAAAGTTCTTCAACTTTTGTTTTTGCAAACAAAATGGCGACTCTGCTGGGGACGACTTTCTCCTCCGATGAGGAAGTGACAACTCAATGTGACGTAGCGTCTATTGGAAAGACGCAGAAGACACTGGTTGTGAAGATCAACCAGACAGCCTACGAATCCATGATCAACTCCAAGACCACTGCTGCCACAAGCAAAGTGCGCCCAGTTTGGGTTCCAAAGACTGCTGCGCATTCTGTCAATATAGCGAGCAAGTCTTCTGCACAATCTGCCAGCAAGTCTGCTGCGCAGTCCAAAGCCTCTGTCACCAAGTCCAGTGCACAATCTGTCTCTGCCACTGCTGCGCAGTCTGCTATGGCCGGTGCACAAAAGACTTCATATGCTGCCATGGCTAAGTACAAAACTCCTATACCTCTGGCGCAATTGGCTGCCAAACTTCATGCGCAAACCAACATTCCAGCAACCAGAGTACAACCTAAGCACTTTGTGGCAAGAACTCCTGATACGCAAACCACAGTTTCTGTGGCCAGAACTCATGCGCAAAACATTCCTGCGCAATCCAAGAGTGACAGCCTTTTGGCTAAACTCTCTTCTTCTCACAACAAAGGAAGAGATTCTGCTCCTCTTCCCAAACACACTATTGTTCCTGCACAATCCACTGGGGGTAGTCCTTTGGCTATTCCTCTTTCTCTTCAAAATAAAAGAAAAGGCCCTTTGGTCTTTTCTCAAACTTTCTTGTCCCATGACTTGGAAGACAACAGAGGGAAACACTCTTTAGCTAACCCTTCGTCTCAAAATAAAGGAAAAGGCCCTTTGGTCTTTTCTCAATCTTCTTCAGTTTTTACTGAAGAGGATCCATCTGAATGTGCCTTGGCACCAATCAGTACTAGAAATCTTTCAAATAAGGATTCTTCTTTCCTTTATAACAAAAGAACTTGTACTGATCAAAGAGGTATTTTGCCTACCCCGGTAGCAGAATTTCAGGATCTCCCGACTCTCAAAATTTCTTGTTCCAGATAGGGAAAACTGTTAGTGTCTCAGACAGAAACCCCTGGGGGTGAATTTGCTGATCTCAGAACTTATCTCAATAGACCCATTTCGGTAAAACGCAAACAGCCAATGCCGAAGATCAAACATCATCAGAAACAAATCTCTAGGGTCAAAAATCCCGATACTTATGCCAATGAAGTGAGTACTTCCTTGTATACTCAAGGGACTAAACATTTGAAGAATCAGAATCATGTTCCGAATATGATCAAAGAACAGGTCCCTCAGAATTTTCCTCGTCCTGTTGTTGTTCCCGATCTTCGAGAACATCTTAGACAAAAACGGGACAATGTCTCAACACCTCCATCTCAACCATCTGATCATCATTACAATCACAAAGTCATCATCCAATGTTGCTGTCAAACAACAAAATGATCTGTCTTTGATCGTCTGACTTTTGCTAAATCTGAACCTATGTCAGAGGAAGACGAAGTTTTGTATGCTTCTGTTAACATGACTTTCCAAGACACTGGGGGTAAAAGTTGCTCTAAGCATGGCAGACTTCGTAAGCCAAGCCAGCGGTATTTAGAATTACTCCAAGAATCTTCCGAAGGAGTGTTTCAACATACCCGTTCTCGAAGCCGAGATATAATCGGTCAAAGGAATCTTCCTCAAAACCCGTCAGGTTATTCTTCTTCAGACTATGATGCATATAGTGAAAGCTCTGAACAGACAGTGTCTTCTACTGTACCAAGAGAAGTGACAGCTTATGTTGTCACTGATGATCCAGATGCTTCAACTTCTATAAATCAGGAACAACGAATTGCTGCACTTGAAGACAAACTAAAAACCATGGCTGAAATGGTTGCTAGTATGCATTCCATCATTGTAGCACAGCATGCTACACCACCAACTGCACCTACTACTAGTCCAAAAATCATAGAATCTTCGGTACCTGTCAATACTGGGCTGGGGGTAGTATCTCCTCAAATGCCTCCTGTACAAGTGCAAGTTCAAACTATACCTAGTCAGTCTGGAGCTGGGGGTAGTGCTTACAATGCTGTTCCTCCTCCTATCATTCCAACTCAACCTGTCCCTTCTTCGTCATCAGAAGATGCTAATGAAGCTGTCAAACTCTTGCGAACTCAGTTCGAAGCTTTCAAAGAGAAAGACAACTTGCAAAGATTGGGGATCAAGCAGCCCTATCCAGTTGAATGGAAGGAAGTCCCATTCCCACCGAAGTACAAAATCCCAATAATCTCTTTGTTCGATGGCAGTACTTCCCCTAGTCAATTCATCAATCATTTTGAGGTAATGATCGTTCAACTTCAGCCAAATGACGCTCTTCTTACCAGAGTGTTCGTCGGTTGTTTAGCCGGCGTAGCATATGACTGGTACAGAAGTTTGCCCGATGGTTGTATCACTTCTTTCTCAGGTCTTAAGCAAATCTTCCTGGAACGGTTCTATGAAGGATTCAACGACATGACTATGTCAGCTCTCAACAAAATCAAACAGAAACATAATGAATCTGCTGAGAGCTTTATCGAACGGTTCCGCCGTAAAGCTTTGAAAATGCCTTCCGAAACTCCAGCTGCTGTCACTATTGATACTTGTAAGGCAAATCTTTTGCCTATTATCAGTATATGGACGGGATCTACCCAATTCTAAGATTGGCCTTCATTCATCGTCAACGCTAAAGCTGCTGAAGTTAGTGTTGATAAATTCAAACAATTGGGGGTACAGATGTCTAACCCCGATCGAGATGAACATCAGGCGTCAGGTGGTGGCAACCGCCAAAATAATCGCAAAGCAAAAGAGACTTTGAACATTAATTTGAACAAAAATAAAAAATCTTTGGCTGTCAATGTGGCTCCGCCTACTTCAACTCCTACTCCTTCTGCACCTCTTCCAAGGGAACCTCGTTCGAAAGTGGAATATTCCTTTGACGAGAATGACACAGCAAGCATCTTTGAGTGTTTACTCAAAAGCAATAAAATTCAACTCCCAGACCCAAAGAAACCTGATAAAGTCGGTAAGACAGATCATCCTAAATATTGTGTCTACCACAGGTTCATTGGACATCCTACTCGAGCATGCTACGTGCTCAAGGGCAAAATTCAAGAGCTTGTCAATGCTGGTGTCGTAACTCTGCAGCAAGATGAGAAAACTGTTATTGCGAACATGGTTTCAGTCCAGTTTGGTGATTTTCCTCCACAGATGGTACAGCATGGTGTCATTCCAATTTCCAAAGCTACTCTTGAGATTGAGAATCTCCCACTTCCACCAAATGAAGGTCTTGTTCCCTTGTCTCTTGACAACGGTAAAATTATGTGGATCCATCCTGATCTTGCTCCAGAATTCGAAATGTCCTCTTCTTCCAAGAAGAAAGCTCGTTCTAAAGGCAAAACAAAGACTTGCAATATGGTGTCTTTTGACCCCATAGTTGATGAAGAGATTCTGTTAGGCACCAGATCAGGGAAAGCCTATTTGAAAGATCATTCTGAAGGTCAAGAGAATCCTGCTTCTTCTTCTGAACCTGCCCAGCACAACCTGCTTCCACTGAAGAGATTCCTTCTACATCTTCACCAGTTGTAGTACCTATTCCTCCCAAGCCAATGACGGCTGACAAAGGCAAGCAACAAGTCTGCTTTGACAAACCTCTGAAGAAATCATCTCCTACAGGACTTGAAAAGCCGTACAACTTTGATATATTGGCTCAATTGGCCAATACACCGGCTAGGCTATCAATCTTCGAGCTCTTGCGCCTTTCTAAGGAGACTCGAGAGACTTTAAGTGAAGCTCTGATGCAGGCTGAAACTTGCCTAACTCTTCTCAAAAAGCCGGAATCAGAACCAGCCTCTTGCCGTCATTGTCATAGTGTCTTGGAGTTGATTCCAAACATCACTTTCACTCAGGATGATATACTACTGGAAGATAATAGACATAATCGTCCTCTCTACTATACAGGATATGTCGATTCGATGAAAGTCGATCGTATCTTGATAGATCCAGGGTCTGCTCTCAGCATCATGCCAAAGACGATGCTAGACGCATTGAAGATACCAGTGCATAGTCTTTCAAGCACAATCACTACTATCCTGGAATTCAACCAAGGAAGAAGTGAACCTTTGGGCAAGATCCGCCTAAAACTCCAAATAGGCAATCTTCGCACAAAAGTTACCTTTTATATCATTGACAATCATGGTTGTTCTTACAACGCTCTTCTGGGAAGACCATTCCTCCATGAACATAATGTTGTTCCATCAACTCTTCATCAATGCTTTAAATACGTTGATGACAAAGGACAAGTTCACAAGGAAGTTGCAGACCTTTATCCTTTCAAGGGCGTTGAAGCGTATTGCAACGATGCTCGTATGTACAAGGAAGAATTTATGAAAGTGGTATTGGCCATGGATACCGAAGAAGACCAAGAAGCAGTACCCAATGATACTCTCATCATACCTAAAAAAGGGCGTATTTCTCATCCTCAATCTTCTAAACCACTGGCTATTCACTTACCAGTCCAAAAGAAATCAGTTGATGATGATCAAAATCAAAGGGAGCTCACCTCTTCTGAGCCACTTATTATCGACTTACGTCGTAACAAGGACAAAAAGCAGCTCGCTTCTTCTGAGCCTCTTGTTGTTGATTTAACTCACAACAAAGAAAAAAGGGAGCTCACCTCCTCTGAGCCACTTGTTATTGACCTTCGTCTTAACAAGCCTCCTCCACGTTCTTCTTTTCCCCCTCTTGTAATCAATCTGACCAAGCCTGCTAAGGCTAAAGGTCATGCTGTAAATACAGATGTACATATCAATAAAAAAGCATCTACTTTCTAGTATACTGATGTTATTTATCATACTAAATACTATTTGGATATGTTAAATAGTTTTCAGTCATTTACAATGGGAGTCGTACAATCTCTTCAAACAGAAGTTTTATGTGAACATCCAAAAGATTCATATCGTATTGTTCCTGCTCGCAAGAAAGGTGAACGTCCAATACTTTTTAGTAAAAGATCGGAACAAAAATTTAGCCACATGGATGATAGCAAAGTTAACGACAAGGGACATCTTCAATTCCGTCGTTACAGTCAACAATCAAAAGATTATTCGAAAGATGGGTTACGACTTCAAAAACGACCTCAACTACGGTAAGGGAAGAAAGACTCCTCTCCGTACCGCTGTTCCACAAGAAAAGTCAGAAATGTATTACAGCAGGACCAAAAGAGGTCTCGGATACGCTTCCCCTCCAATGTTATCCCCAGTAGTTTCTGATTCGGATAGCGAAGAACGTTCTAATTCTTCCGATTCCAGATCATGGGATTCTGACACTAGCATTGGTGAAGTCCATCGTGTAATCGTATCTTCTAATATGGTTTCTGCTGAACTTCCGGAAGGATATGATGAGGACATTGAAGAAAGTTCTGAAATAGATCCTTGGGCTCAACCGATGGATAATCAATGGGTACTCCGATTTGAACAAAGAGAACCTCCTACTGAAGATCAACTAATTCAAGTTGATGTAGGAGAAAGTGAGTCGCCTCGTCCAATCTTTATTAGCAAGAATCTTCCAAAAGCAGATAAGCAAGAGTTGGTTCTTCTCATTAAAGAATACATTAACATCTTTACTTGGAGTTACGAGGACATGCCAGGTTTAGATCCCAAGATTGCTACTCACAAATTGAACATTCTTCCCAATGCTAAACCAGTCAAACAGCAGCAACGGCGATTCAAGCCTGAAATGATGGATGCAATAGATGATGAAGTCAAGAAGCTTATTGCTTGTGGTTTTATTCGAGAAGAACAACATCCTGATTGGGTAGCCAACATTATTCCAGTCCTGAAGAAAACCGGCAAAGTTCGAGTCTGCATCGACTTCCGGGATCTTAATGAAGCATGTCCGAAAGACGAATTTCCTCTCCCTATCACGGACGTTATAATTGACAACACCTGTGGGTTCGAGCGAATATCTTTTATGGATGGATTCTCAGGATACAATCAGATCAAGATGAATCCCGAAGATGAAAAACATACATCTTTCTGTACTCCTCGGGGAGTCTATTGCTATACAGTGATGCCATTTGGTCTCAAGAACGCTGGTGCAACTTACCAATGGGCCATGAGTACCATTTTCAGAGAACATCTTCGCAAAACTGTCGAATGCTATGTTGATGATATTGCCGTCAAAAGTCGCCTAAAAGAAGATCATATTCAAGACTTGAGAACTATCTTCAATCTCATGCGTCAACATCAGCTCAAGATAAATTCCACCAAGTCATTCTTGGTGTCTCTAGTGGTAAATTTCTCGGCTTCGTTATTACCTCTAAGGGTATACACGTGGATCCCGAGAAGATCAAAGCCATTCAAGAGATGCGTCCTCAACGCAACCTAAAAGAGCTACGAGGATTCCAAGGCCGACTTGCGTACATCAGGCGATTCATTTCAAACTTGTCTGGACGCTGCAGACCATTCACTCAGCTAATGAAGAAGGGTGTATCTTTTATTTGGACTGAAGAATGTCAACAAGCATTCGACGACATCAAACGATATCTCATGAACCCACCAGTTTTGGTGCCACCAATCTTAGGCATTCCATTCTTAATGTATGTCCGTGCTATGGATCATTCGTTGGGTGCTTTACTCGCCTAAAAGAACAAAGAAGGCCACGAACAGGCTATCTACTACCTCAGTCGTACTATGATTGGTGCTGAACACCGTTATAGTCCGGTCGAAAAAGAATGCCTAGCTCTCATGTTTGCTGTTCAAAAGACAAGACATTACATCATTGGTCAAACTATTCATGTCATTTCCCGAGTTAATCCTCTTCGGGTATTAATGAAGAAGCCTAGCTCACTCAATTCTCGGCTTGCTACATGGGCTATCCTTCTAGCCCAATATTACATGGTGTATGTTCCTCAAAAATCTGTCAAAGGTCAAGCACTGGCGGATTTCTTGGCGGCTCATCCCGTACCAGAAACATCCAAGCTTTACGATAAAATTCTAGACGAAACGTTGGAAGTCAACTTGATCTCTGAAGAATTTCCAACTTGGCGTCTATTCTTTGACGGAGCATCCAGGATCGGACCCAATGGTGCTATTGTAGCAGGAGTTGGAGTTGTTCTTGTTTCTCCAGACGGATCAACTATCCAAATAGCCTACTCTCTAGATGAGCCTTGCTCTAACAATGTAGCAGAGTATAATGCTCTACTTATCGGTCTTCAATTAGCCAAGCAATTGAACATTGAATATCTCGAAGTTTACGGCGACTCTAAGCTGGTTGTCAACCAGGTTAGAGGAACTTATGAGGTTCGTCATCAAGATCTGGTACCTTACTTTGAAGCAGCAATCAACATGGCAACATCGTTCAAAGCTTTCTTTATTGAATATGTACGTCGAGCTTGCAATACTGAAGCAGATGCCTTAGCCAATCTTGCAGCAGTCTTAGCTGTCCCCATCCAAAGACAACAAGTGGTGGTTATTTCTAATCGAGAATTGTTTTGTGTTGAAAACAATCGTAACATCGAGTTCAGTAATTATACTGAAATTAATGTTATCAATGAAGATTGGAGAACTCCTTTTATCGACTTCGTGGTTCATAACATACTCCCCGAAGATCCTAAGGAGGCTACAAGTATTCGACGAAGATCTCTACGATTCTACTACAATCAAACCACTAAGACTCTCTATCGACGGACTTATGACGGTCTTCTTCTACGCTGTTTAGCTAGTGAAGAGGCAAAACAAGTACTGCGTGAAGCTCACGATGGTATTTGCGGAGCACATCAGCCCGGTCCTAAACTACAGGATCGTATTCGAAGAATGGGTTATTACTGGCCCTCTATGGTATCAGATGCCATCGAATATGCAAGGAAATGTCGAGCCTGTCAAATCCATGCAGACTTCGTTCATCAACCTTCGGAATTTCTACATCCGACAGCCGCTTCTTGGCCTTTCGAAGCTTGGGACATGGATGTCATAGGTCCTATTAATCCTCCTTCTTCTAGAGGACATCGGTTCATTTTAGCAATAACAGACTACTTCTCTAAGTGGGCTGAAGCTATACCCTTGACTGAAGTCAAGACCAGTAGTGTCATCAACTTCGTCAAACATTATGTCATTTATCGATTTGGTGTCCCTCGACGAATTATTCATGATAACGGACCGCAATTCATCAGTCAGAAGTTTACCAGATTCTGTGATGATCACCGGATTGACAATGTCGCCTCGACTGCCTACAATCCTGCTGCTAATGGTTTAGCCGAAGCATTCAACAAAACTATTATCAAGCTTCTCAAAAAGTTTGTATCCACTAACAAACAAAACTGGAGTGAAAAGCTTGGCGAATGTCTATGGGCCTACCGAACTACGGTCCGCAATCCTACGGGTTTTACACCTTTCTCTCTGGTATACGGTTGTGAAGCTGTTCTTCCTCTGGAACTTCAAATTCCTTCTTTAAGGATTGCCATTGCTAACGAGCTCACTATAGAGAACAATGATCTTCTTCGACTTCAAGAATTGGAGGCGCTCGACGAAAAGCGATTAATGGCTCAACAACATATTGAGTTATACCAAGCCCGTATTTCGAAGACTTTCAACCGTAAAGTGAAGGTCAGAGCCTTTCAGCAAGGAGAACTTGTTTTAACAGTCAGACGTCCTATGACTATGACTCATATGAGCAAAGACAAGTTTGACGCAAAGTGGGAAGGTCCATACGTTGTGAGCAAAGTCTTCTCAAATGGAGCGTATCAACTCTCAGAACTGGATGGACGAATTACAATGATGCCTATCAATGGCAAATTCCTTAAAAAGTACTATGTGTAAATGTAAATACTAGTAAATCATCAGACAAGTTCATGTTCATAAGTAAAATTTTATTTAATTATGAATGATAGTACATGATATTAAGGAAGGTCACTATCATCCTTCTCTACATTCGGACGCGGACCACTACCGTCCTTTTCGAAAATACGGTCAGCAAAAGAGCCGAGAACTTCTTTGCTGGAGCCAACAAGGAACTTGCAGGCAGCCATCCTCATGGCTTCTTCTTCTTCAGTCCTTCCTGGTTCAAGCAGAAAGTCCAGGATGTCTCGCGGTGGCTTTGGTACAGACGAACCTTCGCCTGCTTCTGCTTCCTTTGGCTGAATTGGATCGACAGGACGTTCTTTAACATCTTCTTCAACCTTCGGGGCGAGCTCAGTCTTCTTGAGTGCATCTTCAGACGACATTTTTATGTTGAAAAGTGAAAGTGCTCATTCCTATCAGATTTCTGTCCTATTTATAGACAGAGATTTCTCAAACAACGATGCGACACATTCATCCGACGGTTCGCCCGTTCATTCATCATTACCTGATGGTTCATCCGTTCATTTAATTCCCTTGACGGTTCATCCGTTCATTTAATCCACCTGACGGTTCGCCCGTTTATTCATCATCACTTGACGGTTCATCCGTTCGTTATTTTATCACTTGACGGTTTATCCGTTCGTTTTATCATTTGACGGTTTCTTCCGTTCATCTCACAATCATATCAGCAACTTGTCGTTTTTGATTAAGTTGTTAATTGAAATAATAATATTCAATATATTCTGCCACGTCCATATTACCTCTGAGCAGATATAATGAATATAATTATTTTCTACAAGAAATATATCATGTCTTGCACCTCTGAATATATTTTCTATCTCTATTATTTATATCTAAATAAGATATGTAATAAATAAGAGAGCCACAGCAAAATGTCTTTTATTTATCAAAATATGAGGCATTACAAAAACACATCTACGACAAAAGATACAAAAAGTTCTATTAAGAAGGAGGAATGATCAAATTGTCGATCTGCTGCTTCAGAGTCTGCAGCTCTTCTTCATGAGTGGATGTCACCTTCCTTCTAGCCTCTTCCATCCCAGTTTCTTCATTAAAGACGGGCATGTTTACAGTCCGACGGGTAATCTCTGCACCATGAGTTGCATCATACTCATCCTTCTCCTGAAGCAAAGCATTGAGTTGTTCAATCACAAACTGATGATTAGCAGTTTCCTCTTCTAATTCTTGCTGGAGACGAACAATCTCTGCTCTCAGTTCAGCAGTTCTCTGTCCTTTTCTTTCAGCCATCAAAGTTACTGATTCTAGCTTGGAATTGTATTCAGCAGACTTTGTGGAATAAGCTTCCAAAAGATTTTGAAGATTCATCATTTCTATATCAGCTGCTTGGGCCATTCGCTCAAACTCAGCCTGCACTAGAGATTCTATTTCCTTCTGTTTGAGCTCCTTATATTTCTTTATGGAGACTTCTAATTCATCCAGTATATGCTCAAGGAGAGTAGCTTGAGCTTCGTCACTTTGCTCCCTTACAGCCCTCACCAAGAGGGAAGTCGGTTTTCTAACCATAAAGAAATCAGCTCCCTCTTTGTCCATCATTTTGTTGACGAGGGGTCTCAACGATTCAAAGAAACATCTGGTGAATGATTGAACAACTTGTTGATTAATTGCCAGAGTGCCTGGAGTTGTAGCCACTCCTGTTGAAGATGAGGCAGCAGGATGCTCGATCCTTTGTGTCTGGATGGCAGGCTCTTTAAATAATGGAGCCAATGTGGAGCTAGTCGCCTCTCCTGGTTGTTCCTCTGCGAAAGTAAAATTGTTATTTTACTAGTCGTTTGCTAAATAACCAGAAAGATCAAATGAAGGCAGTCTTACCTTAGTTCGATCCAACAATGAGCTTATCCCCTGCAGGAGTAGACTCTGGCAGAGCAGAAGTAACTTCAGCTATAACAGCTTGGCTACTACCCGCCTCAGAACCACAAGACAAATGATGACTACTACTAATAACCACCGTTGTTATGGAAATTATGTCCGTGCACGTCGGAGGTGCTAGAGCAGCCTCATGATCTACAGGAAATACAAATAAAGATGTTAGCTATCAATTCATTCAAGAAGAGATTGCTAATTCCATTTTTTTACCTTGAGGATCATTAGCGGGAGTTTCTTCCAGGATTTCTTCATCTATTGCTGTTTCTGGAACCTCAACATCCTTTTCAGGATTTAAGGTCTCAGCAGCATTCTCTGGAGCCTCAACATCCTTTTCAGGATTTAAGGTCTCAGCAGCTTTCTCTGGAGCCTCAACATCCTTTCCAGGATTTAAAGTCTCAGCGGCATTCTCTAGGATTTCAATATCCTCATCATTTACATCATTAACAGCAGCAGGAGATGTCTGCACTTTATCATCTTCTTCAAGATCTTGTATATAGTCATCAACATTTTCAGACGAAGAGCTCTCCTCATCCTCGTCTTCTTCTGGTGCCTTTTCGCTGGTAGTCGCTGTATGGTCGCCATGGTCATCCAGAGGACTATAACTGCAATCTTCTAAAGCTGTAATTACTTCGCGATCTTCCTCTTCGCGAAGGGTTCTGGGAGTAGGCGGAAGTTTAACAATCTTAGTACTTCCTCTAGGCTCTTCGGCCTCAGTTCCTGGAGCAAGATCTGTCCTTTGCTCGATATCCTCTCTATGTTCAGGACTAGGAGTCTTATTCCTAGGTTCTAGAATAGGAGTGGGAGATGGAAAGATTACTCCAGCTGCAGCATCCATTACCATGGAAGACGGGGCTCGATTCCTTCCCTGAGCCAGCTTCTTTCTTTTCAATGGCCTATCAGGGCTCTCTATATTGATAGTTTCAACTTGTTTCTGGATGGAAGTTGGTGTTGTAGCCTCTTCTTGTTGAGTTGACCCGACCATTTGCCGAGACTGAGATCGAGTGGTGATCCTTTCAGAAGAGTGATCTAAAATCAACTTCTTCTTTGCTGCTGGAGCAGGAGGCTCCTCTCTTCTCCTTTTCTTTGCTGGAGATTTACCCACTTTTAGAGAGATACGCATTGGTGCATTTACTTCTTGAGGGAACATAATATCCCTTGAGACTTCCAAAGGAGCATCTGCTGGTTCGTGCACCTCATCATTTATAGGAATCGACAGAGTAAGTTTTCCTTTCTTCAATCTCGTCGAAGAAGCGAAACTATCTGCGAGATTAAAATTCTCGGCAAAAGTGTTCGCGGATGTATAAAATACTGAATAAGTAAATAGCATTCGAGGACCATGAGTGCTATTTGCCGGCATCGAGAATATGGCCTTCGTATCACGGGCATTATAGTAAGCCCAGGCTCGGACCCCGTCTATCAGAAAACCCTTGCCTTGGAGGCAGGTGATTGCATTCCCCACATGGAATTGATCATATCCAAACTGTCGAGCAAATCGGCTGGGGAGATATGGTTCTAAATAACATTCCTCTTCGAACCGGTATACCAAATGAGATGGTCGAATTATCTTCAACCATTCAAAGGCTGCACGGTTTAGAGGTTGCATCTTTGAGTCCACCATGTTTGTTGGCATCTGATCATATCCAGCAGGGAGAGGAGCACAACAAAAGTTCTATCCTCTATTCTGATTCAGAACATATCTACACTCGCTCAAAGAAGTGTACTTCCATTTACCATGAGAGTACCTTCGCAGAAAGCTGCCATCAACCGGTCCCATGCCGGGGTCCATTAAAGTGGGATAGTGGAGAAGCAACCATCCAAATAGATATGTGTATGGCAGTTCTAGGCGAGGGAATTCTTTCTCTTCTTTTGCTTTCAGCATCAGATCAACATATAGACGAAGACTGGCATTTAATTTGCAAGTCATTGCTGACAACAGGTCCACCTTATAGCCAAAGACTAACTTGACAGCGGCAAAAAGAACGCCGCGATGAAAGCGGTCCACAGCACTGGATCCGGGGACCACAAACCGCCGAAGCCAGTATGTTAGAAACCCTGCCAGCTGGGCTTCTTTTGACATGGGTCTATAACCCATTCTCAAATAACTCTCCAGAGTGTCCCCTTGCTTTAAAGGAGGATATTCATAATCATCTTTCATCTGTTTATCAAAATTACCACTCTCTTCCATCAGCTTCATAACTTCTGTATTGCTCAATGGTTTGAAGAAATTTGGATAGCATTTGTCGTTCTCCTTGGTTTTCTTCTCTTCTATGTGGTTGAGGAACAGATAGGGAAGCCATTTCGAAGAATAACAGGTGTTGGCTGTAGCACTCTTATAAAACAGGGAACAGATCTTGTAATGGCATAGCAGTTCCTCGAATACTGCTACCATTGCTGCATTTTCCTTTTTAAGTTTGTCCAACTCGTCATTAGTTGGTACATACTCTTCATATGGAGCGTCTGCCATTGGCAAGTACGAGATATATTTCATCTCGTGGAGTGCAAACCCAATTTCTCCACCAGGGGTCATAAAGGTTCCTGTCCTATAATTGTATCTTTCAGCCAAGGCCAAGAACATGTGTGGATTGGGTGCAAAACCATAAACAGTGGCGTGTATTGCTTGGTACAGATTGATTTGTTGAAGTCTGTCTTCAAATGTTGTCAGAATCCAATTTGCAATACAATTCCATCTCCTGTAATCTGGATTCACCAAGCCAGTTAATCTGATATCTTGTTCGGGGTACTTCCCTTCAGCTTTTGCAAATTCATTTGCAAATATCGGTGTTCTGACAGGCATCAACAAAGAGGAGTTCTCTGGCGGAATGCAACCAGGTCTCAAGCCTCTCAACAGGACACTGTATCGATCAGAGGAGCTGTAAAATATATCCTTCTTATTTGACCCCTTCTTCGCAAAAATTTTCCCTGCACAGGCATCTTGGAAAAGAGTGATGTTCCACTCCATCTTTCTTGGGTAGCTCGCATGAGCATACCGGGATAAAGGGAGACAGCGGACAATATCTGGTATAAAGAAGGACCTATCTTCCTGATGAACTATTCTTTCCTCCATCCTCGGCCTTGGTTGAGAGCTTTTCTCAAAAGCCTCACCGAACAAGAATAAAGGTTTCTTATGAATAACAGCGTCTACTGATTCTAAGGGTTGTCCATTTATTAAACACAGTAAAGTCTCATTGTCTTGAGATATCAGAATCGCCTGACGGGAGGTCGGTAGATCATACTAGGGATAATGTACATGAGAGAGATCCTCTTTATACTCAGACTCTGAAAGAGTTTCCACAAAAGTTTTATATTCTGGATCTTCTCTCACATTAACTGCATCAAACAGAGAAAATAAAGATCAGTACAAGTCAAGTCAAAGATTCTGTCATCAGTTTACGCAAAATCAGAATGCGCAACATCAGTTTGCGCAACATCAGATTGCGCAGCATCAGTTTGTGCAAACATCAGACTGTGCGAACAAACAGCCATCAGTTTGCGCTGACAATCTCGCACAAATCAGCAGATTGCGCTGACATCTGCCAGCGCAGTTCAACCGATTGCGCAGAAAGTCACTCTTCATAAAAATAAAGAGTTAACTGATTTGTGCAACCAGAACCCTAAAAAGGGTGGCGCAGTATGATCACATCTCTAAAAAGAGATAGATTTTGAAGACCAGTGAGATCAAAACCCTAAAAAGGGTTTTCGATTAAAAATTCTCTACCTGACATTGCAGGGTGCGCAGATTCATGACGAGAAGCTCGTCGCGCAGCTCTGTTTGATGATTCGGCCGGGGCCTTGCCCTTAGCGGCGGCGGAGGATCGTCGGGGCGCCATGAAGATCGTCGGAGAAGGAAGTCGAAGTTCGAAAATCTCTTTCTCTCAAACACAAAGTAGGCAAAGTAAAGAAATGAAATGAAGAAGAGGGCTATTTATAGTTTTCGAAAATGAAACGACTGTCTCAGTTTGCGCCTAAAATTGTGGACAATCCCTCAGATTGTGCAGCCAGTTTACATCATGCGCAAATTGATTCAAATTTCAAAATTCAAAGTATTTCGAAATTTTGAATAAGTTTAACTTTTGAAAACTTTGAAGGGCGTCTTGTAGGTCCTAAAAATTCAAGTGGCACATATCAACAAAGTCAGAAAAATCAAGAAATACAACTTTCAGATGACTTGCGCAGACAACAGATTGTGCATCATTCAGATTGCGCAGGATCGATTGCACACACTCTCAACTGCGCAAGCTGACGTAGAAAAAGTCATCATTATCTGACACAATCAAATCTTCTGACAACTGACAGCACGAAGATCGAGGCGGCCGTTCGTTTAAACGTACAGCACGGCGCTCGAGGACAGCTGGCAGCACAATCCATGTCTGCGTAAATCAAGTTGGCGCAATCCATTTCCTGCACAAATCAAGTTGGCGCAATCCAAAGTGTGCGCAGTTCAATGTGCGCGTTCTACCAGTACAAATGATAAAGCACACGTAGCATTCATGCCATCAATTGCTCATTTCGTGGCAACTGCCTATACACGATCATGCACATTTCAATCAAATGATGCCATGTGTCGAAGACAGTTAACCCATGATCCAGCAACTGCCTGCGCAGTCCATGGCTGCGGAAACCAATTGCTGCGCAATCCATCATGCGCAGTCCAGAATATCTAAAAGTTAGTTATTTCTCAGAACTCTATAAATAGAGTTTCAAGTCTTCATTCAAGGGGATCACGAATCAATAATCAGAGATCAGAGAGTTCAGGAGTTCTTGCCCAAGTGCTGCTGCATTCTTCCGAGGCTTTTGCCTTCAACTTTTGAGGCTTTCTGCCTTCAATTCCAGAGTTGTTTTCAACTTCAGAGGCTTCGTCTTCAAAGTTCACATCGTCCAAGGGATAAAGCAATCGTCATCTAGATTGGATTCCTAAAGTTGTACCATTCCCAGAATTCAAATTGTAATCTTTTTACAAAGTTTGTATCAATAAAGTTTTTCAACTTTTGTTTTTGCAAACAACGTGTCATAAAGACAATCAATTTTCCAGATTTACTGCAATCAAAGATTGGGTCAAATCCCAATAATCTGGGACACGTGGCAGGAGAATGAATTAGACTTATTCATTCAGATTCGCAGACATCAGCAGATCATCATAAGAGAGATTTATTCCAATTAGCATTAATTACTGAGAGGATTTGGCACAATCTACATTAATGGTCCAGATTCATTACACTCAAAACTAATGGCCCAGATTGATCAACTAACAGGCCATCGCCACTTTAAGGGACAATCATTATAAACCCTAATGATAGCATTCCCTTCTTATAAATAGCGAGGTGCTACTCCCTTGCAATGATCGATTCATTCCTCAATCGCAGCAGGCAGACCTTCTTACTAATAGATCATTGCAAGCCCTTCTACGCCTATCTTCCCCTCTGCGCCTTGAACAGAAGCTCAAGTGCACGAAGACCCTCTGACTTAAGCAGGTGCTATCACTTAATAAAATCTCCGGGTCATTCTTCTATTACCTCCCGGCACGGTCACCGCGGAGTGGGCTTGTGAGCCTTCGGGCGCCTTCTCTTCGGGCATTGGAAGATGAATCAACTCCATATAAGCTGGATGACCCGGGCCTTCTTTTTGGCTTGGTCAAGACCTAGACCTAATGGTCAGGGCGTAAGGACCCTTTTCGAGATCAGAGAGCACCAGAATACTTGGAGAGAAACAGCAGAGAGAGAGCAAAGAGCATTTCTTCAACGCCAAGTCATCTTCTGGAGCGAAGGCTGCATACCGAGCGTCCAAGGAGTAAGGCAGAGCTGTTGTAGCTTTCCCGAGCCTCTATCGTCACCCCCCAGAATCTAAAATAAACAATTGTACTTAGACTGCTGTACCTAGTTTTTCGTCCCTAGGCTTTCTTTTTACAAGCGAGTTTGTAACGTGAAGTAAAAGTCCAGTCCTCCGATAATTGTTCTGCTCTTTTATATTTCATGGCAAACACGATGGCGACTCTGCTGGGGACAAACTTCTCCACGGCTGAGGAGTTGGTGACGCAGTCGGATGCAGCCAAGCTTGGCTCCACGCAACAGAAGATGGTCGTCCGTTTCGACCAACAGGCGTTTAAAGAAATGTTCTCTGAAGGAAGTGCCGGCCCGATCCAGAAGCGAACCCGCACAAAGAAAGCTCGCTGCGAGTGAAGGCCAAAATTGTTTGCTCCTCCACAAGCTCTGGACGGGATACTCTCTGCTACCCAAGACGGCGAAGGCGACTCTCATACGGCTCCACTTCGAGCCGTAGAGCACTCTGCTGTCCCCAAGTCCGGCAGAGAAAAGCACTACGATGCTGGACTTGCAGGGACAAAGAGCGACTCTATACGCCCTAAGAAGAAGTCGAGCACTCCTGTGGCCAAATCTGCCAACCACATGCAGGAGGCTCATGCGGGTGAATCTACCAGCCGCATGAAGAAAGTCTATACGGCCAGATCATCCAGCCGCATGAAGAAAACTCATGCGGCTGAGACCCCCAGCCGCATGAAGAAAGCCTATGCGGCTACGTCTGCCAGCCGTATGAAGATTGTTGAGGACGACAGCAAGACACCTACCCCGCGCGGCTCTGTCTTCGACCGCCTGTCTTATGGTCCTGATCTCTTGTGCTCCCAAGAAGAAATGTCTGACTCTCTCCAGCATCACCTAGACTCTTCCTACTATGTGCTTTTACGCACTAGAGCGAAGAAGTCTAGGGTAGCGCAAGCTTGGCACGCTCGGTCCGCTGATCCTGTCTCTGATCATCTGAGCGTCCCGCATACCGTTATGCGGGCCTCAGATGGGAAGTTGTACGGAACCACTCGAGTCCAGCCCACGGCGGTAATCGGACAGAGAGGTGCGCAAAAGTCTCCCAAAATCCAGGGAGCAAACATGGTCGATCCAGACCCATCTGACTTGCGTGAGGCCATCATCCACAAACGCAAGGAAAAAGAAAATGCATCAGGGTGCAAAAAGTCCTCCCACGGATGCCACTGCACCCAAGTCATCGTCAACTACTGCTGCAATAACGCGACGGTGCGAGAAGACCGGCAGTCCGTCTTTCAAAGACTGCAACAGCCGTCTTCAGAAGACGAGGCACTTCCCGTCGTCTCCTACAACTCTGCTCAGAAGGTCCCCGCTGATGGAAGAAGAAAGAAGACAAATGTTCCCAGCCCAAAGATTTCAACCACTTCGACTAAAAGACTGTCGTCTAAACGGGTGCCCACCACCGGAGTTTTCCAAGGCACCCGCTCTAAGACGAAATCTGCTACAGTGGGAGATTCGTCATCCACAACGCAGGGGGTTGCTGGGACTGGGGGTAGCACTCCTCCTGACCTCCACGACAATCCGATGTTCCAAGAAGATGAGCCGGGGGAGACAACTCTCCCATCAGATGCAGCAAATCCCGACATCCCCAAGGACGTCCACAACTCCCAAGACGAGGAGAACTCGGAGACTGGGGGTACTGTTCCTTCCGAGTCTGAACCAGAGGAGAACATTCCTACATACCCCAACGACTTCTCACTACATGGGTATGATTCGAAGGGCGCTTCCTCCACCGCTCCGTCCATCTCTCCTCATGTGAACACGGTATTCATGACAGACAGCAGCCAAGGTAGTTCCAGCGATCGCCACCGCATCGACACTCTCGAAGCCATATTGCTTGCCTTGGTCAAGTCTGTGGACGAGATCAAAGCGGCCCTTCCAACTCTGCAAGGAGGGACGCCTGGCCAAACAAGCGCGGGACCTACGGTCAATGCGGACTCGAATTCGGCAACACCGAACCCGGGCAACGATCCTCCTGAAACAACGGCCCCCACCGCCATGGACGAAGCCCGCGAAGCGAGAAGAGAGGTCCAAGAGCTCCGAGCCATGTTTTACGCTCGAAAAAATTCTCAAGTCCTCAGAATACGGTAACCATACCCTGCTGCATGGAGGGATGTCCCCTTTCCGCCAAGATATAAGCCGTTCAATATCAATCCTTATGATGGCAAGACCTCAGCAAGTCGGTACATTACTTACTTTGAGGTTACCACCGACCATCTGCCCTATGACGATGTCATTCTCACACAATTATTCATCGGGGCATTGGAAGGGGTCGCCTTCGATTGGTATCGCAACCTGCCAGACAACTGCATCCACTCCTTTGCCGTCTTCAAGCACATGTTCTTGGAGAGATTCTATGAAGTAGGACAGGACATCACAATGTCCACCCTCATGGACGTCGTCCAAGGAAAGAAAGAGCTGACAAGAAACTATATCGAGCGGTTTCGCCAAACCGCAATGAAGCTGCCATCTGGAAATCCCGATTCCTCCTTGATCGAAATTTGCCAAAAGAGATTGCTCCCAACAATCAGTCTCTGGATGGGCGAAAGTCAATTCAAGGACTGGAAGACGTTCATCATCAGCACCACAAGCGCCGAAGAACGATTGAAGAAGGCTCGCCAATTGGGACTGCACATCTCGGATGGAGAGAACAAGGGCAAGCGTCCTAACAACGACAATGGGGGTAGCCCCTCCAATAATTGGGACAACAGGGGTAAGCAGGCTATGGTGGCCGACACGGCATAAAAACTTAAGCCAAAGTCGACAGACAAACAATGGCCGCAAATCACTTACTCCTTCGAAGACGGTCACGTCAAGCCCATCTTAGACATGCTCATACAAGGAGACAGAATTCAGCTTCCTACACCAAGACGGGAACCACGACAGGCAGACATGGAGAACCCAAAGTACTGCCATTACCACCGCTACGTCCACTATGCCACACACGACTGCTACCAACTAAAACGGTACATCCAAAATCTCATCGATTCGAACGCTCTGGCCATCGATTTCGAAGAGGTAATAGTCGCAGCCAATATGGTGTCGGTACAGTTCGGCAGCTTCCTTCCGATGGAAACTCAAGACGGCGTGGTCCCCATCCCTCTGGCGACAATGGAGATTGCTAATCTTCTACCTCCCCGAGATCAGGTTGCGGGTCTAGTACCCCTCACCACATCACGAAGGAAGGTCATGTGGGTCCATCCAGACTTGGTATCAGAAGTGACTCAGCCCACAACATCTTCCATTTACAAGAAGAAGAGTAGAAAAGTCAGGTCCTGCCGCACAATCTTGGCAGATATCGAAGAAGCTACAGCCGTAGTCACGCGGTCTGGAGCACAATCCCAACCTGTGGCTGACAAACCGGCTGAAGATCATCAGCCCGCTACAACTGATGCTCCGGGACTGGCTCAGCCTCCGACGATCGACAAGCCTAGGCCGAGGGAGACTCGCTTTGACAAATTCCTCCGAAAAGAGGCATCACAAGGGCTGGAGAAGCCCTACAACTTTGACATCTTAGTGCAATTGGCCAACACACCGGCCATGTTGTCATTATATGAGCTTCTGAGACTCTCCAAGGATGTTCGTGCGGCTTTGAGCGATGCACTCCAAAATGCCGACACGTACCTGGCTCAGGTCAACCTCACGGAAGAAAACCCACCTGCAGATCTCCAAGACAGCGCCTGTACGGGAGCGATGCCCAACATTGTCTTCACTCCGCAGGACATGCTCATCAAAATCAACATGCATGATCGCCCGCTATACTACACTGGATACATCGACGACGTAAAGGTGGATCGGATGCACATTGATCCTGGCTCTTCCATAAGCATTATTCCGAAGAGTCTACTACATCATCTCCACATCCCAATGCATCGCCTGACGCCTACAAGCACCGCCATCAACGATTTCAATTCGGACAGGAGCTACCCAATCAGAAAGATCCGTCTGAAGTGTCAAATTGGCGATCTCCAATCAGAAGTTACCTGCTACGTCATAGTTGCAGACACTTCTTACAACATCCTCTTGGGGCACCCGTGGATACACGATTATATGATCGTGCCTTCCACGCTGCACTATTGCTTCAAATATGTCGACGAACAAAGCTTCGTGAGGACAGAATTTGCTGATATTGATCCCTTCAAAGGGGTCGAATCCTATTACTCGGACTCCTGTCTATACGAAAATTCGAAGAGGCACCTTGATGAAGGAAATGTGCATATTCGTACCGAGATAGCCACAGGATCAGAAGAACCTCTAACAATCCACCTCCAAGCTCGTAAACCTGGCAAGTCTGCACCCCTTACCGCCACTCTGCGTAAGGACGCAATCAGCCTCTCGGCACAAGAAGAGCAAATGATAATTCGGCTGCCAAGGTTCGGCCAAATGCCAAGACCCTCAACCAAGCCATTGACAATCAGGCTGCCGAGAGTCGGCCAACCGCAAACGGAGAAGCTCAATCCCTCCGACAAGCCAATGACGATACGCCTTCCCAAGAAGGGTCGTCACCCCGATGCAAGGCCTGAAACTTTTAGCGAACCAACCACTCCCCGCCCAGCATCGAGCACCAGACTGGGGGTCGCTAGTCTGCCCACAACTCCACGCTCTGCTTCACTAGCTGAACCTCTGACGATCAAGCTGCCCAGGTCGTCCTCTCAGTCTTCGTTTATACAGGGGGTAGTCGAAGAGGAACCGGAGTTAGACAAGTATGTGGCTGCCCACACTGATGTTCCCTCCGCAGATGATGTAATCTCCCTAGAAAAGATACCTTACTTCATCAATAAAGGGCTATCTTTGAACTACCTCGAGCTTAATAAGCTTTGTACAATGTATGCTATGGAATACGGTATAGGTACTCACCTACACACACAGGTGACGAATGTGTACACCGCGATCCAGCTTACTCCAGTGGAAGATGCTTACCGCATAATCGAGGGAGGGGACCATCCAATCATCTTCGACTGGAAAGACGATCCGCATCCCTTCACCATAGAAGAAGTCGACCTTGAATCAGATGCCGGGAGACTGTCTATGTATCTTTATAGCCCCTAATCCAAATATCTCATGCAGAAACAGGGGTATGATCTGGAGATGACACCAGGCTTGAACTACGGTACTGGACGACGATTACCTTTGAAGCCACCGGTCCCGGCAGGCAAACCATGGGACTACTATAGCAAGACTCGATGTGGATTAGGGTATGTAACACCCACGACAACCCCTGAGAGTTCAGATGAAGAATGTGACTGGCATTCACATTCAACCGGGTTACCAACTTTTGACTCGGATACCAGCATCGGAGACGTATTCAGACAAGTCCTGTCAGTCAATATGGCATTCGCCGACGCTTATGAAGAAGACGAAGACATTCCTGAAATCCTCGAGCTAGAGCCGTGAGCCCAACAGCTGGATGCACAATGGGAAAAGAGGTTCGAACAGAGAGAACCTCCTACTGAAGATGAGGTTATACAGGTCGACCTCGACAGCGAATCTTCTCCAAAACCAATTTTCGTCAGTAAAAGCCTAACAGACGAAGAGCAAGAATCGCTGCTGGAACTTGTCAAAGAATATATTGATGTGTTCGCCTGGAGCTATGAAGACATGCCGGGGTTAAATCCCGATATTGCTCTTCACAAACTCAACATCCGGCCAGATGCAAAGCCAGTCAAGCAACAACAGCGACGCTTCCGCCCGGGCATCATGGATGCGATAGAAGCCGAAGTCAACAAACTGATAGCCAGCGGCTTCATTCGTGAGGAACAACATCCTGACTGGGTCGCCAACATAGTACCCGTCCTCAAGAAGAATGGAAAGATTCGAATTTGCATCGACTTTCGCAATCTGAACGAGGCATGCCCCAAAGATGAATTCCCCCTCCCTATCACGGACATCATGATTGACAATACCTGCGGCTTCGAACGTATGTCATTCATGGATGGTTTCTCGGGGTACAACCAAATCAAGATGTCTTCTGACGACGAAAAATATACGTCATTCCGAACACCAATTGGCACATACTGCTACACAGTCATGCCTTTCGGTTTGAAGAATGCCGGCGCCACATATCAAAGAGCCATGAGCATCATCTTCAGAGACCAATTACGCAAGACGGTAGAGTGCTATGTTGTTGACATCGCCGTCAAGAGTCGCTGTAAAGGAGACCATCTGCAGGATCTGAGGACGGTATTCGACCTGATGCGAGCGCACAATTTAAAAATGAACCCTACGAAGTCCTTTCTGGGCGTATCCTGCGGGAAGTTCTTGGGTTTCATCATCACCGCCCAGGGTATCCATGTAGACCCTGAAAAGACAAAGGCAATCATGGAGATGGGTCCTCCGAGGAATCTTCGCGAACTCAGAGGCCTTCAAGGGAGGCTAGCTTACATCAGGAGGTTTATTTCTAACCTCTCCGGGCGATGTCGACCATTCACCTACCTCATGAAGAAAGGCGTCTTGTTCGTATGGGACGAAGAATGTCAGCGGGCCTTCGACAGCATCAAAGAATATTTGTCGAACCCTTCAGTCCTGGTGGCCCCGGTTTCTGGAAAACCATTTCTGCTCTACGTACGAGCAATAGAGCATTCCCTCGGAGCTCTGCTGGCACAACACAACGATGCAGGCCATGAGCAAGCCATATATTACCTCAGTCGAATGATGATTGGACCAGAGCACCGATACACCGCTGTGGAGAAGGAATGCCTTGTCCTTATATTCGCCATTCAGAAGACGCTGCACTATGTCACAGGACAAACGATACATGTGATCTCACGAGTCAACCCTCTCAGGGTCCTCATGACTAAACCAGGGGCACTCAGCTCTCGCCTCGCTACATGGGCAATATTGTTGTCCCCTTATCATATGATTTTTGTCCCGCAAAAGGCTGTCAAAGGTCAAGCCCTGGCAGACTTTTTGGCAGCCCACCCGGGCTCGGAGTCGTCCAGAATATATGAGGAAATCCCAGATGAGGTTGCCGATTCGCATGCAACCTCTCACGATGATATATGGCGAATGTTCTTCGACGGTGCTTCGAGAACTGGACCCAAGGACAATATCATCGTCGGAGTCGGGGTGGTGCTAGTCTCCCCTTCCGGATTGGTGATTAACCGTGCTTATTCTCTCACAGAACCCTGCTCTAATAATGTGGCCGAGTACAACGCTTTGGTCATTGGCCTCCAACTTGCAAGAGAGCTGGGGGTAGAATATCTTGAAGCATACGACGATTCTTAGTTAATCGTCAACCAGATCCGGGGTTCATACGAGGTCCGCCATGAAGACATGATCCCCTATCACCAGATAGCGATCGACATCATCTTATCGTTTGAGGGGTTCTTCATTGAGCACGTTCCCAGACTCCGAAATATCGAAGCCGATGCCTTAGCAGGCCTGGCCGCTTCTCTAGCAGTACCAAATCATACTCATCAATCGGTAGACGTGATAGGCCACGAACTGGTCTGCCCCAAGAACAACGTTCAATTCGTGGTAAGTTATTCCGCTCAGACGATCGATGATGTCCCAGATTGGAGACAACCATTCATTGACTTTGTCGTCTATGACATCCTGCCCGAGAACCCAAAGGAAGCCACCTCCATCAGACGGCGTTCTCTCAGATTCTTCTAAGATACAGAGACGAAAATGTTGTATCGGCGATCCTATGATGGATTATTGCTTCGGTGTCTGTCAAACGCAGAAGTCAAAGAAGCTGTACGAGAAGCTCACGACGGTGTCTGCGGAGCCCATCAGCCTGGCCCTAAATTGTAAGACCGTCTTCGCCGAATGGGCTACTATTGGCCCACTATGGTAGCAGATGCGATAGACTATGCTAGAAAGTGCAAAGCCTGCCAAGTCCACGTGGACTTCATCCACCAACCATCAGAATTTCTACATCCGACAGTGGCGTCCTGGCCATTCGAAGAATGGGGGATGGATATCATTGGCCCAATCACTCCACCCTCCTTCCGAGGACATCGCTTCATACTCGTAATCACAGATTACTTCTCTAAATGGGCGAAAGTTGTCCCGCTCGCAGAAGTAAAGACTTCAAACGTGATCAGCTTCCTTAAGCATCATGTCATCTATCGCTTTGGACTGCTCCGAAGGATCATCCACGATAATGGTCCACAGTTTGCAAGCCACGCCTTCTATCGGTTCTGCGACAATCACCGCATCCAGAATATTGCTTCGACACCATACAATCCAGCAACAAATGGGTTGGCAGAAGCATTCAACAAAACCATCGTCAAGTTACTCAAGAAGTTCGTATCGTCCAACAAATACGACTGGAACGAGAAGCTTGGTGAATGCTTATGGGCGTACCGCACCACGGTCCGAACAGCCACAGGGAACACACCATTCTCCCTGGTGTACGGGAGTGAGGCAGTTCTCCCATTAGAGACTCAAATACCCTCACTCTGCGTTGCCCTCACTTATCAATTGACGACGGATGATAACTACCGACGCCGACTATAAGAGTTAGAGGCCTTAGACGAAAAGCGCCTCCTGGCTCAGCAAAGAATCGAACTATACCAAGCACGCATCTCTGGAGCCTTCAACCAGAAGGTTAAAATCAGAATATTCCAAGTGGACGATCTCGTTCTGGCAGTCCGGAGGCCGATGGTCATGACTCACAAGACCGTCGGCAAGTTCCAGCCAAAATGGGAAGGTCCATTTATCATCGAGGCTGTATTCTCTAACGGTGCTTACCGCCTCGCCAAGCAAAACAGAGACTTGCTCATGTTGCCCGTCAACGGCAAGTTCCTGAAGAAATATTATGTCTAAATGACACATTCCAGATTATCAAGTCATGTACCTGCTAGTGCCGCTGAACTCACATCCATAAACATTCTAGATTATCGAGTCACGTACCCGCTGGTACCACTGAACTCCCATCTCAATATTCCAGATTATCGAGTCATGTACCCGCTGGTGCCGCTGAACTCATATCCACAAACATTCTAGATTATCGAGTCATGTACCCGCTGGTGCCTCTGAACTCACATTTCGGTCACTCTCTCAGATAGCAAGTCATATATGATCATACCCATGAACTTTCTGCCTGGAAGAGATCCTCCCTCATGATCCACTACCCGCACTTCCAGTGCACAAAAAGGGTAGCCGATCCACAAATTTCCAAAACGACTATGTCCTCATTACCTCTGAGTCGTTCCACTTCCGCCAAAAACAAATTACCCCTTTACATAGAACTTCCATGTCTTCATTACCTCTGAGTCGTTCTATGTACCCTCCTTCATTGAGCCCACTCCTGCCATGTCCTCATTACCTCTGAGTGGGAAGGCTCCATCGAAGAAGCCTTCATGCTTGCCATGTCTTCATTACCTCTGAGTAAGTATGATGATTCCCTTTCGACTTATTATCTGTACCCACAACCGGCGTACGCCAAGGATAATAGGTCCACAAATATCATCCGCTGAGTCCACTCCTGCCATATCCTCATTACCTCTGAGTAGGAAGACTCCACAGTAAAACCTCCGTACTTACCATGTCCTTATTACCTCTGAGTAAGTATGTTGGTCCTCTCTCGTCTTATTATCCGTACCATGAACCAGGGTACGCCAAGGGTAATAGGTCCACAAATGTCCTCTGTTGACCACGAATGTCCTCTATTGACCATAAAAGTCCTCTGTTGACCACAAATATCATCCGTTGAGTCCACTCCTGCCATGTCCTTATTACCTCTGAGTAGGAAGACTCTACGACAGAACCCTCGTACTTGCCATGTCCTCATAACCTCTGAGTAAGTATGTTGGTTCCCTTCATCCTATTATCCGTATCCTAAGTCATGGTACGCCAAGGATAATAGGCCCACAAATTTCTTTTGCTAAGTCTATTAGTACAGGCTCACTATTCCTTATCATGCCCCAGGAGCCCAGCTGCTCCATGGCATTCTATATCCCGATATTGGGAACATCCACGACCACCTTGTCATAGAACTGTTCGAAGTATCCCCAGTCAAACTTGTTACCTGTACCTAAAACCAAGGTATGCCAGGGGTAACAGGTCCACAAACAAGTCCCCCATACGGGGCAAACATCACCACAATATCACAGGTACAACAAGCAATACAAATGAAGGGTAGAATGGAAAGTACTCTTTATTTGAAAGACGAAAAAAGTATTACATGTTTTGGGACCACGTCCCTCTCAAAAAAAAGAAAAGAAAAAAAACAGGAACAAAACAAGAAGAAAAGGCCGACTATAGCTCAGCATTACACAACTCCAGGAGCCGGTTTCTCACCAAGGCAGTACCCCCCTCGAGCCTCTGTCTAGCTCGGCGTTCAGCTTTCTGAGATAACTGCTCCCCATTATCCAGGTCCATGAGGGCCCGACAATCGTCATCTAACTTCCTCAGAGCCGCTTCCAAGTCAGCCGAAGCTTTATTGACATTATCAGCTTCATGGACAATCAGCCCTCTGTCGATCCGGGCAGCCTCGAGCTCAGACTCAAAGAAAGTTAACTTCCTCTGAAGCTCAAGGATCTGTTCCCACGTATCAGCAATCCCGCGAGAGGCAGTTGTTTTCCGAGCCGTGACGTCTTCACTCTCATGGCTCAATTGATCATATCGATCAGACAAGGTGCGAAGATCCTTCAGTATGGCTGGCCTAGTTTTATCCTGAGCAACCTTCGCCTTCTCTATAGCAGCTGCGAGGGAGCCGCGCTCCTGATCAATAGCAGCAGACAGGTCAACCTGTCGCAACACCTGAAGCCGGGCCACCAGTTGATCAGTCTCCAGCAATTTCGATTCCAGAAGTGCAGCCACCCCTGCCCCACTAGAAAGGGCCTTAAGGATATCAATTTGACCCTGGGCGCATTGCTGGGCCAAGACGAAAGAGGTCCTTCTGTCCATGGAAGCTTCTATCCCTCTTTTCAGGTGACGATGAAAGCTATCGACCACGTCCTGTAAAGATTCATCCAGGACCTCTGTCGAGGACGGCGTCAGAGGAAGCGTGGCCGGCAGCATCAAAGGAGTGGTGCTAGAACTGGCCACCAGGGGGGCAATTTCCGAATAGAACGATGTGCGGATAGCGGCCAACTCTTCCTCTGCCATCCGAAGGGCCTGGACGTTTGGCAGGGCGGAAAGGTCGACTCTCTGGGCCGCCCTAGCAGAGGAAGACACGAGAACCATTGTCCCCTGCCCCGATTGTCCCATCACCAGACTGGCTAAACTCGAGCCTGCAAGAGAATCATCAAGATAAGCCGGAAGGGGAGGAGGTACGCCCCTCTTCGCCAGTGCCCCTTCGACAGAGCTTGTCTCTACAAGGTCCGTCCTTGGCACGGGAGGGACATGACCTGCATGTCCACGATAATGATCAATCGATGTGACCCAAAGGATGTGATCATAGAGCAGATAGGCCTCCTCGCAAGTTAAGATTCGGCTTATCTTACCGAGAGAGGAGCATTAAGGCTGTAGCTCGTTCGCAGATGGCAGGGTCCCCTCACCCGCGATCTCCAAATTAAATCTGGCCAGCTCCCCTGACCCGGCCACCTCCGAGAGAGAGGCAACTTGATCAGCATCATCTGGACAAAATTCAGCAATTTTAGGGACAGGCTCACCGGAGCCCCCGTCATCACAAGTCACGATCTCGGCCACTCGAGAGTCCTCTTCTTCTGACGCCTACAAGAGGGAAGGAAGGTAATTAAAGTCAAAGCTAAAAGAAAGGAAGGACCGGTAGTAACTCATTTACCTCTGAGGCGACGTCGATTTCTTTGCCTCTTTCCGTTATAGTTAGCCCGCGGTGTCTGGTTGTAGCCAGTTTCCGAGAGCGAGGAATGCCACCGACAGGAGAAAGTCGCCTGCTACGCTTTCGTGCGAGACCGGGTGCAACGGATGACTGATCAACCACTATCTCATCTGGCAAAACAGGTGGCTGGTCCGTCCCTACATCTGCCGCCGGAGGGGAAAGGTCATCTCCGTTAGGCTCGTCGTCTTCGTCATCTACAGCATCAGAGTCCGAATCCGGTACCTCGACTCTGTTCTTCCTCTTCCTTGCCTTGGCCCCCTGGGAACCCTCATCCAGGCCGGTACCAACGACGAAACTGGTATATGGGTTAAAACCGACAGGGGGCTTGTTCGCCATGATGTGGTACAAAGCTGCCATATACAAGATATCTACTGACGCCTTGATAGCAGGAACTGAGAAAACAGCATGGGTGTGGAATGTGTCGTAGTAATGCCAGGGCCGGATGCTGTCTAGAAGGCTACCTTCAAAGCCCAGACAAGAGCTGGGGCTGTCCAAAAAAGCTGACTATACCCAAATTGCCGGGCGAACCTGCTAGGCAGATAGGGTTCCAGAAAGACAGTATTACGGTTGCGATACACCAGATGAGCGGGGCAGATATTTCGCAGCCACAGAAGCATCTGGCCGTCCAGAAGTTGAGGGGGGGCCAATACCGTCAAGATGGACAGTCGCTACTTCCTCATCAGTAAAACAAGGGATAGATGCAAAAATGTTGTACATGTCTGCCCTCGCCAGTGCCATCCGGCCACGCATGGTCTCAAACTCCTAAGACTCATTACGGTAGCGGAAGATAAAAGCGTCGTCATCAGTTACGCCGTCTTCAGAGCCCGGTCTCATCAAAGACGAATAATACATCAACAGCCACCCCAGCAAATAATGGTAAGGCAGCTCGGTCCGTTCAAAATCTTTCGTCACATCGCGTGCAATAACCTTGGATATGAAAGTACGAAGGCCGCGGTGTATGTTGCACACCATGGACGGGAGGAGAGCTAGTCGGACCCGCAAAACTAACTTCACGGCCGGAAGGATAAAATTGCGACTGATCCTCTCGATGGAACCTGCTCCGCCCGAGACTACACAGTTTTGCAGCCATATCATTAAGAATCCCGTCAGGAGCGCCTTCTCCGACAACTCTTGAGTATCATGATAAAAATAGCCAAAAGAGTCGGTCTTGCTCCCGAATGTATCACTAGTGGTGGTCGTCCTCTTAGCCGACGACACTAAGGCTTTGACCGCCTCTAGGGACCGACGACGTCGGGAAGTAATTTGACCGGAGGTATCTGTCGGGAAGAGATAGCGCACCCAGTCCTTGGTATGGGGAGTATGCCCTTTCGAGCTGCTTTCCTTTTTGGCTATCTGATGACATGTGTTATAGTGGCATAATATCTCTTGGTAAAGAGCCACAAAGCCTGGATACTGTCTTTCCAAATCTTTAAACTCCTCGTTCGTAGGAGTATACGCCTCAAAAGCTTCGTCCCCCCAAGGAAGCTTGGAGACCGCGTGAATTTCGTGGAGCGCAAGTCCCATCTCCCCTACGGGTGTATAGAAGGTCCCCGTCCGGCGATTATACATCTCCAGCAGAGATATAAATAACCTTTTGTTTATGGGCAAGCCATGGCTGGTGCCCCGAATAGCATGATAAAGACCAATCTCGCACAGAAAGGCCTCATACTTTTGTAAAATCCACGCAGACAGATTGGTCCACGAGGGAATCGGATGTATCCAGCTGGGAAGCATCAACCGACCAATGGGATAAGATCCCTTCCGAGCAAGTTGGTTCATAAAAGTGTCGGCTGTAGAAAATGTAAAATTAGGCCCCGGCACATTCAAGAACGTACCCGGGGCCAACCCTATTACAGAACAGCTGGTGTGTACCTTGCCCGCACACACCGATCTCAGACTGTTTTTATAATGGATGTCTCCCACGAACATCCCACTTCGGGTAGGAGTTAAAGATTCTTCCATCTTTCGGTCCAGTGGGAGCATATTAAACCAAGATAATGGGAAGTGACGCTCTATTTGGGGGATGCGGAGCACCATCCCGTTATAAACAAAGCTCCAGTTCTCTGACACCTCTAGAACCTGACTGTTCTTTACAGTCAAGGCGTCTCCAAAGAAGAACGCAGGCTTCAGGTACTCCCCTTCAAATTTCCCCGAGGTCATCATAGCATTGAGAAAATAGAAAGGCTGGTTCTTGATGGCCTTCAATCTCGCCCGGGGTTCGTCATTAGGAAACTGGTCTGCCACACGCCTAAATATATGGTCGTACCTATAGCCCAGAGCAGATTGGGCACGACCCACCAAGGGTTCCCCAGCAGCATTAACTGGCAAATTCTCTGAGAAGAAGACAGAAAGAGATAAGTTAAAAAAGATGAACAAAAGAGCTGATAAGGTATTATCAAGCTTATGCGGCTCCAACTTAACAGAGCCTCATGCGGATCCAATGAAGCCTTAAGCGGCTTAATCTCAGAGGAATACTTATGCGGCCTTATTTAGTAAAAAATTCATACGGCAGTGCTCTCATAGGGCCCTTAGGGTTCGGACAAAATTCGCACTGACCGCGTGATAGACAAAATTTGTGCGAATCCATGCGGCTCAGCATAGCTCATACGGCTGCGTTGGCAAAGCGCGTATACGGTCATAGCAGTTATTCTTATGCGGCTCGCAGTTCGACCATAGGCCGAACATGTGGCTCACAAAGGCTCATGCATAAAGCATGCGACGTAGCCATAGCAGTTAGGGTTCTTTAACCCGTGCAATGTCCTTACCAGCAATGGAGGAATGAACGTCAGAATGAGCCGCGGGGACGACGATCGGTGGAGGAGCGGCCACAGTCGAAGTAGAAGCAGTCTTGCCCTTTGCCGTCGCGGTCGACGAAGACGCTGTCTTCTTCGCTGCAACGGTCTTCTTGGGAGCCATTATCAATCAAGAAGAAGATGAAAAGCTGGATAGGGGAAGACTCGAAGTAAAATAGGAAGTAAAGAAGTCCTCTCTCTCTCAAACTCCTCTTTTTATAAGAGGACGAGAGGGAGAAGACATGTGGAGTAGTAAACCGCCTCGTATAAAGACAAAATCGACTCCTCGGGTTTCGCTCCCTCTCCCATAAAGGAGATTCACCCAAGACATAAAATCTTGAGATTTAAGGAACCAACCCTTGGGATTCCCCCTAAAGACGGCGATGAAAGCGAATTTGAGGTAATTAAAGACACACATACGTGGCAAGGAGCTATGCGGCTAAGCCATCCATGCGGCTGAAACAACTATGCGACTCAGATGGTCATGCGGCCGAATTTCCATGCGACCAAGACATCTATGCGGCTAGGACCTCATATGCGGCTAGAAAGAGCTTACATATAGCCATGCTTCTTATTCAAAGTATTTCAATTTTACAAATTAAAAACTTTGAAGGGGTCTTGTAGAAGCATGGAAAATAACAAAAAAAGAGCCATACGGCCAGGAAACCCCATACGGCTCAGAAAGCCCATGCGGCTCAGAGGACCCATGCGGCTCAATGCGTCTATGCAGCTCTGTGATCTCCATGCGGCTCAGAGAGGTGCCACGTAGCATACAAACAACTCTTCCCTTACTGCATTAATTGTCTTGACGGCTGACAGCTCTGACGAGACGACAGCCCTGACACAAAGATAAAATTATGACTCTGTCATAATGACAGACTCCTAAGAAAACGAAGGAAAATCTCTGACATAATCCCCCGAGATCCAGAAAATGCCATACAGCCTAGGCACGTGGACAGTCATATACGGCTCGAGCAGAGACCCCCCATGCGGCTCAGGCCTAAGTTGCCCTATGCGGCCCAGATCGAAACAGCCCTATGCGGCTCAAGCAAACGCTCCCCCCATACGGCTCATGAGGATCATCTCCATGCGGCTCACGAAGGGGTTACCCGTTATGCGGCCACCTACGTCCATGCGGTTCAGATTATCATGTGATTCGAAGGTTCGGGGGCCACTCCCCAACAGCCTTGACACGTGGTCGGGCTTATGCGGCTCGATCCTCATGCGGCTCAGATCCTTCAGTAGCTCCCAGGACACGTATCATAAAGCCAATCCATTTCCCAGATTTACTGCAATCAAAGATTGGGTCAAATCCCAATAATCTGGGACACGTGGCAGGAGAATGAATTAAACTTATTTATTCAGATTCACAGACATCAGCAGATCATCATAAGGGAGATTTATTCCAATTAGCATTAATTACTGAGAAGATTTGGCACAATCTACATTAATGGCCCAGATTCATTACACTCAAAACTAATGGCCCAGATTGATCAGCCAACAGGCCGCCGCCACTTTAAAGGACAATCATTGTAAACCCTAATGATAGCATTTCCTTCTTATAAATAGCGAGGTGCCATTCCCTTGCAAAGAGGACCTTTTTCGAGATCAGAGAGCACCAGAATACTTGGAGAGAAAAATCAGAGAGAGAGAGCAAAGAGAGCATTTCTTCAACGCCAAACAATCTTCTGGAGCTAAGGCTGCATACCGATCATCCAAGGAGTAAGGCAGAGCTGCCATAGCTTTCCCGAGCCTCTATCGTCACCCCTCAGAATCTAAAATAAATAATTGTACTTAGACTGCTGTACCTAGGTTTTTGTCCCTAGGCTTTCTTTGTACAAGCGAGTTTGTAACGTGAAGTAAAAGTCCAGTCCTCTGATAATTGTTCTGCTCTTTTATATTTCATGGCAAACAGAGATCCCGTCGGCGCGTGCGAGTTTGGAACTCAAAATTCGTGTCCCATCGCAGCGACTTCGTACAGATTTTCTGGTCAATTCGACCGTTGGATCGGCGAACTCCTTGCTCCGTCTCAATCTCGGTATATAGCACTTCACTCTCCTCAATTTTTGTCCGTTAATTTTATCGTTTGATACCTCAAAACTGGCTACCAAGTTGACGTTTTAAATTGAACTATTTTTGGACAGTTTCGTGATGCCAACTTCGCGGGTTCGTATCTTCGTCGTCGCAGCTCCGTTTTACACGCTACCAATTCTTGTACGTAGCTGGTATAACCCTCTTCCTGTCCCTTAAGTTTCATTTTATTATAAGCACGTTCGGTTGGTCGAATTTGACGCCAAAGTTGGCCGTCCGAATTCTTAATTTTGCTCTTGTTAAATTCCATTTTTGAACCCGGGACTCCGGATTCAATTTCTGACACCACCAGTAGACTCGTGGCATCGTTCTGGCATGTTTTCATATCAAATTTGCTTGATTTGTAGAACGTGGGCCCTGGTACGTATTTCGGTGCAAAGCAAGTCCCACTTTTCGAGTCAACGGGTCACTTTGAGATCGGCTCATCAGAATCCAATTCTGGATATACCGTTGAGTTCGTATCGTCATTCTGGACTCGTTGACATATAATTTGCTGAGTTTTGAAGACATTTGCTCTGGCATGTATTTCGGTACAAACTAGATTCTAAATGTTCGCGTTAACGTGTCATTTTGAGATCGGCACATCGGAATCCTATTTCGGATATACCGTTGGGTTCGTATCATCATTCTGGATTCGTGACATATAATTTGCTAGGTTTTGTAGACTTCTATCCTGACACGTTTTTCGGTGTAAAGTGTGTCCAACGGCAGACATCATTTTAATCCAAAATTATCATTTTGCCCCTGTGCCTAAATTGGACTTATGGGCAGGCTATCCTAGCTAATTTGACCGTTCTGGACACGTTGGTGATATTTATTTTATCATCCGACAATATCTGTAGATTTTGTTTTTGTATCATCTTTAATTTGTAATTAATTATTTTTTTCAGAAATTGTTACTTTCTGTTTTTTGAACTTTTATATACATTTTAATTACTGTAAAAATCTGGAAAAAATTGTATTTAAATACTATGTTAATTTAGCTAATTTAATATAATTTTTCTAGCATTTAAAAAGTAATTTTGGTACTTTATAAAAATAGGAAAACCGAACTTATTTTCAGGATACATGTGTTTGTTGATTTTTAATAAATATCTATGAGGGTTTATAAATTCCAAAAAAATTAGTATAAATTTCTATAATTAATAAGGATCATTTTGGTACTTTATTTTATGTAAAATTGAGCTTTTTGTCTATCTTAAAAATTTTTGGAACTCAGTGTACAGTCTGATTTAATTATTGAATAGTTACGACTTGCAATGTTTTGTGTTGTTTTGAGTTATAGACGTATTGGACCTCACCCCGCACTAGTGTAAAGGCCCTAGAAAATTAGTTTGGGTATAGTGGCACTCCACATTAGACTTTTATGCTAGGTCCCCACTTAGTTAGTGTCCAGTTAGGAGTCGTGTCACACCACTAGTGTAATCTTAATCTTAACTTAGAGGCTGAGTTTATATATCATTATTGACAGGACACCGGACATCTATATCTTCGTACTAGTATTCTTGCTTTGCTCGAGACAAGTACATCTACAAACTTATTTACTGTTTTTTAATGCTAGAACATGTATTAACCCTGTTAAAATACTGATCCTTGAGGTAGCAAGTTAAATCTTCACACGTTGTATTACTTACAGTACCTGACATGCTTAGGACAGTTCTTATATCTTCACATCCTTTTACTGGTTCTCAATACATGTTTTACTATACTTTATACTGCTCTGAGTATTCATATGTTTTATACTGCTTCCAGTACCTACCATGCTTATACTGCTCCCAGTATCTCTCACATATTTTTACTGTTCTCGTATCTCTCACATGTTAGAATATGGGTTATGGAAAAACTGACAGTTGTGTACGTGATCATGCCCCCACGCTACGACCTTGAGCCGTATAAGGCCGACATTATACATGTAGACCTTGCCATAGGCCAATATCCCGAGGCACTTATACGTGTGTACATTTAGGCATGTACAAAAGTACATATTGTTCTTACCGGTGCCACAACACCATCACCTATTGATCGATCACGTACCTACTCCAGTTTTAAACATTAGATATACATGTGCCACCTTGATAAATGTATTTTTCCATGATTCCAGTCATACCATGATTCCAGATATGCCATATTCCCTATGTTACTATAATACTGTGATTCCAGTTGTACCATGAGGCCATGTTTCCAGTATTTCCTGTTTTATAGACTTATCACACCATGTTTCTTGTTGTACATCTATTTTATTATATATTCAGTACTTTAGTTGTAGAGGTTGTACTTGCTCCCGTCCTGACAGGATAATATTGTAGGTATACTTTTCGAGGAGGAAATACTATGTGATACATATTTTGGCACTGATTTTGAGGACCTGGCCTTAGCTCCAGAAGAGGCCCCAGCGGGCAACCTTGCTTAGATATTTTTTATGTGTTTTGAGACTTAGACTTTGGTCTGTTCTTATATTTGGATACTGAACTTTGTCTCCAGTTAGATACTTTGGATGTGTATTATTTAGTTTGTACTTATTTTACCTTTGCTTATAGATGTTGTGTTGTGATGAACCTTAAGTGTGATTTTAGAACTGTTAGCAGCTTAGATCCTTTATTGTCTATTCTTAGAACAGCTTACTACACTTTAACAAGCGTAGGCTAGACATGGCTCGGCCCGGCCCAACAATTTGGGTATCGGGTCGTGACATGTTTTTTTGGCGGCCCATGCAGGTCCAGACTTAAGTTGTTTGGTTACGTTGTTATACCAAGCATGCCTGCAATTAGGATCTTAGGACAACTTGTTAACACTAGGGATAAACATTTAGAACACATAGAGGATATCTAGGATTGTAACATAGGAGAACTCATCACAGCATAGGACCGTTAATGTATTTAGTCTCTTGCTTGAAATTCAGTGGGTTACAATTTTGACCAATTTAGTACCCTTGGGATGACCCCTGAGGATCTCACTCTAATCTTACCTAGAAATCTGTTTCCACTTATTTCCATTTGCTCTTCCTTAAATTCGTTGTTGAATTTAATTTCTGATTTTCGTTGTTGACTTTGATCTTGGATCGTGATAAATTTTGTGGATTGAATTATGATATATCCTGATAAGGTAAATGTCTGCTTTATTTATGGAGTTTAGAATTTATCGCAACCATATTAGCTGGTATGACAAAAACATAGAGCCTGATTTTGGATATACTATCATATTCATAGAATTTAGATTTTCTTGCAGCCATACCGGTTGGCGTGGCGAGAATTCTAGATAACATGATTATAGGGTGTATGCCTTAGTTATGACTCTATCATTTATTGCATCTAAGCTTACTGGTGTGGCAAAAATTTAAGCAACATGATTTCAGGAAGACGTGTATGGTTATCAGATAATATCTCAACTTGGTTCACTTCGTTATGACCGAATGAGCAAGAATAAATTCTTATTATCATTCTTTCCCATCCTGATTAACTCTATTTTTTCTACATCTACAACTAGGATTATAGGTTCTCTAGGATTCTCCAACAAGATTGCCTTCATGTTATCTTTTTGGACATAATTATTTTTGTGTTCCATCTTTCCTATGACTTGACTAAACTCTTCTTCGTTAACCTCTTGGGTAATTCTTCTCGTTATGTATCCTGTTGTCTTCGTACCATTCTTAGAGATTTTTTGATAAACTTTTCTGTCTTGCTTGACCCTTTAACTTGTTTGGACACTGTTATGAATTGCTTGACCTAGTCTTAGGCCTTGTTACCTTCTATTTGATAGACGACCGAAATAGCCAAACCTTGTTAACTGATTTTGTAGTATAACTATAAATGTATTGTATGGTTGTGATAAGTACTTTTCCTAGGGATTGGTTAGATTAAACTTATAGGACAAGTATAAGTGACTGACTGTAGTAGACTTGAAAACCATTAAGAACGATTGTATTGATAGTATGACTTGATGATAGGGTATCTAAGATGGAGAAATGAGATATTATATTGTTATGACTATGGATTGAGGATTAGAATCTTGTGCTTAGCAGTTTGAGGATTTAGCATTTGTAGAATTTTGGTTGATTATCTATAGCTAATTACATGTGATTAGAGGGTAGATCGATATGTGGAATGGTATAGAATAAATTAGAATGAGTTATCGTATTGCGTACGAGATCGAAAAGATATCAGTTGAAAAGACAAGGAACAAGACAGAGACATATGTACATTGGTAATTAATAAATCGGGAGCTTGAAATCGAGGATTTATATTCGGAGGACTTGTTGAGTAAAAAGAAGAAGGCTCTACGCCAAGGATAAGAATTGAACATATGATTTCAAGGAGAAGCTGTAGGAAAGGATTGATGACAAATGATGCAAAGGAACTGTGGATTGATAAAATAAGGATACTTAGGATGTGATAAGGAAATCAAGTATTTACAATTGAGGTTGGAAATATGGTCGATGATTAAGCATTGTTGGCTTATAGACATGTCCAGAGAATGACCTATATTTTAGGGTATACGTTAAAGATTTCATGTTAGTATGGAAGATTTTAAAGGATGTATGACATAGTTTATGATAGAAGTACCCTTGTTGAACCTAAACCAAAAAGATTGTAAAGAGAAACAGAAGAGATGATTACAAGGATAGCAGTTTGAGTATCGTAGCCAGAGCAGCTACATGTTATAGTTTGACCTATTGGGTGATTTTTAATTTCGAGGATGAAATTCTTGTAAGGTGGGTAGGACGTAAGCCTCCTGAATTTTAGGGTTTATTTTAAATTTTCTGAATGAATTATTTTCGATAAATATTTTATTATTTAATTGTTTTGATCATTAATGTTCCTTCATGCGACTTTGACTTCTGGAGCGTCAGGGATGTCAATCTCTGTAAACTCTCTTTATGGGTTTTGAAGTAGACAAGATTATCTTCGTTTTGATATATAATGTCCCACCTAAACTCGTTCTCTTGTGCTCTTTTTGTATCGCGCAACTTCGGATCAATTTAGACCAGTTAATCGTTGAATAATTATTCCCACTTTTATCTTTGATCATCGTTTGCACATTACCGCGACTTTTAATTTAGGAGCCAGTCATTTTCTCAGAACCAACTTTTTATGAATGATCTACTCGAGATGCTCTTCACCCATGACTTTCGTGTCCCACTCAGACACTCCATTTTGTGCTTCATTTTCTTCGCACAACTTTCGGTTCAATTTAGGCCAATTTATTATCTATCGTAAAACCTGATTTAATTTTCAATTTAATTTTGGGACTCGACATCGATCCAACCTGTCGACCCAAAGTATAGACGTGGCCCACATGAAGCCTACTACCCACATGACGCTTGTGTCCCATTTATTGGAGTCCCCGCATATTATTTATTTACCCGTGATCATAAATGCGTATTTAATTTCATTATTTCACCCTGTCCGATTTCGACCCGACCCAGCTCGACCAAACCCGAGCCCAAGCTCCATATGGTTCTCTCATGACTGTCCAAATACCTCACACAATATTTCTCTTTTTCCTATTTTGGAAATATCACTTTCTCTCTCTACTTTACGAATATCCTATATATATATATATATATATATATATATATATATATATATATATATATATATATATATATATATATATATATATCACTTTACACCACCTCACCCCCTCCCCTCTCTCTTCCATCTGACACCCCCCCAACCGACCTCTTTCTATTCTCACTTTCTTAAATATCTCTCTCTCTCTATTCTCACTCTCTCTCTCTCTCTCTCTTTCTATATTTTATATCACACACACACACACACACACACACTTAAATAATCAACTCTCTCTCCCTCTCACTACAACAGCCGAAACCCTCCCATCTATAGCCGACACCACCTCCATTCTCCTTCTTCTTCTTCTTCACTTCTTCTTCTTCTTTAAAAAAAGCACCATCACCATTATTATCATCACCAATACTACCATTAACACCAACACCACAATCATCCTCACCACCACCATCCTCTTGATAACCATGCACCACCACCACCCCCACACCATCTCCACCACCATCACCGACGTCATCACCCTCGTCGAGCCTCCGTCGCCGCGACCACCACCGCCGGGCAGCCGTGCTGCTCGTCGCCGTGCACGCACGTGCAGCAAGCAGCATTAGCATCAGCGCAGTGCGCTGCAGCAGCAGCGGCCGGCGGTCGTGCAACGCCGTGTGCCGCTGCGTGGACAGCACCCGTGACCCCCTCGCCTGGGCAACCTCCGGCGAGCAACCCAATGGCCACCACGCTCCTCCTCGACGCGCCGAATAGGCTATTCGTGCGTTTTGAACGAGATCGTCGGCGCGCGCGAGTTTGGAACTCAAAATTTGTGTCCCATCGCAGCGAATTCGTACGGATTTTTTGGTCAATTTGACCGTTGGATCGGCGAACTCCTTGCTCCATCTCAATCTCGGTATATAGCACTTCACTTCCCTCAATTTTCGTCCGTTAATTTCGTCGTTTGATACCTCAAAACTGGCCACCAAGTTGACGTTTTAAATTGAACTGTTTTTGGACAGTTTCGTGATGCCAACTTTGCGGGTTCGTATCGTCATCGTCGTAGCTCCGTTTTGTGCGGTACCAGTTCTTGTGCGCAGCTGGTATAACCCTCTTCCTGTCCCTTAAGTTTCGTTTCATTATAAGCACGTTCGGTTGGTCGAATTCGACGCCAAAGTTGGCCGTCCGAATTCTTAATTTTGCTCTTGTTAAATTCCATTTTTGAACCCGGGACTCCGGTTCAATTTCTGACACCACCGTAGACTCGTGGCGTCGTTCTGGCATGTTTTCATATGAAGTTTGCTTGATTTGAAGAACGTGGGCCCTGGCACGCATTTTGGTGCAAAGTGGGTCCCACTTTTCGAGTCAACGGGTCACTTTGAGATCAGCTCATCGGAATCCAATTCCGGATATACCGTTGAGTTCGTATCGTCATTCTGGACTCGTTGACATATAATTTGCTGAGTTCTGAAGACATTTGCTCCGGCACGCATTTCGGTGCAAACTGGATTCCAAATGTCCGCGTCAACGTGTCATTTTGAGATCGGCACATCGAAATCCTATTTCGGATATACCATTGGGTTCGTATCATCATTCTGGATTCGTGGACATATAATTTGCTAGGTTTTGTAGACTTCTATTCCGACACGTTTTTCAGTGCAAAGTATGTCCAACGACGGACATCATTTTAACCCGAAATTACCTTTTTGCTCATGTATCTAAATTGGACTTATGGGCAGGCTATCCTAGCTAATTTGACCATTCTGGACACGTTGGTGATATTTATTTTATCATCCGACAATATCTGTAGATTTTGTTTATGTATCATCCTTAATTTATAATTAATTATTTTTCCAGAAATTGTTACTTTCTGTTTTTGAATTTTTATATATATTTTAATTGCTGTAAAAATTTAAAAAAATTGTATTTAAATACTATATTAATATAGCTAATTTACTGTAATTTCAACAACATTTAATAAGTACTTTTGGCATTTTATAAAAATAGAAAAACAAAACTTATTTTCAGGATACATGTGTTTGTTGATTTTTAATAAATATCTATGAGGGTTTATAAATTCCAAAAAAATTAGTATAAATTTCTATAATTAACAAGGATCATTTTGGTACTTTATTTTATGTAAAATTGAGCTTTTTGTCTATCTCAAAAATTATTGGAACTCAGTGTACAGTCTGATTTAATTATTGAATAGTTACGACTTGCAATATTTTGTGTTGTTTTGAGTTATAGACGTATTGGAACTCACCCCACACTAGTGTAAAGGCCCTAGAAAATTAGTTTGGATATAGTGGCACTCCACATTAGACTTCTATTCTAGGTCCCCACTTAGTTAGTGTCCAGTTAGGAGTCTTATCACACCACTAGTGTAATCTTAATCATAACTTAGAGGCTGAGTTTATATATCATTATTGACAGGACACCTGACATCTATATCTTCGTACTAGTATTCTTGCTTTGCTCGAGGCAAGTACATCTACAAACTCATTTACTGTCTTTTAATGCTAGAACATGTATTAACCCTGTTAAAATACTGATCCTTGAGGTAGCAAGTTAAATATTCACACGTTGTATTACTTACAGTACCTGACATGCTTAGGACAGTTCTTATATCTTCACATCCTTCTTACTGGTTCTCAGTACATGTTTCACTATACTTTATACTGCTATGATTATTCACATGTTTTATATTGCTTCCAGTACCTACCATGCTTATACTGCTGTCACGCCCCAGAACCAGAATACTGGAGAGCGGGGGCGAACATAGCCAGCTACGTATATTGAAATGGAAACCACCTCGCTATACGGTCACGGCTGTCTAGATATGAGGGTTTACTACAAGCCAACAGTCTCTTAAGGTCAAGCCTATTGTCTCAATCTCAAGCAAGTAATATAATTACAAGATGTTAGACCACCAAATATACAATAAAAGGCGTCCCAAATATTACATATTCAGCTGATCATGAAGCTAGTCGTACAAAATGCGAGGACTAGCAAGAGTTAAGTCATACATGATCAATCCTAGGATTTGTTAATCATGTTTACAGCCCGTAGACAGACAGTAAGTAAATGTGCATCGAGCTAACAAGTGCTCGTCGGCTAAACGCCTCAAAAGAATAATTTTACAATAGAGTGAGTGAAACAAAATAGGAAACCCACTCGTAGCCCGGATTTCTTCTAGTCGCCACCATCGGGCTGGAGGTTCAGTAGATCCTCGGGTGCTGCTCCGAAATCTGGCCACACAAAACCAGCTGGGTCAAACCCCAGAAAGAGCAAGTGCCACAAGGGAGGCCACGAAATAAGAACAAAACCAGCATATCAAAACATAAAAAAAATGGAAGGAAAGTACAGGTAATAAAAGTACAACAGGACAATAAATGACTAGGGACATTGAACCATTCCGGGAGCCAGATTACAACCCGTAAACCAAACAAGGACCGGGGTTGTAACCCTTCGCCTGAATAGCACTTGTCTCTATCCATTCATTATTAAAGATAAGGAAAACAATCATATTCAGGGGTACGAGATACAGGGACTAGACGAGACTTAGACCAGGCTGGGCACCATCCATTCACAAGCGGCCAAGCAATTACTACGGCTTACTACTTTAACTAACTAGGGTTATCACAAGCCTAATTACTAACAAGATGCAAATAAGAATTTCCCAGTCCCAAGCCCTACAGACTATCCAGTTATCCTTCCGCGGGTTGAGAGTATGGTTGGGTACATCGCCCAGGAGACGATATACCCTTAGGTGACTTAGAGGGTGCAACACACGACAGTGTGCTGAAAATGTGCTCTACTCGTCAGCAAGCTATACGTCCAATTAAGGCGCCCAGATAACGAGATTGCCTGTGACTGGAAATTCTCCATGAACTATAGTCTGATCTAATCATTAGCCTAATCTAATTTAGTATGAGATCCCTGGCCGTGGTACCCAGGGAGTCACGTCCTAGACATGATGCAAGACATGACAAGTAGATTGCACAAGCAAGCAAGCAGGAACACCCACGGTGTCAGAGTTAGTTATAAGAGTCAAGTTAGCCATCGCAACGGCATCAAGTCAAATCAAGTTACGAGTCAAGAGTACGCCGCCGTGGGCCACTATCAAGAAGATCAGAGGTACTAAAACAATACATCACGGAATCAGAAAAAACTGCGTTAGTCATAAGCAAAATCATCAAAAACCGTGCTAGGTCGTATTGGGTCAAGATAGTCGTGCTGTGTGGAACAAGACCTCAAAACTCAATCCACGAAATAGAAGCCAAGTCCAAGAAATAAACCAAACCATCATGGGCAAGTGGGTTGCACAGAGGGTGGATGGCGCAGGAGTCAAGTGCGCCGGGAGATGGGTGGCACATTGGCCGATGGCGCACGGCCGAGGGCGCATGGGCCGAAGGCGCAGGGGCCGATGGCGCAGGGCCGATAGCGCAGGGCCGATGGCGCGGGGGGGTGCGCGCGCAATCGGACAACAGCCAGGCGCGCAGGGCGCGCGCACAATCGGGCAACGGCCAAGGCTGCGCAGTCAGCAACCAGCGCTAAAGAGCACGGCACGGGGGAGGGCAGCACCTCGTTAAACAGCGCGGCTGGAGGGGTCTTTTTCTCCAAACCGAGAGGAAACTCTTAAGAACACCAAAATTCATTTTTTATATCTTGGCCAAATCAAAACAAAATCTGGATTTTCAAGGTTCTATCTTGTGTAAAATTAAATTCTCTTCCACATGGAAGCCTCAAAACAAGCAAAAATCAAAGTTTAATAGATCGAAATCAAGGAAATCCAAAAATAATTAAGACTTAGATCTAGAACAATGGAGACTCCAAATCACAAAATGCCAAGTTCTAATATTGTTCTCCATGGCCTAATCTAGCTAATGGACAAATAAAATGTGGTGCTTATTTGGTGGCAAGGTGCACTTGCCTGTGGAGGTTGGTGGAGGAAGAAGGAAGAAGAAGATGGAGGAATTAATAGAAATTATGGAGGAGAGAGAAAGTTAGGTAGGGATTTAATGAGGGTGGGTTGTGGTGGAATGAGGGTGGAGTATAGGTTAGAGTGTTCCATGGGGTTTTAAAATCAAACAAACTCAAACCAAACCAATTAAAACCGAGCCGAGCCGAAACCCAAAATACGAGAAACTCAAAATTCTACAAGTCCAGAAAAATAAAAATACATGCCAAAATCCAACTACGAGTATTAATACGAAATACAGGAAATGGGGGTGACAACTGCTCCCAGTATCTCTCACATGTTTTTACTGTTCTCGTATCTCTCACATGTTAGAATATGGGTTATGGAAAAACTGACAGTTGAGTACGTGATCATGTGTAGCACCCAGTTTCTAAAATAGGGATAATTTTGAAATTTGATAATTATAATTATTTAATAATGATATTTAAACTATATTATAATTTTTGGTGATTTTTAGTTAATTTAAAACAATTTAAAACCACGACTTGTGATTTTGATGATTGACTAATGTAACCCTAAAGTTGGTTAAGCCCAGAGACTAACCATGACCAAGGGAGCCTAGCTATGTGATTAGGATGACTAATTACTAGTTTTTAGCCTAAGGGTATTTTGGTCATTTTGACAATTTTATGAAATTGTAAATTGTATTAATTAAATATTGTGATAATATATTAGTTAAGACTTGACCTAGAAGTTGAGCCTAATCTAGATGATAGTCATGACCATAGAGACTAAGTTAGATGGTTTCAACTAAGTAGTCAAATTAGGTTAATATCTAGATATTTGTTAGTAAGATATTTTAGGCTAAAGGTTAAGAAATGTTACTTTAATTGTGAGCCTTTAGATTGGCTAGAATTGTTGGAGAAGCCTTGACCACTCATCCTAAACCCTAACCCTAACCTAATGGCAGCCATGAAACATCCCCCCTCTATAAATACAAACATTAATCTTTAGCATATTTTTTAATCATTTTAATTGCCTCTTTTAGTGTTATTCCTCAACTCCTCCCCAAATATCCAAATCAACTCCAAATTGAGCCTAGTCTCTTACATTGGACTCCCCTACAGTAGAGGACACCATTAGTGGGAAGCTAGCAAGGATTCGGAGGCTCGGTATCGTCGCAAGTTGTAGAAGAGCCCTCATTCAAATAGCTTTAAATTGAGGTTTCACCCTCAATAGGTAAAACCCATCAAACCTATTCAAATTTTAGTTTTCTTCCCATGGATGCATTCATTTAGGCCCCCCTAGGTGTAGCCCAAGTTTAGTAGTAATTCGTGTCCATTTCGTGTCCGTATCGGACACGTATCGGTGTTTTAATTAAGGTATTCGATAAAATATTTGTGAGAAGTAAATTGTGTCAATTTTAGATTCTAATTGAACGGAAAATTAAGTTATTATATGTATATCACTAATCAATTGGACTGAGTCAAAGTTTGGAAGTTTTCGTGTCCAAAATGGACACGCACACACGCACACAGGCCCCGTACCCATGTCCTGCTACCCGACACGAAATTCTCCCTGTACACGACACTTGGACACACCAAATTTGGTGTACACGTGGGGGCCATGACTGTCAGGCCACCCACAAAATTTCAAGTGAAATCATTGAGTATCGAGGGAGTTCTCGATCTCACACGGATCCTGTACTGTCGCGCACACACGTACACGCGGGAAAATTTCCGCTCTGATACGGGCTTCGTGTCCCACCAGGACACGTCGTGGTGTCGTATCAGGGACTCGAGCATGTAGCTCTATCCCTGGCGAATGTTTGGATACGAGCACGTGTCTTGGTTTGACCTGTGTCGTGTCCACGAGACACTGGCATGCCCGCACGACGCTGTACTGTATGCACGTGTCTGTGTGTGTTTCTACTTGATTGACACCTCGTGTCCACTTGTGTGGACACGAGAGCACTCACCTAGACACGTGCACATGTAGTACTCTCATTACCAACCATTTAAGTATAATATTAACATGAATTTATATGTCAATTAACATTTCTCATTGTTCACTGACACATAGTGCACTATTTTCGGTTTTCTGATTTGGACACGTTCGTGTCCACTCTTGTGGACACGAATACCCCCTCCCTGATATGTAAACATATAGACAACACCACTTTCCACCTGTCTTTGGGTTTCACATGAGAATTGATTCATTTTAGGTTCAAAATGATTTTTACTGATACTTGGTTCCCCATTTCCTATTTTACTGGTATTTTCAAAAACTGAGATTGTATCTTTTAAATTAAACCTGAAAAACTGAGAATGGTTTATACATAAAACTGATTTGGATGTAATGTAAACTGGAAATTTCCAAATTCTGAAACCTGGGAGTAAATTTCAGGTTTTAGTTTGTTTTCTTCTTTTAGTTAGTTATTTGTTTCCCTAAAGATTTCAGGTTGTGTTAACTTGATGTATTGATTTGGGTTTGTTGATATGTTGTTTTATTGTAAAGGTTTCGATCCTTAAATCACAGATTTCTGAAACTCACTGAAACTGGGTTTGTACCTACATAAGAAAACCTGAGAAGCTTAATTGAGACTTCAATCTCAGTTGAAGGTTCATTCCCTGTTTTTTTATAAAAAATTGAGATTTCACTCACTGTCTACACAAATTCACACACACACACACTCTTCACATTCTCTATTTCCCTCACTCTCTTTTACTACACACACACCCATTCCTGATAACCCAAGCTCTCACATACACACCCACACACACATGTAAAACCCCTTTAACCCCCTCTCTATCTCTCTATGTATAAATACATCAATATATATATTTATGTATGCATATATGTAAATATGTATATATATATAGATATGATATTGATATATGGTTTGGCATAGGCTTGGTATAGGCTTGGCTTGGTGTTGACCTAGTCAGACTAGGGTTGACCTAGATTGGACTAGTAGACCTAGTTTGACTTCAAGTTGACCAAGAGTTGACTTAACCTAGATTAGACTTGATTGGACCAAGTGTGACCTAGTTTGACCTAGACAGTTGACCAAGTTGACCAAGAGTTGACTTTGTCCTAGTTTGACTTAGAATCATGTAGCTTGCACTGCAGATTTCCATTATTACATATTGAACACATCTTAACCTGTTTTACTCTAAATAGGACTCTGTGACACCAGTTCGGACATCCATTCATATCAGTCATTCAGGGGGACAGGCGAGTACATTCTCTGATCGTTTCATATTTGTCAGGACTTATATTCTTGCCCTAGATTACTTTATTTGATACTGGCACGATTATTATCATGGATTGGTACTATATGAATCTTCTCTTGCGATGTTATCTCTATTATGTTCAACAAATACATATTGTTATGTGTGTTTTACGAACATATTGTATTTATTGTACACCCCTATTCATGTATACTCATTGTGCATATTGTACTCTCATTATCACATGAGCTTCATGGAGACTATTATATAAGGTAGCGTAACTGGATTGGATCCTTGTGTATTGATTGGGGAGGGTGAGTAGGAATGGTTATGTAATCAAATCCCATGGTACGACTATTGTGCGCTTCCATTGTACACTCACGTTATGATGGATTTGACCTATTGTTATTGTGCAACCTAAACCGTTTACATAACCATATTGTGCTCTAAATCACTAGTATTGTAGTTTTACTTATCCTATATATATTTCAGTTATAAATTCTCTCTCGTTTTTATATACATCTTCTTACAGTACATGTATCTTACTCTTTTGCATGCTTATATTTCCTAACATGTTATGAACTGCGTGAGATGTATTGTGCTCGCTCCTGTCCTGACTGGACCTGTTGAAAATATTACAGATGATGATGATGACTGCCCTACCTTCTATGGGACACATGAGGGCGACCTTCAGGAGCCTGAGGAGCATCTATCTCAGTAGAGGGCACCTAGTCTAGTCTAGTATTTATAGTTTTCAGTTTATATCGGATTGTTCCGATTGTTAGTTGTGACTTAGTTATATTTCAGGACTTGTATTTATTTGTATTGGACATCTACCTTGTGTGGTGTGATAACTCTATTTATATTCAGTTCCTTTCTTTTATCTGATTCCATATCGTGCTCTATCTTTCCTAGACTTGTGATTGAGATATAGAGTTGAGATGTTATATTATACCTCCGTACGGAGATGATATGTTTATATCATATTATTGTTAGATGTTAGATGTTATAGACGAACTATACAGCGTTCTACCGCCGACACTGCGGCATAGGCTGGACGTACCCACGTTCTCCTGCCCTTCCTCAGGGTGCGGGTCGTGACACGTTTTTGTTGTGGCCCATGCAGGTCAGAGTCGTAACTAGTGCGATTTCATAGTGGTGCTCGACTTAGAGTGCTGCTACGAGCCTGCTGTTAGGACATAGGATTAGGCAGTATAAAGAGTTAATCAATCACATTTTAGAAAAAACTCTGATCTTTTGATTACCATGACAACTCTTCTTGTAACTGAATTTAATTGTCCTTCCTTGATTTTCCTTATCATGTGCCATATTGATCTCCTTGTTTCAATCTGTCCTCAGGATGCCGCTTACTCGTTCTCAGGCAGCAGGTCCTAGTACAGTTCCAGAGAGGTCAGATCCGGGAGGTTTTCCACCTCCGGCTACGGGAGTAGCAGTCGAGAGAGCAGTAGCCTCAGTTCCTGCCCTTCAGGAAGGAGTAGCAGCGACAGTTCCCGGAGGTCTTCCACCTCCAGTAGCGAGACCGTCCATAGTCATCCCTGATATTCTTTCACCGCCACCTCTGCTACCGACTGATACTCAGCAGATGATGGCCCTTCTGCAGCAGATGATGCAGACCCAGAGGGCCCAGGCAAAGGCACAGCAGCATCAGGCTGACGTATCACACCGTCAGATAGAGGTTCTACGACAGAGTATGGAGAACTCCCACCAGCTGGCGATGACAGCAGTTGAGAGGGTAGTTCCGGGTACAGATCAGGGTGCCCCAGTTCAGCAGCAGCAGAGTCAGAGGAGGCCTGGTACATGTCTGGATTTCAGGAAGATGAACCCGAAGGACTTCAAGGGTACCGAGGGTATCCTCTATGCTGACGACTGGTTGGAGGACGTCCAGAGGAGCCTGGAGTTAGCAGAGGTTTCGAGGGAACTTTGGGTGACGTCTGCGGCTAGCCAGTTCTTTGACATCGCTTTGACGTGGTTCCGGACAGACCCTCAGGTGTCAGTGAAGGGTATATCATGGGAGAACTTCAGATGGCTCTTCAAGGAGAAGTTCTTTCCAGACGTGGCTCTCACAGCATTGGAGGGCCCGTTTGTGGGTCTAGTGTAGGGAAACTCGTCGGTGGACGAGTATACAACAGAGTTCTTCCGCATTAGCAGGTTCGCTTCCGATCTGATCCAGGATAAGGGGCAAAAGGCTCGTAAGTTCCATAGGGGACTTATTCATGCAGTGCGCACCCGTACCTCAGGTCGCCGTGATGCGACGTTCGATCAGATATTGATGGACATGCAGATTGCAGAGGAGGACTTTGGCCTCAAGCCGAAGAGGGGCAGTGATGCCTTAGGGGTTAGTTCTAGTGCAAGGCCAGCCAAGCACCCTCACATTCAGCAGAGGCCAGTTCAGCAGTCGTTTCAGGGCCAGGGACATGTACTTCACCAGCAGGCACCCAGGCAGCAACAGCACTCTACATATGACTTCTGCAAGAGGCAAGGTCACAAATGGAGCGACTGCAGGAAGAGACAGGGCCTTTGTTTACTTTGTGGTTCAGCAGAGCACCAGTGTAGGGATTGTCCCAAGAATAAGGCACCAGTGACTCAGGCAGTAGCAGGAGCTAGAGCTCCGACAGGGCAGCAGACGGGACCACCGTTGCAGACTCAACAGCAGAGATTTGCCCAGCATCAGCAACAGGCCAAGGGAGGCCAGCAGGGACGAGCTTTTGCCATGACAGTCGAGGATGCACATGCAGAGGGAGAGCTGATTGCAGGTTCCAATCTTTTCGATTCTATTTCCGTATTGCCCCCTTATAACTGTCTTGAAATCCGATTCTATCCGTACCTGGTAGTTGATAAATTTTGTTCAGATATTTTATTATGATTTATTTTCTTCTGAGATAAGTCGTATGGGCTAGGTCGCCTCGATTATGGGATCTAGAGTCTTCTATAGTTATGTTAGCTGGCATAGTGAGGACATATAGTCAGATTTTGGACATATTTCTCGAGTGTGGGATTTTAAGGTTTTCGCAGCAAAGCATGCGACAATGCAAAAATTTTAAATACCATGATTCTAGAGGTATGTACCATAGTCAAGGACTCTGTGAATATCGTAGCCTTGCTCACTAGCATGACGAAGATTCTGAGTATCATGATTTTGGACAGACGCATATGATTATCGGACTGTATGTTGAGACTGTGATTATTGGTGGTGTTTGACCTAGAAGGAGTACGACCATCTTAATTTCGAGGACGAAATTCTTCTAAGGAGGGTAGACTTGTAGCACCCAATTTCTAAAATAAGGGTAATTTTGAAATTTTATAATTATAATTATTTAATAATGATATTTAAACTATATTATGATTTTTGGTGATTTTTAGTTAATTTAAAACTATTTAAAACCACGACTTGTGATTTTAATGATTGACTAGTGTAACCCTAAAGTTGGTTAAGCCCAGAGACTAACCATGACCAAGGGAGCCTAGCTATGTGATTAGGATGACTAATTACTAGTTTTTAGCCTAAGGGTATTTTGGTCATTTTGATAATTTTGTGAAATTATAAATTGTATTAATTAAATATTGTGCTAATATATTAGTTAAGACTTGACCTAGAAGTTGAGCCTAATCTAGATGATAGTCATGACCATAGAGACTAGTTAGATGGTTTCAACTAAGTAATCAAATTAGGTTAATATCTAGATATTTGTTAGTAAGATATTTTAGGCTAAAGGTTAAGAAAGGTTACTTTAATTGTGAGCCTTTAGATTGGCTAGAAATATTGGAGAAGCCTTGACCACTCATCCTAAACCCTAACCCTAACCTAATGGTAGCCATCAAACATCCCCCCTCTATAAATACAACACATTAATCTTTAGCATATTTTTTAATCATTTTAATTGCCTCTTTTAGTGTTCTTCCTCAACTCCTCCCCAAATATCCAAATTAACTCCAAATTGAGCCTAGTCTCTTGCATTGGACTCCCCTACAGTAGAGGACACCATTAGTGGGCAGCTAGCAAGGATTCAGAGGCTCGGGATCGTCGCAAGTTATAGAAGAGCCATCCTTCAAATAGCTTTAAATTGAGGTTTCACCCTCAATAGGTAAAACCCATCAAACCTATTCAAATTCTTGTTTTCTTCCCATGGATGCATTCATTTAGGGTCCCCCTAGGTATAGCCCAAGTTTGGTAGTAATTCGTGTCCATTTCGTGTCTGTATCGGATACATATCGGTGTTTTAATTAAGGTGTTCGATGAAATATTTGTGAGAAGTAAATTGTGTTAATTTTAGATTCTAATTGAATGGAAAATTAAGTTATTATATGTATATCACTAATCAATTCGACTGAGTCAAATTTTGGAAGTTTTCGTGTCCAAAATGGACATGCACACACGCGCACACAGGCCCCGTACCCATGCCCTGCTACCCGACACGAAATCTTCCTGTACACGACACTTGGACACACCAAATTTGGTGTACACGTAGGGGCCATGACTGTCAGGCCACCCACAAAATTTCAAGTGAAATCATTAAGTATCGAGGGAGTTTTCGATTTCACACGGAACCTGCACTGTCGCGCACACACGTACACGCGGGAAAATTTTTGCTCTGATACGGGCTTCGTGTCCCACCAGGACACGTCGTGGTGTCATATCAGGGACTCGAGCATGTAGCTCTATCCCTGGCGAATGTTTGGACACGAGTACGTGTCTTGGTTCGACCTGTGTCGTGTCCACGAGACACTGGCATGCCCGCACGATGCTGTACTGTATGCACGTGTCTGTGTGTGTTTCTACTTGATTGAACACCTCGTGTCCACTTGTGTGGACACGAGAGCACTCACCTAGACACGTGCACATGTAGTACTCTCATTACCAACCATTTAAGTGTAATATTAACATGGATTTATATGTCAATTAACATTTCTCATTGTTCACTGACACATAGTGCACTATTTTCGGTTTTCTGATTTGGACACGTTCGTGTCCACTCTTGTGGACACGAATACCCCCTCCCTGACATGTAAACATATGGACAACACCACTTTCCACCTGTCTTTGGGTTTCACATGAGAATTGATTCATTTTAGGTTCAAAATGATTTTTACTGATACTTGGTTCCCCATTTCCTATTTACTGGTATTTTCAAAAACTGAGATTGTATCTTTTAAATTAAACCTGAAAAACTGAGAATGGTTTATACATAAAACTGATTTGGATGTAATGTAAACTGGAAATTTCCAAATTCTGAAACATGGGAGTAAATTTCAGGTTGTTTAGTTTGTTTTCTTCTTTTAGTTAGTTATTTGTTTCCCTAAAGATTTCAGGTTGTGTTAACTTGATGTATTGATTTGGGTTTGTTGATATGTTGTTTTATTGTAAAGGTTTCGATCCTTAAATCACAGATTTCTGAAACTTACTGAAACTGGGTTTGTACCTACATAAGAAAACCTGAGAAGCTTAACTGAGACTTTAATCTCAGTTGAAGGTTCATTCCCTGTTTTTTTTTTATAAAAAATTGAGGTTTCACTCACTGTCTACACAAATTCACACACACACACTCTTCACACTCTCTCTTTCCCTCACTCTCTTTCACTACACACACCCATTCCTGATAACCCAAGCTCTCACATACACACCCACACACACATGTAAAACCCCTTTAACCCTCTCTCTATCTCTCTATGTATAAATACATCAAAATATATATGTATGTATGCATATATGAATGTATGTAAATATGTATATATTATATATATATATATATATATATATATATATATATATATATATATATATATATAATATATATAATATATATAATATATATATATATATATATATATATATATATATATTATATATATATATATATATACATATTTACATACATCATATATGCATACATATATATATATATGTATATATATATATATATATATGATATTGATATATCATATATGAATATATATATATATATATATATATATATATAAAAGAAAATATATATATATATATATATATATATATATATTATATATATATATATATATATATATGATAAATATATATATATATATATATATATATATATATATATATATATATATATATATATATATATATATATATATATATATATATATATATATATTTATCAAAAAAAAAAAAAAAAAAAATATATATATATATATATATATTTTTATCATATATATATATATATATATATATATATATATATATATATATATATATATATATATATATATACTATATATATATATATATATATATATATATACTATATAATATATATATATATATTTTCTTTTATATATATATATATATATATATATATATATATATATATATATATGATATTGATATATGGTTTGGCATAGGCTTGGTATAGGCTTGGCTTGGTGTTGACCTAGTCAGACTAGGGTTGACCTAGATTGGACTAGTAGACCTAGTTTAACTTCAAGTTGACCAAGAGTTGACTTAACCTATATTAGACTTGATTGGACCAAGTGTGACCTAGTTTGACCTAGATAGTTGACCAAGAGTTGACTTTGACCTAGTTTGACTTAGAATCATGTAGCTTGTACTGCAGATTACCATTATTACATATTGAACACATCTTAACCTGTTTTACTCTAAATAGGACTCTATGACACCAGTTCGGACATCCATTCATATCAGTCATTCAGGGTGACAGGCGAGTACATTCTCTGATTGTTTCATATTTGTCAGGACTTATATTCTTTCCCTAGATTACTTTACTTGATACTGGCACGATTGTTATCACGGATTGGTACTATATGGATCTTCTCTTGCGATGTTATCTCTATTGTGTTCAACAGATACATATTGTTATGTGCGTTTCACGAACATTGTATTTATTGTACACCCCTATTCATGTATACTCATTGTGCATATTGTACTCTCATTATCGCATGAGCTTCATGGAGACTATTGTACACGGTAGCATAACTGGATTGGATCCTTGTGTATTGATTGGAGAGGGTGAGTAGGAATGGTTATGTAATCAAATCCCATGGTACGACTATTGTGCGCTTCCATTGTACACTCACGTTATGATGGATTTGACCTATTATTATTGTACAACCTAAACCGTTTACATAACCATATTGTGCTCTAAATCACTAGTATTGCAGTTTTACTTATCCTATATATATTTCAGTTATAAATTCTTTCTCGTTTTATATACATCTTCTTACAGTATATGTATCTTACTCTTTTGCATGCTTATATTTCCTAACATGTTATGAACTGCATGAGATGTATTGTGCTCGCTCCTGTCCTGACTGGACCTGTTGAAAATATTACAGATGATGATGATGACTGCCCTACCTTCTATGGGACACATGAGGGTGACCTTCAGGAGCCTGAGGAGCATCTAGCTCAGTAGAAGGCGCCTAGTCTAGTCTAGTATTTATAGTTTTCAGTTTGTATCAGATTGTTCCGATTGTTAGTTGTGACTTAGTTATATTTCAGGACTTGTATTTATTTGTATTGGACATCTACCTTGTGTGGTGTGATAACTCTATTTATATTCAGTTCCTTTCTTTTATCTGATTCCATATCGTGCTCTATCTTTCCTAGACTTTTGATTGAGATATAGAGTTGAGATGTTATATTATACCTCCGTGCGGAGATGATATGTTTATATCATATTATTGTGAGATGTTAGATGTTATAGACGAACTATACAGCATTCTACAGCCGACACTGCGGCATAGGCTGGACGTACCCACGTTCTTGTGCCCTTCCTCAGGGTGCGGGTCGTGACATCATGCCCCCACGCTACGACCTTGAGCCGTGTAAGGCCAACATTATGCATGTAGACCTTGCCATAGGCCAATATCCCGGGGCACTTGTATGTGTGTACATTTAGGCATGTACGAAAGTACATATTGTTCTTATCGGTGCCACAGCACCATCACCTATTGACCGATCACGTACCTGCTCCAGTTTTAAACATTAGATATACATGTGTCACCTTGACAGATGTATTTTACCGTAATTCCAGTCATACCATGATTCCAGATATGCCATGTTCCCTATGTTACTATGATACTGTGATCCCAGTTATACCATGAGGCCATATTTCCAGTATTTTCTGTTTTATAGACTTATCACACCATGTTTCTTGTTGTACATCTCTTTCATTATATATTCAGTACTTTAGTTGTAGAGATTGTACTTGCTTCCGTCCTGACAGGATAACGTTGTAGGTATACTTTTCGAGGAGAAAATGCTATGTGATACATATTTTGGCACTGATTTTGAGGACCTGGCCTTAGCTCCAGAAGAGGCTCCAGCGGGGAACCTTGCTTAGATATTTTTCATGTGTTTTGAGACTTAGACTTTGGTCTGTTCTTATATTTGGATACTGGACTTTGTCTCCAGTTAGATACTTTGGATGTGTATTATTTAGTCTGTGCTTATTTTACCTTCGCTTATAGATGCTGTGTTGTGATGAACCTTAAGTGTGATTTTAGAACTGTTAGCAGCTTAGATCCTTTATTGTCTATCTTAGAACAGCTTACTACGCTTTAACAGGCGTAGGCTGGACATGGCTCGGCCCGGCCCAACAATTTAGGTATCGGGTCGTGACATACACACACACACATACACACACACAAACACACACACACACACACACACACACACACACACCCACACCCACACACACACTCACACACACACACAATCACTCTAGATATTGTTCAAGATACTAGTCATGGAAGTTGTCAACCCGTCAAATATTCTCATGTTCCTCTCGCGTATATATATATATATATATATATATATATATATATATATATATATATATATATATATATATATATATATATATAATTTGCAAGACCCGTTTGAAATTTCTCGGGGCCTAGGACTGGGTTTTAAAGTGAGACCTCTCGTACGAGTAAATAGAAAACATCTGATTATTCTAAACGAATTATATGGATTTTTTTTTCTCGGATACAAATGTTATTAATCAATTTAACAAATAAAATCTTCTCAAAAAAATTAACAAATAAAATTATGGTAAAAAAGTAACTAGTTGAGTAAACTTACTACGTTATTTTTCTAACAATCAAACAAGGCAAATAAAAAAATTATTTGGAAACAAAAAGACAAAACTCTTAGAAGAATAAATGATATTTAAAAAAATATTAAATAAATTAGTTAGTCAAGTGGTAATGACTCCCTCACTGTATGGTTTGAACCATGTTATTACCATTTTGGTTACTATGTATATGTGGGTATATGCCCTTTTTTGGTCGCCTTCTTACAAAAGTTATTACTACGGAGTAATACTTAGGTGAGCTTAGAGTCCGTTTGGACCTTCCTATTACAAGTCATGACTAGACTAGTAAGTAACCTTAGATCTTGTTTGAGGTCTTGCTGATGACAAAGTTGTCCAAGTAGAGTTCATTTAATATTTGACGCCAACCATTTTATTCCTTAATTATTCTAGTGCAATGCAGAACAATGCACATTTATTTTTGTATTCACGTATCTATACTATAATAATCCTACAAAACATCCCATGGTCGGAACAATTGGCTTAATATAGTGAAAGCATTTTTTACAAGTTAATTGATCGATATCTTCTCTTTTTAAAATAAGTAGCATGGCCGGAACAATTGGCTTAATCTCTTAAAACCATATTTATTTACACCGTTGGATCAAATCTAATGGTCCAGATTTGTTGTAGAATTGAGGAAACTATATATACGTATTTTCTAGCCATAATCCATGCGTGTGAATGCAAGTTAGTACTTTACAACTTTTGGAGAGAGAAATGGGGATTAAAGGCTACAATGAAGCAAAGACAGTTTCGAGTAATTCTTCTGGCACCTTTGTTCTTCGAAATTTTGTAATCAGTTTTCAACTTTCAAGTAGTTGTGATGATCTATTTGGATCAGTGAGAAGTCTGTAAGGAGTCAGTGTACTTTCTTATTCCATTATGGAGGCTTTTCAGGATTGGACTTCGATCATTCTGTGGTTTATTTCATAAGGGTTTTCCATGTCAAATCATTGTGTTTGTGTTCTTTAGCTCTCATGTGATTTTGGCTATTTGGTTTCTGGGTTTTACTTCTGTTATCTCGTAGCTTCTTGGCTTGAGAGAACAATTTTCATTTTTTTCTCCAACGGAGCAGTATAAGAGGCCTAGGAAGAAGAAGCCCCTCTACAGGAAAGTGAGTTCGAGAGTGAAGCCTCGACCGATCCATCCACTTCCACCCATGTCATGACAACCTACATGGCAGGGGTGGTGATGAAGGAGAATTAGACGCTCCAGCGCTGGACATCGTGCAACGCATAGACACCCTTGAAGGGAGTCTGAAGACTCTTTCTGCCTCGATGTAGATTCTGACCAGGCCGTGTTCGACATTCGAACCACTCTGGCAAGGGCACCTGTCTCCACTAGCCCCGATACAGGGGCTAATGGAGATTCAATACCCCCTTAACGGGTATCTTCAGGCGCAGAACATCATACTGCACCGCGAGTGTCAGCTCCTTCCAATATCCAACTTCAGGCCGTTCCGCCTTCACCTACTCTCAGCTCGACAGAATACTTGGCCGAGATGATCAGGGACCTGCGTGAACGCTTCGAGGCCCGAAACAGGCAGAAAGAACGTCAGGAGTTGGGGCTTCCTCAACCCTACCCTCTTGAGTGGAACAAGGTGGTTTATCCTTCCAAGTATAAACCTCATACACTGACGCCATACGACGGGAAGGACTCTCCTCATCGGTACTTGACCTACTTCCAGTCTCAGATGGGGCATCTCCTAAAAGCAGACGCCTTGCTCACAAGCCTGTTTGTCGAGGCTCTGAAGGGGAGTCACCTATGACTGGTACTTGAATCTACCCGACAACTCCATATCGTCCTTTGATGACTTGATGCACCTCTTCCTTGATCGGTTCTACGACGGAGGGAGAGACATGACCATGTCGTCTCTAATAGAAGTGTGGCAGACTGAGAAGGAGACTGTTCGAGAATTCATCGAGCGTTTCCGACAAGCATGCCTAAGGTTGCCTCCAGGCAAGCCGGAACATGCACTCATCAACTCCTGCAGCATGAACATGATCCCCGCGATCAAGCTCTGGCTCAACTCTACTCCTCCGCCAGATTGGAGTTCGTTGATCATCGAAGCCAAAGCTGCTGAGAAAAAGGTGCATAACGCTCGCCTTCTGCGGGTTAACTTCCCCACCTTTGACGACAAAGGGAAATGGCCTGCGACTAGCAGTAGCAGCCGTGAAGCGAAAGGGTAGCAGGCGTTGACTGTCAATGCGTCTAACACAACGCAAGGTCCTGCTCAAAGGCCTCCTCCTGCACCCAGGCCTAAGATGGTCTACTCCTTCAACGATGAAGATATCTTACAACTCTTCGAGATGTTGAAGCAGGGCGACAAAATCAAGTTGCCCGATCCCAAGCGTCCTGACGAAGTAGGCAGAGTCGGCGACCCGAGGTATTGTCACTACCATCAGTTCATCGGACATCCAACCAAAGACCGCTACGTCCTCAAAGACTACATACAATGCATGATCAATGCGAACGTCATCTCAGTCAATTACGAGGAGAAGACCGTCTCAGCCAACATGGTGTCGCTCTAGTTTGGCACCTTACCGCCTACCACAGCTCAAGATGATGTTGTCCCCATCCCAAAGGCGACAATGGAAGTAGTTAACCTTATACCAACCCGTGACAACGTGGGTGGGCTCGCACCACTCACAACATCCAAAGGGGAGATCATGTGGGTTCACCGGATCTCGTTCCGGAGCTAACTCAACCGGGGGTACCCTCTACCTCCAAAAGCAAAGGTAAGAAGACAAAGTCTTGCCGAATGTGACTTCCTCCCTTGAGGAAGCAATGCCCGTACAAACGCGTTCATAGCAGAACGCCAAGCCAGAGGAGGCTCCGTCTGAAGTGACGCCTAGTATCATCACCTCAGCTGTCCAAGGAGAAGGTTCATCCCAACCTCCTACAGTTGACAAGCAAAAGCAGAAGGAGGCCCGCTTCAACAGGCCTCTTCGAAAAGACAACACTCTGGGGTCAACTAAGCCCCACAACTTCGACATACTGGCACAACTGGCCAGTACTCCAGCACGGCTTTCCCTATTCGAGCTCCTCCGCCTATCCAAAGATACTCGGAAAGCTCTCTGCGAAGCCCTGAAGGACGTCGAGTCTTTCATCAGTCAGGTCAAGCAGCCTGACGACGATACTACAACATGTCCGCACTGTCATAATGTGGGGGAGCATCCCCAACATCACATTCACTCAACAGGATATGCTGCTCAAGAACAACAGGCACAACAGACCCCTGTATTATATAGGGTATGTCGGTGCCATCAAGGTGGATCGAATGCAGATTGATCCTGGGTCCTCTCTCAGCATCATCCCCCGAACTCTACTTCAGACGATGGGTGTAACGCCCCAGTCCCAAAATATGTAGGACTAGGTACATCGACATGCCAGCTGTATACATACGAAGTATACTCCAATATATGGAAACCTCGTATGAATACATAAGCTGTAAAATACAGTAGAACCATAATAACTAAATCTCATCTACTAGATAAATAAATGATATAAAAGCAACTTTGAATTTGTCATATATACAATCGTTGGGCGGAGACAAAGTCCACTACCAACTATCTCAAATAAAATATACAAGACGTGATCGATAAAATAATGAGACGAACCAAGCGCAATCGTCTTCGAAAGAATGGAGAAGATCACGGCCTTGGCTAGAACACCTGCAAAATCACAGAAGCACACACCTGTAGAGATAATCAGGTCCTCAGAGGGACGTAACAAGATACAATAAACATGCCATATAAATACTGAATATAAAATATGCCACAATCAAAGAAAGTGACAAGACACAATAAGGTAATCTATCCATACTAAAGTGAACATGCAATTTGAGAAACAATCCTTCGACGCATGAGCCCTGGCTGTAAATGGGATCGGCATAGTCCCCATATAGGACACCAGGGGCCTACGTTCGTAACGTCCGAAGATCGTCAGAGGGCATCATGTGCAAGGGGCTACGTCCATAACGCTCTGGAAAACGTCGGAGGGCACCTGGAGCCTGCGTCTCCGGTTGAGCGCACAGGTAATAAAGGAAGTGCATAGAAGCCCATACGTCAGGTAATGTTCTCCCCACCCAATGTACCTGTCAAGTCACAACCATGACCATGTACCTATACTAACTGCTAAGTTTTCTAACACGCCTCTGTTAGCAGTTAGCCCTAACGCATGCACATGGGGGATCAACCCATGCGCAAGAACCTCTACATGCTACTCATCTCACACATCCTCGTGGTACGACTGTGTCAAGGTATATGCAATACACGACAACGGTAGTCTCTTAACTCTAAGTCCATATGCAATCAAAGGATAATAACAAAGTATATCTAATATCACTGTGCAGACAATAATCAAGAACTACAAGAACTGGAAATAATGAACAATGATATGTAATAAAATGTAACTGAATATAAACAGTATAATGGCAAGGTATCTTGCCTACGGTGCGAGAAAGGCAAATCCAAGAGTAACAAGTGTCAGCACCAAAACTCACAAATCACAGATGACTACAGACGCTGAAACAAATATCAAAAATGATCTCGGTGAAGAAGATATACCTAGGAAACGCCTGTCCAAAAGCCAAATTCTGGAATAAGGGCAAAATCATAATTTCGGGTCAAAACGATGTCCGCCGTTGGACCCGCTTTGCACCGAAATGCACGCCAGAACCTACGGTCTCTAAAGTCGTCAAACTACATGTCTACGAATTTGTTTTGAGGAGACGAACCCAATGGTATGTCCAATTTTGGATTCCGGTGGGCTGTGCACAAAATCGCCCGTTGAGTGGGATTGTAGGCCCGCCAAAATAGCGTCCCGATCAACAGTCTCAGAATCGGACCAAACTTGGCATACAGGACCAGAAAAATATTTCGAGTCCAATGGCACAAGTTTCATTGTGATATGATGAGTGTGCACAAAGTTGTGAATTAATTTGCAAAGGGTCGATACGGGGTATCTCGACGGATGCGCACTGATTTCGTCGCGCACATGCAACGAAATCGGGTTCCGTCAGTTCCCACACGTCGACAACATCCATACGCACCTTTCGATGCGTATAGTGCGCGACCACGTCGTCCGGTTTGTCGGGACAGACGTCGTATCGGGGTGTTTCTCTACTTTTTGAAAACATAATTTACAGTTTTTCGGAAAAATTTAACAACGTGTAACTTTCTACATACTAAATAAAAAGTGAATCCAAAAGGTGCATTACAATCTCGGTTAGGTTGTTTTTGACTGCCTTTAATTAGTTTTTATGAAAGCTTAATGGACAGCAAGAAAAGTGGCCGACAAGTTGGTGTTTCAAAACAGTTTTTAATATTCAAAAAAGTGGGATTTTTCTCCAACTTCGTCTCGATTTTTCGAGCGAGTTGGATGGCCATGTCAAAATCCATCTGAGGGATCTCGAAGAGGGTCAAGTCTACTTTCCAGAACATTTTACGGATCGAAAATCGGAGTTACGAGCAAAAAGTTACGTCGTAGGGAAGTAGGGTACCTTGAGTGGAAAAACTGCTCCGTGGGTGACGCGGGGCTGACTTCCGATGCTCCGTTCGTCGTGCACACAACTCCGTTGCTGGTGAAACGAACTCGTAGGCGAAGAGAGTATGTTCAGCTAAAATTTTCGTTTTGGAAGTCTAGGGTTTTGAGGTCTGTGGACGAAGTTATATTTATCGCAAGTTGGGAGCAAAACCTAGTAATACTAGGATTAGCAAAATGCTTATGTGCACCCAATACCTCACGGGTTGGTGCGGGTTGCATGCTGCAGCGCCCAAGAAAAAGGGGGAGGGGGCGCCCACTCATGTGGGTGGTTGACTTTGTTCTTTTTTTTTTCTTTTCCTTTTCTTTTTCTTATCTTTTTCTTTAAACATTTCTTTTCTAAATCTTTAAACATTTTTTTTTCTAAATCATTTTAAACTTTATAAATATATATCCAAAAATCATTTAAATACAAATAATGCTTTAAATATCACATATCCAAATTTTTAATATATTTAAATATATCTGCATACATATATATAAATTCATCTTACAATAAATCAATCTCAATAATAATAATAATATCTAAATAGAATGAACATATTTTAATCTCCATGAAATAACTTAAATTATAATAAAATAATAATAATCGTCCCAATGGGTGAAATTTACCGCTCACCCATGTGTGGGTCCAGAAAGTTATACCATCTTGTAAAATATTATTTTATTAATAAAATATAAATTTTGTTCCAAAAGTCAATAAATATTCAACAAGTCTTAAAATTATTTAAAAATATTTGTACACACATGAAATATTCCTACATGGCCATCTTGGTCACCCCACATGCTCACATGGGCTTAAATTTTGTTCAGGCCCTGTTCGGACTGAATTGGCCAAACCGGGTCATCAAAAAAAAGAATATAAATAAAATCATAAATTGTATAAATTCATTTTAAGTCCAATCAAATAAAAATAAATATATATATATATATATATATATATATATATATATATATATATAAAAATAGGGGTTTTACATCCTACCCAACTTACAAGAATTTCGTCCTCGAAATTTAGGATGAATAGGGTAGATAGGGTTGAGGGGTAGGAAGAGTTCGTCAATACCAAAAATGCAATTAAATTTTGGAGGAGGCGATAAAACGTCGTTCAACACCACCGTGCAATAGAAAATTGTGGAGTCGATATATACAAAAATATATCATGGTTATGGAATTGAAATAAGGGTTGCCCGTGAAGGTAGCAAAATTTCGATAATCCAATTTGGAGAGTAATAAGGAATTGAGTAGATCAAAGAGAATAATTTAGACATTTGGGAGATGTGGTTCCTAGAGAGAAACTGGAGACTAATCGCCTCGATTGAGAGTTTGATTGAAGTGAATGATTAGAATCGTTCTCGAGTGCTCAAGAACAATTGGAAGGACACGATAATAATTCTAGGGTTGAGAAATGAGGAATAGTTAAAGGCGAGGATATAGCCACGTGAGTCGGTCGGTGGCTATCTACATTTGTATATAATTAACCGATTGGACAACCAAAGATGATACCTTGAGTCTATCTTAGCAAGTACAGTGCCTTGTCTTTCCAAAATGAGTAAAAGACAGGAACAACAAGGTTTCAAAGAAGGTGTTATATATTGAGTACGAATTACGGGGTTCATAGGCGGCGAAAATAATTCAAAAGAGAATTGTCAAGGCGGTCGCGGATGAGACTCTAAGACAAGTTTACTATGTCTTCATCCACGTAGAATAATATATGATAAGCGAACCAAGGTGCAATAGGTTGATCAGACCATCATGCACCGGTTCTGATTAGACAATATGTAAATGGGTGCACCCAATAAAATATGTCATGATCAAGCTTGGTAAAGAAATAAGCTCGCAAAACTGAAGCTGCATTAGCAGCATGAGATAGTCCAAATATGAGCAAGGGAGGTACTGATGAAGGAAATTTAATTAGTCCAAGATCTTTTAAAATCAAGCCTTGCTCGAAGTGTGGGCCTACACAGTTGTCGTAGTGTTTCTTCATTTATGGCTTGGTAGACTTGATAAGGTAGGGTCCTTTGAATTTATAGTCTAAGTGAATTTACCAATGTGGTTCACAAGGAAAAATGTTTGTTAGGTGGTGAGGTATTCTACCCAACTTACAAGAGTTAAACTAATAGTATCATAGGATAATGGGTCAAGCAATCAAGATAAGTACAAATTTACGCATTTAAAGAACTTAGTAGAACAAAATTCACCTATCGGGTTAAGGGATTGAGTCAAGGTTGGATCTCTATCCGTGGTAAAAAAAATATTGGTATCATGGTAAAGGTTATAGTTTAGCCATTTTGATCAGAAGGTCATATCATGAAAATAGTGTACAAGGAGACGTGTTCTAGTGGGACATGATATATCTACATAAAGGTGGACTTGTCTAGGTCTTACATATAAAATTTGTTGGAAGAAAAAGTCTAGTGTTGTGCTCCAAATATCCATGTCACGGTAAGAGACGCCAAAAAATCAAAAATAGAAGGTGGGAGTTCACGAAGTGATAATTAATGCACAAAAACAAAGAAGATCAAGTTAAAGCATGAAATAAATTTAATTAAAGAATCCAGTAAAATAATTTAGGAACACAATTCCGGAGAGAAGATAGTCCATTAGATAAATATAGTTAAGGAACCACTAACTCATTATTCAAATTGCAAATGGGTTAGAAGGTCGCAATTAAAAGATCTAGAATTGAAGGAAGGTCGAGTAAGCCGAGGAGGAAATACAGTCACATAGCTGGGTAGATGACTAACAACACTTGTGTATATACTACTATCATGGCCATAAGTGAATTGGCAATTAGTGTGGAATACTTCTAACTCATTAGGGCTACCTTTGTAGCCTACCATTAATATTTTAACTCGAGTTTCCTCCAAAAAAAAGTTTTAAAAATAAACTTTCAAAAATAAACCACCAAAATTTGTATTCACTCCAAGCCGTTCAAATTCATCATAAAAATTTAAATCCCTCTCATAAATCTCAATGCAAAATTTTATCACGTTACCACTAACCTTTTCCAAAATTTACGTTTAAATTCAACTATTTAACTCAAGAGTTCATAATTTACGAATCCCTAAAAAATTTTACAATCAATCAAAAATTTAACACTCTAAAATTTTCAAATAACTCATAATAAAACTCTTAGCATATTAAAAAAAACAATCTCAAAAATTAAGCTCAATGCTCTCATAAATTTTAACTTCTACTCATGCTAAGTTATTCCAACAAAATCATAACTTTTAAATGGTAACTTCCTTTAATCAATCAAAATAACTTTCCATCACATCCTTCAAAATTCTCCAAAAATTTTAATATTAGCAATCTCACATTAAACTAAATTTCCAAATAATCTTATCAGTCAAAATCCTATTTTTACGAAATTTGATATCCAAATTCATAATTTCAAGAAAACCAAAATCTAAATAGATTTTTAAATTCCCAATCATAGGACACAATAAAGGAAAATTCTTAAAAATTGTTTTCATAACTTTCAAATATTTTAAACCAAAATTTACCGTCATTACTTCCACTTAAAATTCAAAATTTTTATAAACACGAAAATTGCAAGTTGTACAACACAAATTTAAATAATTCCTACGGCCATTTTTTTTTAAAAAAAAGCTAAGATCAATTTCAAACCAAATTTATAACTGTTCAAAGGTATATAACTATAATACAATAAATCATAAACATCAAAACTCGAAAATCAAATAAATTTTATATTTGTTCAAAGATGTATATCTATCACCCAGAACTTATAAATATCACAACTCGAAAAGCAAATCAATTTTATACTTGTGCAAGGATGTATAACTATAACTCAATAAATCATAAATATCAAATCTCAAAAAGCCAATCAATTTCTTAAACCAAGTATAAAATTCTATAAATCCTCTGGTGTTTACTATTTATAAATCTCAAGATTAAAACTTCCCTTGGTATTATCATACTTTACAAATTACCAATCATTAAATCACACTTTAAAAAAAAAACCTTTTTAACTCAGTTAGAGTCTTGAATGTATTCCAATTGTCAATATGACCATTTTAGCCGTGTGTTTGACCTATGAGCGTATACTAGTGTAGTCATCTTCTTAGTTGACACTATATACGGAATAAGAATCAACGGTAGAAAAGAATCAAGCAAGATGCAATTCAAGGAAGTCGAACGAGAGTTCAAAATTTGAAGTCAAGGGAAGAGGTCAAGCTGTATGGATGAGATTCCTAGATTCTAATCCTATGTTGTAGGTTCACATCGGTATAGTAACGTAACCGAAGTGACAAACTCAACCTGCATGGGCCACCACAAAAACATGTAACGTCCCAGTCCCAAAATACGTAGGACTAGGTACATCGACATGCCAGCTGTATACATACGAAGTATACTCCAATATATAGAAACCTCGTATGAATACATAAGCTGTAAAATACAGTAGAACCATAATAACTAAATCTCATCCACTAGATAAATAAATGATATAAAAGCAACTTTGAATTTGTCATGTATACAATCGTTGGGCGGAGACAAAGTCCACTACCAACTATCTCAAATAAAATGTACAAGAAGTGATCGATAAAATAATGAGACGAACCAAGCGCAATCGTCTTCGAAAGAATGGAGAAGATCACGGCCTTGGCTAGAACACCTGCAAAATCACAGAAGCACACACCTGGAGAGATAACCAGGTCCTCAGAGGGACGTAACAAGATACAATAAACATGCCATATAAATACTGAATATAAAATATGCCATAATCAAAGAAAGTGACAAGACACAATAAGGTAATCTATCCATACTAAAGTGAACATGCAATTTGAGAAACAATCCTTCGACGCATGAGCCCTGGCTGTAAATGGGATCGGCATAGTCCCCATATAGGGCACCAGGGGCCTACGTCCGTAACGTCCGAAGATCGTCAGAGGGCATCATGTGCAAGGGGCTACGTCCATAACGCTCTGAAAAACGTCAGAGGGCACCTGGAGCCTGCGTCTCCGGCTGAGCGCACAGGTAATAAAGGAAGTACATAGATGCCCATACGTCAGGTAATGTTCTCTCCACCTAATGTACCTGTCAAGTCACATCCATGACCATGTACCTCTACTAACTGCTAAGTCTTCTAACACGCCTCTGTTAGCAGTTAGCCCTAACGCATGCACATGGGGGATCAACCCACGCGCAAGAACCTCTACATGCTACTCATCTCACACATCCTTGTGGTACGACTGTGTCAAGGTATATGCAATACACTACAACGGTAGTCTCTTAACTCTAAGTCCATATGCAATCAAAGGATAATAACAAAGTATATCTAATATCACTGTGCAGACAATAATCAAGAACTACAAGAACTGGAAATAATGAACAGTGATATGTAATAAAATGCAACTGAATATAAACAGTATAATGGCAAGGTATCTTGCCTGCGGTACGAGAAAGGCAAATCCAAGAGTAGCAAGTGTCAGCACCAAAACTCACAAATCACAGATGACTCCAGACGCTGAAACAAACATCAAAAATGATCTCGGTGAAGAAGATATACCTAGAAAACGCATGTCCAAAAGCCAAATTCTGGAACAAGGGCAAAATCATAATTTCGGGTCAAAACAATGTCCGCCGTTGGACCCGCTTTGCACCGAAATGCACGCCAGAACCTACGGTCTCTAAAATTGTCAAACTACATGTCTACGGATTTGTTTTGAGGAGACGAACCCAACGGTATGTCCAATTTTGGATTCCGGTGGGCTGTGCACAAAATCGCCCGTTGAGTGGGATTGTGGGCCCGCCAAAATAGCGTCCCGATCAACAGTCTCAGAATCGGACCAAACTTGGCATACAGGACCAGAAAAATATTTTGAGTCCAATGGCACAAGTTTCATTATGATATGATGAGTGTGCACAAAGTTGTGAATTAGTTTGCAAAGGGTCGATACGGGGTATCCCGACGGATACGTACTGATTTCGTCGTGCACATGCAACGAAATCGGGTTCCGTCAGTTCCCACACGTCGACAACATCCATACGCGCCTTTCGATGTATATAGTGCGCGACCACGTCGCCCGGTTTGTCGGGACAGACGTCGTATCGGGGTGTTTCTCTACTTTTTAAAAATATAATTTACAGTTTTTCGGAAAACTTTAACAACGTGTAACTTTCTACATACTAGATGAAAAGTGAATCCAAAAGGTGCGTTACAATCTCGGTTAGGTTGTCTTTGACTGTCTTCAATTAGTTTTTACGAAAGCTTAATGGACAGCAAGAAAAGTGGCCGACAAGTTGGTGTTTCAAAACAGTTTTTAATATTCAGAAAAGTGGGTTTTTCTCCAACTTCGTCTCGATTTTTCAAGAAAGTTGGATGGCCATGTCAAAATCCATCTCGGGGATCTCGAAGAGGGTCAAGTCTACTTTCCATAACATTTTACGGATCGAAAATCGGAGTTACGAGCAAAAAGTTACGTCGTAGGGAAGTAGGGTACCTTGAGTGGGAAAACTGCTCCGTGGGTGACGCGGGGCTGACTTTCGATGCTCCATTTGTCGTGCACACAACTCCGTTGCTGGTGAAACGAACTCGTAGGCGAAGAGGGTATGTTCAGCTAAAATTTTCGTTTTGGAAGTCTAGGATTTTGAGGTCTGTGGACGAAGTTATATTTATCGCAAGTTGGGGGGCAAAACCTAGTAATACTAGGATTAGCAAAATGCTTATGTGCACCCAATACCTCACGGGTTGGTGCGGGTTGCATGCTGCAGCGCCCAAGAAAAAGGTGGGGGGGGGGGGGGGGGGGGGCCCGCCCACTCATGTGGGTGGTTGACTTTGTTCTTTTTTTTTTCCTTTTCTTTTTCTTATCTTTTTCTTTAAACATTTCTTTTCTAAATCTTTAAACATTTTTTTTTCTAAATCTTTTTAAACTTTATAAATATATATCCAAAAATCATTTAAATACAAATAACGCTTTAAATATCACATATCCAAATTTTTAATATATTTAAATATATCTACATACATATATATAAATTCATCTTACAATAAATCAATCTCAATAATAATAATAATATCTAAATAGAATGAACATATTTTAATCTCCATGAAATAACTTAAATTATAATAAAATAATAATAATCGTCCCAATGGGTGAACTTTACCGCTCACCCATGTGTGGGTCCAGAAAGTTATACCATCTTGTAAAATATTATTTTATTAATAAAATATAAATTTTGTACCAAAAGTCAATAAATATTCAACAAGTCTCAAAATTATTTAAAAATATTTGTACACACATAAAATATTCCTACATGGCCATCTTGGTCATCCCACATGCTCATATGGGCTTAAATTTTGTTCAGGCCCTGTTCGGATTGAATTGGCCAAACCGGGTCATCAAAAAAAAAAGAATATAAATAAAATCATAAATTGTATAAATTCATTTTAAGTCCAATCAAATAAAAATAAAAATATATATATATAAAAAAATTGGGGTTTTACATTGGGGATCCCGATGCATCGACTGACGGTGGCTTACACTACCCTCAGTGGCTTCAACGCTAGCAAGAGTGAGCCACTAGGGAAGATCTGCTTGAAGTGTCACATCGGTGATCTCCAGACCGAGGTGACTTGCTATGTTGTGGATGCAGACGTCAACTACAACATCCTATTGGGACGACCATGGATACATGAATACATGGTGTTTCCATCCACTCTCCACCAATGTATGAAATACGTATCCACCAGCGGCATTATCCGAACAGAGTTTGCTGATGTCGATCCATTCAGAGGGATTGAAGCCTTCTTCACCGACGTCGACCTGTACAAATCAATTTATCTCGAAGATGAAGCCAATGATGCTGATGACGAGGCAGATGCTGAGGTCGAAGCTAACTCAGAGGCGGACATGATAATCAACGCTTTCTTAAAAGTGCGACTCAAAGGGAGGCCGCCTCAAACATCGACCCCTATGGTAGTCAAACTCCGCGGGAAGGCGCCAGCTTCTCCGGGCACTACACCCAACGAACCTCCATCGAATATACACCTCAAAGGCAAGCCCCCTCAAGTGGCGGCTCCCTTCGTGGCCAAGCTTCTAGGAAAGGCTCCAGCTCTCGGTACACCAACCGAGGCTCCCCTCAAGGTCGGCTCAAAGGCAAGCCACCTCAGTTGTCAGCGCCCGTCAGGCCACAAGAGAAGACCTCGGCGTCCTTTTCAGCACAATCCCAGGAGACAGCACGGGCCAAGCTCCCGAAAAACTCCCCTGAACCTCCCAAGGCTGCTCCAGTGCTCACTGATGAAGAACTTGGAGAATACATATCGGCTAATGTCGATGCCCTATCCCTCAATGATGTAATTCTCTGGGACAAGATCCCATATTTTATCAATAATAGAGTCTTTCAATTATTCTAGTTTTCCATATTGGAATACCGTGTACACTCTAGATAATGCTCTACAGTCGTTGCAAACACAAATAACGACTGTGAGTCATGAAAATTGAGTCGTCCTGTAACAAGAAGTCTGTTACATAGTCCCATATCGGAACAAGGATAAGAAGCCCATTATCTTTGGCAAAGTCGAGCATCACCAAGACATCCTACCGACGGAGCCAGAACTCGACACCGGCAAAATGTAAATCTACCGGTATAACGATCGAGCCAAGTATCTCATCCAAAAGATGGGTTACAACTTGAAGAGCGGCCAAGGTCTGAACTACGACAAAGGTTGACGCCTTCCCCATGACTTCTGGTGCCAAAAGGGAAGCCGTAAGACTACTATTACCGTACCCGACGGGGGGTAGGCTATATCACGCCTCCAACAACTCCAGAAGAATCAGAAGCAGAGGATGTCATACATTCTCACTCATCTGAAACTTTAACTTGGGACTCCGACACTAGCATCGGCTCAGTCTTCAGGAGGGTGCTGTCAGCCAACATGACATCCGTATATCCTTCAGAAGATATAGATGACAATCAGATAGGAGAATTCTTTAAAGAAGAACCCTGGGCTCAATGCCTAGTCGCACAATGGGAGTCTCGCTTTAAATTATGAGAACCCCCTACCGAAGATGAAGTCGAACAGATCGACCTTGGGGATGGATCTTCATCCAAACCCATCTTCATCAGCAAGAGCTTGGTGGGGGAGGACCGAGAATCCTTGATCCGCCTGATTAAAGAATATATCAACATCTTCGTCTGGAGCTACGAAGACATGCCGGGACTCGACCCACAAGTCGTAATGCACAAGCTTAACATCTTGCCTGACGCTAAGCCCGTTAAGCAGCAACAGCGGCACTTCTTTCCTAACATCATGGACGCCATTGACAAAGAGATCGACAAGCTCTTGGACAGCGGGTTCATTCGTGAAGAGCAACACCCCGACTGGGTATCCAATATCGTCTCCATCACCAAGAAAAATAGGAAGATCCGAGTCTGTATTGATTTTCGGGATCTCAACTCTGCATGCCCGAAGGATGAGTTTCCACTCCCGATCAATGACGTAATGATCGACAACACATGTGGCTTCGAGCGTATGTCCTTTATGGACGGCTACTCAGGCTACAATCAGATCAAGATATTCCCGGACGACGAGAAATACACGTCGTTTAGAAAACTAAAGGGGGTTTACTGCTACACAGTAATGCCCTTTAGCTTGAAGAATGCTGGTGCCACATACCAACGAGCTATAAGAACCATCTTCCGGCAACACCTTCGTAAGACAGTCGAGTGCTATGTTGACGATATCGCCGTCAAGAGCCATCTTAAGGGTGATCACCTAAGAGACCTGAAGATAGTCTTCGACCTCATACGGGCAAATCAGCTTAAAATGAACCCCGCTAAGTCCTTTCTTGGGGTCTCAAGTGGAAAGTTCCTGAGCTTCATCATCACTGCCAAAGGCATTCATGTCGACCCCGAAAAGACTAAATGCATCCTTGACATGGACCCTCCGAAGAACCTTAGAGAACTTTGAGGTCTACAAGAACGACTCGCCTACATCCGATGGTTTATTGCGAACCTTTCCGGAAAATGTCAACCCTTCACTAAGCTTATGAAGAAGGAAGTTTCTTACATCTGGACGGAAGAATGTCAGAAAGATTTCAATGCATCAAAGCTTATCTGACAATTCCTCCAGTCCTGGTGGCACCCGTCACAAACAAACCATTCTTGCTTTATGTCCGAGCAATGGACCATTCCTTTGGCGCTTTGTTGGCCCAGAATAACGAAACAGGCTATGAGCAGGCCATTTACTACCTCAGAAGAACAATGGTTGGGGCCGAACACTGGTACAACCCCGTAGAAAAAGAGTATCTGGCCTTGGTGTTCGCCATCCAGAAGACTCGCCATTATGTCTCGGGACAAACAATTCATGTCATCTCCCGAGTCAATCCACTCAGGATTCTCATGACAAGACCAAGAGCGCTAAACTCTCGGTTGGCTACGTGGGCGATATTATTGACACCATACGACATGGCATTCATAACACAAAAGGCTGTCAAGGGCCAAGCATTGGCCAACTTCCTAGCCGTATACCCAATCCCGGAATCATCCAAGCTCTATGAAGGTATCCCCGATGAAGTACAAGAAGCAAACATCACCGAAGAAAGTCTAGTCTGGCGGATGTTCTTCGACGGTGCTTCCAGAACAGGCCCCAAAGGCCAAATTATTGCAGGAGTAGGGGTGGTCTTAATCTTTCCTGACAAATTCGTCATCCAACGTGCCTATTCTCTTTTAGAGCCGTGCTCCAACAATCTCGCGGAGTACAATGCCCTCATCATAGGGATTCAGTTAGCAAGACAGCTGGGGGTGGACGACCTTGAATCTTACGACGACTCGAAGCTCATCATCAATCAAATCCGGGGACAATACGAGGTCCGTCATGAAGACTCATCCCCTATCACAAAGCAGCGTTGGACATCACCTCAACCTTCGCAGAATTTTTTATAGAGCATGTGCCTCGACTGCAAAACTTGGAAGCCGATGCTCTGCCTGGCCTCGCAGCCTCATTGGCTGCACGTCGGGACTCAACACTTCGTTACGATGACGGGTCGGGACTTTGCTTGCCCCAAAAATAATCTGTGCATGAGGAAAACTCATGCTATGGCCACAGACCCTGGCATCAATGTCAGAGACTGGAGATTCTCATTTATCGACTTTGCCGTCTACGAAATCCTTCGGAAGACCCGAAGGAGGCAGTCTCAGTCAGAAGGCGCTCCCTCCGTTTCTATTACGATACAGCCTCCAAAATATTGTACCGGTGCTCCTATGATGGACTCCTCCTCCTATGTCTATCTAACGAAGAAGCCCCCAAAGCACTTCGAGAAGCTCATGATGGAATGTGCAGAGCTCATCAACCAGGTCCTAAGCTACAGGATCGACTTCAACGCATAGGATACTGGCCCACCATGATGGCCGACGCTGTCGAGTATATAAAGAAGTGTCGTGCCTGTCATATGCACGCCGACTTCATCCACAAACCATCAGAGCCTCTACATCCGGCGGTTTCCTCTTGGCCATTTGAAGCCTGGGCATAGAGATAGTGGGGCCTATCACCCCTCTTTCGTCAAGGGGACACAGCTTTATCCTGGCAATCACCGACTATTTCTCTAAATGGGCAGAAGTAGTACCTCACACAGAGGTGAAAAGCTCAAGAGTGATCGGCTTCATCAAGCATCACGTCATCTACCATTTTGGGTTACCTCGAAGGATTATCCACGACAATGGCCCGTAATTCGTCAACCATGCGTTCAGTAAATTCTGCGACAAGAACCGTATTCAGAACGTGGCATCAACCGCTTACAATCCGGTAGCAAACGGATTGGCTGAAACTTTTAATAAGAACAACGTCAAGCTACTCAAAAAGGTCTTGTCATCTAATAAGCACGACTGGGATGAGAAGCTCGACGAATGCTTTTGGGCCTATCGTACAATGGTAAGGACCCCGACGGGCAATACACCATTCTCCATGGTCTATGGAAGCGAAGCAGTGCTATCGCTGGAGATCCAAATGCCCTCACTCCGAGTGGCGATCACAAATCAGTTGACAGAAGAGGACAATCAACGCCGCCGTCTGCTAGAGTTGGAAGCACTGGACGAAAAATGTCTCTTGGCTCAATAACGTATCGAACTTTAGCAAGCCCGCATATCATAGACTTTCAACAAAAGAGTCCGACAGAGGACTTTCTAAGTTGGCGACCTGGGTCTGGCAGTCAGGAGACCGATGGTGATGACTCACAAAACACCGAAAAAGTTCGAACCTAAATGGGAAGGCCCCTTCATCATAGAGACGGTATACTCAAACAGTGCTTATCGTCTCGCTCAAGCTAATGGGGACTTGTTCATGATGCCCATCAACGATAAGTTCCTGAAAAAGTACTATTCTTGACCTTCGTCAAGAACGTATTGCCTCTCCCCAGAGAGAGGATTGGTGGACTTGATCAAACTAAGTTCACACCCCTTCTTTTGACAAATCATATGCTTCTGGAACCCAGTTGTTTCGTTGCATTCTATCCCCAGTAGAAGAACAACCACGTCCATATTACCTCTGAGTTGCTTCTCTATACCTTATCAAGCAGGATCCTGCACCGTGCAAGATCATGCCTAAAGGCAATGTTTTACCACATCCACATTACCTCTAAGTAAACATTCCGGACAAAAATCCCTGTATTATTGCACTATAGAACATCCATGTCCATATTACCTCTGAGTTGTTCTATAAACTACCACAAGAGTTCACTCCTACCATGTCCATATTACCTCTGAGTAGGAAAACTCCACCATTTTTAGCCCATATTTACCTTGTCCACTTTACCTCTGAGTAAATATGTTGGCTCTCTCTCTCCACTTATCATCCATACCTAAAACCAAGGTATGCCAAGGGTGATAAGTCCACAAAATTTTAGTTCGTCACAAAAAATGAATAAAACAAGAGTTCCTTTATTTTCTCGTCCAATAAAGATTACATCAGCATTGGAATGGAACAAAAGCAAAAAATTACATCTCGAAAAGGGAACAAAGATCAGAAACACTAAAAAGGAAAATTAACTTTGGCCTCAGTAAAAGACCGTGAGTCAGACGATGAATCCTCACAGCCAGGAATCATAGTTGCGTTGAGGCATGTACCATTCCCTCAGCTACTTTGCATATAAAGGCTCAATCTAGTTGAGGTCTTCGGCAGGGACATGAGGGTCAGTCCCGATGCGTCTGCTCTTTGACCGTGGCTCCTCCGTAACTTCAACCTTGGTAGCAGTCTCTTCCTTGATGGTCATCGGTTCTTCCTTGACCTTAACTGTCACCGGCACTTGTTTGACGAGAGGGGGCGGTATCGCTTCCTTCACAAAAGCCTTCGCCTTCGGCATGGATGCTGCAACAGAGTCAAAAAAAGGTAGCAAAAAGACTTAGCAGCCCAAAACAAGTATCTGAGCCGCATCAGAAGGTTCGGCACATCAATCAGGACCTAAGTCCATGCGCGTCTGTGAGTGAAGCTTCGGCGCATCATCAGGATAAAAGTCCATGCATGTCAGCAAGTGAGGGCTTCAGCGCATCATCAGGACAAAAGTCCATGCATGTTAACCTAAACACATCAAGATGAGACACCCCCTGTAGTCGGGTCACCCTAACATCACTGCAACAAAGACCAAGGCAAGGGAATACCCATCGAGCACTTCCGGGCGAACGTTGACGTGGGTCGCCCTGACGACGGGGATCTCCTCCGTGTCGACCTCCAAGGGTTCCTTGCCTCTGCCCCTTCCTCGGCTAGCAGCACCGCCTCAGGGAGTCTTGGGGGCCATCTTTTTGACAAAGGAAAGGAGAAAAAAAATGTTCTGAGGAAGAAGAAAACTTTTTGCAGAAAAGTAGAAGACTCTCTCTCCTCACAAGCCACCTATTTATAGGCATTGGCCTCGAGCGTAAACCGATAAGGCGTGACATCGGCAATCAATCGCTTCGGGTCTCGAGAAATCGACGGCTGCTTATCTTCAAAAGATCATCATTAATCTTTCCTAAGATCGAGGCGTTATCTCTTCAGAAGAAGTATGCGCCCCAACAATATGCGCCTTAGCAGCGAGCGATCCGCACAGCGACACACAGAACGACTATACGCAAAAAAGGGCCATGTGCCTAGGTGAGGGGCAAGCGCCCAAAGTCATTAATCCTATGCTTCTTATTCAAAGTATTCCAAAACTTGCACAGAAAGTTTTGAAAAATTTGAAGGGGGTCTTGTAGAAGCATAGAAATTCAGGCACATCTATAGGCCATAATCCTATGCGCTCAAACCAACCATGCGACCAACTCCAATGCGCCAGAAAAAGCTCAGACTGTAACTAAGCACAGCAAAAATATAGACATCAAAAGAAGACTTTTATTCATATGAATGTTTATTATATGTCTAAAGAAAAGCTTTACAAAGGAGAACTTCTACAAAGAAGGAAAATCCTAAAGCTACAACTAGACGCAGCAAACTGCCATACGTCCCCTGCCTGGCGCATCATCTGTCAGGCGCATCACTCTGATGTCTCGTCCAGGCACATCATTCCAGCATCTCAATGTATGTGCATCTCTGTGCATAGTCAAAGCGAAGCAATCTCTCTCATCAGCACCAATCAGCCCTTGTGTAGCAGGAAGAGAAGCTCTCCTAGCTCGACAAGGATCGCGGCACGACGCCCCGACCTTCGGAAGCAACAGGCACACTCGACAATCTGTGACTCTGCCAGCATAACGAAAGACGGAGCACGGCCGCCCTGATCTTTGGATGCAACAGGCACCATCGGCGTCGGGACTCGACGATCTCGATATTTGGATGCAACAAACACTATTAAAGAAGCTCAGAGCGACGAAAAGACTGGGGCAGCGCATCTTCACCCTCGGGAAGAGCTCAAGTTCGAAAGTTCGCCAAGGCAGAGCTCCGGCCAAATTCATCTTTTGAAGAATAAAAGCAAAGCTTTCTCTCATGCGGCTATTTATAAGCACGGGCAGCCTACACCCGAGCACCAAATGGCCAACGTTCAAAATTCTATGCAATAAATCTGCATTAATAGTAAATACATCCGTCGCCTCGTATTCGGCTAAGTCAAAGTAGCCATTAACACCTCGGAGAACTCAACAGGCGGGCCAAAGAGGATGCGACATATTGGCAGATGCGCCATCGATATCATGCGCTCCTCCATGGATGCGCCTAGCGGGCCATAGCCATGCGCCCAGATTGGCATTAAGCAATGTAAATCTCTCCATCAAATATTTAATGCTGAATGACAAAGGGCGGCTATAAGTCTCCCAAAGATGTCCAATCAGCAGCCCTTGCAGAAAATAAAGCACTGCTGATGACAGCACCATCATTATACCTTGGGTCGACAACAACTGCCATGTGGCAGACCGATCATTTGTATGCGCCTCGTGGATATACACCCAGAAGACTGCCTACGCCCAGTGGTCATGCCCTTCTGGCTTACTTCTGACCCCAAGCAACATAAGACAAAGCTCTGCATGCGCCTCAAAAGTCATACGCCTGGACTTGCTCATGACTCCTAAAAGTTATGAGACCAAGTTGCCTCCCTGCGCCTGATCCTAGGCGTACACTGATGCAAAACTCTGCATGCGCCTTAAAAGCCATGCGCCCAGACTCGTCTATGATGCCTAAAACTCGAAGACTAAGTCGCCTCCATGTGTCCGATCCTAGGCGCGCCCCAACAGATCACTCTCCTCCAAAACTGAGATCGCGTCCCAAGATCTCAGCAACAACCAAATCTTCACGACTGCCACGTGTCAGCTCCATCACAGCAGTCTAGTAGATTCGACTTCAATCCAACATCAGCCACGTGGCATCCCCACGTCCAGGCGCATCCGACATGTGTGCACATGAGCAGCCAGCCTACTATCTATAAATAGAAGGATCGTTCCTTCACGAGACGGAGATACACACAGACAAGGACAAACGTGCATACTCAGAGAAAAGCACCTCCACAGAGGCCAGAAAAGACACTTAACGTCCGTTTCTCCTCGCAACGCTCCAGCATCCAGAGCAACCCAGACCTTCAAAGAGTTCAAGATCATCGTCAGATCGTCAACGGAGTCAACGTATTACCACTCGCTCCACCGACACAGTTTCCAGATAAAAACAAAAGTGTACTCCTAGGACTACATCTAAGTCCTATATTGTATACTGTTCTGTTTGTAATTGAAATACCAAAGTTTTAGTCAACAAAACCTTATCGCATTTTCGATGGCAAACACTCTCCACCAGAACCGACCAACCGCTCCCGTCCTTGGCCGCTGCCAGCTCTCCATGGAGCCCAACCCCGGTGAGTCCTTCCACTCTCCGTTCACTCCCCCCTCTACTATCTCACCGGCTCTCCTTCTTTCCCGTCCCTCATCCGCTCTTCGCTCTTTTACTCGCTCGCCTCTCCCTCACCCTTCCCCTCTCTAAGATTCTCTCTCCACTCCCTCTCTTTGTCACTATAGTAACGAGAAGTTGAAGATATTTTCACAGGTATTTATTATTAATATTTATTATTTTTATTTATTTGTTATGCTAGAGGGGGAATGTTATTATTATTGTTATTATTATTATTATTATTATTATTATTATTATTATCAGTTTTATTATTAGAAATGTAATTACTATTCTTATGGTATAGTTATTATTATTATTATTATTAATATTATTTATAATACTATTAGTGTTGTTGTTGTATTACTATTTGTATTATTTTAGGAATTGTAGAAAAATATATATTATTATAATAATTTGTAGCCAATTTTCAAAGATAGTTTTCTAGCTAAAAACTTTATTTTGACAAACATAGAATTTTTGTCTAAAAACGATTTTTGGCTTTTCAAGTATTTTCCTAATTTTTGTAACTAATAAGAAGGGTAGCTCCAAATTATAAATGTTTTCTAGTATTTTCCAATATTTATATATCTAAATTATTGTTACTAATAGAATGTAGTTTATCTAACTAAAAAAAAAAATCCTATTTTGAAAAACTTAGAGTTTTAGTCTAAACGGTTTTTAGATTTCTAGAAATATTTTGAGTAATAAAAATATATAGTTTTAAAATATTTTCTAAAGTAGTGATATATACTTATTATGCAAATTCCCTTTTTGGTCATCATCATTGATCATGACTAATCGTGCACTCCAATTCTCTCGTGAATTCGGATCTTTTTGCAACGACCATGGCTATCGAACAAATTGGGACTTGCAGATCATCGAACACCACCAGGCAAGAAACCTTACCATATTTACTGCTTATAATTATGCTGCATCTTTATTGTTTATTTATTTCATATTTACTGCATATTTATTTTTTAGTTCATCCAGTTGTATCTTGCTACTGTTCATGATTACTTACTTGCTTTCAGTTATACATGATGCAATTGCTAGTCATATCTTCCTTTTTTTCTTCAATTTGCAAATAGACCTAGAGATTATAGGACCGTTGAGCACCTCTAGACGGTCGGTGAAGAGAGTGTGTGTGTGTGTGTGTGCAGCGAAAATAATCACCACTTAAAAATTAAGTAGTTATAGACTATGGCAGATATAAGAGACGGTAAATAAACACAGTAAAGTAAGAAATCAGAGAATCAAATTCAGTGACACAGTGATATATACTGGTCTCCCCCTGAGAGGAGTACTGCAGTCTCGAGTACTCTTGCTTGATGTTAATCTACTATGCACAAGCTAAATGAGATTGTAAAGGATTAGTAATATCGAGAAAACGAGTAAATATATGTGTAATCACTACCAAAATAAGTCATATTGGCGACGACATTAGCGACTTCGACTAAATATGTTGCTATTTTTTGTGTATTTAGCGATGTATCAAAGTGACGTCGTTGAACGTCGTATTCAGCAACGTTTAGCGACTGATAGCGACTAGCATTATGGTTTGGAAAGAACAAGTCATGGTTTAGTCGCAGAACATCGCTGATTGATTTTATTCAACGACGTTTTGTGACTCTTACTCCAGTACGTCGCAAGTTTATTACTTAACAGAGATGTTTAGCGACGTCTTTATAGGACGTCGCTAAAATCCTTCATATAGGGTGCTGGGAACCGATCGAATTCATTTTCTTTCCCCCAAAATTTTTGATCTCCCGCGTGCCTCGAGCCCCAAATCTCTCTTCCCCTCCCCCTCTCATCTTCGACGACCTCCTACCCCCCCTCTCATCTCCAGCGACCCCTCCCCGCGGCGACCCCCTCCCCTTGACGACCCCCCTCCATCGACGACCCCCGTCCTTCCATCGTATCTCCACTATCGAGTCCCCTCGTCGACGCCGACCAGACCAGTTCCTTCTGCCGCTGCTCCATCCCCGGTGTCACGCCCCAGAACCAGAATACTGGAGAGCGGGAACAGGCATAGCCAGCTACGTATAATGAAATGGAATCCATCTTACCATACGATCACGGCTGTCTAGATATGTGAGGGTTTATTTACAAGCCATCAGTCTCTTAAGGTCATAAATTATCCTATTGTCTCAATCTCAACCAACTAGTAATAGTTATAAGATATCAGACCACCAAATATACAATTGTGAGGCGTCCCAAACATTACATATCCAGATGATCATGAAGCTAGTCGTACAAAATATAAGGACTAGCAAGAGTTAAGTTATACATGATCAACCTCGAGTTGCCAATCATGTTACAGCCTGTAGGCAGACAGTAAGTAAAATATACACGAGCTAACACTTGCTCGGCGGCTAAATGCCTCAAAAAATAATGTACAATTACAGTGGGAGAACAAAAGAAACCCACTCGTTGCCAGGATTCCCTCTAGTGGTCACCATCCGGCTGGAAAGCAGGTAGATCCTTTGCTGCTGCTCCGGTATCTGGCCATACAAAACCAGCTGGGTCAGACCCCAGAAAGAGCAAGTGCCACAAAGGAGGCTTCACTTAGGAACTAAAACCAGCATATTAGCACAAGATTATAATTACATAATAAGAGACAGTAATTATGAAAAAGCATGATAGGTGAATATAAAAGACAATCTTGTACAGAATTAATAAAAGACAGAGCATATGGAAAAGCATGACAGGATGATATACGATGAGATAACAATGAGACTATTCAGATAACCAGGTTACAACCCGTAAACCAAACAAGGACCGGGGTTGTAACCCTTCGTCTGAATGGAACTTGGCTTCTCCCACCATTTATCGGCAAGGTAAATATAAAAAATTGAGACATGTAACAATCTTGTGCAGGATCAAGACAAGACTAGACAGATTGAACCCCATCCAACAATCACGGCCAAGAAATAAGTACGGCTTGCTACTTTAACTAACTAGGGTTATCACAGGCCTAGTTACTAGCAAATGCAATGAGAATTCCAAGTCCGGTTACCTGTTTGTTACTACCTGAGTGATTCCAACAAGAAAAGGAAAAGATAGCTGGATATAGCAGACACACTGTAGTAAGATACATGTGTCCTAAGGTACCACACTCGACGACGGGCTGGAAGTGCGCTCATCTCGACGGATAGCAACAAATCCCATATATATATATATATATATATATATATATATATATATATATATATATATATATATATAAGGCCGGGACCAAAGGGGCAACAGGTAACTGGGAAATTCTCCATGAACTATTTAATCAATCTAGTCATTAACCTAGCCAGATTCAGAATAAATCCCTGACCGTGGTACTCAGGGATCATGCCCTAGACATGATGCAAGACATACAGGACTCGTAGTTTATACAAGCACAAACATCCACGGTGTCCAGGCCAATAAATTAATTATACAGGTCATGTCATGCCAGGTAGCCGTTACAACAGCTTATCAAGATATATCATGTTAGGTTATCATGTCAAGTGTACTTGTCAGGAGTGTGCCACGACGGGTCACTATCAGGTCATGTCAGGTTTACTTGTCAAGAGTGCACCACTACGGGTCACTATCGTATCGTGCTCAGGTATCATTAAACATATTAAATAAATCCATGATTTTCAAGTTCATGACAAAAGGCGTAAGGATATAAAATGGACGTCAAATATCTAATAAAATATCAATATACAGGGCTATAGAAGAGCCAAACGGCGAAGGCACATGCGGCCAGGATGGATCTCATGCGGTAAGAAGAGAACAGCCCATGCGGCTGAATCAGGTTCCATGCGGCCAAGGGTTTGGGTTTAACATGGAGCAGGCGCGCGGTTTCATGCGGCTAGAAGGAAGCCCAAGGCACATGCGGCTCAGGGTTGCTGGAAGTCCATGCGGCCAGGACAAGGGGGCGCATACGGCTGGAAGTGCAGGGGCGCGTGCGGTCTGGGGGACGAGGGCGCATGCGGCTCCAAGATGTTGGGCCTCATGCGGCCAGCGGAAGAGTGGGCTTCATGCGGCTGGGAGGAAGCAAGTTCATGTGGCTAGGGAATGATGGGCGCATATGCGGCTCAAAGGAAAGGGTTCTCATGCGGCTGGAACGGACTCGGGTTCATGCGGCTCGCGAAGCAAGATCCATGCGGCTAGGTCAATGCGATTGCTTATGCGGCTGGGGGGTAGGGGTGACAGTTGCATATGCGATTAAATAGTGGCTCCCACTAATGCGGCTAAGTTCATATAGACTCATGCGGCTGATGAGAAATGAGCCTATGCGGCAAGAAAGGGACTCAGCCTCATGCGGCTGAGACTAAGTTTCATACGGCTTAGAAGTACAAGGGTTTCATGCGGCTGGGGGTGACTTGCCGCATGAATACTCATGCGGTCAAGTACAGCCATGCGCCAGAGAACTGTTCTTCTTCTCCAAATTTTCTAGGAGAAGAACACTATGAGCCCATGCCTTCCAAGCTTCATAAAACCTTCATCCGGAGCCCAAATCCGAACTTCCATAGATCAAAATGGGGTAGAACGAGATTCTCTACAACATGGAACCATCAAAACTCGGAAATAACAAGATTAAGTAGATCAAAACCCAAGATTTCTAAAAATAAAGTAAACTTAGATCTACAAGAATCTAGCCATGGAAAGTAAAAATGCCAATTTTTAAAGTTAGTTAAAATGCTGTAAGGAAGAGAATGAAGCAATAAAATTTGAGTTCCTCCATGAAGCAAGTTGCACTTGCCTAGACCTCTCTCTTCTCTCTCTGGTAGGTAAGGAAGTAAATGAGGAAGAAGAAGATGATAAATGAAGAGAGAGAAAGGAGAAGGGGTAATAAATATAAATGGAGGTGGTAGGTAGAGGGTTCATCCAAGGGTTCATCATGAACCCAATCAAAACCAAGCCAGGCCGAACCAACCCAAGGATAAACCAAGCCAAGCCAAGAAGGAATTAAGCAAGGAAATCATGCAATACAAGAATAAATATGTACGTGTATTCCGAAAATACGCAATACGAACCACAGGCATTACACCCGGCGACCCCGACCCGACCAAGGCAGGTAATCCCTAACCCAAACTCCCTCCTCCTGACGTGCTGACACAGACACGACATGCTGACATGATACGTACACACGCTGACACGACACGTTGACACGACACACACACGCTGACACCACACGCTGTTTAGTGTGTCACACTCACATGCTTGTGAGTATGTCACAGTTTGGAGAGGAGGGGACTGTCAAAAAATAGTTTTATGTGGCAACTCTATTATGAGAACACATGAGTGGCTATGGGCTAATGTGTATCCTAGTGAGTGAGTGTTAGTGTGAGGTATCCTATGAATGAACTTGAGTGTCTAGGAGGTGAGTATCCTGTGACAGGGTAGAACATGAGGTATCCTAAGAAGTATATAGCATGGTTTAAAGTATCGGCCGATACCGATCCGATACGGTCGAATCTTTAGTAATGTCACTACTACCCAACTTGGAATTAGCTAATCCTCCGCACAAGCTTGTTTCTTACAAAAGTTTAGGATACCTCGATCCATGAAATATAAAATACCTTCATCACTGAATTAGGATCTCTAATGCATAGTAATTGTCAATTTAATCTTTCTAGCCATGTGTTTGACCTATGAGCATATAATAGTGTAGTCATCTTCCTAGCTGTCACTAAGCACGAAAAATAAGAATTCATGGTAGACAGAGTTCAAAAAGGATGCAAATCAAGGATGGTAATGAGAGTTCGAAACTTGAAGCAAGGAAGGAGGTCAAGCTTGTGGATAAGATCCTAGACTCTAATCCTATGTGCAGGCTCACATCGGTACAGTAACGTAACCGAAGTAATAAACTTGACCTGCATCGGCCACCACAAAAACATGTAATACCCAGTCCCAAAATACTTAGAACTAAGTACGTAGACATGCCAGCTGCATACATACGAAACATACTCCAATATATGGAACCATCGTATGTATACATAAGCTGTTAAATATAGTAAACCATGACAATAATCTCATCCAAAAATAAAGAAGAAAGAATTTATACTAAACTCATAAATTTTTATTTACAAATCGTTGGACGGAGACAAATCCACTACCAATTAAAAAGAGAAGAATACATAACAAATAATTTGTCGAGCGACGCAAAGGCGATCCAAGTGCAATCACTTCAAAGGAAGAGAGTAAGACACGGCCTTGGCTAGAGCACCTGTAAAATATCACAAAAGCACACACCTGAAGAGATCACCAGGTACTCAGGGGGACGTAACAAGATACAGGAAGAACATGCCAAAATACTGAATATAAAATATGCCATAAATAAAAGTAAGTGACAAGACATCAATAAGGGAACCTAACCATACTAAAGTGAACATACAGTTGAGAAACAATCCTTCAATGCATGGGCCCTGACTGGAAATAGGATCGACATGGTTCCCGTATAGGGCACCAGGGGCCTATGTCCGTAACGTCCGAAGATCATCAGAGGGTATCATGTGCAAGGGAGTACGTCATAACGCTGTGGAAAACGTCAGAGGGCATCTGGAGCCTGCGTTTTCGACGGAGATCACAGGTAAACAAGGAAATACAAAGAAGCCTATACATCATGTATTGTTCTCTCCACCCAAATGAACCTATCTAAGTCGCATCCACGACCTTGTAACTCTACCAACTGCTCCTAACATGCCTCTATTAGCAGTTAGACCTAATGCATGTGTAGGACCGTTGAGCACCTCTAGAGGAGGGTGAATAGAGTGTGTGTGTGCAGCGGAAAATAATCACCAATTAAAAATTAAACTATGGCAGAGATATAAGAGACAGTAAATAAACATAGAGAATTCAAACTCAGTGACACAGCGATATATACCGGTATCCCTCTGAGAAGACTAATCCAGTCTTGAGTACTCTTGTTCGATGTTAATCCACTATGGCACAAGCTTTAACTGAGAGCTTGCAGTCTCTTACAACACCGTGCTTGGTGACGAGCGCACGACCAGCTCCACAACACACACCGTGCTTGGTGACGAGCGCACGACCAGCTCCACAACAGAAAAAGTTGTTGAACTTAGAACGACCTCTTTACAACTCTTGAAACACCAAAAGATTCTAAATCAACTCTGATAGTACTGGCTTTTGGCTAAGAGATGTACAGGTATGATTTGAAAATCTTATATCGTTTGAAAACACTTGAGTAGTAGAGAAGAGAGAATGAAGAATGAATGAATGAATGAATTAATGAATTGAAATGAAAAGTTCTTCTCTATTTATAGGTGTTTTCTCGAACCGAACTCAGGCAGAGTTTGGGCAGAGTTCGGATGCAAATATCTCGCAAAGAGACGTTGCTCGCTGATTTGGAGGCAACAGAAGTTTGAATCATTTTTGACCGAACTCGGTCAGAGTTCGGACCGAACTCGGGCCGAACTCGGTTACGAGTTCTGTCAGAAGATATTTGAAAATCATTTATAAAAACAGTTTTCAAAATATGTTTTTGGTTATTTGTAAAATCATTTGTAAAGGCTATTTTTAAAATATATTTTTGAAATATTTTGTAAATAAAATACGAATGGTAAATAGGTAGGCTTTTGGAATGTAGACAGTTTTAACCCTAATCCAGTATTACCAAAACTGATTTTACAAAATAAATCCTAGACTCAATAAAATATAAAATACAGAATAAAATAAGAAATGAGTCTTCTGAAGATTTGATGATGTTGACGCTTTGTTTGATGCAGTACATCGTCCGTTGAATTTGATTTCATGTATCCTAAAATGATTAGCAGCATTTTCTATATTTTGTGTATTGACTTAAGTGTATGTTGATTATCGAAATCGGATGTGACCATGGAATGGGCCAACAATCTCCCCCATTTTGATAATTGACAAACTTGAGTCTATACCAAAATATATTTATATGAAATAGAACAAAATACAAAGTACCTGAAAAAATGAGATGTTTTGATTTTGTTTTTGGATTTGTATATGCTTTTCTTTTTTGTATTGTACTTTTTTTCTTCCCCTTTGTCAAGTAATAAAATGACTTGGCTCCCCCGTAATATGTGAAGCCAACAATAGACAAACACAAGACAAAGTGAAGCAAAAAGACATAATCACAGCATAAGACATATGGAAACAACTAATATAGAAAGAAACAGCTCATAATAAACTGAAACAGTCATAAAAATTTTCACTAATAATCCAAAAGTACAACTGAAAATGTCTAACTAATCAGTTTAGACATGAAATAAAAAAAACTACATCAACTGATCATCATCTAACAAATGTCCACTAGCCTATAGCTGAATCCACGTCACATCGTGGGGCTATCCGTACCAGGAGCCTCATAAAGAAAGTAGGCTGTAGTCGGGTCAAAATACTGAAAGGAAGCCTCATCAGTAAATCGAGGACCCGGAAAGGTAGGATGAGGTAAGATGGTGACTGGATGGACAGGATCATGAGCCAGGCTGTAGTGGAGGTCAGCAATGCCATTCCTCAGCACCTTGGCCTGAGAAATGTACCGAAACTCCGAATCCAGATGACGTTGCGTAGAGACAGCAACAAAGTCATCAAAGCGCTGATAGAACGTCTGATCAAATCCTGGGACAGGGGCCGGAACAGGAGGAGCATCAGCAGGAGGGACCTCAGCATCAGCAGCTGGAGCAGAATGAGCTCTAAAAGGCAGAGGTGGAGCAGGAAATCGATGAGATCTAGTCAGCTCGATAGGAGTGGAGGAGATGGCACACGTCTCAAGATCAATCTCGAAACGTCGAAAGATAGAAGCTAAGTGCATTGGATATACTAGATTCCTACCCGCATTTTTGCAGTTAAGCATCCAGGACATCACAGTTTTGGAAATAGAGAATGGGATGCCAAAGTGAATATGATACAAAGCAGATAGTTCCATAAAGGTTACTTCATCAGTAGAACCTTTCTTTGGAAGAAGGACGGAGAAAACTATACGATGAAGTTCATAGAAGGTTTGGTTCAAATTTTTGGCAAAAATTCTACGGGGAACAGGGTTAGGATGACAGATTAGTTCCCTGAAGGAAGTAAAAGTGACATCAGCAGGGAATTGAATATGATAGATGTCAACCAAGGCATCACCAAGATCAGAAATATGAAAGAATTCGCTGATGTCGGTGGCGCTAAATTCTAATTCTTGCCCAGCAACGTAAGAATAGAAATTTTCGTTTGGTTTTACTTGCAGGTTGCAGTAAAACATACGGACGGCGTTGTCATAAATATTTTCTTGTACCTCAAAGAAATCTCGGTATCCAAGTTGGTCAAAAGTTGGAGCGTACTCAAAGAAAGTAGTAAAATTTACAAAAGCTCCAGTACAAATACGACGACCAGAAAAAGAGTCGAACCAGAGATCCAAAAAATCTTTGTCCGGGAACAAAGTAAAGTCATATTCATCGGGATCTTTAGGTCGTGCTGGACTGAATAAACTAGCAGGGGTGTATTCAGAAGAAGAGGAGGCACCTTGGGAAGTGGTTCCTCTATGACGCTTGCGGGCCATGAGAAAATAGAGAGAAAGTACCTTTTGAAGAAAAAAGAAGGAGGAACAAGATGATCGCCCACTAGATCTCTTCGGAACCTTGCTAGGATGAAGGAGGAGAAGCTTCTAGGAAGAGAAGAGTGATCTCCACGAGTTTTGTGTGGAGAAAGTGGAAGAAAAGATGGGTTTTATAGGCACTAGGGCCGGCTGTTCGGTTCTGGAATTAATACAGCGCCGAGTTCGGCCACTTGCATTCCCGAGACAGTCAATGCATTCTGGTAGGTTTAAAAGTAGAATTTAATAACTTTGACTGTAATATTAAATAACGACTATTATTTTTGGGTTAACTGTAGGGGTTGTCCCAGCTAACGGAGGTTCACCGGGGAACTCTTAAATACCACTTCGCTTCGACCGTAGTCGTGATGACAGACATACCCTTTTTAAGTTTGTACCCAAAAATAATTTTTGTTAAATAAATAATAAAGTATCAAGTCATAAATTCAATTTTAATTACCATATACATTATGAGTCTGAGAATTCAAGAATGCCGAGCTCACGCCTCAAAATGTTAAAACGGTCTTCAGCCAATGGTTTAGTGAATATATCTGCTAGTTGATGATCAGTGTCAATAAATTATAGGCAGATATCCCCGTGTTGTTGATGATCACAAAGGAAATGATGTCTAATTTCTATGTGCTTTGTGCGTGAATGACAAATAGGGTTCTTAGTCAGATTTATAGCACTAGTGTTGTCACAATAAATAGGAACATTAGTGTAGTGCAGATTGTAGTTCTCTAAGGTTTGCTTCATCCACAAAATCTGAGTACAACAACGTCCTGCGGCGATATACTCAGCCTCAGTTGTTGATAATGCTACTGAATTTTGTTTCTTGCTAAACCAAGAGACTAAGGCCTTTCCTAAGAAATGACATGTGCCACTTGTACTTTTACGGTCCACTTTGTATCCAGCAAAATCCGCATTCGAGTAACCTATAAGGTCAAAGGATTTGGTTTTGGGATACCATAAGCCAACTGTAGAAGTTCCTTTAAGGTATCGAAAGATATGCTTAACGGCACTAAGATGTGATTCCTTAGGGTTTGCCTGATAACGTGCACAAATGCAAACGCTAAACATAATATCAGGGCGACTAGCAGTTAAGTATAATAAACTACCAATCATACCTCGATACTTACGCTGATCGACAGGTTTGCCACTTTCATCAGCATCAAGTTTTGTAGATGTAGCCATAGACGTCCCGATTGGCTTTACATTCTCGAAGTCGTACTTTTTCAGTATGTCCTTCGTGTATTTAGCTTGGTTGATGAATGTTCCGTTCGAGTGCTGTTTGATTTGAAGTCCAAGGAAGAAGTTTAGCTCTCCCATCATACTCATCTCAAATTCACTCTGCATACACTTGACAAAATCTTGACAGAGTTTTTCATTAGTAGAACCAAATATAATGTCATCTACATAAATTTGCACTAGAAGAATATCATCATTCATGGATTTAATAAATAAAGTAGTATCAATCTTTCCTTTCAAAAATCCATTATCAAGTAAGAAGGCGCTTAGGCGTTCATACCAAGCACGAGGTGCTTGTTTGAGTCCATAAAGTGCTTTCTTAAGCTTGAAGACGTGATCAGGTTTTTGAAAATCTTCAAAACCAGGGGGTTGTTTCACAAAAATCTCTTCTTTCAAAAATCTATTTAAAAATGCGCTTTTCACGTCCATTTGAAAAAGTTTAAAATCATTAAAACATGCAAATACACAAAATGTACGGATGGCTTCTAGTCTAGCAACAGGAGCATAGGTCTCATCATAATCAATTCCTTCTTCTTGATTATAACCTTGTGCCACTAGACGTGCTTTGTTGCGTAGAACTTGTCCATCTTCACTGAGTTTATTTTGGAACACCCATTTGGTACCAATTATAGATTGACCAATTGGTTTAGGAACAAGTTCCCAAACTTGGTTTCTCTCAAATTGATTAAGTTCCTCTTGCATGGCAGAAATTCAAAACTCATCAGTAAAAGCATCATCTACATTCTTAGGTTCTATTTTTGAAATAAATGCTACATTTGCTGCTAATTCAGAATCTTTAAAAGATGAACGTGTACTTACAACTTTGGATACATCACCTATAATGAGAGTTTCTGGATGATCTGGCTTGAATCTCAATGATTCAAATCTTTGGGCCATATCTTTCACAAGGCTCTTCTCAGTTCCTGTATCTTCGGAACTTTTATCAGTCCTTGCCTCTTGGGTCAGATCTTTCTCAGAACTCTTCTTAGTCTTTGTATGTGTATCTTCATCATCACTGTCGCTAGATCTGTGACTATTTAACTCATCAAAGGTAACATTAATAGTCTCTTCAACAATCATAGATCTTTTATTGAAAATTCTATATCCCTTACTCTTAGCAGCATATCCGAGAAATATCCCGTCATCTGCTTTGGAGTCGAACTTTCCCAAGTTATCCTTGGTGTTCAGGATAAAACAGCGACAACCAAAAACTTTGAAATAAGAAATATTTGGAATTCTTCCAAACCAAAGCTCATATGGTGTTTTCTTCGAGATTGGTCGAATTAACACCCTATTTAAAACATGACAGGCTGTACTAACAGCTTCTGCCCAAAAATATTTAGGAAGATTATACTGATTCAGCATGACTCTAGCCATTTCGCTTAGAGTACGATTCTTCTGCTCCACAACACCATTCTGTTGGGGAGTTCTAGGACAAGAAAATTCGTGGTAATATCCACTATCATCACAAAACTTTTTGAAATCAGAATTTTCGAATTCGCCACCATGATCACTTCGAATACGAGTAATCATGAAGCCTTTTTCGTTTTGTACCTTTTTGCAAAATATCTGAAATTCAAAAATTGCATCACTTTTGTTTGATAAGAAATAAACCCAAGTAAATCGAGAAAAATCATCAACAATAACAAAAGCGTAGAGCTTACCGCCAAGACTAGCGACTCTACTAGGACCAAATAAATCCATATGAATTAACTGCAAAGGTCTCAAAGTACTTACAGCGTTGATGGATTTAAAAGTAGACCTATGTGCTTTGTTCTTTTTACAGTCAGCACATACCATATCTCTCTTGAATGGAATTTCAGGGAGTCCTCTTACCAACTTCTTTGTATTTAGACGTGAGATAGTATCCATGTTTGCATGTCCTAGTCTCATGTGCCATAGCTAGCTTTCATCTTGATTGGCTACTAGGCACCTTCCTGCATTATTAGTATTCTCCAAAAAGAAGACATAAATGTTGTCTTCTCTAATCCCTTTATATACGGGATCACCAGATGACATATCATATATGGTACATTTATCTTTCACAAAATTGATACCATAACCATTATCTGTCAAATGACTTATGCTCAATAGGTTATGTTTCAATTCAGTTACTAGACAAACATCCTTTATTATTGGATAAGGAGAAATACCTACAGTACCATTACCTATTATATCACCTCTCAAGTTATTTCCGAAGGAGACGTATCCTTCTTTCTTCATCGATAGTGTAGCGAATAAAGATGCATCACCAGTCATGTGTCGCGAACATTCGCTATCGAGGATCCATTTGCTTCTAGCATGAGAGGGTTGAGGGTCCACCTATAAGACAAGTAGATGAATCCTTTGGTACCCATTTTCAGAAGGGTCCACTTAGATTAGCTTTAGGTCTCCAGACTAAAGTATGGTTGTCAACAAGCTTTCTTGCAAGACAATATTGTGATATGTGTCCGTGCGTACCATAATATGTACAAGTCAGTTTAGTGGTAGAAACTGTGTTTGCAAGCTTGTTTTGTTTGGAGAACCTATAAGTGAAAGCATGATGATGTTCGTGTTTCTTCTGTGCTTTCTTGTGTTTAGTCCTTTTAGGTGTATGCTTAGCATTAGGACTAATCTTAGGCTGTGTCACAGGTATTGCCTGTTTGCCTAACTTGATTTCTAACTTTTTAGAAATCGCAATAGACTCTTCGTATCTAGCAGTCATATCTAGGAGTCTTTGTTCAGTTACTAAGTGTATCTTCTTCTCTATGTCATAAAGCTTTTGTACTTTGACATAGTCCCTTTCTTTCTTTTCAATATTGAGGATAGCCTCATGATAGTCTACCTTGAGTTTGGCTATCACTTCCGTGTTACCGGTAGTAGATGTCTCTTTAATATCTTCAATCAGATTGGACAGTCTAGCTATCTCGGTTGTGTGTGCCTTAATCTCTTTTCGAGATTGCTTATACTTGTCGAGCACAGTTTTGTGATCTTCAAGTAGTTCGCTAAAGGCATTCTCTAATTCATCGAAAGTAAAATCATCAAACAAAGGGTTAGATGATACCTTATCAAATGCCATGAGACAAACATTTGCATTACCGCAGGGTCTATCTTCTTCTTCTGTATCACTGGTATCGCTTTCGTGCCAGATGCTTGTGTTGGCATACTTTCGACCAGATGTTGCTTTTCTGCTTGATCTTGATCTATCGTATGGACTGCTTTTCTTGGTGGTTGGACAGTCCTTCTTCATATGCCCTGACTTCTTGCATCCAAAGCATATAGTTTCATCTTCGTTGCTTTCTTGGACATCTTTCTTCTTTCTGCTTGTGAACTTTAGATATTTCTTGAAGTTCTTCACAAGTAGGGTTCGTTCATCACCACTTCATGATTCTTCATCGGAATCGTTGTATGTTGATTTTCTTGCTTGAATTTTGAAGGCAATAGATTTCTCCTTTGGTGTTGCGTCTTCAAAATCTTGCAAGTCGAGTTCATGGGTCATGAGTTTGCCCATCAGCGTTTCCAGAGTCATAATGGTGAGATCGTTTCCTTCAATGATTGGTGTGGTTTTTGGATTCCAGTTCTTTGTTAGAGCCCGCAGCACTTTTCTGATCTTCTCGTGATTGCTGTAATCCTTACCAAGAGATTGTAAAGGATTAGTTATATCAAGGAAACGAGTAAACATCTATGTAACACTACAAGAAAAGTGACTTTTTACGACTTTGAATTTAAGACGTGCATATAAAGTATGCCATAAATAGTTAATTCACGACATACATTCTTGTGAATGCCATAAAAAAATGTATTATATAACGATTAGACCTATTTATGGCGTGCATTGAACGCCATTGCTGAATATACCAAAAGATGGCACACAATGGATGCCTTAAATTCCCAAAACAAAATAGGCCGCGCCTATTTTTTTCGTTTCCACGGGATTTTTTCCCCCTAAAAGCATGAGAAGAACCCCTCTCTCTCTCTCTCTCTCTTATCTCTCTCTCGATGCTCATCTAGTCTCGCCAACCCCTATCTCAGCACAAAGACCCCTCTCTCTCTACTCTCATCGATCTACACAGGTTCTCTCTCTTCCCTTTCTCTCCCGCAGGTTCTTTCTTCTTCTTCTTCTTGTTCTTGTTAGGTTATCCTTCTCTCTCGTTTCTCTTTCTCTTCTTCTTCATGTTAGGCAACATCTCTCGTTTTTTTCTCCTTTTTTATTTTGCCCAACTTTCTCCTTTTTATTTAGGGTTTTCTTCTTTTTTTTATTTAGGCCGATCTGATTTTTAGGGCATACATAATTATTCTTGTTTTTGCATGTAAAATTTTAGCTAGGGACGCCAACAAGACCGACGGTGCCACTCGACTCCGACTCCAGATGGTACAATTTTATTTCTTTTCCCCAAAGTTTTTATAAGGAATTTGAATTTAATTTGAAGTAAATATCTGAAAAGTAAATATGAAGTAAATATTTGACAAGTATGGATCGATATATGATATCACTTGAAAGAAATCAAATCTGGACCTGATAAATTAATATAGTCTTCTTCTACATGTTTTATTAGAATCCACTTAGTTAATGCCTAGTATCTTTTAGGTAACACTATGGTTATAATGTCAAGTGCATTTGTTCTAGATCTTTGTCTGCAGATATCTGACATATAATTTTCATTTTTCATTTCCTGTAGTGTTTTGGTCGGTGTTGTATTTGAATCTATCGTGTCATTCATCTCCAAATCGTGTCATTTTGTGTATGTAGATATAGGAGAGACGAAACAAGAGTTATAAGTAAAGGGATTATTGATGTTTATATACATACACATGTTTAGAACCAAGAGAGTTCCGGAAGAGAAAGAGCAGAGTTCAACGTATGTCTTTCAGCCTAGGAATTAGCATTTGAGGGTGAACTTGAGGATAAAAGAGTTTTATGTTGTGTTGATAAAAGTATTTGAGGGTGAACCTTTTTTCTCATTTATACTAGTGAATATGTGTTTAAATGATGTCGTAGTATTTGAGGTTAATATAGCCAAATTTATATATTTATAATGCACTTTAAAGTGATAAAATACAAACATTAACACTTTAAAGTACACTATATAATTATAAAAAATAAGAAACATTTATATTTTAAAATACTAGCACTATATCATCACTTTAAAGTGCTAGCAGTACTATATTTATGGAAAAAACCAATGTAGATACAACTGAGTATTCGTTCTAATAAACCAAATTTGCATGTATCAGGAACCATGTGTTGTATGTATTTGAAAAAGTCAAGTTCTGTTTCTATTGTCTCATAACATCCAAATTCATTAGTCTATTAGTTCCTATTGATTGGTCATTTGATCCTAATAGTTTCTATTAACCCTATAGGTTGAGGGCTGCCCATAAAAGTTGACATACCTGTGTTAGCATTCAGTATGAGAAAAATAATTCCATTCATTCTATTTCGACAAAATTCTATTCGTATTCTCTAATTGTTTTTTTAATTCTCTGGACAAGCTAAATTCGAGTAGTTTCACATTGGAAAGCTAATATTAAGGGAGTTTTATCTTTAGGTGAATTCGAAAAGAAATCTGAACATATACCTCCAATAATCTTTTAGAATAATTTCTTAGGACAGTGTTTAGTATAAGACTTTTCCATTGATCGGTAGCAGTAATCTTTTATTATCTGTTTTGTAGGAAAACAATTATTTTTCTAACAGCATATGAAATAATGTTAATTACACTAAACAAAAAGGGTTATACCAGTTGGCAGAACTTATAGTCATACGTACTAAACCAGAGAAAAGAGCTATACCAGTTGGCAGAACTTGTGGTCACGTTAACCAGAAACATTGGAATTGAGTGCATGTGTTAACTTGATCTATAATGTTAACCTTATTTGAGTTCCGTATGATCTCTGAAATTAGTGCTGTAACTTACGATGACTCTGTTGATTCCTTAATAAGAACTTTTATGTCATAAATGAAATTAAAAAAATGCAGGTTATTGTAATTGATCTTTCAATGTTTGTAGGGCTTATGTCAAGCCAATATTATAGATCTCTTCATTTTAAGATCCTTTGATGTCAAATTTCTTATTCACATACCTTTCAAGTGTTATCTGAACATTTATTGCAGGTACGAAAAGACGTTTGCAACAAACTTATTTGAAAAAATAACTATAATTTTAGTCGACGCCGATCTGAGCCATTTCATGTTACAGAATTACAAAAAATTGTTCAAATATGCCTTCCCAAATAATCTCAAGAAGCTGATCACGGACGACTCCGATACGACACCAGACCACGTGAGAAACAATACACTAAGTTTCTTCAAAGGTGAAAAGATCCAAACGTCAACCTTGCACGAAGTCGGACTTCTGGCCGATACGCTTGTATCTTGGGAGGACACCTCCATCATATCAGTTGAAGCCGAAGCGGAAAAGGTATAATTGTACGGTATCAACAAAGTACAACTCGTAGATAAACATCGAAAGGATTTATTTCGTATACTTTGCAACTCCACAGACATGATTATTCTTGGGATATTTAGTAATAGGGTCTCATATAGTAGTTGATATTAAGGTTTGGATCTCTAAATTGTCTAACGTTAGTATTTTGGTCTCCAAATCCCTGTTCACATAGGCGAATGAACAGTAATTTGGAGACCCAAATACTAACCTTGGATTATTTGGAGACCACAAAACCCTAATATCAACTATTATGTGAGACCCAATTACTAAATAATCCATATTCTGTGATGTAAACTGCCTTCCGTCGGTAAGTTGTTGCTGCAACGACGGTTTATCAACGAAATTTTCTTAGTGCTAATCTAACGAGGCCTTTTTTTGTCGGTATTCCGTCGGTATAACTAAATAGCGACCAAAATGTTAGGTTTAGCAATGGATATTTCCGTTGCTAATTAGCTGTAATTTTGTAGTGTTATATTTAAGAGTATTGGCTAACTTACGATGATAATTCCTGTAGTTTACCTTCGATGCTAGCGCAAACCAAGTCTTGAGCCTAGTCCCGGGGTACCTTCGACTGGAGAAGCTAAGAAAAATGTATCGTTAGCTCTTCAGAGGAATGTCAGGTTTTCCTTTTAATCTTCCTAGAACTGCTTACATGTATGTTCTTCCAATTTAACTACCACATGAACAAGATGTTTGATTAATACATTATTGAAACCTTATATTTTCACAAATCTATTTAATTTTGACATTGTTCCGTAGGCGAAAACAAGATTCTAGACACATTTTATAGAGAAATTGAGGAAAGGATGCGAAGTAGACACATACAAGGAGATGGAGAAGAGAAGGATACGCTTGACTGGCTTATAAACAAGGGAGCAGATATGTACATTGCTATATGCTGTCATGTTTGCTTCTAATATCACATCATCGAGAGTCATATCTTTAGCTATCTATTTGCTTGGAGGGTGTCCTGAAGCTGTAAAAAAAACTACGGGTATGACATTAGCTAGGAAATATATGTTAATTATATGAAGTAATTTACATGGTAACGAGTTCCTGACTTTGAATCCATAGGAGGAGCATCATGAAATTAATGGAGGAGGCGACAAAATAATGACATGGGAGAATTACAAATGCATGTAATTTACTCACTGTTTAAGTGTAACATGACAGCTCTATGGATTAATTAAGGAAATTACTTGGGACACCACACAAAACGATAGGAGCTATCACATTTTTTTTAAAAATACGGGTTTTTTGATACCACACAAAGCGATAGGAAATTACTTGGAATTTACTCACTGTGTAAGTGTGTTGCCTCCTAATATGTGATAGCTTCTATTACTTTGTGTGTTTCCCTTAGTAATTTCCTTAATTAAGAATAAAGGAACCTATAGATAAAGTATCATGGTAATGCAAAATTCACTAAATTAACAATGTAAACTTCTCTTGGATAAGGTTTTTAAATTATCAAAGGTATGATCAAAGCCAACTATCAAATTTTTAAAAAATCAAGTCTATCGATCATGTACCATTAATAATAGTCCTGAGGTGTCGAGCAGATGACTTATTTCATGGTTTTATGCATGATCGGTAAGTACCGGTCATTAATAACACTCCTCTATTTACTTGTTAAATTTCCTTTCAGCTCTCAAAGGGTTTCGGTGGTCTATGTTACTATTCAAGATATGTGACCATTTTAATTCATTCTTTCCTCTCTTTTTTAGATGACATTTTGTTCGTTCTTGACTCGACCATTTTAATTCATAGTTAATATATGTGGCCATATTAACGTTATGGCATTACCTCAGTGGTGGCAATAATGTATGTATAATTAGTTACTATAAGACAATATTGCCAATTAACTTGTTTCTCTAGATCATAATTTCTCATCTAATAATCATTCTTAGAATGCAAAGTTCACGAATTCTGAATTATTTTTGACTTAGTTGAAGTGACATTCTATTCATTCATATGCTTGAATTACAGATGGATTAATTATTTGCTCCTACCATAATTGCCATCATTGTCTTTATGTTCTTTTAAGTTCTTATATACGTATCTTTTTACTGTAAATATATAATTTATCAGCAATTTGCTTATATTTTTGTGTTTTTCATCAATTACAATATGTATGGAGGGGCAGCGATCCAATATCCAATATTAGAGGGGCACCTGGAGGCTTCTATCCGTACTTCCAGTAGGGTCAAGGTGTTGTAGCTTACGGGCACGATCAAGGCTATGGTATACAGTACCCCCAAATGTTCTAGTACTCCTCTATCGCAGTGTCATTTGTGGCAGCTCTTACCGGGTTCACACCTAAGTTCAACGGGAACATACTTCAAGCCAAATCCTGTGCACAAGCAGGTTTGCTCTTGCTTGCAAACATTATACTGCTACAGATTTTTCTTATTCCCTCAAACCCTATACATGTATATGTTGAATAATTCTCTTAAATTATTCAATTAATTTTCTTTTACAAAGGTTTAAATATTGGAGTTGTTAATAGTGCTCATGTGAAATTAAAAATGTTCATGCAACATTAGGTATCTATAAATATTAACCTAGTTGATCAGTTTAGATATGATCATAAAGTTATACTTATATTAACCTAGTTTATTCTATTGAGTCACTTGATCATAAGTGTTGACAGTGCTGCAATAGAACACGACAAGGCCTGGTTTTGGCATTTCATGGTGTGTTTTGGAGTGTACTGTGCCATATATGTTTCCAACGCTGACACATTTTTTTAAGCGTGCGTGCTTTCTATAGTGTCTATGCTCCACATTATTGTTGGCATTCAAATTTGAAATTCATGTGCTATATGCTTCTTCCAATAGTTAACTTCACTGGTTCTGTTAGATGCTTATTTTTTTTTCTGATACAGATCATATAAGAAGCAATTGACATGAAATTTTTAATTTTTTGTTGAGTCATGGAATGTGGCCATTGTAAAGATTGATTTACAACCATGGTGTTTGTTACAGAGACTAGAGCATTTTGATAAGCATTGATTGAGTCACTGGACGTCCTTTACTAATCAGATTGTGTTTTTGCATGTCTATGTGTACTTCTTTTTGTATTCTTATCAACTTCGATACTGTAACTTGGACAAATAGACTCAGATTCCTGTACAGTTATTTGATGGACACAAGTTATGGATATTGATGTGTGGTAGTTTCTTCTATCAGGTCATTTTTGTGGACTGACTCTTCCCTTATGAACCTAGGTGTAAATTGAAACCTTGAAATAATTTTGGTCTGGTCTGCTCATTGATCTATCTTGACTTCCTGTCACTTGTACCATGGAACATTCCTGATTAACATTCATTTTATTTCTCTGGTCCATTATTTACTTGTTTATTCTTTTTTGTTAGTCTAAGATGGAGTTCTGAGACATGTTTTAATTTTGATTCTTCTAATTTGGATTTGACTACATGTGTTTCTTAATATTTTGGGAAATGTTACTCATTTGGATTTGCCATTATGGCATCAGATGCTTGTTCTTGAAGTTTTGAGGGTAATTATCAACAACTTCAATGAGTACATGTATGTAATTTTTTTTGGTTACTTGAAGGCTTTTGTAACATATGCTACTTTCTTACAGGGTTTCTGTATAGAAGTAAGAACAATGTGTCTACTTTTTCAGAATTTTGACATGTAAGTTTCGGGAGTTCAATAACAGTCATTTTTACTAGGGAAATTCAACCAATTATCTTTCATCTGGTTACCCGGAGAGTTGCTTAGATATATTGGGCACAGTGTCACATGCCTTCTTTAAGGGCTAGTGTTTATTTTCCAGTTACCACTTTATGAACCATGAAGATTCTGCACCTTAACATCTGACTATTTCGACATTTTAAAGACTTGGACCATTGACATGTAAACATTACATGTACCAGTCAAGACATAACTTATGAAAACTTGGACCATTGACAGTAAACATTATATGTACCAGTCAAGACATAACTTATGAGTTTCGTTTTTCATCCAGCATCCTGATGTATTATTGTAGTTTTGAGCTAGCTATTTACATATTACATAGCAGTGTTGTATATTCTGATTTTACCCATCTCCTGCTGAATTAGTAAACCCTTGTTGAATCTGGTGTCTTGTGGATTGGCTTCTAGGAGTCGTTCATGTTTGAGTTCTATTCAAATAAACTAATAAAAAAGCTATAGATTGATGGTGAAATTTTACTTCTTTTTAGAATGTATAAGAAGGCTACAAGGTTGAACTAGTAGTTTTTCGAAAGGGCATCGTATGGCCACAAGTTTCCCGTTAATGCAGGGTCAATATGATGTTGAGTATAGCACACATGCTTAGTCTTACTCTCTTGCAGCTCTTAGTTTCTTTGTTCTTTTATGCCTATGTTAGTCCCAGAATGTGAAGGATGTATAACCTCCCTATTTAATCCCCTCTATAATTATTTTATAATAATGCATAACTCGGCTATGTTGCTGTTATTCTATCTACTTGTTTAATGGAGTAAGGTTGAAATAAGAATGGAAGGGCACTTTTCAGTCTCAAATTAGGTTACCATCAGTACTGGCATCCATATATGGTGCGTGATGCTTGATTTGTAGTTATTTTTTCACCTAGGACTTCATATTAAACCAGAGTTCACAGATTTTTTAATTAATAGATTTACAATTTTTGGTCCCTAAAGTTCAGTCCTTTCACTTCCATTAATTTAGTCACAAAAGGGAGATAATAATTGTCCAGTCTTGAGAATGGCATTCAAATGCTACAAATCTCCTGCTAATGCAGGATATGCACATTACGAAAAACTATTCTGAGACCAGTTTAAAGGAGAGTGTATACATGACAGTCTGTAACATCTTTTAATACGTTTAAGAAGTTGGGTTCCAGCTACCGAGTGGGGTCTGTAGTAGAGATTGAATATGTTTAAGCAGTTGATGTCAGTTAATAAATTACTTTTGGAATTAGCTAGGGGGATATCTTAATAAAACCTAACATCATCCTACATTTAAGCAGTTGATGTCTGTAGCGGAGATTGAATGGTTTCTGCAAGAAAAGCTCATGATAACCTATATTCTTTTCACTTGATCTTCTTATTCGTAGGCTTAACAACCTGTTATGTCACTTGCAATATCCATATTGGAGACTGAATCGTTGCTGCAAGAAAAGCTCATGATAACCTATATACTTTTCACTTGATCTTCTTATTCATAGGCTTAACAACCTGTTCTGCTTATCTCTTTGATATTCTTTATTCGAGTTTAAAGATGTACTTAATATTGACTTCTTCTGGTAACAGATTAAGGAATACTTGGTTTATGTGGTTTAGGTAATATAGTTGTAACAGTTTTATGCTTGGATGCAAAATAAAGTTATATTAGGCCTTTCCATGTGGGATTCCTGATATTGTTCTCTTTTATATTTTATAGGGACCTGGCATAAAACTATCCATGTTACTTCGAAGCAATTACCTCATGCTAGCAAGTTTCTGATGGTTTACACCTGAACATGGGGTGGAGGGAAGGTGAAGGCCTCGAGCATTTTGGGCACTTTTGATACAGTCGCATCGCGATTGAAGATGCCTCTAATTATGCTACTTTTCTGACTGAATGAAATGAAGGAATCAATGTATTTTGTATTCACTATAAAGTGATTTTGGATTTTAGTTCGTGATTTGGGATCCACATGAATTGACATTATTATGATTTCAATGAAAGTTGGTCCTTGTAACAATTGTTGTGTTCACTATAAAGTAATTTTGTTTTTGGATGTTTGACATTATTGTTTCAATTTAAGTTATTATTTTTTCCATAGCTGTCGTATATATTATTTGTTTTGTGATTGAATGTCAAAGGTGAAATTGATTACACAAAAAGTAGATTTTTTTTAAATTGAAGAGAATTTAAGGCATGCAAAATATGTCATAAATGATGTGTATATGATATTATTTACGACATACAATGAATGTCATAATTGACTAATAAAGACATGCAAAGGAATGCCGTAAAAGATTATTAACGGCATGCATCCGAATGTCGTGATTGTGAATTAACGACGCTTTAAAGTATGTCGTGATTGTGTACTAACGGCGTGCTACTACATGCCATAATTGCCTTTTCTCGGCTTGCAATAAATGTCGTGAATGAATATAGACGACGTACAAATTGAGTTTAGACGGCACACAGATTATGCCGTCTAAACTACCATCTTTTTACGGCATGGGCTAATATGGCGTTAGCATGTGCGTCGTCTAAAGTGTTTTACGGCGCACATTGCGCGCCGTAAAAACACATTTTTCTTGTAGTATAATTGACTCACCGGGTTTCATCTTAAAAGATTCATAATCCTGTGCCAGTCTACTAATTTTGGATTCCTTCACTTGGAAAGTCCCTTCATGGTTACCTCAAGGAGTTTCCAAATTTCGTGAGACGTCTTACAGGTTGAAACTCTGTTGAACTCGATTTTGTCAATTGCACAGAATAGTGCATTGATGGCACGAGCATCTAGGCTAGCTTTAGCCTTTTCAGCTTCAGTGTACTTATCATGGGTCTTTTCCACCAGCTGGCCTTCAACCACTGTTGGTGCTGGTTTCTTATAACCATCGATGACTATTGACCAAAGATCAAAGTCGAGAGACTTTAGAAAGAAAGTCATTCGTGTTTTCCAGTAGGAATAATTTGTTCCATCAAATAGGGAAGGTCTATTTGTGGATTGCCCTTCACCGTTGAATATAGATTTCACGGCTGCCATATATATATATACTCTCTAAGGTATGTTATATAAGAATATAACCTGCTCTGATACCAATTGTAGGACCGTTGAGCACCTCTAGAGGGGGGTGAATAGAGTGTGTGTGTGCAGCAAAAAATAATCACCAATTAAAAATTAAACTATGGCAGAGATATAAGAGACAGTAAATAAAGATAGAGAATTCAAACTCAGTGACACAGCGATATATACTGGTATCCCTCTGAGAGGACTAATCCAGTCTCGAGTACTCTTGCTCGATGTTAATCCACTATGGCACAAGCTTTAACTGAGAGCTTGCAGTCTCTTACAACACCGTGCTTGGTGACGAGCGCACGACCAGCTCCATAACACACACCGTGCTTGGTGACGAGCGCACGACCAGCTCCACAACAGGAAAAGTTGTTGAACTTGGAACGACCTCTTCACAACTCTTGAAATACCAAAAGATTCTAAATCAACTCTGATAGTACTGGCTTTTGGCTAAGAGATGTATAGGTATGATTTGAAAATCGTTTGAAAACACTTGAGTAGTAGAGAAGAGAGAATGAAGAATGAATGAATGAATTAATTAATTAATTAATTAATTGAAATGAAATGAAAAGTTCTTCTCTATTTATAGGTGTTTTCTCGAACCAAACTCGGGCAGAGTTCGGGCAGAGTTCGGATGCAAATATCTCGCAAAGAGACGTTGCTCGCTGATTTGGAGGCAACAGAAGTTTGAATCATTTTTGACCGAACTCGGGCCGAACTCGGTTACGAGTTCTGTCAGGAGATATTTGAAAATTATTTGTAAAAACAGTTTTCAAAATATGTTTTTGGTTATTTGTAAAATCATTTGTAAAGGCTATTTTTAAAATATGTTTTTGAAATATTTTGTAAATGAAATACGAATGGTAAATAGGTAGGCTTTTGGAATGTAGACAGTTTTAACCCTAAGCCAGTATTACCAAAACTGATTTTACAAAATAAATCCTAGACTCAATAAAATATAAAATACAGAATAAAATGAGAAATGAGTCTTCTGAAGATTTGATGATGTTGACGCTTTGTTTGATGCAGTACATCGTCCGTTGAATTTGATTTCATGTATCCTGAAATGATTAGCAGCATTTTCTATATTTTGTGTATTGACTTAAGTGTATGTTGATTATCGAAATCGGGTGTGACCATGGAATGGGCCAACAGCATGCGCATGGGTGATCAGCCAACACGCAAGGACCTCTACATGCTACACATCTCACACATAGGTCGTGATACCATCGTGTCAAGTTCATGATAATATAATAACAATTGGTAGTCCCTTAACTTCTAGGTCCATATGCAAAGACAAAAGGGAAATAAGACTAGCACTTGTAATAGGTACATGAAAAGCAAGTAATTAAACCACGAACAACAGTCAAAGGTACTCTGGAAATAAACAGGAAATTAATATACAATATCTAAGAATAAAAATGCAGACTAATTAGAAACAGTAAATAAGGCAAGGTATCATGCCTGGTGTCGTCGGGTGTGGTGCGATGATCCGACATAAGTCTGTGGTATATATATATATATATATATATATATATATATATATATATATATATATATATATATATATATATATATATATATATATATATATATATATAAACTATATTTCATAAGTAATGTTTTTAGATAAATATTTAATACTAAATTTTATTTTATACTTTAAAACTATATAATTTATGGGTCAACATTATTTTTGGATAAATATTTTCGAATCTAGCAAATTACTTTATATTAAAGCTATATTTTATATTTGGAAATTTTTTTCTATAAATTGAAACCCACTTGAGAATTAGTATAGGCAAGCCTATCATTATATTTTGTTAAAAAAATATATATAACACAAGCTTATAATAACGACTATACATCAACATATTGAAGTAATTAATAATAATAACAATACTATTAAGCACATCCACCCATATAAGTAATTGTACTCTCTAGTAGGATGTACTATGTTATAGCAACACATAGTAATAAATAAAGGCTAGTTATAAAGGCACTGCATATTTTTATCAGGGCTAGCCCATTTGTAACTTTGTATTATTTATAAGTTTGCCATTGAAAAAATTTATTAGGGCTAGCCCAATAGGTGGTATAAAAGTGACTTGTTATGTTTCCCTTCTCTTTGTCTTCTTCCTCTCCATTTTTTGTCCTAACCCTAGATTGAGATTCCTCTTGTCCCCCCATTCTACAACTAAGAAAATCTTCTTGTTTTGTAACCCTAGAGTAATTATCAACGAATATTCGTAGTAGTCGGTATGTTTTCGACTACTATATTGCAAAGTTTGTTAAATAATCGGTTGATTCCTAATTTTTGAATGTTCTTTCATAATGTAGAAAATATGGAAGAAATTGGGACATCAAATGTAGCAATCGATCATCCCGGTCCTTCCGAAGAACCCAACAGTCTCTCCGAAGAAACCGTGGTTGGTCCCCGACGTACTTTTATTTTTTCGTAGTCCACAATTGTACTGCAACACACTCAGGCAGTCCAAAGTACTTGATGGACTACCCTATAGGAAGGCAGTCTACAAATTTATATACTCTTCAACTGGACTGCCACATCGCATGGCAGTCCACAAAGTACTTAGGACTGCCAGAAAGTATGGCAGTCGAGTTAAATACGTATGAACTTAAGGACTGCCTCACTTTCTGGCAGTCCTAGATACTTCAAGGACTGCCCAGAAATATGGCAGTCCAAAAGTTGATAATCTATTCAACTAGACTGCCACACATTTTGGCAGTCCATGAAGTACTTAGGACTGCCAGAAAGTATGGCAGTCGAGTTAAATACGTATGAACTTAAGGAATGCCTTACTTTCTGGCAGTCCTAGATACTTCAAGGACTGCCCAAAAATGTGGCAGTCCTAAAGTTGATAATCGATTCAACTGGACTGCCACACATTTTGGCAGTCCATGAAGTACTTAGGACTGCCAGAAAGTATGGCAGTCGAGTTAAATACGTATGAACTTAAGGACTGCCTCACTTTCTAGCAGTCCTAGATACTTCAAGGACTGCCCAGAAATGTGGCAGTCCTAAAGTTGATAGTCGATTCAACTGGACTGCCACACATTTTGGCAGTCCATGAAGTACTCAAGACTGCCAGATGTTGTGGCAGTCTAGTTTAACAGACTGAATTGGATATTGTATTTGGTTTTGTCATTGATTTAGGTATTTAAAAAATTATAAATTTATTGTAGGGCACCCCATCTCCTATGTGCACAGATTTGAGCAGTAAATTCTCGACAGATATTGTCTTTGAAACTTACGCCGAAGCATTAGAATGGTGCAGAGAAGTTGGAAGGCAAACCAACACAACCCTTGTAACTTCAAGGTCGCTACGGTGTCGGCCGAAGCGTCAAACTGCAGAGATTGGCTGTAAAAGAGGTGGGACGTTTAGGGTGCATCGTAAAAAAGTGAACTTCTTCCAATAATATCTGCGAAGAAAGACGCAGGCTCAAGGAAATATGGTTGTCTATTCAAGTTAGTGTTGGGGTACAAGACTGGCGAGAAGTGGACAGTTGTGGTACGTAATGGGATCCACAATCATACTATTCCGGAGACGCTAACTGGTCATGCCTACGCCGAAAGATTGAAAGATGATGAGAAAAAGTTAGTTACAGAATTGTCAGCTTCCAGAGTTGCTCCAAAAGAAATTTATTCTGCGCTGCTTCAGAAGAATGATAGGAACAAGTCCACTATGAGGACAATTTACAATGCACTAGCGAGGTCAAGAACGAGTACTCTAAAAGGAAGAATGGCGATGCAACAAGTGATGAAATTGCTCACCGAAAATTATTATGTGGAATACCATAGAAGACTTCCGGTGAGCAATGAAGTCGTTTCTCTGTTTTGGTCCCATCCGGATTGCACACAGTTGGCACGGTCCTTCGCCGATGTTTTGGTTCTTGATTGCACGTACAAGACTAATAAATTCAAGATGCCTCTTCTTCACATTATTGGGTTCACTTCAACCCGAAAGACATTTTCAGTTGCCTTTTGTTTTTTGAGGAACGAAACATTAGAGGACTATACATGGGCTTTGGAAAAGCTGAAGACACTTTACAGTGGACATAAAGAACCGTCTGTTTTTGTGACCGATCGGGAATATGCATTGATGAATGCTATTGATACCGTATTTCCTCATGCTCGTAGATTACTATGTACTTGGCATATAAACAGAAATATTCAAGCACAATGCAAACTGAAGTTCGAGAAAGTAGATGGCAAACTCGACATGGACCGCTTCCAAGATTTCTACAACGGTTGGACTCTTGTATGGCGAGCAAGTACTGAGAAAACATTTGGTACATGTTCAAAGAGCAATGGGAGCAGAGCAACCCGACGTGTATATCTTATATCAAAGACACCTGGCAGTGTTTGACAACCAGCTATTGTCTTCGACTCGACTCGAGATGCAGCACCAAGTTCGCGGTATAGGTGTGCTAGTATACCACTTCCGAATGATATTTCATCCACAGCGTTCAAGTCCGTAAAATTATTTAGATATTTTGCATGTATCGCTGTCCCGGACTTGTCTGTAATGCCGACGGCTCCTAGGATGAACTGTATGTATCCACGGGCCACGAAGTCGTCATTAGCATTGTTGTCGTCGGCGTCGTCATGAAAGTATTCCTCAAAAAACTTAAAGGAACTCCATAAGACTTCTTAAATTCCGGGATTGTGACAAAAGTCTTGGACTCGACACCGAGATAATTGGCAACCAAATCCACCATCTCATCATACAGGTCGAAGTCGCCCACGGAATAGTCCATCGACATTTGACGACCATCAACTCTAAGCCCTAAAATGTGGTGGAAATCATCAAGGGTGATTGTCAACTCTCCGTCTGCGAGATGGAAGCTGTTAGTCTCTGGATGCCAGCGCTCGACAAATACAGAAATCATTGCGTGGTCCAATATCTGATACGAGTATTTTGCCAAATACTGCAATCCGGTGGGGATGATTTTTTCCTTCACACTCTCTTTCAACTCATCAAATCCCCACGTACTACACATCTTCGCATGGTTTATTACCCTCAAAAGGAGTGAGCTTTTCTGCAAATAAAAAAAACAAAGATCCAATATTACATATATCTATTATTTCGAATAGTTAATCTATATACAAGGTAAGTAACTAACCGGATCCTTCCATATTTTATAAGAAATGTGGTTCTCGATTGACTTCAAAATAGAGCAACCAATTGGGCCCGTATCTTCCTCTTTCTCTTCCTCGGCTACTTGAGAAGGACCCGATCCAGCGTCATCTCTCATTCGGGCAATGGGTACATCATCATCATCGGAAGAATCATCACGACGAGTCGCCGTCGCTTTCGTCGAACGCCTTGCAACACGTTTCGTTCTACGTGTTCTTATTTCTGAGGATGGTTCGGGTTCTCTGATTGATAGCCCTTTCTCGACATTTCTACCAGCTTCACGCGCCTTGCGATCCGATACGGTAGGACATTTTCTTTCGGGCCTGGCCTCAACATCCTTCTCCTTAATTTGTCTTCTTTTCATGACTATTATTGAATATTAATTACATATTAAAATGTAAGGCATGCTGTTCCACTAGTGCAAACATTGGACTGCCCAATATTCTACCAGTCCTTAGTGTATAATGGACTGCCAATTTGAATGGGCAGCCCTGGCTCAGGACATGTGTAACTAAAGACTGCCCACATTTCTGGCAGTTCAATATGCAGTTAGGATTGCCAGAAAAGAGGGCAGTCCTAACTCACATCATGTGTAAGAAAGGACTGCCTACTTTTCTGGCAGTCCTAACTTTATGTTGGACTGCCAGAAATTTGGGCAGTCCATTGTTACACATGTTATGGTAATGGACTGCTCATTTTTCTGACAGTCCAACATAGAGTCAGGACTGCCAGAAAAGTGGGCAGTCCATTGTTCCACATGTTATGCCAAATGGACTGCTCATTTTTCTGGCAGTCCAACATACAGTCAGGACTGCCAGAAGAATGGGCAGTCCTTCACAGAACTTGCTATGCCAATGGACTGCTCATTCTTCTGGCAGTCCAACATACAGTCAGGACTGCCAGAAGACTGGGCAGTCCTCGACGACGCCAAATTTTGGCAATCACGTTTGCTACGGTCCGAATATAGTTTCATTCACATTACAATAATTGCAATGGAAATAAAGAATGTAATTGATCCTTCAATTGTCTCATATAATTTTTACGGTTTTCGAAAGAAATGGAGAAAGATTTCGCACCTTATTTGCGAAGAAGGTTTCGGGGCCATCCTCCTTGAAAGAGAGAAGAGGACATGGGGAAGAAGAGGAAGATGACGAAGCTGCTCGCCGAGTGGTGGAGAATGGAGTCAGTGTTTAGGGCTTAGGAGGAAGAAGAATAGGGAAGTTAGGGTTCTTACGAGAGAAATTTCGTGTTCCGGGCGGAGGGGAGGGCGGGATTACTTTGGGACAGCCTCTGATCAAATAAATGGGTTGTCCTGAGTAAAACCCAAAAAAAATTGGACTATTTCCAATCCGGGCTAGCCCTGATAAAAAAGGACAGTGCCTTTATAATTAGCCTAAATAAAAGTAATAATCATAAACAAAATAAATGAAAGAAGGTGCTAGCTGTGTCCTTTCTCCCGATAAAGCACTTGGAATAAGAATAGAAGGGAAGAGAGTGAGAAAGAATTATTGAGAGTTAGAAACTCTTCTTCTGGAGAAGTGAGTTCGGAAAGGAGACGAGCTAGAGTGGAGAGAGGGTTTCACTTGCAGACAAAGGGGTCTCGGCAAGGCACGGCCGCGGCGGACGGCGGCAGGTTGAAGAGGAGCTGTACCGGCGGAGATGGAGGCGGGCGCGGCAAGGCGCTGTCGCCGGCGGCACTACGTCGGAGCAGACGCCTGGTGGCGGCGACTTCTGCACATGGTAGGCTGGCTCCCCCGACGCTAATCGGGGACGACATGGTACGGCGGCCAAGCGACGGCGGACACCCAGATCGATGGGCACAACGCTGAGGAGGCGGACGACCACGAGGAACGAGGACGAGGCATGGACGCGACGGCTGATGGGAGGTGAGGCCCCACGGATGAGGCGGCGACCGGAGCTCACCAGCAGCTCACCGGAGAAGGAGATGGGGTTCAACACACGCGGCGGAGGTGAGGGTTTCTTTATTCCTCTTCCTTTTCTCGATCTGGTGTGGGGTTGGTGGTGTTTCTGGCATGTGATGGTTTTGGGTGTCGGGTGATTGGACGGGATGACGGCGGTGGTATGGGTTGTGGCGGTGTAAGGGAGATTCGCCGGGGCAAGGAGGTGGTGGCGATGGTTTTGTGGATGGTGATGGGCTGTCTGCTGACTCTGGTGGAGAGGGGATTCCGGCGAGTTCGGCCAGGCTGGGTTGTGCTGGTCGCAAGGTGCAGGGCTGATGGTGGCTTCGGGTGGTGGTGCTTAGTGGTTGTTCGCATTGTGTCCTACGCGACACGGGACAAGTCGTGTCCGGCATGTCGTACACGAGAAAGGAATAATGTATATGTAGAAAAATATATAGTGGATGGAATAGGCGACACAGACACGATGCCCATCTGGTTTGTGGTTGAAGATTTCTGGCTTGTGGAATTGTTCATGGAAAGGAGCCTCTCCTTATATAGGGGGTCGGGCTCCTAGAAGGACATGGATTGGGACTGGTTTAAATCATCATTAGATATTTCATTATTTAATTTAAAATGAATTAAAACCGTTTTTGATAAAATCTCTAAAATGTAAAACTAGATAATAACTTTTTTTAATTAAAAGCAAAACTATTTAAATCAATCTAAATAAAATCAAAAACCGATTTAAATCACCATATATTCATTTAAAATATCCTTTCATAAATTTTTAAAATAATAATAATAAATAATTTCGAAAATCAAACTATATACATGAATTAATTCATGTACTTGCATAAATCTAGAATAACTATATAAATCCCAATTTCTAATTTGCCAATAAAGTAAAATAATCTTTTTATAATAAATGAATAAAATAAAGTTTTGGAAATTCTCGATGCGATGCTTTGTGCAACTTTAAGCAATGAAAATAAATAAAAAATATTTTTCACATATTATTTTGAACCTATACTTTTTCTATATAAATAACACCTATAATAAAATGCTTTATAAAAATACGTACCTCGCACGTATTCGCACTCGACGAGCAAAATAATAAAAAATAGCAGCAAAATAAAAAATATATAGTAAAATTACTAAATACGAGAATCATAGTAGAAACCAAAAAATGTAAACTATCAGAGGATGTACATGCCTAATATCAAGTTTGAAATATCAGCGACGTCCAATACGGTGTCCCGAAGACCTAAATATGGAATATTGCATCAATATTGGATTTGAAAACAAGTCATACTAGTCAAATTCTAGGTCAATTGGTCAATTCTAGGTCAAATGGTCAACCCAAGTAAATACTAAGTCTAACCGGTCAAACTTGACCAACCTTGGCTATTAACTAGTCAATATTACTCATATCTAACTAACCTAGCTATCTAACACTAATATCTATAACATAGGATACTATTCCTCTCTACACTATCAGTAGGCTAATACAAATAGGTATGTAACACTAAGTATGAAGAGTTTTATATATATATATATATATATATATATATATATATATATATATATATATATATATATATATATATATATATGTGGGATAGACTCTCCACATCAGTCTTATTGACTGATTCCATTCAGTTTTAAGAACTGAAACTCCATCAGTCCCAAGGGACTGATATACCATTAGTTCAAGCAATGGGTTGAACAAGATCAGTCCATTGACCATAATATCAGTTCAAAAACTGAAACACAATGTCTTTCCACTTCAATCATGGACTAAACTTCTTCCCAAACATTCAGTCTTCAAAGACTGATTCAAATCAGTTATAACAACTGATACATCAGTCCTTGTAGACTGATGTCTCAGTCCTTATGGACTGCTCACCCCATTAGTCAAGGACTGATCACCTAATCCACATCTCATCCATTTCCAGTTAACATGCCAAGCTCCATTCTTCTTATCATCTACAAATACCATGTCCAATCCAATTGAACATCTATTGTCATATGAATGAGCTAAGTTTATATCCATATACAAGACACATATATTGTAACACATAATTAAGTTGGATATTTAAAAGACACCTAACTTTTCCCTCCATATTAGTTTACTTAACTGATACCAAATCAGTTTGGGTAACTGATACATACCTCAGTTTGGGGGAACTAGTACCACAACCAGTCCTACGACCAACCACTAAAAACCCCCCTCTTATCCATCTCTATTTCAGTCCTAAGCTGAACTCACCCTTTCTCTTTAGTATAGTATTCCCCTCATATCAGTCTTTATATGATTGATACACCCATCAGTCAAAATTGATTGACTCTATCAGTCCCATGGACTGATCAACAGGTCAATCCTTATGGACTGAACACTACAGTCCTTGTGGATTGAATCTGAACTCTTTAGTTCAGTCTAGAGAGCACTGCCTCCATTCAATCACTCAAAATATTCCCTTCTTCACTAATTTCCAATTCCCTTTTCTTTAATGTGTTCACAGGAACCAAATCCCCAACCTCATTTGTTTCCCCCAAATCAACTTAAGGATTGATACAAATCAAACTCCTCTTCTCTAATTCTCAGTTCATAGGCGAAACCCCCAATGCCTATATTACAGTCCCATATCAGTCAAAAGACTGACACCCATATCAGTCAAGAGATTGACATAACCCCTACTCATATGAACTCCTCTCTTCCTTCTTGTCAGTCTAAGGCTGACCATTGTTCACTCCACCAGCCCCTATGGCCTGCACACCTAGATCAGTCAAGGACTGATACTAAGTATTAAACCTCTAAGCATTCTTCTTTCCAATTGTTTAGTTTGAAAATTGAACTCAAACCCCCTATCACCTCATACCCCAAGATATCTAAGATATCCATGTGGGTACCTACCCTATGCCACACCAATACACTTTACCTATTGTCACGATCCGCTACCCAAATTGTTGGGTCGGGCCGAGTCATGTCCAGCCTACGCTTGAGATAAAGCGTAGTAAGCTGTTCTAAAGATAACAAGATAAGACTAAAATGTGCTAACAGTTCTATATGTAATAAAGAGTCATAATTGTTCCAAACACAAAAGTCATCTCATATATAAGTTTGTCCCAAGTACAAGTCCGAAATGTAAAGCTGGATACAGGTCCAGTCATAAAATACATAGTCTAATACATGACTACTCTCAAAAGTCCAAAGTAAATAGACAACTAGACGAGTTTTCCCACAGGTACATCCTTGTAAGACAAGGCCTGGTCCTCGGCAGTAATTCCATAATATGAGTCACAGAGCAACTCCTCCTCAGTAAGAATACCTACAACGTTATCCTGTCAGGACGGGAGCAAGTACTGATTCTAACAAACTAAATATACGAAGCATGAACAGAAATGTAATAAACTGGAATCATGGCATATGATGGTTTAATTGGTTCATTTTAGAAATGGCAACATATAGTTTAAAAGTTTAAAACCGTAGCATGTACGTAAATCGGTCAATAAGTGAATAGGATGTACAGCGGTACATATCAATTTTTTCTGGCATACGCATACATGCACGAACGGCATCGATGTATATCCATACACAAACGCGAGATCAGAACATACGGCAAAGTTACATATAGAATGTTACCGTGCGCGATAAATACATACGGAGAAGGGGGTCGTGATCACGTACACTACTAACAGTTTTCCCTTAACCCGTTATTTAAACATGTGAGAGACATGAAAAACTGTCCTAAACATGGTAGAGACTGAAAGTAATACAACATGTAAAGTTTTAACTTGCTATCCCAAGGATCAGCATTTAACATGGTTGAAAAATCACACTTTATTGTTATAGCAGTATGTAATGTTTGTAGAAGTACTTGCCTTTAGCAAAGCAAAGCAGCGATAAAAATGCTATAGACGCCTGGTGACTCGTCACTGTAGAAATAACACATAAACTTAATTTTTATACTAAGTTAAACACTAAGACACTAGTTGTGTGCTACGAATTTCTGACTGGACACCTAGCCAAATGATGACTTTAGCATAGGAGACCAATATGAGGTGACACAATACTCTAGCTAACTTTCTAGGGCCTTTACACTAGTGCGGGGTGAGGTCCAATACGTCTATAACTTAAAACAATACGAAACATTGAAAGTCGTAATTATTCAATAAATAAATCAAACTGTACACTGTGTTCCAACAATTTTTGGGATAGACAAAAAGCTCAATTCTACATAAAATAAAGTACTAAAATGATCCTTGTTAATTAGAGAAATTTATACTAATTTTTTAGAATTTATAAACCTTCATAAATATTTATTAAAAATCCGCAAACATATGTATACTGAAAATGAGTTCAGTTTTCCTATTTTTATAAAATAACAAAATTACTTATTAAATCTGAAAAAATTATAATAAATTATCTAAATTAACATAGTATTTAAATACAATTTTTTCCAGATTTTTGCAACAATTAAAATATATATATAAATTCAAAAATAGCAAATAACACTTTCTGGAAAATAATTAATTAATTATTTACTATTTTGTCCATGTATTCAAAATTGAACCGAAGTCCAGATACAGGACCCAGAGCCATGAATCAAGTCCAATATGATTTGTACAGACTCTGAATGTATTAGACACAATTGGGCCCAAAAATCCATGCTAGGCTTGGACATCAATTGGTCATAATCAATAAAATTACAGGAATTTAAATATAAATAATATATTTTAAAGTGGTAAAATATACAAGTCACAAAATATACAATAAAATAACTTGTGAAATTTTACATAATAATATTTTGTATAAGGTAAAATTTGAAATACATATATAAATATACAATAACAATATTTATACATATACATATAATAAGTATACATATATATATATATATATATAAATGCTAAATATAAAATATATATATACAAATATTGTATATATATATATATATATATATATATATATATATATATATATATATATATATATATATATATATATATATATATAACAGTATATATGTAATAATATATATATATATACATAAATATATATACATATATACATATATATATAAATACATATATACATATATACATATATAATAAAATACAAAAACCAAAACAAAACAAAAGAAAAGAAGAGAAAAGGGGGGGGGGGCTCGAACTCGGCCAGGGGGGGTCGGGTTTTAGCACGCTCGGGCTGGCCAGGTGGTCAGCCCGAGTCATGTGTTAGGGAATGGGTTAGAGTTAGTTTTAGGTTAGATTTTTAGGTTAATGGGTTTTAACCCGATAGCCTAAACTTCGTGTCCTGACTGTTAGGGACACGAAGAACGGCTGAATCCTCGTGTCCTGGCCTTGCACGACACGCACGACCCAAGTCAGCCTTGTCCTGACTTACCATCGCGTTGCTCGTGTCCTGGCGAGTCACACAGGTGAGTACGAGACACAAATTCGACACGAAATAGAACTGACACGTACGTGTCCAAGTCGAGCGAGCTGTTGGTGCGGCGACAGGGCGGAGGAAGCGTCGGCGTCGCGGCACTGGGGTGGCGCTGCACTCGCCTTGGCGTGGCGAACTCGTCGGTGGTGGTTGATGGTGGTGTAGGCGGCTGTGGGGGTGGCACTAGGGGTCGCCTGTAAGCCCCCTGAATTTCAGGAGTTTATTTTTATTTTTATGAATGCATTATTTTCGATAAATATTTTATTATTTAATTGTTTAGATCATTAATGTACCTTTCCGTAACTTTGACTTCTGGAGCGTCAGGGATACCAATCTCTGTAAACTCTCTTCACGAGTTTTGAAGTAGACAAGATTATCTTCGTTTTGATATATCGTGTCCCACTTGAACTCGTTCTCTTGTACTCTTTTTGTATCACGCAACTTCGGGTCAACTTAGACCAATTAATCGTTGAATAATTATTCCCACTTTTATTTTTGATCTTCGTTTGCACGTCACCGTGACTTTTAATTTAGGAACACGAGACCAGTCATTTTCCCAGAACTAACTTATCATGAATGATCTACTCGAGACGCTCTTCACCCATGACCTTCGTGTCCCACTCAGACACTCCATTTTGTGCTTCATTTTATTCGCACAACTTTCGGGTCAATTTAGGCCGATTTATTTTCTACCGTAAAACCTGATTTATTTTCCAATTTAATTTCGGGACCCGACATCGACCCAACCTAGCCAACCCAAAGTATGGACGTGGCCCACATGAAGCCTACTACCCACATGACGCTTGTGTCCCATTTATTGGAGTCCCCGCATATTATTTATTTTTTCGTGATTATAAATCCCTATTTTTAATTCAATTATTGCACCCGGTTCGATTTTGACCTGATCCGGCTCGACCGAACCCGAATCCAAGCTCCACGTTGCCCTTTCATGACTGCCCAAATATCCTACATAATTTTCCTATTTTTCCTATTTTAAATATCTATTTATTCTCTCTCTATTCTACAAATATCTCATTTAATATCTCTTATATATATATATATATATATATATATATATATATATATATATATATATATATATATATACCTCTCTCTTACTCTCTCTCTCTCTCCAAACACACTCACACCACACTACCTCACCCCCATCACAGCCACCCCCAGGTGGCCGAACATCCTCTCCTCTCTCTATACTTTTCTCTCTCTACCTCTCTTTATATATATACCTACATATATATATATATATATTATATATAAACACTCTTTCTCTCTCTCTCTCTCCCTTTACACCTACACCAACATCCCCTCACTCCCCTCACAGCACACAACCCCCCCTCCCCTTTTTGGACCGACCTACTTTCCCTCTCTCTCTCTCAAATTAATATCTCACTCTCTCTCTCATTCTCTCTCAAATATCTCTCCCTCACTCTTTCTAATATATTACACACACAAACAAAATTATAATACTCTTCCTCCCTCTCTCCTGACACTACACCAACACCACCACCACAGCCGACCCCCTCTTCCTCCCCTGGCCGAACACCTCCTCCTCCTCCATTCTCCATTAACCTACTCTCCACAACACCACCACCATCACCATCCTTCTCCCTATCTCCTCCTTCTCATCCTCTTCATCATCTACACCATCTTCACCACCACCACTCGAACCACCACCCCCGCACGACCACCGCCACCGTGCCCTTGCCGTGCTCCGGCCTAGCCCGCCGCCAGGCCAGGCCGTGTGGCCACACTGCAGCAGCAACTGCAGCAGCAGCCATGCACGTGCGCGCGCACGCGCGAAACTTTTTGCTCCGTCGCAATCTCGGTATATAGCACTTCACTCCCCTCAATTTTTGTCCGTTAATTTCGTCGTTTGATACCTCAAAACTGGCCTCCAAGTTGACGTTTTAAATTGAACAGTTTTTGGACAGTTTCGTGATGCCGACTTCGTCAGCTCGTATCTTCGCCGTCGCATCTCCGGTTGGCGTGCTACCATTTCATGTGCGCAGCTGGTATAACCATCTTCCTATCTCCTTTAGGTTTTGTTTCATTTTAAGCACGTTCGGTTGGTCAAATTCGACGCCAAAGTTGGTCATCCGAATTCTTTAATTTGCACTTGTTAAATTCCATTTTTGAACACGGGACTCCGGATTCGATTTCTGACACCACCAGTAGACTCGTGGCGTCGTTCTGGCATATTTTCATATAAAATTTGCTTGATTTGGAGAACGTGGGCCCTGACACGTATTTCGGTGCAAAGCGGGTCCCACTTTTCGAGTCAACGGGTCACTTTGAGATCGGCTCATCGGAATCCAGTTTCGGATATACCGTTGAGTTCGTATCGTCATTCTGGACTCGTTGACATATAATTTGCTGAGTTTTGAAGACATTTGCTCCGGCACGTATTTTCGTGCAAACCGGATACCAAGTGTCGCGTCAACGTATCATTTTGAGATCGGCACATCGAAATCCTATTTTGGACATACCGTTGGGTTCGTATCATCATTCTGGATTCGTGGACATATAATTTGCTAGATTTTGTAGACTTCTATCTCGACACGTTTTTCGGTGCAAAGTGTGTCTAACGGCGGACATTATTTTGACCCGAAATTACCGTTTTGCTCCTGTGTCCAAATTGGACTTATGGGTAGGCTATCCTAGCTAATTTGACCGTTCTGGACACGTTGGTGATATTTATTTTATCATCCGACAACATCTGTAGATTTTGATTATGTATTATCCTTAATTTGTAATTAATTATTTTTCTAAAAATTGTTACTTTTTGTTTTTGAATTTTTATATATATTTTAATTTCTATAAAAATCTGGAAAAAATTGTATTTAAATATTATGTTAATTTAGCTAATTTATTATAACTTTTCTAGCATTTATTAAGTACTTTTTGTATTTTATAAAAATGGGAAAACAGAACTCATTTTCAGGATACATGTGTTTAATAATTTTTAATAAATATTTATGAGGGTTTAAAAATCCAAGAAAATTAGTATAAATTTCTATAATTAACAAGGATCATTTTGGTACTTTATTTATATATAATTGAGCTTTTTGTCTATCTCAAAAATTATTGGAACTTAGTGTACAGTTTAATTTATTTATTAAATAATTACGACTTTCAATACACTACCAAAATAACCAACTTTAGCGACGGCCACATCCGTCGCTCATCCGTCGGTAACATAAATTACCGACGGAATAGCGACGGATATTTGATGAAAATGGCCGTCGGGAAATACGTCGTCGCTAAAATTTGTCCGTCGCTAAGCCGTCGGACAAATGATTAACCGACGGACTAGCGACTGATTACCGACGGTTGCCTTTCAATGGTTTAGCGACGGATTAGCGACTTGTTCCCGTCGGTTTACATGCCATATAATATTAAAATATCCGTCGCTAAGCCGTCGTAAATAGGTCGGTAAAAGCGTATCAGAGAGGTTCCTGATACGCAAAATCAGTCGCTATTCCGTCGCCATTCCGTCGTTAACCTCGACGTTATAGCGACGGATTAGCGACGGGTAGGGCGTCGGCCTGGTTCTGGAAAGCTTCCATATTTCCAGAACCATGTCGACGGATAATGGGTCGCTAAGCCGTCGCTAGTCCGTCGTCATCCTCGACAGATTAGCGACGGATTAGCGACCCACTATCCGTCGCTAAGTCTCTAGAAACCTACCATATTTCCAGAACCATGTCGACGGATTTGCCGTCGCTAGGTAGTCGATATTCCGTCGCTAATATTCCAGTTAGCGACGGAAGTTCCGTCGCTAGTTCGTCGCTAGCTCGTCGCTACCTGCAAATTTATTTCAACCAGTTAGCGACGGATTCGCCGTCGCTAGGTAGTCGCTAGGTGGTCGCTAACTGCAAAATATTTATATCACCCAGTTAGCGACGGATATTCCGTCGCTCGTCCGTCGGTAACTGCAAATATTTATATAACCCAGTTAGCGACGGATTTGCCGTCGCTAGTTAGTCGCTCATCGGTCGCTAAAAGATATATCCGTCGCTAGTTAGTCGCTAGTCCGTCGCTAAATGCAACATTAATTAAAAAAAATTATAGAAACATTCTATTTCCTTTTCGTAAATATTACACATATTCATAATATCCAATATCCAAACATCCATGTACGATCAACAAATATCCAAATATCCAAATTCATAATATCCAATATCAAACAGAAATATCCAAACATCTATGTACAAATATCCAAACACAAATACACAAATTCATAATATCCAAACATTCATGTACGCTTCCAAAATATTCAGAATTCAAAATCCAAAAATAGTACAAATATCCAAAAACAGTACAAATATCATTGAGATGGATCGCGTCGTCGTCTCGGCGCCGCCTCGGCTCTGCGGATGTACTCTTCCACCATGTACGCCGGCACCTGGGACAACACATGCTCTGGAAGCGTGCGGAGCTGCTCTGGCGACATCAAGTCCATGAGCCCAATGAGCGCAGTATCCGGTACCAGGCGGACCTCGGCAGAACGGTCAAATGAATAACGTCCAGGGTCGGAAGGACCGGCAACCGCACTAGACGTACCGGGAGCAGACGGATCTGGACCAGGAGCAGAAGAAGGACGCGGAAGGCGCTCCAGCACATCCGACATTAGACTCCGCATTTCCGACATATCGGAGGTGAGAGTCGCAAGCTGCGCCCTCATATCGTCCGACGGGGGCGCGGGAGGAGGCGGGGGCGGTGGATATCTCGGAGTCGCGCCCTGCAACGACGCCGCCATGGAACCTACGCCATAGACGCGCCCTTTATTAAAGTCGCCGACAGACTCTACGAACACGTCGTCGTAGCGAGCGGCCATAGAAGAGGGCGTCTAGGTGGGCGTCGTTTCGCCGACAACCTCGGCAGGGGGCTCAATCTGACTAAGGGCCTCACGATATGCAGCCTATCCAATGAATGTATTTCTACTATAAGTTTTCCTAAGTTATAATCTAAATCCTATGTTTCCCTAAGTTATAATTTGAATCCTACGTTCACCTAATTAAGTTAACAATAATTATATTTCTAATATAAATCTCATAAACGTAATTACTTACATCAGTCGCCTGGGCCCTCGCGTCGACGAAGCTCCCATCTGCCCGCCTCTTGTGTGTATGCAGGAATACATCGTAGGCGGTGACCGACTCCGGCTCTCTCCCCTCCTTTACCGCCCGTTGTGCCTGCATACGAAATATACGTCGAATTTAATTAACTACGTATATTAATAGTACCGAATTTAATAGTGAAATGAATTTGCGGTATCTCACCAAATCTGCACGCGTCGCTGCGTGGGACTTTGAACCTCCCGTATGCAGACCAGCGGCCTGTCTGCTCGCCTTCGCTTTCTCTGATTTCTCCCTGTACTGAGCAGTATTCATCTTATCCAACATCTGCTCGTAGTACTCCTTCCGGAGCCACTTCTTCCTCGAATGCGCCGTACGAGCGTCGTACACCGCATCCCGTATCTTCTTCCCGGCGGCGGCTTTGTAGGCCTTGCGAATCAACTCCTCGCGATGGGGGGGCCACCAGAACGTCGTCTGACATACAAATTAAATTATCACGTAATTAAAAAATTAGTGGATTAAAGAATAATTAATAATTAACCAAAAGATATATATACCTTCATCTCCTCGAGCCAGACGTACTGCATGTTCTGAGGCACCTCAGAAAAATTGAGGTAGGGGCCATGGTAGTTTTCCCGGATAATTTGCCCGAGTATCCGGGCAGCATCATACGGGAAAAACCTACAAAGAAGCAAAGACTGGATTATTAACTTGAATAAATGAAACAAATTTAATAAATTAACTTAAATTTACTTACGTATCACCCGCGGGCCATAGCTCTCGTCGGTTCTCGCCTATCGGCCTCTCTGGAGGCGTCGGAGGATCCGCGGGTCCGCGGATGTACTCACCGGTAGCAGGATGAAGCTGAATTCGGGGGTACTCCGGAGCCCACCCTGCAGTAACTGATGGTGTACCCGCTGGTGCATCCGGGGGCGGAACGGATCCGCTAGCGGATGGAGTCTCAGGCCTCGATGAAGATGAAGGTAGCGCAGAGATAGATCGACGGCGGAAAGAGTCTGTGGCCGGGCTCTCCAGGTCGGGATCGGAGGACTCTATATCCGGGGAATGTGGAAGGCGACCACGACCGCTACCACCACGTCCACGGCCAGTGCCGCTACCACCACGCCCACCACGGCCAGTACCGCCACCACCAGCACCACCACGGCCACGGCCACTGCCGCTACCAGCAGCACGAGTGGTAGTGACCATGACCTGTAAATAGAACACATAAATATAATTAACAATATAGAAGTATAAATGAATATAAAACTGAACTAAAATATATATACCAGCAGCAGGGCGGCGAGTGCCGTCAAGACAATGAGAACTAAGAGTGCCATCTGTAAAAAGAAAATCATACAATAAGTAGATGATCGAACGACAAAAACATAAACTGAAATAAGAATGTGTCCGTCTAAACTGAATTCACTAAGTTAGTTGTAAGTGCTTCTAATATATACCGATATTTAATCTAATCATCGTTATCGTCCTCGTCCTCGTCCTCATCGTCATCGTCATCGTTCTCATCCTCATTCTCATCGTCGACTTCATCTATATCATCATCCTCATCGTCGACTTCATCTGTATCATCATCCTCATCCTCATCCTCATCCTCATCCTCATCCTCTTCTTCTTCTTCTTCTTCTTCTTCTTCTTCTTCTTCTTCTTCTTCTTCTTCTACTTCTTCTTCAGGCTCAATACTTGGGACAAGACGCCTCTTTCTCCCCTGGTTGACAGCTAAGTCTTGTATATCAACCTCTTCCTCCCCTCTATTTTCCTCAGCATGAGGTATATCGACATCTTCCACGTCCATGGTATCCGACTGTTGTCCCATGTATTGGGGCTTCTCGATCTGGTCCTCTTGGTATGCTGGGTCTCCAACGTTGAATGTATTTCTAGATTTAATCTTGCATACTGCCCACCAGTCAAATCGATCTCTACGACGCCTTGGGTAGCTTGTATAGTAGACTTGAACAGCCTGACTTGCTATCGCAAACGTGTCGGACCCTCTATACCTCCTGCGATGATTTATATCGACGAATCCAAATTGTTTATCGATTCTCCAACCGATATTTGGTCTCGTATCGAACCACTCACATTTGAACATCACAATATGCATATCATATGGGGCACTATATTGTAAATCTACAATCTCCCGAAGCACTCCATAATAGTCAAAGTCCGGCTCGTCGTCATAGATGGTGCCTCTTATGTAAACACCAGAATTCTTGGTATCGAAGCCGTCATTGAGAAATTCGGCATTTATAGCATGCTGAGTTGACTTAAACTTGAAGCCATTAACGACATAGCCTGACAAAGTCTTTGCATGCTTCTTCGGTCCCAATGCCAAATAACGAATGCTCTCATTTATGAGTGTTGTTTCAGGCAATAAAACCTGTAAACATGTATTGATAATTTAAATATTTTAGCTGCATATATTTTAATGGTAGCCGCATAACATATTATCTCAGTTACTTACGTATTTACGAAACCAGGACGGAAAGGTACAATCAACCTCTCTTTGAAGTCCCTCATCTGTAATATATGGTGTCCTCATTTTGACTTCACCTCTAAATACACTGTTAGAGAGAATAAAAATAAGTGTAGTCACTTAATTCACCAAATTAGAGATTATAACGAGGCGTAGTCACTTATTTCTCCAAATCTCTCACTTCTTGTATGTCACAATTTAACAAGACATATCGGTGAGCGGTATCATACTCATCGTCGGTCAACCACCGTTTTTTACTAGCCCCAATAGGCTTGCCCCTTAAATTGAATATACCTCCATCCTCAACGTCTTCTTCATTCCTTTGAGGTCTATTTTGATTTGTCTCGACATGAGTATCGAAATAAATGGAGCAGAAATTTGACACCTCCTCGATAAGATATGATTCGCATATCGAAGCCTCTATATGAGCCTTGTTGCCAACTTTCTTCTTTAGATGGTGTAGGTACCTAAAGAGACAAATTATCTTGAGAATTAACAATGAATTGTAAAATCCACTTAAATTTCACTTAAATTATATCGATTTTTATTTAACTTTCAAAGGGGTACATCCATCGATAATGAACAGATACACCGACACGGGCTTCGTATGCTAGATGAATCGGTAGATGCTCCATGCTGTCGAAAAAGTCCGGTGGAAATATTTTCTCTAACTTGCAGATTGTTAAGACAATCTTCTCCTCAAGTTGTACCATATGTTGCACCGTCAGCTTAGTTGAACAGATATCCCTGAAGAATGTAGACAGCTCGGCCAACGGAACCCATACAGCAGAAGGCAACAACTCTCTCAAAGCAATGGGCAGTAATCTTTCCATAAACACGTGGCAGTCGTGACTCTTCATTCCCGTTAGCTTGCGTTCATTGAGATCAACGCATCTAGACAAATTCGAAACATAGCCGTCGGGAAATCTTAAATTAGATATCCACTTGCAGATTATTAATCTATCTTCCTTGCTCAATGTGTATGGCGCTATAGGCTTACTTAATTGTCCACCAGCACCCCTTTGTATCAAGTTCAGATGAGGACGCTTGCATATCTCGGCTATGTCTTGTCTTGCTTTTGGATTGTCCTTCGTCTTTCCTTTAATATCCATGACGGTATTGAAGACATTATCGAACACGTTCTTTTCGATATGCATGACATCAAGATTATGCCTTATAAGATTATCTTTCCAATAAGGCAAGTCCCAGAAGATACTCCGTTTGGTCCAGTTATGGCTTTGTCCGAACCCCTCGACACGATGGTTCGATGGATCTTCCATTGCGGTGGGCAATTCCTTTACAGCTTCCCAAATATCGTATCCCGAAAATCTGGCAGGAGGTTGAGAAAATTCTTGTTTTCCATATCTGAACGCGTCCTTATTCTTTCTCCAAGGATGGATCGCGGGCAGAAATTGACGGTGACAGTCAAAGAAAGAAGTTTTTCCTCCATGCCTAAGGCGGAACGCCTTACTATTTTCCATGCATATCGGACAAGACATGTTGCCGTGCGTACTCCATCCCGACAGCATACCGTATGCTGGAAAATCATTGATTGTCCACATGAGTGAAGCTCTCATCTGAAAGTTCTGTTTCCTGAAAATATCATAGGTCGTGACGCCGATCTCCCACAGCTGTTTCAGCTCATCCACCAACGGCTGTAAATATATATCGATGTTCTTCGTCGGATTTTTAGGACCGGGTATGATAGCTGTCAGAAACATATAAGGAGTCTTCATACACATCCATGGTGGCAGATTGTAAGGGGTAAGAATGACCGGCCAGCATGAGTACTGAGATCCCGACTGTCCGAAAGGGGCGAAGCCATCAGCACATAGCGCCAGGCGTACATTTCTAGGCTCTGCAGCAAAATCTGGATGACACAAATCAAAATGTTTCCACGCCTCTCCATCCGAAGGATGTGACAATTCTCCTTCGTCCTTTATGCGTTCTTCGCTGTGCCACGTCATGTGTTCTGCTGTATTTAGAGACATATACATCCTCTGCAAGCGCTTCGTGATCGACAAGTAATGCATATACTTGTAAGGACGTCGTTTTCTAGTCGACTTTTCTTTTCCCTGTACTGGCTTGTAACGATCCGCATTACAGAAGCTGCAACTTTCTGATACGCAATTCTCTTTGTAGTACAACATGCATCCGTTGCGACAACAATCTATCTTCTCGTACCCCAGTCCCAGTTGTCGGACCATCATCTTTGACTTGTAGAAGTTTTTTGGTAGCTCTTTTGATTCCTTCGGTAACACCTCCTTGATTACTTCTGTGATCCGATTATAGCAAGCTTGTGGCAAGTTAAAATCAGACTTTATGTTCAACAACCGCATCGTCACTGACAGTGCGGAATGAGTCTCACAACCAGGATATAGAGAAGTATCTGCGTCCTGAAACATGTCATAGAACTCCTTCGCCTCGGGATTAGGATCCTCCGGATCAAAATTAGGCCCTGCCGCATCATACACCATATCTCGTGCAAGGTTCTGCAGATCTCCATAATCAACAGAGCATCCGTGGTCTTCGATGACATCCGTTGCAGCATTATCATCAAAAGCATAAGTAGCAGCTTCCGCAGCCTGTCTTTCCGAATATAGTTCACCTTGCGATGACCACAGGCCGTAATTACGTACGAAACCCTTACGGGTCAAATGATCTCTCACAGTCACCACTTCTTCGTAACGTCTATTGTGACATTTAACACATGGACACTTAATTTTGTTACCGTCCATGTACTGAGCTTTGCTCATTGCATAATTAAGAAATACTCCCACGCCTGCCTGAAAATCGTCACTCACACCAATTCTACTCTCGTGTTGCCGTTTGTACATCCATGTACGATCAACAAAATAACGACTCATCCTCAATTTGGATGTGAAAATCTGTATCGTAAGACAAACTAAACATAAGAATAGCCCGATACCGATACTCATAAATTTGGATTAGGGTTAGGATGTTAGATATAAGTGAACTAGGTGATGTAGAGTACAATATAGGGAACTGTGAATGGACTGAAAGTTGCACATGAGAAGGTTCAATGAAGGGCCCATAAATGGGTTCACATGATAAGTTAGTAAGAATCCACATCACTATACATACTCCCCCATCTCAGGAGTGTGTCTGGCTCCTATTTAGAACAGCACAGGTCACAACATGTCCAGAATAGCAAAACAGAGCTCTACAATGTATATCGGTATCGGACTATTCCTACGAGTATTGGTATCGGCGATATCAATACTCGTGTGAATAGGAGATTGCAATATAAGTCTAAGCTATCTAGCTAACATGTATACTTGCATTTACATTGTATCATAACTTGTATCTAGTTACCTTGCTAATCATGTATATACTCTTAACATATATGTGAAGACACTATACTAACATGTATTTAAATCAAGGTTCAAAGTATCGGTATCGGAATCGGTATCGGACTATATATTCCTACGAGTATTGGCATCGGCGATATCAATACTCGTGTGAATAGGAGATTGCAATATAAGTCTAAGCTATCTAGCTAACATGTATACTTGCATTTACATTGTATCATAACTTGTATCTAGTTACCTTGCTAATCATGTATATACTCTTAACATATATGTGAAGACACTATACTAACATGTATTTAAATCAAGGTTCAAAGTATCGGTATCGGAATCGGTATCGGACTATATATTCCTACGAGTATTGGCATCGGCGATATCAATACTCGTGTGAATAGGAGATTGCAATATAAGTCTAAGCTATCTAGCTAACATGTATACTTGCATTTACATTGTATCATAACTTGTATCTAGTTACCTTGCTAATCATGTATATACTCTTAACATATATGTGAAGATACTATACTAACATGTATTTAAATCAAGGTTCAAAGTATCGGTATCGGAATCGGTATCGGACTATATATTCCTACGAGTATTGGCATCGGCGATATCAATACTCGTGTGAATAGGAGATTGCAATATAAGTCTAAGCTATCTAGCTAACATGTATACTTGCATTTACATTGTATCATAACTTGTATCTAGTTACCTTGCAATATAAGTCTAAGCAATCTAGTATTGGTATCGGCGATATCGGTAGTATCGGCGGTATCGGATCGAAGTATCGGAATTTTTTGGTATTGGAAAACAAATAATTATTAATAAATTATTTACATCTAAAAACATATAATTTATACATTTAGGCATAATTTTAAGTGTTTTAAGTATTATTTCTTAGTAGTTTTGAAATTAAATGAAATTAATTAAATAAAATAGTATTATTTCTTAGGATCGGGACAAGCCAAACCGTATCCGTATCGGGGAATGCAACCCATTCCCCACCCCCCCGACCCCCCTGCCCCCATTCAACACCCCCCCCCGACCCCCCTGCCCTCTCCATTACCCACCCCCCCGACCCCCCTGCCCCCATTCCCCACCCCCCGAGCCCCCTGCCCTCTCCACCCCCCACCCCCCGCCCCCCGACCCCCCTGCCCCCATTCCCGACCCCCCCCCGACCCCCCTGCCCCCATTCAACACCCCCTCCGACCCCCATACCCTCTCCACCCCCCACCCCCCCGACCCCCTGCCCCCATTCCCCACCCCCCGACCCCCCAACCCTCATTCCCCACCCCCCCACCCCCTGCCCCCATTCCCCACACCCCCCGACCCCCTGACCCCATTCACCACCCCCCCCCCCCCGCCCTCTCCACCCCCCGCGAAGCCGACCCCCCCCTCCCCCCCCCGACCCTAAAACCCAAAATTAGAGAAAGAGAGAGAGAGAGAGAGAGAGAGAGATACCTGGTAGAGAAAGAGAGAGAGCCGCGAGAGAGAGAGAGAGAGAGCCGCGCGCGAGAGAGAGAGAGAGCCGCGAGAGAGAGAGAGAGTTTTGGGGGGAATGAAAAATTCCCCCCCGTCGGTTCAATTTAAGTTAGGGCACAGAACCTAGCGACGGAATAGCGACGGAATAAATTAGTCGCTAAACCGTCGCCAATTAAAAGGTGTTTTCCGACGGATATATCCGTCGCCAGTTAGTCGCTAAAGTTCCCGCCAATGTTTTAAAGATTTTGCCGCCAACATTTGCGACGAATAAGCGACGAAAAAGAATCCGTCGCTAACGTTCGTCGACTTAGCGACGGAAACCCGACAAATTTTTACATTTAAAATTGGAAAAAATTATGTTATGTTGTCTGTCGCTAATCCGTCGCTAAGATGTCGGAAACTGGTCGCTATTAGCGACGGAATCCGTCCGTCGCTAAACTTCCGTCGGTAAAGTGGGGTATTTTAGTAGTGATATTTTGTGTTGTTTTGAGTTATAGGCGTATTGGACCTCATCCCATACTAGTGTAAAGACCCTAGAGAATTAGTTTGGATATAGTGGCACTCCACATTAGACTTTTATGCTAGGTCCCCACTTGGCTAGTATCCAGTTAGGAGTCGTGTCACACCACTAGTGTAATATTGAACATAGCTTAGAACTGAGTTTGTATATCATTATTGACAGGACACCGGACATCTATATCTTCGTACTAGTATTCTTGCTTTGCTCGAGGCAAGTACATCTACAAACTCATTTACTGTCTTTTAATACTAGAACATGTATTAACCCTGTTAAAATACTGATCTTTGAGGTAGCAAGTTATGTCTTCACATGTTGTATCACTTTCAGTACCGGCCATGCTTAGGACAGTTATCATATCTTCACATGCTTCTTACTGGTTTCCCGTACATGTTTCACTATGCTTATATCTGCTCTGAGTATTCACATGTTTTATACTGCTCCCAGTACCTGCCATGCTTATACTGCTCCCAGTATCTCCCACATATTTTACTGTTCTCGTATCTCTCACATGTTATAATGTGGGTTATGGGAAAACTGATAGTAGAGTACGTGTTCATGTCCCCTTTATCGTACCGAGCAAAGTTTCATTCTATAAGATACTGCGCCGTAGGCCATTATCCAGTATTTCTGTACGGAGGTACACCTATGCCTGTACACTTGTACGTATGTACATTTCATTTACATGTGCCCCTGCACATTGTACACCTATTGACGATCACGTACCTGCTACAGTTTTAAATATTACATATACATCTGCCTCTATGACATATGTATCCTTGCCATGATAGATTATGAGATATACCATGATTCCAGATATGCCATGTTCCCTGTGTTACTATGATATTGTGATCCCAGTTGTACCATGAGGCCAAGTTCCCAGTATTTCTTGTTTTATAGACTTATCACACAATGTTTCTTGTTGTACATCTCTTTCATTATATATTCAGTACTTTAGTTGTAGAGGTTGTACTTGCTCCCGTCCTGACAGGATAACGTTGTAGGTTTACTTTTCGAGAAGGAAACGCTATGTGTTACATGTTATGGCACCGATTTTGATGACCTGGCCTTAGCTCCAGAAGAGGCCCCAGCGGGGAACCTTGCTTAGTTATCTTTCTTGTGTTTTGAGACTTAGACTTTGTCTGTACTTATATTTGGATACTGGACTTTGTCTCCAGTTAGATACTTATGAAGTGTATTATTTAAGTCTGTACTTATGTTACCTTCGCTTATAGATGCTGTGTTGTGATGAACTTTAAATATGATTTTAGAACTGTTAGCTGCTTAGATCCTTTATTGTCTATTCTTAGAACAGCTTACTACGCTTTGACCAAGCGTAGGCTGGACATGGCTCAGCCCGGCCCAATAATTTGGGTAACGGGTCGTGACATCGCCGGAGTTAGGGTTAGGGTTAGGGTTCTCGTCGGGGAAGAAAGAGTGGAGGCGGCGCTGTGGGGGGGTCGTGGTGGTGTTCTAGGGTTAGGGTTTAGTCTGGGGGGGTATTTATAGGGGGGAGAGGTCGGTTTCAATGGCTAGGTCGGCCGTGCGGTGGCAGTCGCCGGTCGTCGGTCGTCGGGGACAGTTGGCCAGAACGTTGGGGGGGGGTGATGAGGGTTTTGCAGCAAAGTCCCACAACTTTGGGGTTTTGCATAAATGCCCTAAACCTATCAGTTTGCAAATATCATTTGCAAACTGTAACTAAAACAAATTATTAAATTGCATATTGATATAATAACAACTAAAATTATTACAAAGTGATATTAAAACAATTCAAATAATTACAACATGATATGTTTTGACTTAAAAATTATTTTAAAATTTTAGAAAAATTTTTAATAATTATATTAATTTATTTTAAACACATAAATGCTATTTAATGTTATTAAAATATTATTTTGAATTTTAGGGGTTTACACCTATGCACTAAAACTACTGCCTTACCTCTGCCACACTCCCTTTAATACTTCATATCTCCTCTGTATCAGTCTTGAACAGACACTCCATATCTATTTTAAACTGATACACTATCAGTATACCTGAACTGATACCCTTTAATCAGTTCAAAGGGACTGAAACCCCAAATCTTAGTTCAGTCAAGATGGACTGAGTTTTGCCCTTTTATCAGTCCCTGCATTATACTGTGTAGTGGTACAAGTGCCTGCAATTGGTTGCTACCCAAGTTAATGCTAAACCCCTTTATTGCTTAGTCCAAGGACTGATGCCAAGTCAGTCTGACTGACACATCAGTCTACATGGACTGATACTCCTAATCAGTCCCATGGACTGATCCCTAATAAGTCTAATGACTAAAACAACTCTGTTCAGTCCAATTGGACTGAACTCCTACCAAGTTCCTACAGCCAACCTTCAAACCCAAGGCTCATGTGTGACCCAAATATATCCACACATGCATACATATCTCTCCATGTTCTGTGGTTACCAATACCCAAATCCCCTTTGTCCGGCATCAGTCGAGAGACTGATATCACAACACTTGCATCTTCATTACAGTCCCCACCTGATCCCCATTTCCCCTTTCTTGTATTAGTCAACTGATACACTGTTCAGTTAGAAGACTGATACAATATCCTCCCACTTCAATTGTGTACTTGATTATTTAACCCCACATCCTCTTCTCTAAATCCTCAGTTATTATAGCCCTTTACATATATATATATATATATATATATATATATATATATATATATATATATATATATATATATATATATATATATATATATATATATGTCACGACCCACACCCATTTTTTATTTTTTAAACAGATAAGAGACGTGTCCAAGCCAGCCTACGCCGCAGTGTCGACGGTAGAACGCTGTCACGGCCATGAAGATCAAAAATCACAAATAATGCTCATTCACAAAATTAATTTAATTTACAATGATCACAAGTTTTACATTGCAGAAAATATAAACTTGTACAAATATTGAATGACTATAACTCGACTATCTAGCTAGTCTCTAGGCTTTTATCTGCAAGTATTCCCGTCACTCCCCAAGCTAAGTGAATCCACGGCTAACCTGAAAATATTGGTTTTCAGTCAGGAATGGAACGAGCACAATTCACTGAATGCAATTTCAAATAAAGAAAATGACTATAAAACAAAGGTTAGACATCAATCATGAGTTTTGAAATAAACAGTAAATACGAAAAACCAATAGCAATAAATAGACACAAAATACTTTCTCCAACTGTTAGAAGTACCTTTGATATGTGATCGGTCTTAGGACAATTATGCGACACGGTCTACACGGTCTAAAGTTACACGGTCTACAGTTACACGGTCTACAGAAAATATTGCAGAAAAGAAACACTGTCTACAAAATAGTAATCACGATCTACACAGTTTAAATGCAGTAATAATCACGGTCTACACTGTATACTTTGCAATAAATAAATCTCTGTCTACACTGTTTATAAGAAATAAATAAATTACTGTCTACACTGTCTACAAGAAATAAATGCAACACGGTCTACACGGTCTACACGGTCTAAGGTCAGATCACACATCCTTGGTACTTCTCATTCCCGACTCAACAATTTATAATAGAAAATAATCACATAACCAATGACCAATCAATGAAATATAGTGAAAATCAATATCGAAATGCAGACAATAAACTGTACTCGTCTGTGGTCCTTTGCTGGTGAAACCGACAATCTGAACTACTCAATGTGCCACTATAGTCAAAACCCGTACAATAGTCCCCGAAAGCTGAAATAAACAATATAAATGATCTCAGATTAGTCCAATTAGCTAGGATTGCCTGTCCTTACGTCCAATTCTGGATACAGGGGCAAAACGGTAATTTCGGGCAAAACGGTGTCCGCCGTTGGACCCGCTTTGCACCAAAAAATGTGCCAGAGTCAACGGTCTCTAAAGTCATTAAACTACATGTCTACAGATCCAGTTTTTCGATATGAACCCAACCGTATATCCAAAGTTGGATTCCGGCGGGCCGTGAACAAAATTGCCCGTTGAGTGGGACCGTGGGACCCGCAAAACGACGATTTTATCTACGGTCTCAGAATCGGACCAAACTTGGCATACAGGACCAGAAAAATGATACGGTTTTGTTGGCGCAAGTTTTGTCTCGATCTGACGAGCGTGCACAAAGTAATTGAGAAATTTGCAAAGTGCACGATACGATGAATTTTGACGGATACTCAACAAATTCGTCGCGCACACGCGACCAATTTGAATTCCGCCAAAGCCCACACGACCACGAAGCTGTTACGCAGCTTTCGATCCTTTCGGTACGCGACCACGTCGTCCGGATTGGCGTGATGCACGTCGTGTGGAGCGTTTCTAGTTTTTGGAAAACAGATTTTTCGCTAATTTTGGAAACTGATTTCTTTGCACACAGTAGATAAAATTCGAAACTATAAATTAGGTTATAAATCCCTACATGTTGTCTAAAAAGTTGTTCAAATAGAATTTCTAAAACGACACTAGATCGATCGTAATCGATCTTCAAATATGGGTAGTTGGACTGAAATCGTCCTATTTTCTGGACAGGTTTTTGGTCGAATTCAACTCGATTTAACGGCCAACCCAAACCATCTAAAATTAATCTAAAAGAAAGAAAATAATCTCGTATATATTGGGGACATACCCGCGAAATCGGTTCGTGAAACCGACGAGTGTGGAGGGAGAAAACTCGTCGCTAACTCGCCTTCCTCGCACCACTGCTGCTGTTGCTTCCTGTTTCCTCTGCGTGCGCGCGCATCGGTCTGTGGCCAACCTGGCCGGCCGACGGTGGCCTGGCCGCGTCGGGGCGGCGCGCGCCGACATGGGAAAAGTCGCCAGAGGTTTGGTTTTAGGGTTCGAGATTGGTGTTGCTGCCGCATTTTCTTCGGCTTTCTATATATATACGATATACACAGGACTGTGTATATATAGGAACAGAGCTGCTCGGGCTTATGTGAGTTCGGGTTGCGAGCGTGTAGACTGGAACGGTTGGGCTTAGCACAATGTGTGTTGGGCTGGAAGAATTGAGGTCGGGCCTTTGGGGATTTCAGTTTCGGCTGTGTAATCACCCAAGGGCTCGGGTATTGGGAGTTCGACCTGGCCGGGCTGGGATTTCTCCTCTTCGGTTCACATTGGGTGGGTTAGCAGCTTGCTGCTAACGTGACTTCTATCAACAGTGTTGATAACTTCTCTTTTTTCTTTTTCTTTTTTTAATCAATTCTATATATATATATATATATATATATATATATATATATATATATATATATATATATATATATATATATATATATATATATATATATATACATGTGTATATATCTAAGTACATGTAGATATGTATACACACACACCATATATATATATATATGTATATTTACATATACAAATATAACATACACATTTCTATATATATATATATATATATATATATATATATATATATATATATATATATATATACATATACACTATAATATACACTATTTTATACACCAATACACCCCTACACATATTTTTATATACACACACGAATACGCATATATTTTTTACTTATTTATTCATACATTCCCATTTACACATACACAATATTTATTATATATCTATATATACTCATATATCTTGAGGATAACAACCCATAATAATAAATAATTTATATTTAATATCCACAATAAAAATAGTAATAATAATAATAATAATAATAATAAGAATAATAATAATAAATAATCCCAAAATATTTAAGAAAATTTCGGGAAGGGAGGCTACAAATCTACCCACCTTAAAAATAATTTCGTCCTCGAAATTCTAACTCGTAAACATGCTAAAAAAATTCGAACATAAATAATTAATAAAAATAAATAAATAAATAAATCCACTATTACCACAATATCCTCGAATTTTAATTTCTCAGAAATATTTATATCTTCCTTTTTGCCATTTCGTAACTACGAATCATCGGAGACTTCTACCCACCTTTGGTCACACTACTCCTCAAGCTAACATATCATAATCTTCTAACTAGTTGCTAACAATATATATATATATATATATATATATATATAACAGTGTATACTTAATATAGATAGCTATATGTATCTATATATACATTATGCATATTGATAGATATACACATGGTCCACAAGATACCTATATACATTAAATAGATATATGTATATGTATATATACATTTGGGGATATTCACCTATAGAGACACATACCCTATATATATATATATTTATATATACAAAGTATATGACACTAATACATGTATTTACATAGGGATACACAAAGTTAGTGAACCATTAAGCTAGTGTCATTGTGTCATGAGAAATGGGGTGTGTGCACTAATGTCCAAAACCCTCAAATTGGCCCCGTGTCCTAATACATCAAGACACATCCTATTTGTATCCATTTGTGGACACTATTCTAGCCTCACACACTACACACATGTCAATTTTAGCCTATGAGATATTTCAACAAACACTTGGTGTGCCACCCTCGAATTTCTTCCAAAAATTGCACAAAACCTATTCTAACTTTCAAATGAGGACTCACTAGAGCCTCAAAACTCTTCCTAAGGGTTGTCCTTATACATGGGTGAGTTCCTAAGGGTCCAATATCAAAATTGGAATCTAAATGACAAGGTTAGTGTATGTTATACCTATTGGGAGATGGATTCCCAACGAACAATCCAATGGACACGAACCCGACATGAAACTCCTTAGCAAATGGACTCTCCTCCTTGCTCCTAGATCCAAGCTCCTTGTAGACACTCCCTTCTGGAGAGAATGAGAGGAATGGTGGAGGAATGAGTGGAATTTTGAGAGAAATCAATGGTGGAATGACTCCAAATGGCAAGAGCTCCAAAATAGGAAGATGGAGGCTTGTAAGGAATGAAGTGGAATGGAGAGAGAGTCTCCTGTATGGCCGGCCATGTAGTCTAGGTTAGGATTAGTTTACAATGTCCAATTAGCCCTCTAATGGTTGTCCTTTGGCTAATTAAGGGTATGTGAAGGTTTGGGGCCATTTTGGACAAAAGCCTAATCTCTAAATGAAGTAATTGGTCATGAATAATTAGTCTAATAGAACTAGTCTAATGAGTTGGTTTATAGGTCATGCCTTGCTAACTATTGGGCTCTAGTTTAGTGTCTAGGCTAACGGTTCCACTAACACAAGTCTAACTAGTGGCTAACAACGAACTATATTATATATTTAATTATATGAAATAATGTCAATCATGGAAAATTTTAAAATAAGGTCATTACAATTAATCATGAAATAAAATTTTAAATTGGTACAAAATAGAAAAAGTCATAAATACTCCTATTCCGGAAAAGTGGTAATTACACCTAAAGATAGCTGTGGATCGGGAGTAGGGCATCATAGTAAGTTGATCGAGGTACAAAAACAAAATGACTAACAATACTAACTGCATGAGATATATCTGGCCTGGTCAAATAGAGATACACAATGTAACCCATGTTCCCTTTTTTAAAAAAAAATTTTATTTTATTTATTTTCAATATTCTGTGTTAGGAAACATATTTTTGTCTGAATTTATATAAAAAGAAATCATAATTATTTTTGAATGACAAGAGATTGACAAATTATTTTAATAAGATTTCTATTTATGAAAACATACTTTTAAAATTATTTAATTTATTATTATAATTTATCTTTAAGCTTTGAATTTATAAAATATATGTTTTAAATATTATTTGACAATATAAGATATTATTTTACGCGTCTTGCTATTTTGGAGGCAAAAATACTAATTAAGTTTGCATAATCAACTTTTTTAACCATTTTTTTCTCGACAGATAACATAGCTAAGCTATTCAATCTCTCTTGTGACATAGTTGGCCGAAGATAAGTTTTGATCAACTTCAACATGGAAAAACTTATTTCCGCAAACAAAATTTTAACTGATATAGTCGACAAAATCCTGTAAGCAACATAAGCATTTGGATAGCAACCCTCCATTTCTTCAAATAATTCAGCACATCAATTGCTCTTTTTGCTTCTCTTGATAATGAGTCTATTAAAAACTTCAATTCTAAAACAAATTTGATCCATTAATATCAGAGCGGCCGTCATTTGCTAAAGAATTTTGAAGATTGACACAATAGCTCAATAGATTATCATTATCAACAGACTTTAACCTCTCCATAGTCAACAAAAGTCCAATGGTTTCTTCACATTTTTGAAATTGTTCCAACCAAGTTTTAAGTGAAGAAAGAGCTCGATCATAAAGATGAAATATTGCTGATAAGTATGAACAAGTATAAAAAAATGCATATATACAAGTATAGAAAAAAATTTGGTGCACTCTAAAATTTTGGGCCTAGAGACAACCGTCTCATGAACCTCATATCAAGTCCGGGCGTGATGATTCAATCCATGAAGCTTTACGAACATCCTAGTGGCAAGAAAGATCATCAACCTCCCTGGCAAATTAACCTGAAACGTCTTGAACTTTCAATTTCCCTCCATTGTACCTATCACAACACCCTTGGGGATCGAGTAAAATCCTTAAAAATGTAGAACTCTTATGAATTTCTATCAAGATTTGAACTTTCTTGTAGGAATTGATTTTATCAGCAAATCTGCGATGTATCCTTTTTCTTTCACTGATCCAGTCCCTCGTCTTATCATACTTGATTTCAATATGTTTCGTTTTGAATATACTTAATCCTTGTTAGATGAATGACACTTTCATTGTCGCAACATGAATATTTAGTTTGTTAAGATATTCCAAACATGTCAACCAATTTTTTTTTAACCAAATAGCTATTTATGATCCCTCATTAATTACCACAATGTACTTGGTCTTTGTTGTTGAGAGCTTTTGTATCCTGCAATGTAGACATCCAACCAACTAGACTTCCTGCCACAATGAAACGTATTCTATAGTAGAGCTCCTACAATTACATAATCAACACTACAATGTTCACAGCTTGATCTAATTCATTTTGTCGCATTTTCTTGTACTTGCTCACCGCACTAACTGCATATGATAAATCTAACATAGTACAATATACACCAACGATCAAACTGTATAGGCATATGATACTCGATACATGTCCCTGTCCATGGCAAGGCCTGGCCTTGTTCCTCTTCTCTTTCTTGGAAAGAAATCCAAGGGGCATATGTTATGCTATATGTATCCTTTGATCAACAGTAAATTATTAATAGGACTTCTAGCTAGCAACGAAAGTTGTGGGTTCCTTTCTTTCTAATCTATTTGTTCCCGGACAAGGTTATGATTGAGATGAAGAGACTTAGGAGAGGAATAAAATTCTGGCTTGGTGGCGAAAGATTAATGGATCGAGTTACGGGGGCTTGTTATTTTTTCTATTTAATTGGCGGGAGTTGTGGGACAGTAGGTCCAACCGGTATGGAATGCAGCGTGCACAAAGTCCCGAATGTATCGCCGCACATTTCAAAAATAAATAAATAATAATAATAATAATAAATTGACTTGTGACATTCAGTGTGATACAAGAAACTAATTGAGGACATTATTGAAGACCAATCAACAATTAAGCATTCAGCAAACATTAATAAAACAAGAGATCATATTCTGACTTTGATCACAAATTTGCAAGTCTAGATTTTACTGTGTCAACCACATCTTCATCCATCTGGAACGCCTTGGCCAGCAACTTGCTAGGGAGGGGAGGCTTCGACGCGAACAGGCTGAGGGGTGCTGACACGAGCCCTGCCGACTGGCTGTTCACCACCGCGAAATAGGTGGCCTTGCCCTTCCCGACGTTCTGCTGGAAGTGCATCAGCCCTCTGGGGACCACAAACACCTCTCCTTTCCTCACCACCTTGGAGTACACCACGTTGGCGCAGGTCACGAAACCGACCAGAAGCTCCCCCCTCTCGACCAGTATCATCTCCGAGGCCCGGGGGTGCGTGTGGGGACGGTTTACCCCGCCCTCAGCAAAGTCGACACGGGCTATGGACAGCCCGATGGTGTTGAGGCCGGGGAAGCTGAGGACGTCCCCTCGAGTCACGTTGACTCCGAAGACGTTGTTGGTGTCGCCCTCTACAGCAGTCCGGTCGAAGAAGAAGTCGTCCACAACAACGTCGGACGTCGCCTTGCAAGGGAAGCCTGAGCCTGCGCCTGCGCCGGTCGGATGTGCTGTCGTGTTCAGATCAGCCACACACAGGTCCTGGAGGGGATCAGCGTCCGAACAGAGTGCGGTAGGCACTAGCATCATTGACAGAAGTAGAATAGGAAGAAGAAGATTGGTGGACAACAATGTGGATGATGTTGCAGCCATATTGCACCTCATTAATTCTTGCACTTCATGCTCTGTAAAGAGTATGTATGTATATATAGAGCCCAAATATATATTTGATTGTTCCGTTATTCTGTGGACTCCAGAAAGGCATTGACTCGGCCTGCCTGCAAAATATCCGCCATTTCGATGCATGTCAAACGCAACACAGGTGGTACAATGTTGGATACATGTAACATGTTTGATCGGTACGTAAAATCCGATTTGTGCCGTCTCCATCTTAAATGACATTGTCCGGATAGATACCTATTTTGATGACCGGGTCAAGAGTATAATTCTGATGAAACTTTAGCATTCGGCAGAAGGCTCAGGGAAGGACCTGGGTTCATGCAGAATCTCATGAAGATGCCCATTGCAGCGTAGTCGTCTTTGGTACGTCCGGGTCCCTAACCGAGGTTCAACAAAAAGTATCGTTCATGGCCGGTGGTAAATATTCCCTCGGCTTACCGAGCTATTTTGGGATGGGTAATGATCAATGAGCTATTACTCATGAAAGTTTGCGACAAAATTCTCTTCACCCCTCGGGTGACTTTCTCCATGGATGTTCCTTAACGTGTGTTTCGAAACTGCTTTCCTCCTTCTTCATCTTCCTTTCTCTCCTACTCCATATTCAACATTCATGACTTCCACCAATCAAGAGGTTGAGGAGCTACGTAAGAAACTATATATGTAATCTTGTAGTTCCAAGAGAACATATCATCTCCTCATTCTCGTCCATCTCTGCTTCTGATCATAATCTCAATGATTGGAAAAAGTTCGTTTTCTTCAAAGTATTTTCTGTGTAGCAACCCAATGTACAAGTATTGATGAAAGTGATGCCAAAGATCTGGAAGACAAAGTCTGGATTCAAAGTTGCTGAATGGTTCGTTTGCGGCTAAGTCTGAAGCAAGACGTAGAATTTGTTGTGTCCAACGGCCCTTGGAAGTTGAAGGATGATCTTATCATCGTCTAGGTCGAAGGGCTCTATGGCTCTTCATAATCGAGAAATTATTAGGTGCTTCCGGCTCACCACTGGATGTGCTGAGTGGTGAGCCCGGTCCAATGAACAATGGACACTTAGCAATTAAAATTAACAATTAATATTAATATTAAGATTAAGATTAATGTTAATCTTAATATTAATATTAATGTTAATCTTAATATTAACAATAATATTAATATTAACATTAAAATTAAAGTTAATGTTAATCTTAATTGTTAATCTTAATCTTAATATTAATTGTTAATCTTAAAATTAATATTAACAATAATCTTAATTTTCAAGTGTCCATTGTTCATTGGACCGGGCTCACCACTCAGCACATCCAGTGGTAAGCCGGGAGCACCTAATAATTTTTCCTTCATAATCAGCAAGCAATCCAGAAGATAACATCTACTCAAAATCAATGTTTTAAAAACCGGACCGATGATTGAACCGATTTTTTTTGTATAGGTCGGACCGGGGTTCAATCGGAGTTCAAATAGACTTGGTTTGATTTGGTTCAAATAGATAACATATCTACATTTACTTCTTGGGTTGGTTCTTAGCATATTTGGTTTGGTTTAATTTACAAGTATAAGGTCTCTCAAAACCAAACCAAGAACCAAATGGTCCAAATCTCACACAATAAATTTTTTGAGTTTTTTTTTGTAAAAAAAAAAACCCAAATTTTTGGTTCAATTGCGAACTGGTTCGGCCGGTTCACCGGTTAAACCCGGTTCTGTGAAAAAAATCGGCCAAAAAACCTCGGTTCATATCAGACCGGACCGAAATTTTTGTCAAGACCGGTCGGACCGCCGGTCCGATCCGGTTCTGACAACACTGCTCAGAATAATGGTCCATCAGGTGAATTGCCTGCAACATTATGTTGGAGTTCAGTCTGCATTTGGTAACAACATATTTGTGGAATCCAAATATAGTTAAATATTTGATTTGATTAGGTTTGGATGTCCATAATTGATGTTATGCTATTTTAGATATAATAGAATTCTTATTTTAGGAAATTATGATCTAAAATAGGATGTTGATGGAATATTTTAGGTATAATATGATTCATATTATGTTCATATTTAGGAAATACTATTATGACTAAAATAGGATTTTTCTCATCTCTATATATATGGGGTGAGTGCGGAGGCACAAAGTACAGCACAAATTGGAGATTCGGTTAGGGAGATTGCTACAGGTTGGTGATTGATCTCAATTGTAATCTTCTATTTTTCTTCTTGAGAGTGGTGAGGGGGTTGAACGAAGGTGAGTTTTGTCAATCTTGTAATCTCATATCTAATCCTGCTAATTCATTCACCAAACTTATCATTGATATTTCTGACAATCTAAATATTTTCAATCCAACTACAGATCTTCATTCTCTCACCCGTTTCTTAACAACTCCAAAACATCCATCGCCATAATATCGGCACCTCCAACTCCTTTCTCAACCCATTCCCCTGCACAACTGATGATAAAAAATGAACTATTCCAGATTCTAAAAATAAACTGATTTATTATAAAGGATGGAAGAAAGTTTGTCCCAGTCATCATCAACCCGAGTCTTCCATCCCTATAAGATTTGGTTTCAAAAGGAACTTGGAAACATTTTTAGTAGACAACGACGATCACGTTTAACATCCTCGCAAAAAGATGGCTCTTTCCAGATAACTCTGGGGCGGTGGCGGCTGGCCCTAAACAGCCGTAACATCCGTGATCTTATCCTAGAATTGTCGGGGCTTCAGAAATGACCCGACAATTCACAGCCTCCGAGCGTTTCTCCAGTTGACTAGACCATCGTTTGTTTTCCTTTCCGAAACTCGTTGCACTTCAGGTGCGGCTTTTGTAATAGCTAATAAATTGGGTTTTGATGAATGCTTCGCTATATCAGCTAGAGGAAGATCAGGGGGTATTGCTTTATGGTGGTGTTCTGACACTAAGACGACCATTATTTCTAATTCTCACAACCTCATCCATATTTCATCCCAAATCACCTTATCATCTCCCCAGTTCCATATGCTTTGTATCTATGGTCCCCAAAGAGTGGCAGATCGATCTTTTTTGGGAATTCATTGGGACAAATTATGGCCAACATTTCAGCTCGTTGGCTATGTATTGGAGACTTACACTCAATCTTTCAAGCTTCAAAAAAAGAGGGGGATCATCATTCAATAACCAGAATTCAAGTGCATTCATCAACTGGTTTAGCAACTTCGGACTCATGGATATTAGGTATTTGGGGCCATCGTTTACTTGGTCCAACAATAGACAAGCAAATCAGAATATTGTGGAGCGGTTGGATAGTCTCCTTGTAGACACTCATTGGAGGCTTCTATTTCCTAATGCAGGTGTACTTCATTTACCTTGTATTAACAGTGACCACCATCCGATATATTTGAAGTCCAATATAGTCATGAAGAACAGGGGATATCCTAAGAGATTTGAATCTGTTTGGTTGAAAAAAGCTGAATTTTTGGATGTCCTTAAAGAGGCGTGGGCTGCTTATGAGAATCCTTCTCTCCCAAAGCGGTTGTATAAAATTCTTCCAGCTCTCAAATCTTGGTGCAAATCTAGATTTAGTTGTCTTTCTAGTGCCATTAAGGATACAGAATAAAAACCTCTAGACCTACAAAGCAAACTTCCAACAGATGATATTTTACTTGAAGAAAAATTACCTGCCGCTCGTCCCAATAAACTTCAGCAGTAGGAAGAAATATATTGGCACCAATGATCTAAGACAAAATTGGATTCAAAGTGGGGGGAAAAAATACCAGATTTTTCCATCTATCTGCTTTGAAGAGGAAAAACACCATATCTTGTCTACAAATGTCAGATGGTTCTTGGATTGAGGGACAAGATAAGATTTTTGATGCTGTAGTTGATCATTTTTCCAACATTTTCCAAGCATCTATTACCAGTGACATCCCACATCACATTCTGGATAGCCTTCCTACTATTGAAAATGTTGACAATGATGTCATTTTTGCCATCCCATCAGAGGAAGACATTCAAAACACAATGTTAGAGATTAATACAGACAAGTCCCTTGGTCCAGATGGATTCCCAGCAATCTTATATCACAAAAGCTGGGAAGTGGTTGGAGGTGAGGTAACTCGCCTTGTTCAAAATTTCTTTCGTTCTAATTCATTGCCTAATTATTTGAATCATACTTTCATTGTATAAATTCCCAAAAAAAATGGCCACAACTCCAATGGATTTTAGGCCTATTTCTCTTTGTAATCTTATTTACAAAATCTTCACAAAGAGAATTAGGCCTACTTTGAATTCGATCATCTCTCCATTCCAAAATGCCTTTGTTCCTAACCGGCAAATAACTAATAATATTATCTTTGCCCATGAAATGTTTAATTGCATTAAGAAAATTCCAGCATCCAAAAGTAGTCGTGCACTCAAGTTATATCTCTCCAAAGCTTACAATCGTGTTAGCTGGTAAGAGGCTTACCTGAAATAACTTCCAAGAAAGACATGGTCTGTACCGAATGTGAAAAGAACAAGGCATTTAGATCATCTTTCAAATCAATAAGCGTTGTAAGTACTTCTAGACCCTTGTAATTACTTCATATGGACTTATTTGGACCAAGTAGAGTCGTCAGTCTTGGCGGTAAGCTATATGCTTATGTGATAGTTGATGACTATTCATGGTATACATGGGTATACTTTCTTGCAAATAAGAATGAGGCCTTTTCTGAATTTATATCTTTTTGTAAAAAGGTGCAAAATAAGAAAGGATTCATGATTACTCGGATATGAAGTGATCATGGAAGAGAATTCAATAACCATGAGTTTAAATCATTTTATGATTCGAATGGGTTATCACATGAATTCTCTTGCCCCAGAACTCCTCAACAGAATGGTGTTGTGGAGAGGAAGAATAGAACTCTTGGCGATATGGCCAGAGTTATGCTTAATCAGTATAATCTTCCAAAGTATATTTGGGTAGAAGCTGTCTATACAGCATGCCATGTTCTGAACAGAGTTCTGATTAGACCCATCTCTAAAAAGACTTCTTATGAATTATGGTTTAATAGAACTCCTAACATCAGCTATCTCAAGGTTATTGGTTGCAGATGTTTTATTTTAAATACAAAAGATAACTTGGAAAAATTTGACAAAAAAGTTGATGAGGGCATTTTTTGGGGTATGCAGCAAAGAGTAAAGGCTATTGGGTATTCAACAAGAGGTCACTCATTGTTGAAGAGTCAATAAATTTTGTATTCGATAAGCTAAATAGTCAACGCAATGACGATAGTAACAATAAAAAAGAGAAAACTTCCTCCAACAGAACATCAGAAGATACACCATCCACGTCCTATCTGGAGAGTATGCCGAAACGATTAAGGTTCACGCCAGACCATTCGGAAGAACTGGTAATAGGTGATGTATCAAGAGATGTAAGTACTCACTCAAGCACTAGAGAAGTAATAGCTAATGTTGCATTCATTTCCAAAATAGAACCTAAAAATGTTTTAGAAGCTTTTAATTATGAATTTTGGATTTCTGCAATACAAGAGGAACTAAACCAATTTGAGCGGAATCAAGTGTGGGAACTCATTTTCAGACCTATTGATCACCCGATCATTGGTACCAAAATGGGTGTTCCAAAATAAATTAGATGAGAATGCTTCAGTCACACGCAATAAAGCACGTCTAGTAGCTCAAGGCATTGACTATGATGAGACGTATGCTCCAGTTGCTAGACTAGAGTCAATTTGTATGCTTTGTGCTTTTGCAAGTTTTCATGATTTAAACTCTTTCAAATGGATGTCAAAAGTGATTTTCTAAATGGTTTTATAAAAGAAGAAGTTTTTGTAAAACAACCTCCTGGTTTTGAAGATTTTAAAAATCCTGATCACGTATTCAAGCTTCGTAAGGCTCTATACGGTCTCAAACAAGCACCTCATGCATGGTATGAGCGCCTTAGTTCCTTCTTGCTTGAACACGATTTTTCAAAAGGGAAGGTTGATTCAATTCTTTTTATAAAATCTTTGTATAAGAATATTTTATTAGTGCAAATATACGTAGATGACATAATATTTGGATCAACTAATGAGATGCTATGTAACGACTTTGCTAAGTGTATGCGGAGTGAATTTGAAATGAGCATGATGGGAGAACTAACATTCTTCCTCGGACTACAAATCAAGTTCACAAGGGACATTCATTAGTCAAGCAAAATTGTAAACCCCCTAAATATTTACTACAATTTTTTTATTTATTTAAATTAGTATTGATTTTATTTTATTTTCTTCGTATTTGCTCGTCGAGTGCGAATATGTGCGAGGTACATATTTTTTTTGAAAACGTTTTTATTATAGAAAGGTATGGTTTTCAAAATAACGTGCGATAAATAATTTTAGTTGCTTAAAATTATAAAAGGGCATCGCGTCGAGATTTCAAAAATATTATTTTATTCTATTATTATAAAAAGGCTAGTTTACTTTATTGATGATTTAGAAAACTATGCATATAAATATCTTCTTCTCATGCAAATACGTAAGATGTAATTCATGTTTAAATTGATTTTTGAAATTATTTTTATTAAATATTTTATCTTACTAAAAGGATATTTCAAATAGTTTAATATTTGTTATCATTTTTGAAATTTAGTTATTATTATTATTTTTAGAAAAGATAATTTGAATTTATTATAATAACTTAAACTTAGATTAAATTTTATTTATTTTATAGTTTAATTTATGTGAATTATCTATATTTGAGTTGATTTAGATTTATTTGGATTTAAATTAGATTTATATTTGATCTTGATTTAATTGATTGATTTAAACTAAAATGTGGAAATCATCTATATGAGGATTTAAAATCGTCCTAGTTCTTATCCATCAAGGATCCACCTCCTATATAAGGAGAGGTTCTTGCTCCTTTTCCAGAGAAATCTCACCAGCAAATTTTTTCCACCACAACCAGCCGTACATCATATCCATGTCCTTTTTCACGTCATCTATATTATTCTTGTACATATACAATATTTTCCATCCTGTGTCCGACAATTTCGGACATCCATCTCCGTCGTGTCAGACACACCCGACACGATACCACCCCTACCCGTAAATACATATCCAGAATCCTAAGACCTATGACCTCTCCTCTCGACCACCCCGAACCTCCATAGAACCCCACCATCTTTCAACCATAGCCCCCAGACATCACCCCCGACCATCCACACTGGTCCAATATCATCCCGCCGAGCCCGGTGACCCAAATTCGTGGTCATCTCCTACTGACATGGATTTGCCAACACCTCCGCCACCCTGGGCCAACAGCCTCCAGCTTCCAGCCTCGCCACCAAGGCCGACCAACCCACACCACCGCCTACACCACCATAACCCAACACCACCATCACCACACACACAGAATAGGAGAGAAGACGAAAACCCTCATCTTATTGTCGACCGCCCCTGTCCTAATCTGCCATGGCCGTACCCTCACATCTGCGCAAACATCCGCCACGCGTGCGTATCTCTCCGTGCGACGCCGGCATCCGCACGCGAGAATTTTGCCGCCGGCAGCGTCGGCTGGGTGGGCCCTGTTCTTCGCGGTCCCCGGCGTCCACCCAGCACCACGTCGGACACGCAGTCCCGCCACCGCGCCACCATCTCTCTGCCTTAGATCCGAGGCGTCGCAACTGTTTCCATGGGTTCGCAGTCTTTCGATCGCGCCCGGCCTCCGGTGTTCCTCTCCCGCCGTCGTAGCCTGGATCGTGCTTCGCTTTCGCGGACGCGTCGTGCCGCGACCCGCCGCCGAGCCTCCCTCTGGTAAACCCCCTTCGACTCCCGCTCTTTCTCCCTCCCGTTCCCTCTCGTTCGAACTCTCCACATATTTTCTTCCTCTTTCTTTTTGGCAATTGATAAAGGCACTGCATAATTTGATCAGGGCTAGCCCATTTGTAAGTTTGTGTTATTTACAAGTTTGCCATTGAAAAAATTTATTAGGGCTAGCCCACTCTTTAGTATAAAAGTCACTTTTTTTTTCCTATTTGTTTCCTCTTCTTCTTCCTTAACCCATCCAAGAGGAAGAAGAAGAAGAAGAAGAACAACAACAACAACAACAAAAATGTTAAACCCTAATATTGGTGGAAATCCTAATATTGTCATCCCTAATTTTTTTTTCTCATTTTCAATTTCGATGGCACCCAAAGGCTCCTCATAATATACGAACCATAATATGGGAGGAAACCCCAATATTGCTGTTCAACTATTGCAAACAAGGACTGACCAATTTTCTGGCAGTCCTACAAACTGACTGGACTGCCAGAAAATTGGACAGTCCTAAGTCACAGCATGTGAAACAAAGGACTGTCCATTTTTCTGGCAGTCCTTACAGTATGTAGGACTGTCCAGTTTTCTGGCAGTCCTGAATACAGTAAGGACTGCCAGAAAAATGGGCAGTCCTTTGTTTCACATGTTGTGACTTAGGACTGCCCAGTTTTCTGGCAGTCCATTCAGTTTGTAGGACTGCCAGAAAATTGGGCAGTCCTTTGCAATTACCACTAGAATCGGTACCACGTTGCAGAAAGCATCTGCATACAATTGGAATCATTGGGATCCTCCGTTGAATAATAATAGCTAGGCCTACTGGTTTTCTAGATCTATTGTTTTGTATTACAGTCCTGACACCATATTGATACTTCCATCGCATACTATTCACATTAGAAACTATTGTAGGTAAACATTAGAATTCCAGATTATTCTATAAAAAGGAGAAATTATATTATTTTTCCATAACACTGACCAAGAAAGCTAAATACCAACATCAGTTCCATATATATACCATCAAAAATATCTTACCTAATGGACATGCCAACCTATCCAATTATTTCCTTCAGCACCAAAGCACTATAAATTCTTACAAGAATCCATAGCCATAATCAGGATCCCATCAGGATCCCATCATTTTATGTTCAATAAACTGAATGGACTGCCCAGTTTTCTGGCAGTCCATTCAGTTTGTAGGACTGCCAGAAAATTGGACAGTCATTTGTTTCACATGTCGTGACTTAGGACTGCCCAGTTTTCTGGCAGTCTATTCAGTTTGTAGGACTGCCAGAAAATTGGGCAGTCCTTTGTTTCACATGTCGTGACTTAGGACTGCCCAATTTTCTGGCAGTCCATTCAGTTTGTAGGACTGCCAGAAAATTGGACAGTCCTGGTCGACGCACAGTTTTTTCGTTCGTGCATACTTGTGTTTAATTTAAATGGATAATTTCCCACTCCGAATGTAGTTTAATTCAAATGGGCTACAGACAATTGAAATAAACAATGTAATGGATGCTTGAATTTTTCAATTTAATTTCTAGGATTTTGGAAACAAATAGAGAAAGAATTTGGGTGCCATCGATCTTCTTGAGAAAAAAATTTGGAAGAGAAGGGGAAGAAGAAGAGAAAATTTCTAGGGTGGAAGAAATTTCTAAGAATTTTCAAATTAACTTCTTGCTTGGAGATGGAGAAATGGTGGAGGAGAAGAGGAAGAAGAAGAAGAGAGGAGTTAGGGTTTAGGAAGAGAGAGAAAAATTTTTGCAAATGAGAGGAAAAATTTGGGTTTGGAGAAATTTTACTTTGGGACAGCCCTAGATAAAAAAAATGGGCTGTCCTGAGTAAAACCCCAAAAAAATTGGGCTAGCCCCAATCCGGGCTAGCCCCGATCAAAAAAGGCAGTGCCTTTATCAATTGCCTTCTTTTTCTGTGGGTTCATTACTTCTCTCTCTCTCTCTCTCTCTCTCTCTCTCTCCTTTTTTTGTTATACTGATGCTACTCTTCTCGTGAGCCGAAGCAACAGCCCATGTGCTGAGTGTTCAGTACTTTGTTTTGACTATTGTTTTGAAATTTCAAATTAGTGTAAACATTTCCATACAAAATTAGTATATATTAGTAGTATACTATATAATCATTGATTATATCCTATTATAAAGTTAGTAGATAATAACAGTAAGACTTTTTTATAGACTATGATTACTCAATATTATTATTTTCTTATTAGTATTTTGTTAATAATATTGATCTAAATTATTTTTACTAAAAGATATAATTTTTCTTCTATCTATAAATTTTACAAACCTAGAATTTAGACTACAAATGATTTTCGATTATCAAGTATTTATCTAGACTAATAATAATAATAAAATGTATTTTCCCAAATTGTATATACATAGTATTTCAATATATTTTCGTAAACTAGAAATATAAATATATTCTAAAAATAGTATATATATTTATTTTTGCAAATTTTCTCGATTACCACCATCACAACTAAATCGTGCTTCCTTATTTCCTTAGACTATCTCATGTCCGTGACTAATCTCATTATTCCTACTTCCTCGCAAAATTGAACCCTTACACATTGACCACGGCTATTGGACAAATCCTGACTTGTCGGACCATCGCACCACATCAGGCGACACACCAGGCAAAATACCTTGCCTTATTTACTGCTTATAATAAGTTGCATGTTTCTTTATTTGATTACTGCATATTTATTGCATATTTATTTTCAGTTGGATCCATGACTTGTTGTTTACAATTTACTTTATTTTGATTTCAATTATTTTTCTTGCTTGTCTTTTAATATGCATGTGGACCTAGTCTTAGCGGACTACCTTTTGTCAATGACCCTTGGGAGGGTGAAGACAATTAGATATATGGGCTACCCAAATCCAAACAATTGTAGTAACTGTGTGCTACGGCAGTCATGTCGCGACGGTCACTAGCCTCGAGCTATGTGGACTGATGGGTCACGTGGGCCGCTAGCCTCGAGTTATGCCGGCTGATAGTATTGGTACTTGACGTGTGTATGTGTGTTATGAGTTGTGAGCTTGTCATGGGGGAGTTGTTGGCACAGTTTATTTTGATAACATTAACAGCATCTTCGTAGTCTAGTTTTCGCTAAAGTTTAGCTAACAGATAATCTTTCAAAGCTCTCCTACAAAAAGATCTGTCCATTCAAGCCGAGTCATCAAAGCCTTATGGACGTTCCTAAAAGAAGACTGAAGAAAAGACCAGCGCTCCTTAAAGACAGGTCTCAAAAGATTCAAGATTTCGAGTTTGTACAAGGTCTAGGTCTTTCTGTATAAACACCTAAGGTTGGATGACAAATATAAATCTCTTCTATTTTTAGTCAAAAATCAATGTCTAAAGAAACGGCATACCGACGGTATACCGCTGTGTACCGATGGTATACCGTTTCTGAGCCACAAAATGTTCTGTGACGAACTTTGGCATATCGACGGCATACAACAGTATACCGACGGTATATCGTTTTGTGAGTCACAAAATATTCTGTGACGAACCTCGGCATACCGACGGCATACTACAGTATATCGACGGTATACCATTTTGTGAGCCACAAAATGTTCTGTGACGAACTTCGGCATACCGACGGCATACAACAGTATACCGACGGTATACCGGTTTGTAAGCCATAAAATATTCTGTGACGAACATCGGTAGACCGACGGCATATCGCTGCATACCGACGGTATACCGCTTCATCAGATTTGATTTTTGAATGGACAAATACTAGCATTAAATGCTTCCAACGGATTATTACCGTTACTGTTCCGAACGGAATGTCGACGGTATGTCGGTCCATACCGACGGCATGTCGTCTGGGTTATGTTCAGGAGCATTAAATGCTACCCACTCTTGGTTTTCTATATAAATGTATTCCTTCCTCCATTGAAGGCTATCCACTTAAGCTATAAATTTCTCAACAACCAAGAGCTCCACCATTACTACTCTACCCAAGCTTTTAATTGTCATCCAATCCAAAAGTGCTAGAGTATTCAAGAGTTGTACTTTTCGATCTTCAAGTGTTATAGAAGATCAACAGTTTCTTTTCCTTTTGAAGTTGACGAGCCTTCGTAAGAAAACTCGTGTGTAAGAAGTTGGCAAGTTCTTCGGATCCAAACTCGTGTTGAAGTTGGCGAGTTCTTCGGATCCAAACTCGTGTGTACTATTTACTCAATAGTGGATTTAAGCCAGAGAGAGTTTCGGGACTAGATTGCCTCTAGGGAGGAGACCAGGATACATCGAGTGTTTGATTTTCTCACTCTCTCTTATTTTACTTCAGTGATATAGCTTATCTGTGTTTAGTTTTATTTTATTTCCCTATTCACCCCCCCCCTCTAGGGTTCTACAATTGGTATCAGAGCTTAGTTCTCTTGATTTGGATTTACACCCTTAGAGTGATCCATGGCCACTAACCCTAGTGTTACCACATTCCACAATGAGGGACACTCCATAAATAGACCTCCTCTATTTGATGGAACCAACTATAACTATTGGAAGATTAGGATGAGCATTTATCTGAAGTCCATAGATTTTGATTTATGGGATTGTGTGATAAACGGTCTCCCTACTCCTTCCGGAGTTATTGAGGATGTTGTGTCTGACACCCTTAGAGATAAACACACTGAGAATGTCAACAAGCTTGCTAGTCGAGACGCTAAGGCTATGAATGCTCTTTACTGTGCTCTCGATAGCAGTAAATTCAATAGAATCTCTACTTGCAAGACTTCAAATGAAATTTGGAAGTTGCTAGAAGTCACTCACGAGGGAACATCACAAGTAAAGAAATCAAAGATTAGTAGACTCATACAAGAATATAAATCTTTTAAAATGAAACAAGATGAGTCTATTACTTGCATGTTTACTCGTTTCGGTGATATCATTAACCCTCTTTCTTCTCTTGGTAAGGAATATCATGCTCATGAAAAGATCAGGAAAATTCTCAGAGGATTGACTAAATGATGGAGTCCTAAAGCTACCGCTATCATTGAAGGGAACGACTTGACATCCATGAACCTTGAGACCCTCATGGGGAAGCTTATGACTCATGAACTTGACATGAAAGATCAAGAGGAATCATCCATACAAGAAAAGGAGAAGGACAAGGCCAAAGAAAAGGAGAAGTCTCTGGCTCTCAAGACTACAAAATTCTACTCAAAGGATAGCTCCGACGATAACGAGTCGAATGATGATGAAGAAATAGCTCTTATCCTAAAGCATTTCCGAAAGTTCCTTAAGTTCAACAAAGCCAACCGCTTTAGACGGGACAACGATGAAGATCCTGCTTGTTACCAATGCAGGAGAATCAGACACATCAAGAGAGATTACCCTATGACAAGAAAAGTGTCACTCCCCGCTCCCATAGGAGCGATCGTCCTCGCTAAGGCGTGATGCCGTACGAGCCTAGATTGCGCTCGTGCAAGGCGGATTTCATAACGGCCGATTTCAGCGGCTGCGACGGGGTTGTCGCACAGAAGTTCCAGACAGAGACATTGAATAATAGCAGCAAAAATTGAAACAAAATACAAGTCATTGCAAAACACTCTTTTATTGATATTGAAACAAAGGTTACAATGGGGCGCAAGGCCAAGATTACAAGTCTTTCAAGTTCACTCAAGCTCACTCTTCTCACATTACAAGTCAATCAGCTCTCTCTCATCTCTCAATTACAAGTCTTGAGCCAGCGGATGATTCAGAAGGCGACGTCCATACATTATGTCCCGTATAAGTCTTCACTCCATGCGGCCGCACGCTTCGAATCGCCAAGGAACTCCGTGCCTCGACGCATCCAAGCGAGCTCTGCGCCACGAGCTTCTACCTGTGCCTGCATATGGAAACTATGTGGGTGTCAGTGCTCAACTGTACTAGTAGAATGAGCTCCTCGCCCACCCATACAAAACCAACACGTTTGATTTACTTTGTGCAACATAGTCCATTCTTATCAATTGTCTTTCTAGTCTTGCCTTAGGATCAGTTTTAGGACCGACGCCTTGGCCTATTTTGTGTCTTTAGATCATCCCGTGCTTGCAACAATGATGTTAACTCATACTTTGCCTCTAGACCCTTCTCGTGCCAACAACGTTAACTTATCAAGTCGTGTTTGCCTTACGGCTTAAAATTAGAGACGCAACTACGCGATAAGACTCCATTCCCGTATGACCGTGCTATAAGTCCTTGTTGAGGCCGTGCCTCGCAACTCAATGAGACTCAACCATATCGTCACCTCGCGGCCCTTGCCGCCTCGCGGCCCTTTTTGCTACTAAATCATCAACTGACCCATCAAACTTGTGAACTAAGTGTCACTCGACCAACTTTGCCTTGCGGTATTTCCTGACTTAAACTCAAGACAACTCAAACCAAATTATGCAACTTATATGCCGACAACTTAAGACTCGACGCCATTTCTCGTGCCGAAGCACGTTGCCTATGTTGTAGCCATTCTTAGGCCCAACATTTTGTGTTCCAACCATACCCACATTCAACTAGACTAAATCCAAAGGAACACACGCGGATTGCCGCTCGTGCCGACCCATCTATATGAATTGGTCACTAACACCACAAGCTATCGTGGACTTATAGCCTTGCCATTCGACGACCCTTTCAACGCAAGTAGCTAGCCCCGCTGAAAGTTCTTGAATGACCCGAGCGGTTCGTCCAGCAACGGCTATACCGTATTCCCTCCAGAACGACGCGATCCCATGGCGTCCAGGGTTGCCGCTCGTGGAAACTCCTCCTTGTCGACAAGTTGTCCAATGACCATACAAGACTCGACACAAACTGATGTCTCACACAGTCATTCCTCTTCCAATATTACCATCTCTTTCAAACCAATCTCAAGACTTCTATCATTTGAGACCCCTCGACGACCCACGATCGCGAGCATTCTTTCCATGTTACCATATTATTTCCTTCAACTCAATTGGCTGTTCGATAGTCCTTTCTTCAAAACTCATTGAATCAACCATAGTTCATGTCTTAAACACTAAGTCCGTACATCGTGCCTCAAACCGACTTCCGATCTACGCGACGCTATCGCCCAAGTTATACTTTATATGACGGGCCTTGAGACCGTAAGACTATGTGGTTATACCCAACCGTAGAACTCGTAGGACCGTGCTTGCTACCACTCTGATAGCCTAACATAACTTGCCTGACTTAAACGCACAACGACTCGACGAGCAAGGGCTGCGTCAAGCCTCGTATTTCGGAAACGTATCGCGCATGCGTTCGACTTCTGAACGACCAAGCCATTTGGGTGCCTAGACTTATATCATAAGTCGTGCAACACAACTTAACTCATGGGGCAAGCCAAGGCTATGCCATGCCTTGGACGATAGGACCGTGCATGCTTTATGAAGCATTTATACGGGCGACGCCTATGACTTAGGCTACGTTCGTAACTTCGTCTACTCATCCAACTTTTCTTCTTCCAAGCCACGGGACGAAGGATCGAGTGTCATTTTCAAAGCACGTCGTGCACCAACTCTAAGTCGACCGTTGGACCTTTCCATATTCTAACTCAATTCGACCCGTCGGGATTATTCCCTTTGGCTATGTGAATTCATCTCTTTTATTATCAAGCCTACTTGTGCAAGTTGAAAATATGTGATTTATTATGTGAAGGCTAAGATGAGGCAAGTTCACCGAAACTATCCCACCTGAGCGTGCGATCGCCTCGACCGAGCGATGTTTTCGAGCAGCCGTTGCAAGGCTTAGTCCGAACGTCGTTGGCGTTTCAATTCCTCTGATTGACTGAGCGGCACGGGGCACTACATTATACACCACTCAGAAAAAGTTTCATCCTCGAAACTAACTGAGTACACTTACTCATCGACTTATCACTCGAATGTTCAACGACTCTCGCGCACATTTCCTCTATGCATTTCTCAAATCCGAGCCACGCTCATGCTACCCTCAATCCTTTCTTCAAAACTTACGATCTCAAAATCCTCGACACTTCTCATTCCTCAAGTCTCACTTGAATTCAACATATCACTTAGTTTGGATCGTGCACACATTCCAGGCGTCCCCGAAATAAATGTATTTCAACCAAGCCTTGTGATAGTGAATCCAATTTCACCTATCGATCCATCCACTCAATCTTAAAAATCAATCCTACCGATGCTAACTCTCGCAACATGGACATCTCGCCTAGCCGCTAGGCAATCTCTTTAGGCTAAAGTTAATTGTCAGTATTGGAATCACAGTTCCCAAACAACGATATCAACACTGACCCCATCATAAGGTCAAACTAAGTTAATAGTACAGGTTTTCTACCCAAGCTCGCATCACTCCAATTTCTAAACATCGAGCATAGATTCCCTACACACACCTAACATTTCGTCGCACGGGGTCCGAGTCGTTCAGCAAAGCCATCCTACGATCACTCACATTTCAACCAATTCTACGACATATCGATATCACTTAATTCAATAAGTCATCTTGTATAGTCTATCCCTTCAAACACGTTTGACATAGTTCGCCTGTCAATCCTTCTCAATTCAAGCACGCTACGACACAATTCATCGCTAAACCATAATTCACATTTTATACTCCCTAAGTCGTTTATCCCAATTCACGTAATCAATCATAAAGTCGTCTAGCTTAACAATATGTTGTGCCCCGATCTCTCGCGAGTCAAATTTTCCACGGTGGGTATGAATCACCATGCACGCTCCCGCGGGATAATCATCCTCATCGGGACGTAACTCTTGTTCGAGTCTAGACTAATTTATTCTCGATGCGCAGATTGGACCTACTCAATCCTCAAGTTTATTTCATTCATCAATCACAAGTCCTAACATCCTTAAATTTTCCTTCGCATCAAACCGACAAGTCGAGACAATCAAAGTTCCCGCGTCCTGATTTTCTCAGTTCGATCATTCCCGCGACATAAATTACCATGTCAGCGCTCATGCGGAACGATCGCCTCAAATCCGACACAACGTATGTGCGAGACTAGAGTTGCGCTCGTGCAAGACAAGATCGTCGACGCTGTGGTTATCCGCGTAACCATCAAGATGCAATCATTTTTATCCAACATTCATCTCGATCAAAATCCTAAGTATAGCATCCAACCGAACAATAACACTTGCACGATCGTCATTCGCCGAGTTAGAGTACCCTCGAGTTATCGTATATCGATCTTTGATACGCTTCAATACCATCGACGATATGCGTAACCTGACGATCTTCCTTTGCAATCCATTTCGAGTCGTGCGAATGATGCCATCGTTCGACTGGATAATCTCATCAACATTTAAACTCAAGTTCGATCATTATCCCTCGAATCATTCACAACATCAATTTCCTCAAACCAATTTCACGTATTGTTCATCCATTTTTCTTAAGTCATCGACTAACGTATTTCCTTTACTAACTCAATCATCGAGCAACATTCAATCCAATCCTTAGAGTCATTGTGTAACTTCAAAATTCAATATTTCATGCACGCTATCTTCCCATCGTGCTAACTTTTCGTATACGATCCGTATCAATTTCCTCGATCAAGTCATCCATTCGTACACTCTAACTTTCTTCGATTTAGTTTCACCTACTCAATCACCTTCGTATTTCATACTCGTGCAATCCTCGATCTCGTGCACGTTTCGTACGCGTCAATTCTAGGTTGTTCGAATCCACTCGTCAAACTTCAAGACTAAAAATTGTTCATCGATACACAATCTATGGCTTTGCATACACGCGACGCTTGCTAATAGACTCATCGACACCCCATATCCTCAATCGATCGATCGACATTCTTGAGACTATCGCATACACCACTCAGGAATGAAGTCATTCAACAAATCCTCAAAACTATCATTCGAATCAAAATCGACTTCTTTGAATCCCGTTCGAACCATTCCTCTAATTCCAAGCACGCTCGTCTATATCGTACCGACGATATCGTGGCTCGATAGCACCCCTATCGATAGTCATCTCACTTTATTCAATCGAGTTCAACTCATTCTTGCTCGACACTATTTAATTCTCATACTCGACTTTTCTAAGGTCGACGCAACTTTGGTGTATATGCCCAGCCCGACTTAGCCAACCGTGCTTACGCAAACCATCTTTTTGTTTTGTCAAAAACTGTTCTCCTATATTTTGCAAAATAGTTAGACTTATTGTATGGACATCTGTGGGACATTTGAGAGAGAGCACACCAACGAAATCAACTTTACAGAAGCAACAGAGTTTCCAAAAATAACAAAGTTAAAGAATTCAATCGATAGTCCAAGGACGTAAAGCCGTGCTCAGATACCATTATGTCACGCCCCGATCCCGTAGGAGCGATCGTCCTCGCTAAGGCGTGATGCCGTACGAGCCTAGATTGCGCTCGTGCAAGGCGGGTTCCATAACGGCCGATTTCAGCGGCTGCGACGGGGTCGTCGCACAGAAGTCCCAGACAGAGACATTGAATAATAGCAGCAGAATTTGAAACAAAACACAAGTCATTGCAAAATACTCTTTTATTGATATTGAAACAAAGGTTACAATGGGGCGCAAGGCCAAGATTACAAGTCTCTCAAGTTCACTCAAGCTTACTCATCTCACATTACAAGTCACTCAGCTCTCTCTCATCTCTCAATTATAAGTCTTGAGCCAGCGGATGCTTCGAAAGGCGACGTCCATACATTATGTCCCGTATAAGTATTGACTCCATGCGACCGCACGCTTCAAATCGCCAAGGAACTCCATGCCTCGACGCATCCAAACGAGCTCTGCACCACGAGCTTCTACATGTGCCTGCACATGGAAACTATGTGGGTGTCAGTACTCAACTGTACTGATGGAATGAGCTCCTCGCCCACCCATACAAAACCAACACGTTTGATTTACTTTGTGTAACATAGTCCATTCTTATCAATTAACTTTCTAGTCTTGCCTTAGGATCAGTTTTAGGACCGACGCCTTGGCCTATTTTGTGTCTTTAGACCATCCAGTGATTGCAACAACGATGTTAACTCATACTTTGCCTCTAGACCCTTCTCGTGCCAACAACGTTAACCTATCAAGTCGTGTTTGCCTTATGGCTTAAAATCAGAGACGCAACTATGCGATAAGACTCCATTCCCGTGTGACCGTGCTATAAGTCCTTGTTGAGGCCGCACCTCGCAACTCAATGAGACTCAATCATATCGCCGCCTCGCGGCCCTTGCTGCCTCGTGGCCCTTTACTAAATCATCAACTGACCCATCCAACTTGTGAACTAAGTGTCACTTGACCAACTTTGCCTTGCGGCATTTCCTGACTTAAACTCAAGACAACTCAAACCAACTTATACAATTTATATGCCGACAACTTAAGACTCGATGCCATTTCTCATGCCGAAGCACGTCGCCTATGTTGTAGCCATTCTTAGGCCCAACATTTTGTGTTCCAACCATACCCACATTCAACTAAACTAAATCCAAAGGTACACACACGGATTGCCGCTCGTGTCGACCCATCTATATGAATTGGTCACTAACACCACAAGCTATCGTGGACTTATAGCCTTGCCATTCGGCGACCCTTTCAACGTAAGTAGCTAGCCCCACTGAAAGTTCCCGAATGATCCGAGCGGTTCGTCCAGCTACAGCTATACTGTGTTTCTCTCCGGAACGACGCGGTCCCATGGCGCCCAGGATTGCCGCTCGTAGAAACTCCTCCTTGTCGACAAGTTGTCCAATGACCATGCAAGACTCGACATAAACTGACGTCTCACACTGTCATTTATCTTCCAATATTACCATCTCTTTTAAACCAATCTCAAGACTTCTATCATTTGAGACCCCTCGACGACCCACGGTCGCGAGCATTCTTTCCATGTTACCATATTATTTCCTTCAACTCAATTGCCTGTTCGATAGTCCTTTCTCCAAAACTCATTAAATCAACCATGGTTCATGCCTTAAACACTAAGTCCGTGCATCGTGCCTCAAACCGACTTCCGATCTATACAACGCTATTGTCCAAGTCATACTTTATATGACGGGCCTTGAGACCGTAAGAATAAGTGGTTATACCCAACCGTAGAATCCGTAGTACCGTGCTTGCTACCACTCTGATAGCCTAACATAACTTGCCTGACTTAAACGCACAACGACTCGACGAGCAAGGGCTGCGTCAAGCCTCGCATTTCGGAAACGTGCCGTGCATGCATCCGACTTCTGAACGACCAAGCCATTTGGGTGCCTAGACTTTTATCATAAGCCGTACAACACAACTTAACTCATGGGGCAAGCCAAGGCTATGCCAAGCCTTGGACGATAGGACCGTGCATGCTTTATGAAGCATTTATGCGGGCGACACCTATGACTTAGGCTACGTTCGTAACTTCGTCTACTCACTCAACTTTCCTTCTCCCAAGCCATGGGACGAAGGATCGAGTGTCATTTTCAAAGTACGCCATGCACCAACTCTAAGCCGACCGTTGGACCTTTCCATATTCTAACTCAATTCGACCCGTCAGGATTATTCCCTTTAGTTATGTGAATTCGTCTCTTTTATTATCAAGCCTACTTGTGCAAGTTAAAAACATGTGATTTATTATGTGAAGGCTAAGATAAGGCAAGTTCACCAAAACTACCCCACCTGAGCGTGCGATCGCCTCGACCGAGCGATGTCTTCGAGCAGCCGTTGCAAGGCTTAGTCCGAACGCCGTTGGCGTTTCGATTCCTCCGATTGACTGAGCGGGACGGGGTACTACAAAAAGACTCCAGTAATTACGAGAAGTCTAACAAGTGAAGCTCTTCCGCCAGAAAATACGCTAACACCAGCATCTGGTATGAAAGTGATGTTAGCGATTCAGACAACGACAAAGAATGCAAACACAATACAAATATTTACCTCATGGCAACCGATGAGGTACTCGATGATCTCTCTTTGAATACTCTCTCTTATGATGACTTGGAAAATGCCATTCTTGAACTACACGTGAAATACAAAGGTGTTAGAAATAAGTATAAGAAATCTCTAAAAGAGGTTGATGCACTCAAACTAGAAGTAGAGAGACTCTCCAACATCATTATTGATGTAAAAGGAAAATCTCCTACCTCTGACACGGATGAGATAGAATCTTTGCGACTCAAGTTACAAGAATCTCAAGTTATCATTAAGAAAAAAAGATGATGAGATTCAATCCCTCAGAAGGGCTTATGATTTTGCTATGGATAAAGTTCAAGCTTCAAATAGAAGAGAATATGATACTTCTACTAAGTATAATGATCTTCTTGTGCATGGTAAGAAACTAGTTGATAAAAATACTGCTCGCACACATGCTCCAAGACAAGCCTACAATCATCACAATGCTAGTCACAATTCTTACATGAACAAGAACACTACACATAGGTCCTATCCTAACACATGGAAAGGACCATTTGTTAAGAAGAACACCTCACATCATGCTTTCTATTATCATCACCATAACACTCATGATAGAACTCCTTGCACTAAAGCTCCACATGTGCATAACACTCACACATTCTCTTCTAAATATTCCATGATGTGCAACTATTGTGGTCTACTTGGACATACTTCTAATTATTGTCAAACAAGGAAACAAGTTGATATGAAAGATTTTAAATGGATTCCTAAGACTAACAATCAAGGATCCAAACAATCATGGGTACCAAAATGTTCATCTTCAACTTATGTTATAGGTGAAGAATCCTTCTCATGCTAGAAGCAAGTAGATCCTTGATAGCGGTTGCTCACGGCACATGACCGGTGATGCTTCACTTTTTACAACGCTATCGATAAAGAAAGGACATGTATTCTTTGGTAACAATCTAAAAGGCCACATCATAGAAAATGGTAATATCGGTTCCCCTCATTATCCTTGTATTAAGAATGTTTGCCTTGTTACAAATCTCAAACACAACCTTCTCAGTATCAGTCATCTTACGGATAATGGTTATGATATTAAGTTTGTTAAACTCAAATGCTTCATTACCGATAGCACTAGTGGATCTACAGTGTATGAAGGCATTAGAGAAAATAATATATATATGTTCTCTATCTTGTTGAAGGTACTAATAATGACAGGTGCTTAGTCGTAAAGAACGATGAAAGTTGGCTTTGGCACATGAGGCTCGGACACGTCAACATGGATACCATCTCCCGTCTTACAACCAAGAAGCTTGTACGAGGACTTCCAAGTATCTCCTTCAAAAAGGATATGGTATGTGAAGAATATGAGAAAAGTAAGTTGACCAAGTCATTCTTCAAATCCATCAACTCTGTGAGTACCACTAGACCTCTTCAACTTATTCATATGGATTTATTTGGTCCTAGTAGAGTAGCTAGTTTTGGAGGTAAACTTTATGCTTTTGTTTTGGTTGATGACTTTTCAAGATTTACTTGGGTCATTTTTCTTGCAAGTAAAAGTGATACTTTTCGTAAATTTGTTACCTTTTGTTAACGTGTTAAAAATGAGAAAGGCATTTCTATTAACAAGATTAGAAGTGATCATGGAGGAGAATTTGACAATGCTGATTTTAAAAGATTTTTTGAAAAGAATGGTTTTGGTCATGATTTTGCTTGCCCTCGAACTCCTTAATAAAATGGTATTGTGGAAAGAAAGAATATAACCCTTGGCAATATGGCCTGGGTTATGTTAAACCAATATAAGCTACCCCAATACTTTTTGGCGGAAGCCGTAAATACGGTATGTCATGTTATAAATAGGGTTTTGATTAGACCTATTTCTAAAAAGACTCCTTATGAGCTTTGGTTTGACAAAATTCCCTCTATTGAGTATTTTAAAGTTTTCGGATGCAAATGTTTTATTTTGAATACCAAGGACAACCTAGGCAAGTTTGAAAAAAAAGCTTATGAAGGTATTTTTCTTGGCTACTTAATACATAGTAAAGGTTTTCGTGTCTTTAATAAAAGAAGTCTTGTTGTCGAAGAGTCAATTAATGTCTCTTTTGATGAACTTAACTCTACTACATCCTCCTCATCCGATGATATTGATGACATCTCTTTTGGTCTGGAGAACTCTTCTATTGGAGATCCTTGTCCTTATTTATCTAACGCTGAAATTGTGACCCCTCCAACCAAAGATTCTCCACCACTCGAGCCTCCTCAAGATGATCTCCCAAAGGAATGGAGATTTGTCCCTAATCATCCTAAGGAGATTATCATTGGTGATCATTCATCTCGTGTCAGTACTAGATCCTCCACTCGTGATCTTTGTGCAAACGTGGCTTTATTTCTCAAATAGAGCCTAAAAATATTAATGATGCTTTTCATGATAAATTTTGGATGATAGTGATGCAAGAAGAGCTAAATCAATTTGAGCGAAACAAGATTTGGGAACTTGTCCCTAAACCTAACAACCACCCCATTATTGGAACTAAATGGGTGTTTCGTAATAAACTTAATGAAGATGGGTTAGTCACTCGTAACAAAGTCCGATTGGTTGCTCAAGGCTATAACCAAGAGGAAGGCATTGACTACGATGAAACCGATGCTCCAGTTGCTCGTCTTGAATCCATTCGCTTGCTTTGTGCTTTTGTTTGCTTTAATAATTTCAAACTTTTTTCAAATGGATGTTAAAAGTGCTTTTCTAAATGGCATTATTAAAGAGGAAGTTTATGTTAATCAACCTCCTGGCTTTGAAAATTTTCAATTCCCTCATCACGTCTTCAAACTACACAAAGCCCTTTATGGCCTCAAACAAGCTCCTCGGGCTTGGTATGAGCGCCTTAGTTCCTTTCTTATCTCTCATAACTTTTCTAAGGGCAAAGTCGACACCATACTTTTTATCAAATCCCTTAATGGTACACTTTTGTTAGTTCAAATTTATGTCGATGATATTATCTTTGATTCCACTAACAATGTACTTTGTGTAGAATTGCTAAAGTAATGCAGGATGAATTTGAAATGAGCATGATGGGAGAACTATCCTTCTTTTTGGGCTTGCAAATCAAACAAGGATCCAAAGGAACCTTCATCAATCAAGCAAAATATACAAAGGATCTCCTCAAACGCTTCGAACTTGACTCATCCAAATCAATGCAGACTCCAATGGCAACAACGACAAAACTTGATAATGATGAAGATGGTATCTCGATCGACATTCGTAAGTATAGAGGTATGATCGAAAGCCTACTCTATTTAACTGCTAGTCGACCTGATATTATGTTTAGTGTTTGTCTTTGTGTATGGTACCAAGCTATTCCAAAGGAATCGCACTTATGTGATGTAAAGCGTATTTTTCGATATCTCAAAGGCGCCATTAATATGGGACTTTGGTATCCGGAATCTCCATCCTTTGAGCTTCACGGCTTCTCGGATGCAGATTTTGCCGGATACAAAATTAACCGAAAAAGCACTAGCGGCACATGTCAATTCCTTAGAAAATCCTTGGTATCGTAGTTTAGTAAGAAATAAAATTATGTTGCTCTTTCAATCACTGAGGCCGAGTATATAGCGGCCGGATGCTGTTGTGCACAAATTCTTTGGATGTCACAAACACTTGTAGACTATGGCATTTCTTCTACTTGCACTTCCATTAAATGTAATAATACTAGCTCGATAAATCTCACGAAAAATCCGATTTGTCACTCCCGCACGAAACACATTGAGATTAGACACCATTTTCTTCGTGACCATCAACAAAAGGGGGATATTTGCCGTAATTTTATTGACACTACTTATCAATTGGCCGGCATCTTCACCAAACCACTCCCAGAGGATTGTTTCGTCTTTCTCTGCCAAGAATTAGGCATCATTCATCTTGACATCTAGCTCCAATCAGACGGCACACCGACGGCATACGACGGTATACCGACGACAGACCGATTTATGTTCAAAACTAGGTTCTGTACACATAATCGGTATACCGCTGGCATACACCGGTATGCCGACGGCATGCCGTTTGACGCGGAGTCGGCCAGTCAACTCAGCATCGGGCCCCACCAAATCTTTCACCTTCCTTTATATCTTTTTCAAACTCTCTCATTAACTACCCATCCTATCACATCTTATCCCTCATTAATTCCCATCTCATCCTTTCAACTCCCTTCATTAATTACATTCATCATTCCTATTTTCAAAACTCCCCTCATTCATTACATTCATCACTTCTCCCCAAAACCCCCAACTCCTTCAATTCCTCTTTTTTTTAAAAACACAAACTTCTTCTTCTTCCTCCTCTTCATCCTCCATCACTTCTCCCTCCTCCTTCTACCATCACCCATAATGGCCACTCACAAACGTCCTCGCTTCACCATAGTTTCAAACCCATTCACTCTGGGGCCCCTTCCAAATGGCGCCTATGATCCAAAAAAATTTACCTCCGCCCTAGCTGCCGATGCCTGGTTCCACCATTTTGCCAACCACACCGTCTTCAAAGGCAAGGCCATCAACTAGAATATATTCTTCGGCCATCTCTCACTCTTTGAGACGGTCGGCCTCTCATCTCTTTTGCGTCGGCAAGTGCCAGTCTACCTGGCAGCATACGCCTATTCTACTGCAACCTCATTCCCGATCTACAAAACAACGCCATCAAGACCATGGACAATGATCGCCACTTTTGCCTCACAGCTCGCGATATTGCAGAAATTTTTGAAATACCAAATCGAGGAGATGCTCTGCCGACCTTGGCCGGTCTCTATCCTACTGCCGAAGTCTCCTTTGATGAGTTCTGCGGCATCATCTACAAAGGACCCAATCCTTCAGCCATTCCGGCCCTCTCCAAGCAATTGGAGCCCTTCTACTACGAGCTCCATCGGATCATCTGCCACACTCTCTACCCCAAAGCCGAAAACTATGATACGATCACCAATGACGTACTCGTCTGCATATATTTCCTCTACTCCAAGAAGACTTGGTCATTTTCTAAGACTCTCCTCAACGCTTTCTTCTCTGTCCTTCCAGCGGGGAAGTAATCCCTCAACTATGGCACCTTCATCACCCTTATCCTTGAGGCCAAGGGCATGGATCTCTCTCTCTGCCAGTCGGACGACGTTCCCTCCTTTCTTGCTGTTTCCCTCTCTGCCCCTGGTGCATCAGCGTCTCGTGCTTCATCCTCCTATGAACCACTGGTCACTTCTCCTACAGTGCCATCTTTTGTGCCTCCTCCATCCGGTCGTTTCATGCCGCTGGCCCGACAGCATTTTGACATGCGCATAGCTCAGGAGGAGGAGCAGATGAGGGCCAACACCCGCAGCCTTGGGAATCTTATCCAGAGTCGCTTCCATGACCAGGCTTACTTCATCCAACGGACTCTTCAGGACCGTAATGCTTATCTGGATCTTAACCTTTAAGATCCTCAATACTAAGGCTCCTGCTTCTCTGACCCTAATGCCTACAGATTCATGTATCCGGATGGTGTGTGTAAAACCCCTAAATTTTTACTATATTTTATATATATATTAAATTTGGTACTGATTTAAAATTTTTGTATTGTACGTCGCATAGTCATATTGTACGTCGCGCACGAAATTTTATTTTGCGTAGTTGCTCGTCAAGTGCGAATATGTACGAGCGTACATATTTTAGAAAAACATTTTTCTATTTTATTATACACTTTCAAAATATTATATAATTATTATTCTTGCTATAAAAAGCCTTTTTATTTTTAGCAGTTATTAATCATAAATAATATTTTATTGTATACTAGAAAAAGCATAATCATGTATGCATTATTCGTGCATACATATATTTCGTAATTATTTATTAGTTTATTTTAAATAAAAATGTAATTTTCGAGATTTATTAATAAATATTTTATTATTTAAAAAGATATTTAAAAATATTTATTATTTTTGAAATTATTATTATTGGTATTTTGAAAAATATATTTGGAAGTTATGGTGGCCATTTAAATCTTGATTTGATTTTTGGATTTATTTAAATAGTTAAATATTCAAAATTTATTTATCCCATTTGATTTTGAGCTAAAAATTTAAATAGATTTAAATTGGATTTAATTGATTTGATTTTAAACTAAGAGAATTTGATTTGATTTAAATTATATTTGGATTTGGATTTGGATTTGGATTTGGATTTGATTGCTTTTAAATTAAATTAAGAAATATCTAAATTGGGTTTAAAGGAATCCTAATTCTTATCTAATTGGAAATTCCTACATCCTATAAATAGGCAGGTACTCCTCCATATTATTTTTACCACAAATCATCTTTCAAACCATCCTTGTCAAAATTTCTCTTTTTTTCGTCATAAATTTAGCCTCAATTTTCAAAGGTTGTAGCAACTTCGAATGACCATAACTCCCAACTACGGACTCCTTTTGACCACCAGTTTTTTTTTGTTGGAATCATATTGAGGTATATTTTCTGAATGTAAATTTTATTTTCATAAATTCGGAACTTAATTTTCTGGAAAATTTGTGGAGTGTCAGTGGTCCAAAATCTGACACGTTTTAAGTGTTTTTGAGATTCTGGGAGAACCAGGAATCAGAATCACGATCCGTTTGAAGTTTTGGAATACTGACAGAAAAATACACATCATATATTTTTCCTAAAAAAATTCAGAATATTTTATTTTTGATTTTTATTTTAGAAGTTTGTCACATTGTCTGAGTTCATCTTGTGTAGCCCTGTGACTATTCTGTACCCAACGGGATTGTCGGTTTCACCAGCAAGGACCTCAGGCAAGACACCTTGCCATTTGCTGTTTATTTATTTTAGCTCATATTTTATGCATTATTTATTTTCTTTATGCAAAATAAACTGTGATACATGGCATAACCTGTTAGAACTTACTGTTCATTTATATTTCCTGCTATGTATTATTTTTCTTACACATTAAACCTAAGGGACCACCTTGTGTGTTGCATTCATGGCCTTGACACGTTGTACCACAAAGTTGTGTGTCGCATGTAGAACACAGACGTGCGTGATTGGCTGGCCACCAGTACGTACAAGTCGTACGATAGGATTAACAGCTAATAGAGGTTGCATGCTTAGTTTGACTTAGCGGTTAATAGAGGATTTATGTTATGGATACAACATAATAGACATTGGGTGGGAAGAACAGTTCCTTAATGTATGGGTCATATATACACTGCCGTGATTGCTGGTTATCTCCAATGGGAGGTACGGTCCTGATAGCCGGTTATTTCCAGTGGGAGGTACGGTCCTGATTGCCGGTTATCTCTAGTGGGAGATACGGTCCTGATTCCTGATATTCCTGATCCGGCCCATGCGTCAAAGGTTTGTTCTTATTGCATTCACTATAGTACGGTTAGGTACCCTATTGCAGGCATCCCTTATTTATTTGAGCAATATTTATTCAGTTTATATGGCATGATATTATGTGTCTTATTACGTCCCTCTGAGGACCTGGTTATCTCTCCAGGTGTGTGCTTCTGTAAATTTGCAGGTGTTCTAGCCAAGGCCGTGATCTTCTCCATTCTTTCGAAGACGATTGTGCTTGGTTCGTCTCGTTATTTTATCGATCACTTCTTGTACATTTTATTTGAGATAGTTGGTAGTGGACTTTGTCTCCGCCCAACGATTGTATACATGACAAATTCAAAAGTTGCTCTTATATCATTTATTTATCTAGTGGATGAGATTTAGTTATTCTAGATTTACTGTATTTTACAGCTTATGTATTCATACGAGGTTTCCATATATTGGAGTATACTTCGTATGTATATAGCTGGCATGGATACGTACCTAGTCCTAAGTATTATGGGACTGGGGCGTTACATGTTTTTGTGGTGGCCCATGCAGGTCGAGTTTGTCACTTTGGTTACGTTACTGTACCGATGTGAACTTGCAACATAGGATTAGAATTATAGGAATCTCATCCATACAGCTTGACCTCTTCCCTTGGCTTCAAATTTTGAACTCTCGTTCGACTTCCTTGAATTGCATCTTGCTTGATTCCTTTCTACCGTTGATTCTTATTTTCGTGCTTAGTGTCAACTCGGAAGATGACTACACTAGTATATGCTCATAGGTCAAACACATGGCTAGAATGGTTAGATTGGCAATTGGAATACATTTAAGACTCTAATTGAGTTAAAGGGTTTTTTTTAGTGTGATTTAATGATTAGTAATTTGTAAAGTAGGATATTACCACGGAAAGTTTTAACCTTGAGATTTCTAAATAGTAAACACCTGAGGATTTATAGAATTTCATACTTGGTTTAAGAAATTGATTGATTTTCAAAGATTTGATATTTATGATTTATTGGATTATAGTTATACATCCTTACACAAGTATAAAATTGATTTGCTTTTCGAGTTGTGATATTTATGAGTTTGGGTGATAGATATACATCTTTGAACAAATATAAAATTTATTTGATTTTCGAGTTTTAATGTTCATGATTTTATTGTATTATAGTTATGCACCTTGAACAGTTATAGATTTGGTTTGAAAATGATCTTAGATTTTAAAAATGGTCGTAGGAATTATTTAAACGGAGTTGTACAACTTGCGGTTTTCGTGTTTATAAAATTTTAAAATTTCAAGGGGAAGTAATGACGGTGAATTTTGGTTTAAAATATTTGAAAGTTATGAAAACGATTTTTGAGAATTTTTCTTTATTTTAAATTGTGTCCTATAATTGAGGATTTACAAATCTATTTAGATTTTCGGTAAAAAAAATGATTTTGACTGATAAGATTATTTGAAAATTTAGTTTAATGTGGGATTGCTAATATTAATTTTTTTTTTGAAGAATTTCGAAGGATGTGATGGAAAGTTATTTTGATTGATTAAATGAAGTTACCATTTAAAAGTTGTGATTTTGTTGGAATAACTTAGCATGAATATAAGTTAAAATTTATGAGAGCATTGAGCTTAATTTTTGAGATTGCTTTTAATATGCTAAGAGTTTTATTATGAGTTATTTGAAAATTTTAGAGTGTTAAAATTTTGATTGATTGTGAAATTTTATGGATTCGTAAATTATGAACTCATGAGTTAAATAGTTGAGTTTAAACGTTAATTTTGGAAAGGGTTAGTAGTAACGTGATAAAATTTTGCTTTGAAATTTATGAGAGTGATTTAAATTTTTTTATGATGAATTTGAACTGCTTGGAGTGAATACAAATTTTGGTGGTATATTTTTGAAAGTTTATTTAAAAATTTTGGAGGAAACTTGAGTTAAAATATTAATGATAGGCCACAAAGGTAGCCCTAATGAGTTAGAAGTATTCCACACTAATTGCCATGTCACTCATGACCATGATAGTACTATATACACAAGTGTTGTTAGTCATCTACCCAGCTATGTGACTGTATTTTCACCTCGACTTCCTCGACCTTCCTTCAATTCTAGATCTTTTAATTGCGACCTTCTAACCCATTTGCAATTTGAATAATGAGTTAATGGTTCATTAATTGTATTCATCTATGAGACTATCTTCTCTCCGGAATTGTGTTCCTAAATTATTTTACTGGATTCTTTAATTAATTTTATTTCACGCTTTAACTTGATCTTCTATATTTTGTGCATTATTTATCACCTCGTGAACTCCCACTTTCTATTTTTGATCTTCTGGCGTCCCCTACCGTGACTTGTATATTTGGAGTACAACACTACACTTTTCCTTCCAACAAATTTCATATGTAAGACCTAGACAAGTCTACCTTCATGTAGATGTATCATGTCCCACTAAAATACGTCTCCTTGTACACTATTTTCATGATAGGACCTTCTGGTCAAAATGGCCAAACTATAACCTCTACCATGACACCAAAATACTTTCCAACTTCAATTAAGAGATCCAACCTTGACTCAATCCCTTAACCCGATAGGTGAATTTTGTTCTACTTAGTTCCTTAAATGCTTAAATTTGTGCTTTATCTTGATTGCCTAACCCATTGTCTCATCCCATTGCTAGTTTAACTCTTGTAAGTTGGGTAGAATACCTCACTGCCCAATAAAGCCTTTGTTCTTGTGACCCATGTGGATAAGTTTGCTTAGCCTATAAGTTCAGAGGACCCTAACTTAGCTAGTCAACCAAGACAACTGTATAGGCCCGAACTTTGGGCGAGCCTTGATCTTAAAAGATCTGGGACTATTTAAAATTTCCTTCATCAGTACCTCCCTTGCTCATATTTTGACTATCTCGCGCTGCTAACGTAGCTTCAGTTTTGCAAGCTTATTTCGTTATCAAGCTTGATCATGACATATTTTATTGGGTGCACCCACTAACATATTGTCTAATCAGAACCAGTACATAATGGTCTGATCAACCGAGTGTACTTTGGATCGCTTTTATCTATCGTTCTATATGGATGGGGACATAGCTAAACTTGTCCTCTAGAGTCCCATCTGCGACTGCCTTGACAACTCCTTTTGAATTATTCGGTCGCCTTTGAACCACGTATTCGTATTCGTATTCGATAACACCTCCTTCGAACTCTATATTGCGTTCGCCTTCACCTATTTTAGAAGGATGAAAGCGTTGTACTAAAACTCCTCTAACTGTCCTATCACCAGGACCATTACCACCCAATGTAACCATATCTTTGTCTTGAACTACTCGACTTTTCCCTCGACACTAAATTTACAATCTTGACTTTCTAATCACTTGAATTTAAGAGTTATTAGAATCGTCTCTTAATCATACCCTCAACCTAGACTACGACCATATAAACTTACTTAAACCCTCCTATCTACCGTTGTGCCTTCTCACCCCCTCCTAATTCTTAATTTCGATGACGAAATTCTTTTAAGTTGGGTAGGATGTAAAATCCCTAAATTTCTACTATATTTTTTATATATATTAAATTTGGTACTGATTTAAAAATTTTGTATTGTACGTCGCATAGTCGTATTGTACGTCGCGCACGAAATTTTATTTTTCGTAGTTGCTCGTCAAGTGCGAATATGTGCGAGCGTACATATTTTAGAAAAATATTTTTCTATTTTATTATACACTTTCAAAATATTATATAATTATTATTCTTGCTATAAAAAGCCTTTTTATTTTTAGCAGTTATTAATCATAAATAATATTTCATTGTATACTAGGAAAAGCATAATCATGTATGCATTATTCGTGCATACATATATTTCGTAATTATTTATTAGTTTATTTTAAATAAAAATATAATTTTTGAGATTTATTAATAAATATTTTATTATTTAAAAAGATATTTAAAAATATTTATTATTTTCGAAATTATTATTATTGGTATTTTGAAAAATATATTTGGAAGTTATGGTGGCCATTTAAATCTTGATTTGATTTTTGGATTTATTTAAATAGTTAAATATTTGAAATTTATTTATCCCATTTGATTTTGAGCTAAAAATTTAAACTGGATTTAATTGATTTGATTTTAAACTAAGAGAATTTGATTTGATTTAAATTAGATTTGGATTTAGATTTGGATTTGATTGCTTTTAAATTAAATTAGAAAATATCTAAATTGGGTTTAAAGGAATCCTAATTCTTATCTAATTGAGAATTTCCACATCCTATAAATAGGCAGGTACTCCTCCATATTATTTTCACCACAAATCATCTTTCAAACCATCCTTGTCAAAATTTCTCTTTTTTTGTCATAAATTCAGCCTCAATTTTCAAAGGTTGTAGCAACTTCGAATGACCATAACTCCGGACTCCTTTTGACCTCCAGATTTTTTTTGTTGGAATCGTATTGAGGTATATTTTCTGAATGTAAATTTTATTCTCATAAATTCGAAACTTAATTTTCTGAAAAATTTGTGGAGTGTCAGTGGTCCAAAATCTGACACATTTTAAGTGTTTTTGAGATTCTGGGAGAACCAGGAATCAGAATCATGATCCGTTTGAAGTTTCGGAATACTGACAGAAAAATACACATCATATATTTTTCCTAAAAAAAATTCAGAATATTTTATTTTTGGTTTTTATTTTAGAAGTTTGTCACATCGTTTGAGTTTATCTTGTGTAGCCCTGTGACTATTCTGTACCCAACGGGATTGTCGGTTTCACCAGCAAAGACCTCAGGCAAGACACCTTGCCATTTGTTGTTTATTTATTTTAGCTCATATTTCATGCATTATTTATTTTCTTTATGTAAAATAAACTGTGATACATGGCATAACCTGTTAGAACTTATTGTTCATTTATATTTCCTGCTATGTATTATTTTTCTTACACATTAAACCTAGATTTAAGGGACCACCTTGTGTGTTGCATTCATGGGCTTGACACGTTGTACCACGAAGTTGTGTGTCGCATGTAGAACACGGACGTGCGTGATTGGCTGGCCACCAGTACGTACAAGCCGTGCGATAGGATTAACCGCTAATAGAGGTTGCATGCTTAGTTTGACTTAGCGGTTAATAGAGGATTTATGTTGTGGATACAACATAATAGACATTGGGTGGAAAGAACAGTTCCTTAATGTATGGGTCATATATGCACTGTCCTGATTGCCGGTTATCTCCAATGGGAGGTACGGTCCTGATATCCGGTTATCTCCAGTGGGAGGTACGGTCTTGATTGTCGGTTATCTCCAGTGGGAGATACGGTCCTGATTCCTGATATTCCTGATCCGGCCCATGCGTCAAAGGTTTGTTCTTATTACATTCACTATAGTACGGTTAGGTACCCTATTGCAGGCATCCCTTATTTATTTGAGCAATATTTATTCAGTTTATATGGCATGATATTATGTGTCTTGTTACGTCCCACTGAGGATCTGGTTATCTCTCCAGGTGTGTGCTTCTGTAAATTTGCAGGTGTTCTAGCCAAGGCCGTGATCTTCTCTATTCTTTCGAAGACGATTGCGCTTGGTTCGTCTCGTTATTTTATCGATCACTTCTTATACATTTTATTTGAGATAGTTGGTAGTGGACTTTGTCTCCGCCCAACAATTGTATACATGACAAATTCAAAAGTTGCTCTTATATCATTTATTTATCTAGTGGATGAGATTTAGTTATTCTGGATTTACTGTATTTTACAGCTTATGTATTCATACGAGGTTTCCATATATTAGAGTATACTTCGTATGTATATAGCTGGCATGGATACGTACCTAGTCCTAAGTATTATGGGACTGGGCATTACAGTGTGGATCCCTTCGGTGCTTTTCACGAGACTTAGGGTGGGGAGGACGATGATCCGATGGATGAGTAGTTGCGGGATCCTGTTGGTGGCGGTCGAATAAATTTGGTATCGTTTTAGTATTTGTCTTTTAAGGTCCTTCGAGGACCATTAGTTCTGGTTTTATGTCTTGTGTGGTCCTGCGGGGACCAATTTCTGTCTTTCTATGTCTTGTATTACTCACATTAAGGAGAGTTTATTTGTCTATTTTTTTATGTATTATCAAGCATGTACCCTCCTACTTTCAACATCAAATATATGCATGCTTTTGTTCTCTTTAAAGCTTTCATTATTTATCGCTATAATTTTTTATTTCCCATCTCTGACTAAGTGACAAAGGGGGAGAAAACGTATTGAGGGAGAGTAGTCTACCTACGGGGGAGTCACTCCCTGAAGATGCTATCTCTCTGTTTTGTCAATTATCAAAATAGGGGAGATTGTTGGCATAGTTTATTTTGATAACATTAACAGCATCTTCGTAGTCTAGTTTTCTCTGAATTTTAGCTAACAGATAATCTTTTAAAGCTCTCCTACAAAAAGATTTGTCCATTCAAGCCGAGTCATCAAAGCCTTATGGACGTTCCTAAAAGAAGACTGAAGAAAAGACCAGCGCTCCTAAAAGACAGCTCTCAAAAGATTCAAGATTTCGAGTCTGTACAAGGTCTAGGTCTTTTTGTATAAACACCTAAGGTTGGATGACAAACATAAAGCGCTTCTATTTTTCAGTCAAAAATCAATGTCTAAAGAAACGGCATACCGACGGTATACCGCTGTGTACCGACGGTATACCGTTTCTGAGCCACAAAATGTTCTGTGACAAACTTCAGCATACCGACGGCATACAACAGTATACCGACGGTATACCACTTTGTGAGTCACAAAATATTCTGTGATGAACCTCGGCATACCGACGGCATACTACAGTATACCGACGGTATACCGTTTTGTGAGCCACAAAATGTTCTGTGACGAACTTCGGCATACCGACGGCATACAATAGTATACCGACTACCGGTTTGTAAGCCACAAAATGTTCTGTGACGAACATCGGTATATCGACGGTATACCGCTGCATACCGACGGTATACATCTTCATCTGATTTTATTTTTGAATGGATAAATACTAGCATTAAATGTTCCCAACGGATATAATTATTACCGTTACTGTTTCGAACGGAATGCCGACGGTATGCCGGTCCATACCGACGGCATGCCGTCTGGGTTATGTTCAGGAGCATTAAATGCTACCCACTCTTGGTTTTCTATATAAATGGATTCTTTCCTCCATTGAAGGCTATCCACTTAAGCCATAAATTTTTCAACAACCAAGAGCTCCATCATTACTACTCTACCCAAGCTTTTAATTGTTATCCAATCCAAAAGTGCTAGAGTATTCAAGAGTTGTACTTTTCGATCTTCAAGTGTTGTAGAAGATCAACAGTTTCCTTTCCTTTTGAAGTTGACGAACATTCGTAAGAAAACTTGTGTGTAAGAAGTTGGCGAGTTCTTCGGATCCAAACTTGTGTGTACTATTTACTCAATAGTGGATATAAGTCGGGGAGAGTTTCGGGATTGCCTCCAGAGAGGAGACTAGGATACATCGAGTGTTTGATTTTCTCACTCTTTCTTATTTTACTTCAGTGATATAGCTTACATGTGTTTAGTTTTATTTTATTTCGCTATTCACCCCCCTAGGGTTCTACAGGAGTCAGCCTTCATCTGCCCATACATCAAGATGTCTTTTAAATTGCATACTAGAGAGGTTAGGAGACCTTAGTTAATGTCATGTCATACTTCGTTCTAGTCATGGCATGGGACAATGTCACATCGCAGAATAGTGTGCTACCCCTTGTCCTTGTTTGGTTGTAGGGGTAGTCCAATGTTTCAATTATGGGATATTGGATCTTGTTATGGTTGGGACACTTTACTTTTACTTTGGGACTTCATAATATATTTTATATCCAATTTATATGGCATGTTCTTTATGTATCTTGTTACGTCCCTCTGAGGACCTGGTGATCTCTCCAGGTATGTGCTTTCATATATTTTCGCAGGTGCTCTAGCCAAGATCGTGGTCTTCCTTTACTATCGAGGAGGCTTGCTCTTGGATCGTCCATTGTTGTTTTTATCTATCCTTTCCTTGTATTGTTCTTCTCATTTAGATGGTTGGTAGTGGATCTGTCTCCGCCCAACTTTGTACAAATGATAAATTTAGAGTTGATTTTTATTATACATTTATTTTCTTATTGTGGATGAGATTAGTTGTCATAGTTTACTGCATTTTATAGCTTATGTATACATACGAGAATTCCATATATTAGGGTATTCTTTGTATGTATGCAGCTGGTATGTTTTCTACTTAGTCCTAAGTAATTTGGGACTGGGGCGTTACAAAAATATACAAAAAATTTGCTAAAGAAATTTGACATGGACAACGTCAAACCAATTGGCACACCTATGACAACATCTACAAATCTTGATATAGATGAAAGTGGTACACCAACTGACATACATAAGTACAGAGGTATGATTGGTAGTTTACTGTATTTAACTGCTAGTCGACCTGACATTATGTTCTCTGTATGCTTATGTGCACGATATTAGGCTTGTCCTAAAGAATTACATGTGAGCACCGTTAAGCATATCCTGCCGTACCTTAAAGGAACTTTGACGACTGGTCTTTGGTATCCCAAAACTGATTCGTTTGACCTGATAGGTTACTCGGATGCGAATTTTACCAGATGCAAAGTCGATCGTAAAAGTACCAGTGGCATATGTCATTTTCTAGGTAAGTCCTTAGTCTCCTGATTTTCTAAAAAAACAAAATTATGTTGCATTATGAACAACTGAGGCTGAATATATAGTTGAAGGACGTTGTTGTGCACAAATTTTATGGATGAAGCAAACCTTGGAAGACTATCAGCTATCATTTCATCACATTCTTATTTACTGTGATAACACTAGTTCCATTAATCTCACGAAGAATCCAATATGTCACTCTCGCACTAAACACATAGAAATTAGACATTATTTTCTTAGAGATCACATTTTATAGGGAAATATTAACTAAGAATTTATTAACACTGAACATCAACTAGCTGACATCTTCACTAAGCCCTTGGCTGAAGATCGTTTTAACTTTATACGAAGGAAATTATGAATTTTTGACGTTGAAGTAATATAATTAAATATTATTTAATTAGTACTCATAAATTCATGGAAAATATTTTGGTTATAAGCCAAAAGGGCCATTCTGTCACACAAGTGTAAATAGCCTGAAGCGACACGGTATACTAGTCTTCAGACTACCGCTAGCTAGGATCCGGCCTCTATAGCTAACCCAAAATATTCAATGCGAGTTGTGTGTTATTAATTGATTAATATTAATTATCCATTTCAACACAACTATTTTTAATTAATTTTGTATTTATGTTAAAAACTATCACACCCTTTTCAACATCTGTTCTGATTTCCAAGTGACCGAACTCGGTCAGAGTTTTGGCCGAACTTGGTCTGGGTGAATTCAAACAGAAGTTGGACAGCCGAGCCTCCTTTTATTTAAACCCTCAAACATCATCTTCCTCCTCATCACAGCCTCCAAATATACCAAAAAACCCTAACCCTAACTTCTAGGTTCTCCCTCCTCCAAGCCTCTCAAGCCTTCAAACTTTGGAATCGGAGCTCTCTCGAAGTTCTCCTCAACTATTTATCCTCAATTTCGGTATATTTTTACTATCTCTATTACTTTCAATTTCTCTATGGCTCATAAAATTCATATTTCTTTGAAAAAGAAAAAAAAAAGTTGATGAAGGTTCGTCCTCTACTCCTCATAAGGCGGCCTCATTTTTTCTTTACACTCCATCCAAACCCGATGGAGATTTCTTTGATAATTTTATATTTGTGTCTTAGGAGGCATCAAATGAGTGGTTTAATGATTTTTATAAAAGGAAACTTTGTCCGGGTGCTCCTATCAATTTTATACTATTTTTTTATCATTTGAATATCATCAGTTGCTAGATTTAGTTCAATCTAGTTTTCCTATATATGCTAATGTTATTTGTATATTTTATTGCAACTTATCGGTCACTAACGGGAAAGTGAAATCAAAAGTTGGTGGAATCAATATTGAGTTTGATGCTGATGACTTAGCTATCATACTTAACATTCCCAATGCTTGGGAAGCGTTAGTCGATATCACTTATGTCCAATTTCCTGAAGGGACAACTTTTGATTCCTTTCGTGACTCGTTATGTGAATCAAATCCTCGACCGAAAGGCACTCTTCGCCCTAAGCATTTGAGCAACTACTTCTACGATCTTCATAGAATGATATTCTCTACCATCATTCCAAAGAATATCGCCACTGATGAGATCTCCTACTTAGAGCTTTCAGCTATCTATCATCTCTACTTTCATGTCCCCTTCTGTCTACCCAAGACTATCATCGCCTCTATGGAACGGTGTCGCAAGAAATTGCGACGTCATCTTTATGCGATGTATCTCCCGTACATTTTTTAGTTCTTTGAGGTTGTACTCGAGGATTGTCCTGAGGATGCTACTCCTGCTTACCTTCATGAGCATTGTCGTTCTACTCCTGCTCCTACTGTTCAGGCTCCACCTCCTCCAGTTGACCCATTAGCTGCTGACACACATCCTACTCATCCTCTTGGTGGCGTTACCCTTGAGTCACTTCAGGCTCTTATAATGGATCAGTTTTGATCTATGGATTTTTGTACCACCCTCCAGCTCTAAGCCATATCCAACTCTGTTTGGGATATGTCTTACAGTCTTGCTTACAACCCTAGTGGTCCCATCCCTATGGTTCGTGATCCCACCAGACTTGGGTACCGTATTGATGATCCAGAGGCTCAGCGATACTTTGACCCTACTGCTACCCGATATGATCCCAACCGTTCTACCGAGACCGGTCCTTCCAGAGCTGCTGCTAATGATGATGATGATGAGGATGACGATTAAGGATATGTTTCCTAGTGATAGTTCACCACTAGTTATGTTTTTAGATTTCTTTTGTGACTATGTATTAGTGATAAATGCTTCTTTCAAGCATTATCAGTTTTAGTATATTATGAGTGATGTATGAACTCTATTTCAGTTTATGCTAGTATTTCCTATTTCGGCACTATGAATTCTCTTACTTTCTGTCAAATATTATGCTCTATTCTTGATTGTGCTGAGTATTACTAGTTCGATCACATCATTTTGCTTATGTGACAAAACGGGGGAGTAATAATAGATACTTAAAATGTTGCATCTTGCTTACAAATATTTAAAATTTTGTTTGGAGATCACTACACCAAAACATAAAATTTGTAACACAATTTTTTTATCATTGGTAATGGTTATTACTGTGACATTCTCGTAACGGTTATAACCATTACGTTAAGTAAATAACCGTTACTAACATTTTGATTATATAATTTTGTTATTTTTTATTATTTGTAACAGTAAAAATTGTGATAAATTGGTAAGTTAGGGTGTATGTGAAAAGGAAAAAATTGTTTTACCACCCTAAAAGAAAGCGTCACAGTCACAAAAGGAAAAACTCCCCCCAAAATTTTCCCAAGTTTCCCGTACATGGTTCCCTCCTCTCTCTCTCTCTCGATCTTCCTCTGATCTTTCCTCCATCACGAACGAAGCAAAGGTATGTCCACCACCATACCTCTGTTGTCAGAGGTTTGCTATTAGTTTGAGAGTTCGATTTTGGTTTCGCAGGGCATCGACACCACCATACCTCTAGCACCGGTAGAAAGGACATCGGCACCACCACACCTCCACCCACCCAAAGGTGCTTCCACCATAATTTCGATTTTTTGTTTGAGAGTTTCCTTTTCAGTGTTTTGTTGATTTTAGGGTTTTATCGATTTCTGATTTGAGTGTTTTTATAATTTTTAGGGTTTTAGATTTACCAATCCTCCATGTTGTTTTCTATCAAGAATTGCTTTAGGTTTTGTTGATTTAAGGATTTTGTTAATTTTAGGCTTTCTAAAGTATGTGGATCTAGATGGTATGCACAAAATAGAAACTCTTGCCTAGTGCATGTTTAAATTGAAGAGACTATAAGAAAGTATTCCTTAAGTAAAGGGTTTGTTGCATGACACATGTTCGACACGACACTTTTTAGACACAACAAAAAGGATCATAATATAGACTATATATAGTTATGCAGAGAAAACGAGCATCTGGCTTAAGATGTTATGCATTATCTATATAGATGATGATGTGATGATGGTTATCTGTAGTTTATATGCTGGTGGAGGTGGTTTTTTGTTTCCCCTTTCGCAACGACTATGTGGACATTGTGGAGAGGTTACAAAGATTGTTTTTGTTGATACTTCTGACACCAATTTTGTTCTGTTGCAAACATTGTAAACAATCTTAATGCTTTTATGTTACAAGTGTAGTTGCTGAACAATCTTAATACTTTTGACACGAATTTTGTTTTGACAAAGATCATGTGTAGTCTAAACTTGTGGCCTCTGGATTTTCCAATTGTTTTGACTCTAGAAGAGTTCTTTAATGCTTTTATGTTAGAAGTGTTTGTTTCTTTTTTGGCATATATTGAAGAACTGAAGGAGCTATGAAGACGGATCTTTGAGTTAATCACGATTAGGAATGTTTTTTTAATTTGGATCTTCTATGAAAAGATGTGAATGCATATGAGCTTTTTGTTCTTCACGTTTCTTATGAAAATAAACTAGCTTAAAAGTTGATTTACATAGGAAATTCAAAAAATATCATCAAGAATATCCAAGGATAGATCAAATTGCAATGTGATTGGTCCCATTTTAACTGTCAAATAAACTAGCTCAAATTGCAATGTAAATAACAAAGTTAACCTGCGCTGCTCCACCCTTGCTCCACCCTTCAATCTTCAAGCATCATACATTTTCTTATGTATTTTGCGACATAGTCTATTTGCTCAAACTATTATTCTTTTAGTGTCAAAGAGTAATAGCCTTTGGGGGTGGGGGTGGTTGGGGGGGAGAGGAAAAATTGGGAAACATGGAAAATTCGACAAAAGCTACATTATATTGAAGAGTTTTTACAATGAATCAATATGTGGTACAACAAATGGGATGGTTCAGTATGCTCCTAAATATTCTTTGCAAACAAAAAAATGATGCTTGTGAAGAGGAGCCTTCTTAACCACAGGAATAAGACTTGTAAAATAATACTCGAACATTATAATGCAGTAACTAAGATATGCAGTGTGGTTGTTAACATGACTTTGTCCAATGTATGACAACCTTGAGGATGCTGATAGGAGATGAAAACAATTATATTCATTATCCTCTTGGGAACCAAATTTCTTTTTTTTGGCAACCACACTGCATAGCTTAGTTAAAAAGATATCTAAATGAAAACAATTATATTCATTATCCTCTTGGGAACCAAATTTCTTTCCTCCTTATTTTTTTGGCATCCAAACAAAGGAAATGAATCATTTTCCTTTCCAAGGCTCCAATTCTGCAAACCAAACGTTACTTTTTATTAGTAGGCTCGCACTTCAAAACGGTTGGAGAGAGAACATTTGTTCATATAAGACCGTCTATTTCGTTCAGGAAGATTGTCCATCGTTGAATACTATGGTGAGCAATCTCGTCGTTATCTTTTTATCATCGTACTTGAGATTTGTGAGGGTTGAATCTGAAACTAAATTTAAACATAGTGGTATCAATCTTGTATTGTTATTGTAACAGAGATTGAAAATTTGTATGGATGACGAAGTCACCACATATATGTACTTTGGATCTTGGTTGGCTCTCGCATAGCGGGTTTGTTGTTTTCGCTAGCTTTGTGAGAATTCAGTCAAAATTTCTAGTGCAAGGTGTGTATTTTCCCTATATTTATAGAAGAGGTGAAAACTATAAATTTTTGGCAACTATACTACCTTTTGTGAGTGTTAGTCCATCCTTGTTGATTGGTGTGTATATATTTTTATATATCAAGCCATTATATTTTAGATTTTCAATTGTACGATTAAACCGTTTTCAAAATGATATAAAATCTTACTAATATTCATCTTTTTCGTTTGTTAGGTTGATTGTTTGAGAGGATATAATTTTTTGCTATCATGTCAAGAGCGATTCCAAAAGGGTGGATAAAAATTCCACATAGAAATAAGTCTGAGTACAAAGAGGGGGTTCAATTTTTTATGGAATTTGCAATGAAGCACTCACTCCCCGGACTTACAACATGTAGTTGCCCCTGTAAAATATGCAAAAATGCAAAAAGAGCTTCTTTTGAAGAAGTTAGAAGGCATTTGATCATTAATGGTATGCTTCCGACATATGATGTTTGGTTTCTTCAAGGGGAAAAGCCGGGCATGGATATGACAGTAGGTCCTAAACAACAATTTGTTGAAGAGGATCATACCCATAATCAAGTTCTAATTGAAGATACAGGGCATCGAGATGACGGGAATGCGTTGGAGATCCTGGTTGATGATGCTTATGGTGTACACAATGAGGCTCCTGTTGGTGAAGGTGGTGGTGCGAATAATTCTCAAGCAGATACAGTGCCTGAAACTTCTTTTGTTTATGGTCTTGACCATGTCGACAAGTATTATGAATATAAGAGAATTGCAAGCGAGAAATTATATCCTGGTTGTGAAGATGGACACACAACTCTATTTATAATTGTAGAGTTGCATAACTTAAAGAAGAAGTACAATTGGTCGGGAAATAGTGTGACAGAATTGTTGAAGTGTTTGATTGCATGGCTTCCTAAGGGGAACACACTCCCTCACAAGTATCCCATAATGAAGCAAATGATGAAAGATTTAGGAATGAAGGCAAAGTGCATCCATGCATGCGAAAATAATTGCATGTTGTATTGGAAGGAGTATACAGATGCAACTTCGTGCCCTCAATGCCAGACGCCTCGATTTAAAGTTAAAGAAAAAACGAAGCCCGGAAAGGTTAGGAAGGAATCAAAAGAACCGAGAAAAGTTTTGAGGCACTTTCCTCTGATTCCAAGATTGAAGAGATTGTACACAATACCATGGATTGCTAAAAAAATGCAATGGCACAAGGAAGTAGAGCCTTCATGGGACTTAATGCGACATCCTTGTGATTCAGCAGAATGGAGAACACTTAAATGCAGGTGGCCGGAGTTTGCTAATGAGGGACGGAACGTTTGGCTTGGTATAGCAACCGATGGATTCAATCCACATGGTGTTCTATCTGTTAATTACAGTTGTTGGCCTGTTTATGTTATTCCATACAATTTGTCGCCTTCATTATGCATGAAATCACAGTTTCAGATGATGTGCTTATTAATTCCTGGGCCCAAAGCACCAAGTCAAGATATTGATGTTTTCTTGCAACCCCTTGTAGATGAGATGAAACAACTTTGGGAAGGAGTGTCTGCATTTGACATGGACAGACGACATACTTTTACTTTGAGAGCAATATTGTTATGGGGGATCCATGATTTTCCAGCATTTGGGAATTTATCAGGTTGTGTAACACATGGTTACAAAGTATGTCCTATTTGTGCTACTGAGACGGAGTCTGAGAGGATTGGCGGGAAGAACGTGTACACAAAGTATAGAAGATTTTTGAAGGATGATCATCCATTCAGATCAGTCAAACGTGGATGGTATAAGACTGGAGAGGACAGACAACCTCTATCACGTTTGAATGGAATGGCCCTTCTGCAAAGGCTTGACCGCATCAACTATATACCAGGTAAATTAGTGAAAGGTTTGGGCAAGAAGCGAATGGCATTTGAGGGTGTTGGTGGTGGTGATGATGATGATGATGATGATGATGATGATGATGATGATGATGATGATGATGATGATGATGATGATGGCAATTATGATGCCAATGAAGAAAGACCAGCGTGGTATAAAAAGTCTATTCTTTTTTTCTTTGGAATATTGGCAATCTCATAAAGTACGACATTGTATTGATTTGATGCACACTGAGAAGAATGTTGCTGAACATTTACTAAATTTGCTTTTTGATAAAAAAAAAGGGCAACGAGATTCAGGTTACGCATTGGACAATGCTCAAAAGCAGCAACTTTGCCTAGTCTTAAAAGGCTTAAAGCTTCCATCAGGATTTGCATCTAACTTGAGCAATCTTGTTAGTCTTCAACCACTCAGTTTGCATATAAAGAAGTCACATGACTACCACATCATCATACAATATTTGTTGCCAGTCATGCTTCAATATGCATTTCCAAATAATCGTGACCTTAAAAGAGCCATTATGCAAGTATGTCTATACTTCAACATATTGTGCTCAAAGATCCTAGATCGTAAGCATGTCCAAGCTGCAAAAGATATGATCGCTGAGGCATTATGTGTGTTGGAGCATTATTTTCCTCCTCACTTTTTTGACATCAGTATCCACCTAATGGTGCATCTTGCTGACCAAGCTCTACTTTGTGGACCTACGAGATATATTTGGATGTATCCATTTGAAAGGTGAGATGATTATCTTGCTGTAACGTTATTGATTTATATGAAAACTAACTTATTTAATTGCTCTATTTGATAAGGTCTATGAAGGAGTGCAAAGACATTCCTAGTAACAAGCGTTATGTGGAAGGGTCGATTGCCGAGGCGTATCTTATTTCAGAGTCTGTTAGATATGCCATGGAGTACATGCTAAATCCACGTGATGGTAATCATAGTTCAACTCATGCATCTTATCTAGTTGAAAATGGTGATGATGTGTATGAGCGCTCTATTATAGAGGGTAAAATGATTAAGTTAACCAGGGTACAATGGAGACAAATTCGAAGATGGATAGTTTTTAGATTGGAAATACCAAAACTAGCAGAGTACTACAGGTATCACTCGTCTTTGGAATAAAGAATTGTTAAAAAAAATCTTTTCTATTTATATTTTATTCAGTTTAAATGATTTTCAGTTTTTATCGTTCGACTTTGGAAACTACGTCCCGTGGTAACACTAAAGAGGCCGAAGTAGTGATACAATCCAAATTCATTGATTGGTTGCACAAAAAGGTGTGTATTTAAATTGTAATATATGTCTCATTTACTTGATGTGGTCCTAGTTAATTGCGATTACTTTATTGCTTTAATAGTTAATTGAAGAACAATGTATGGATGGAGAGCTCTGGCGATACATTAGTGGACCAAGTCGACAAGCCAAAGCATATATTAAGTACAGGGTCAATGGCTACATCTTTTCTCCCCTGAGTTACGACGACAAGGTTGCAACACAAGATAGCGGCGTTTGCATGGATGCAATCACCACATTCAGGGCAAGTTCAAAAGACCAAAACCTTAAGGATGATGATACTACTTGGTATGGGATCATCAAAGAGATAATAGAGGTTGATTATTACGACTTTCACCATGTTGTGTTTTATTGTGATTGGGTGAATGTTGGAGATAAGACTAATGGTTGTAAGTTATGCCCAAACTCTAACTTGTTGATGGTGAATTTAAAAAAGTTGAAGAGCACTGATGGGGAGTATGATGAGCCAGCAATTCTTGCATTTGAAGCAAGTCAGGTTTTTTATGTAACAGACATTAAAAATCCTGATTGGTCGGTTGTTCTTCGTTCTCCAAAGCGAATGACTGATGAGGTTGATGGGCTGAATATACCAGAAAATTTCCAATCCTGTATTATGGAACAACCTCACTTGGCTCCACTATTAAAATGCATTGGGAAAAAATGAATATAATACAAGTTTGTTGCTATTTTTGGCATTACTTGACTTTTGTTTCCAGACTTTATTGTATAACTGACTGAGTTATATCTATATTACTCTCTTATTGTTCATGTACCATATTTAACTGTTTTATTTGCAACCTGGAAGGGAATGATGTTTCAACATTAGAGTAAAACTGAACCCTTGCAACCTTATCATATGCCTTTCCAGAATCAAGTAGACACGACACGGATGAGTAAAACTGAACCCTTGCAACCTGGAAGGGAATAACATTTCCACCTATACCTATCTTTATACGATATTAACTAAACTTCTTGTTACTTATTTGCTAAGAAGTTATATGATAGGGAAAGTTGATCTAAAGTATTATCTCTGCCTGGATGATCCCTCCTTTGACTAAAACTGAACCCTTGTTATTGGCTGCTTCAATATTGGTTTCTGCAAGTACTCTCCCAAGTGTCGTCGTGAACATTCTTTTGGAGAGAAGCAATGGAACCAAGAAAGGTGAAATCAGGTATTTATCCTGTCGCAGATGAGGGAGTGGGTTATTGTGGAGTCCTCTTCACATTGCATCTCTCATATGAGCACTGAACCCTGTAACATTGATCAGTAGGTTTCAAGTGCCTGACTTCATACAAAAACTGAACCCTGTAACCTTGATCAGTAGGTTTCAAGTTGATAAAAAGCAAAAAATTTGTAAACATCAATATGAAGTCAGGCACTTGGAGAAGAAAATAAGAGCAGACTCATCTCTTTTTCCTGCTGATGATGGAAGATTTAAGTGCTTTTGGTATACTGTAGCTTTTGTATGAAGTCAGGCACTTGGAGAAGAAAATAGGAGCAAAGTGTATCTCATCTTTTTTTTCTGCTGATGATGGGAAGATTTAAGTGCTTTTGGTACACTGTAGCTTTTGTCATCTTTCATTTAAGCAAGTGAAATCATGACATGGATGATAGAAGCCTCTTGACATAAATTACAAGTTGATGATAGATTCTGGTTGCTGTCTGTCTTGTTGCATATTGAATGCAATGAGTGGTTAGTACCATTAAGAAATTTTAAGATCTCTTTGCAATGATGTTTCATCATTAGAGGAACTTGTGGATGAACTCTAAGATCTTTGTTTGTGTTGCATGACTTTATTTTCCCTTTCTAACAGTTATTTGGTTGAGTTGTATTATTTTTCGCAAACAAACATCATAGGCTTCTGATTCTCAGTCCTCAATTTCTCAGAAAAGTGTCCACATATGTTCCTATAAGTTCTGTTAGAGTTACTGGTATGCACATTCCTGACTACACCTTATCATATGCCTTTCCAGAATCAAGTAGACACGACACGGATGAGTAAAACTGAACCCTTGCAACCTGGAAGGGAATGACATTTCCACCTATACCTATCTTTATACGATATTAACTAACTTCTTGTTACTTATTTGCTAAGAAGTTATATGATAGGGAAAGTTGATCTAAAGTATTATCTCTGCCTGGATGATAGTCTTCTCTTGTCAAATTCTTGATTATTATATGGGAAATTTGTTTCGAGTACACCATTTGTAACATTGATCAGTAGGTTTCAAGTTGATGAAAAGCAAAAAATTTGTTAACATCAATATGAAGTCAGGCACTTGGAGAAGAAAATAAGAGCAGACAGGTATCTCTTTTTCCTGCTGATGATGGAAGATTTAAGTGCTTTTGGTACACTGTAGCTTTTGTATGAAGTCAGGCACTTGGAGAAGAAAATAGGAGCAAAGTGTATCTCATCTCTTTTTCCTGCTGATGATCAGTAGGTTTCCTGTTAACATGACAAACTAGAATTTGTCTTTTGAATCTTTCTCTATAGTTCCATTTATTTTTACTTCCTGTTAACATGAAGTGGGCATTGCCAATACCATTTTATCATGCACTTCCAAGTTCCAATGTTACCTAGAACTTCTTTAAATACAGCTCAACAATTAGAATCAGGTTATCTATGTTTATAGTGTCATATATATTATGTAGTTTCCATGTTACCAGTGATTATAGTGTCATATATATTATGCTTGTTTGATATTCTGAGTCAATGAGCCTCCTCTTATGCATCATTCTACCTGTAGTATTGTTACTCTCCTTGTATGCTACCTCTTCATTTTGATATTGTTATTGCTCTAATGTGTTGATGAGTGCAGAATGTCATCCAATCCTAGTGGAACACAAGCCCCCCCCCCCCCCTCCATCAAAAGACAAAAGATACTTGCTCCATATTGAAGCAAATGGTGTAATTAGAGGTAAAGACGAAACAAAATGGAGTAGTAGATGTGGAAAATATATTCGAGCTCACATCCCAATTGGTTATGATGACTGGAGGAATGTGGATAAGGTGTACACTAACGCTCTTTGGAATTCGTTGATGGTAAATCACTCTTTTGTTTTACTTCTTTACATATATTTTGAGCATTTTATGTAATTATTTCAGCTACTTAAAGGATGCCTTATATGCTTTATTGTTGTTGTGGCAGACGGAGTTTGAATTCAATATTGATCCCATCCTTGCTCGACCACTATTGGAAGCAAAATTTCCATAATTTTTAAGGACAATGAAGTATCACCTACGAGCCACAATCAAGAACAAAGAAGGCATATACTTACCGAAACCTCTAGCACTAGCTCAATGTCCTGATGATATTGATAAAATCTGGTGGAAGAAGTTTATCGAGAATGAGTACACTCCAAAGAAGATTGAGCAACGCAAGAAGAATGCTGAAAACAAGGCCCAATGTAAAATCTCCCATGCTCTTGGAAGGAGAAGTTATAAAAGAGTATACGAAGAATTGGTGTGTATTATACCATAATTTTACTCCAAAAAAGATTGATATTGTTATTTTCCATGCTCTTGGAAGTACTGTTTTTAATTCCTACTTGTACTTATAGGAGGAAGAACATCCTGCGGAGGGTGTTACACGGTCAGAAGCGTGGAAGAGAGCCCACAAAAGTAAGGCTACTGGAAATGTGCTTCCATGCGCATTGGAGAAATATGTAAGTACAAAATGAGGTTCTATTTGTATAAAATGAGGCTTCATATATGTTCTGGAAATGTGCCACCGGAAGTAGTTTATTTATTTCTTATAACATGTCAAATCACAGAATGAATTAGAAGCAGCAGAAAAGAGGCAAAAAGAAGCTGCAAGTGCGAGTGGTCATGATGGTGTGTCAAGCCTAGAAGACCTTGAGACTGACCCTATTGCTGAAGTTTTTGGAGTCGATAAAAAGAGTCGTTGTCGTGCAGTTATCTCCACATCCTCGGTGAAGCAAGTAAAAATTAGACAAGCAGCAAAGGCAATAGCCAGCAAAAATACCAACCCAGAGGTTCTCCAAAGGTTGGATATTGTTGAGGTTATGTTACGGGAATTGCTCGCTCGTGGCGACGCTACACATCAGCCCCAAAATCCAACTTTTGCTTCTGGAACGCCCGAGACAGAAGGGGCGTCTAACTCCGTACATATCAGTAAAACTACAGGAAATTTGAATCCTGTTTTGAATACAGTCGATCGTGTCCCTATTAACAACAATAATAGTCCTGTTGTCCATGATAACAATGATGGACCGGCTCATGGAGGAAAACAAAATGTTATTTTACTTGGACGGGAACGAGAGGATGTAGCCAAGGGATTTATAGCATCTCACACTACCTGTCATGGAAGAAAAGTGCAAGATGATAAGAAAATTGTTTATGTGTCCGAGGTGATAAAGCCAGAAGCAACAGTTTATGATGGTCCACAAGATGGAATATCTTTTCTTTGTGAAATAGCTGATGGAGGTTTTCTTGTTTGGGGAGCCAAACGGCTCAGGTATTTGTGACAACAGGTATATATATACAAACGATAAGTATGTGTTGATAGTAAAGTGTTTATGTGATTATATTGATCTTGAGCTTCCTTTATGCAGTGTGGAGCACTTCGGAGGAAGGTTGGTGGTGTACTTTTGGAGGTACACTAAATTTGATGAGAAAATATATTTCTAGGCACTTATTACTATTTAATGGTTCCAAAATTAGAACTAGCACAACCCCTTTCTTCTGGCTATTTGGCATCTTGCATTTACCAATATTCTAATTTCAGCCAACCTTATTATTTTGACATGTAATATGTTAGTTGCTCAACATTTGAGACAATATTGCTTGTTAAGCAGGCCGATAATGTCCTGATAATCTGTACCACATCCCCTTTACTACTATTCACTTATACTCTCACATTTTCATTGACACAAACAACTATCGATTTGCCTAATGATCAGTCATTACTACCCTCACTGGCCTGTTGACACTCTACAATACTCACATATCACAACTAACTAGTATAGGTCACAAGCTTAGACACAAAGCAATCACATGCTTAGTCTCTCCCTTCTCTGAACAGCTATTTGACTATTAACTGTCATTGCCTCCTGAACTGATAGGAATAATAGTGAGATTACGAGGACTGAAATATTAACCTGGAAAATATTGCTGGACTGAAATTGCCTCCTGAATTGCCTCCTGAATTGATACATTAGGCATCCTGGACTGAAATATTGATGTCAGCCTGGTTATGTGCAACCTGGGAAATTGCAGGATATGTTTGCCAGCAGTCAAGTTATTGAACAGAACACAAGATAATTGGTAAAGGTTAAGGACAAGCTTGGAAGTTGTTGTCCATTTTGGATCTCTTGTTGAGCCGAGCCAAGCTGCTCGGGAGCCAATTCGAGCTCGAGCTTGAACATGACTCAAGCTTGAGCTTGAGCTCTGCTCGATAAATTATTTTCATAAATGAGCCGAGCTTGAATGCGAACTCCAGATTGTTAGAATGCATTTAAGCTCAGAGATTAATTCTACACACAAAATGCACTAAGAAGTTTTCAACATGACAGTCTCATTGATTTAGTGAGGTGTAAATTTCACAAGGGGATAAAGGTTTTGAAGTCGGGGTTTGATTTATAATTCTCATACGAAGTTTTCTTGCTGGTAATATTATAGTATATGTGAAAGCTAGATGTTAAACTTCAAAAATATGAGTAATCTGTTCATCTCATATTATGTGTTAAGCCCTGGTTATGTGCAACCTGGGAAATTGCAGCCTGGTTATGTGCAACCTGGGAAATTGCAGGATATGTTTGCCAGCAGTCAAGTTATTGAACAAAACACAAGATAATTGGTAAAGGTTAAGGACAGGCTTGGAAGTTGCTGTCCATTTTGGACTGCTATTGATAGCAGTCATGGAGGTGCTTCCGAAAGTTATTACATCTTGATCAACGATTAACAATTGATTAGACAAATGCTTAGTCCTATCCCTTGCTCTATTTTTTTACTCTATATGAGGACTCTCAGCAGTAGGGTTTGGTGATTTTATAGGGTGGTGAAGTTTAAGCTCGTCATCTCAGCATCAACAGGAACATGTAGGTTTCTTCCGGTTTATTGTATAAAGCATTTGATTAGATAGTGTTTAATGGAAAACTCAAGTATGTGGAAGTATAGGACTGAGCTCTGATGCTAATGTTTATTTTCCAATATAAATATTTAAACTAAATACTATAGGTTATTAATCTTTAAGTTGTTAGGTATAGAGATTATCCTACTGGTGCATTTTGTAGCCTTACATTGCATATCTGCACCTGGCCACTATTTTTTGGGACATTTGAAACAAATTTAATGACAAACCAAACTTAGTGATCTACATAATTGGTTTCATAGTCTTTAGTCTTAACGCTGGCATATCTTTAATGAATACTGAACTGTCCAAAAGATTTACTCTGCTAGCAAATCTCAAATATGACTTCTTATTGCAGCTTATCAAAGTTCCATTTTGGACTGCTATTGATAGCAGTCATGGTTTTTTTCTGAAACTTCTTTTACTCTTACAGATTTACAGTTTGTCATATGTGCAAAGAACATGTGCTCACATGTATGTTTTTCCTGAAACTTCTTTTACTAGTTTGCACGCTTTTTAATTTGATACTTCTTTTAATCTTACATGCAGGAATGTTTTGTGGTTTGCTTCATGCATCTAGAGCCTCGTCTTGATTATCCAAAAACACAAGAATTTGAAATGTTTTGTGGTTTGCTTCATGACTCAAGCGTGTCTTGTTTTGTTGTCATTGAAACCAACAATGGAATGTTTTCTTACTAAAATATTAATGTATGGATGCTATTGAACATCCTGTGGTTTAGTTGTTTATTTTTCAAATATTATGTGGTTTAATTACTAATTTGAATGGTTGAATTGTTATTTGAAATTATGTGGTTTTGTTTCTAGTTTGGAATGGTTGAATTGTTATTGCAAATTATGTGGTTTAGTTACTTGCTCGGGATTGTTATTGAAAATTTTGTGGTTTAGTTATCGGTTTGGAATGGTTGAATTATTATGAAACTAAAATATTATGAAATTGGATATGTTGTTTATTGTTTAGTTACAAGTTGAATGTAGTTTTTTTTTATTTAAACAGTCCAATTGTAATGGTTATAACTGTGACAATTAGTGGAGAATAGTAACAAAAAAAATAATGTAGTCACAGTAAAAACTGTGACAAAACAAACAAACTGTCACATTAATAACTGTGAAAAATGGAATATTGATCACGGTTATAACTGTGACAAATGAAATATTTGCCACGGTTATAACCATTACCTTTGCAAATATTTGTCACGGTTATAACCGTTACCAAAACAAATATTTGTCACGGTTATAACCGTTACCAAAACTAATATTTGTAACGGTTATTACCGTGACCAAAACAAATATTTGTAACGGTTATTACCGTGACTAAATAATAACCACGCCCCACTAGTCACGGTTATTACCGTGACGAAAAATATTTGTCACGGTAATAACCGTAGGTAATCGCCTATTATGGTGTAGTGGATCTTGTTCTTCTTTTTCTAGACTCTTACAGATATTCAGCCGACATGTTTTGTTACGGGGGAGTAACAAGACTTGACTGTACATTACGGGGGAGCAACTATATTGTACCAATATTGACGGCCAAAGCTACTACCGTACTCTCAGTACTGCATCAAGTCTACTTCTAAATCAGCTGAACATATTCTTAAGTATCAATCGTAGTTTTGACAAATTATTAAAATGGGGGAGATTGTTGGCCCATTAAGCCATGGTGAAACCGATTTCGATAATTGACTTAAAACTCTGAACTTGATATGAAAAGAAACCAAAGATCGCAGAATTCATCTCCGTATTTTTTTATTCTATATTTTTCTTTTATTGAGTCTAGATTATATTGTGAGTCGGGATCACTGGCATTTAGAAGTTCAATCCTAAAAACCATCTTTGATCCATTTCCTGACCCAAACTAAACTTAGATCCAAAACCAAACTTCGATCCAAAACCAAAAACAAATTCAGGTTGACCAGGATCCCTGGTAATCGAACTAGGTCAGAGTTCTGCACGAACTTGGACCGAACTCGGTCACCTGGAATCACTCCTGGTCAGCAGCTTTTCCTATTCTTTTGGATTACCAACGTTCAAAATATGAATGTTAGCCTACCGAGTTCTGCCCGAACTCTGTCTCAAAAATTCCTATAAAAAGAGAAAAAATTCTCATTTCTATACACTCATTCAATCTTCATCTTCTCTATCTATTCTTAAGCTTTCTATTCCATTTACAAATCTTCAAATCTCCAAGACAACTCTGATCCTTCTAGTGTCGGTGGTTTCCGATTATGAGTATTCGAGTTGTATAAAACTTGGCGTATAAAAGCTTTTCTCAGAAAGGTGTTGTTGAAGTTTGATCGTGGGCTTCAGATAAAAACATGACGGTGTTGAAGTTGGCGTGTTCTTCGGAGTAAAGCATGCGGTATAATCTCTATTCAAAATAGTGGATTATTGCGAGCAAGAGTTCTCGCGAACTGGACTAGTCCTCTCAGAGAAAAACCAGTATAAACCTGTTGTGTCTGCATATTGCTTTCTTGCCTCCACTATTTACTGCTTTACTTGTATTTAAGTTGTTTAATCATTTTCTTTACCTGCTTAGATTTTTAATTGGTAATTATTTTCCGCTGCACTCTATTCACCCACATTTAAAGGTGCCATCGCTCCTACACACTATACACACATACATGAATGTAAGGGACAAACCTATAGGATACTCAAGTACTAATTGATTCCCCACACAATCTATGGTACTCTAATGATATATCGCAACCAAATCTATATGAACATATACATATATATGGAACATACATGTTGACATTGATACTAATATCTAGAAGGCACCAAATCCTATTTTACTCTACCACATAAATATACTATATCAATTTGACACTTATAAACCAATATTGCATATGAATAACCAAATTACCCATGCGTATCATGAGATACCACGACACAACACCATGTATCCTATTTAGGACACACACACTGAATCCCAACTCAAAAAGGACACGAAAATCACTTTAGGGATACGTGTCGAACACTTGGTGCACAAGCTTACGATACGCTCAAGATACTCTACCAAACTTTGTCCGAATCCTACCAAACTTTATATGCAAGTCTAAAATACATCTATAAACATAATTAGTGCAATTCTAAGCTAGTGTCAAGTGTCATGTGCAATAGGACATGTGCACCACAAGTGTAGGAGGCCCAAAACCTCCAAATTGATCCCGTGTCCGTATCATGACACAATCTACTCGTATCCATTTGTGGACACATTACTAGCCATACACATCATTCACATGTCCATCTAGCCTATCAAACTATATGACAAATACTTGGTGTACCATTCTCGGATGTTTCCAAAAATGACACAAAAAGCTTATGTAACTTCTACCAACATGGTCATTAGAGTCATGTTCTTCCTCCTATGGGTACCCCTAATCCATGGGTGAGTTTTCTAGAGTGTCATGTATGAATTAGTGTCTACACTAGGAGAAATGATAAGTAGTTTACCTATTGGGAGATGGATTCCCAATGTAGCACCTCCAATATACACAAGAAATAAGTTTGGACAAAACCCTCAAGCTAATGGCCTCCTCTTCTTGCGCTCCTTGGTCCTCAAGCTCCTTGGCTTCTTAGATGAAGAATAGGTGAAGAGAGAGTTTTGAGGGATTTTGTTGGAGGAATGGATGGGTTCTTGGTAGAGCACTAAAACTAGGGTTTTGAGCTCCAAAATGAGAAGTGGAAGAATAAAACCTCTCTCCTAATAGTGGCTAGTCATAAAGCCCTAATTCATGAATTTAAAATGTCTAAAATGCCCCCTTTGAGTTGTCATGAAGGTTTGGTTAACCTATGGAAGCTTTTAGCCTAAGTGGTTGATTAGTTCTAACCATGTTCATGACATATTATGACTTAAATGAATCTAATTGTGTCCAACTTAAAATATAGGTCCAAATGTCATGACAACTCCAATTAGGTTCACTAACCAAGGGTCCAATAAATAGGCTAGTCTACTAATAAATGCAACCATCACATTTAATAATAATAAAATATATACACAATATCGATAATATAAAATGACAAAAATATTCCCATCTGGAAATGTGGTACTGACAATCCTACCTCCGTTAGAAAAATTTTGCCCTAAAAATTTAAGTTGGTTGTACTTTGTCTAGGTCAAACCCCCAGCAATCATAGTCCAAGAAATCTATTTAAATAATACACAAAATTATGTTCCTACTGGCCGTGATATTACAGTCTCAATCAGGGTCACTACGTTATCCAGAGAAGCTGCCTCGAAACTAGTGAAGGTGAAGCCCAATGAGAAATTAAACTAGAGGAACTAAAAATATCTCTACCCTGAGCTAGTAGGGTGATGGAACAGAACTCAATAATAACAAGGTGGAATGATAGAGACGATACGTTAAGAACCAATTTAAGATACAATTTGATAACCATACACGTCTATCCATAATCATGTTACCCAGAATCCTTGTCACGCTTGTAAGTATGGCTGCGATAAACTATAGGGTCCATAACTAAGGAACATACCCCTAGAATCATGATATCTAAAAAAATTCCATACCGCATGTTTGTCTGCAAAAATTCTAAATTCCATAACCAAGAGAAATATATCCAAAATCAGGCTTTATATCTTCGTCATGCCAGCTATTATGGTCACGGTAAACTCTAGACTCCATAACCAAGACGGACGGCTGCAATCCTCACTGCCTCGCCTAGTATGTACTACCAGAATATATCCTTGATATAGTCCATAAACTCATCTTGATACAAATCAAAGTCAACAATCGAACACAAAGAGTCGATTTCAACGACGAACAAGGATAGACGAAAACAAGTGGAAACAAATTTCGAGATAGGGTTTATAGCGAGATTCTCAGGGGTCGTCCTAAGAATCTCTCAAGAAGTCCTAATTGTAATTGAGCACTCGCTTACCCTAATATCCTATCGCAGGCTCGCAGTAGTACAACTAAGTTGTCTCACTACCACGACATCACTCTATTGCGAAGCTGGACCTGTATGGGACACCACAAAAATATTTTATGACCCGCACCCAAATTAGGGGCACGAGCACGTGGGTACGTCCAGCCTACGCCGTAATGTCGGTGGTAGAATGATGTATGGGTCGACAGTAATATCTTGACAATCTAACATATATGACATATAAACTGTCAACAAATTAACTCGTCTCTGCACGGAGGAATAATACGACACATATAATCAATCACATGAACTAGAGGAAGATAATAGCACGATATCATAGAGATAAAGAAAGACAAAACAGAATAGCAGCACAAGTCTCATACAACAAGTATAAAAGTCTATGTCAAAAATAATACATATCCTGAAATAATATAACATGCCCAAATATATCAAACTAGATATAAATCCAACAAAACCTAGCTACCAACTAAAGTACTACTGGAGGTGCACCCTCAGCAAGCACCGGCTCCAAGGGAAATCTCTTGGTCATGGTTGTCGGTCCTCTAAATCCTTTGAAAAATGTTATTCAGCCAGGATTGGAGCGAAGCACAAACACTAATAGCAGTTCCATTTAATTGACAAAAACTATAAAGCAGAGATAAATAAGATGCTATATACGATAAGGAACAAAACTGTTGCGATAAAAGTAATGAAGGGTGACAGGCAATATAATCAATAGAATATAATCAGTGCTAACAAGAAAGGTAAATAGAACTACAACATCAGGGATAGAGTAATGTAACTGGTGAACTGAATATTGAAAATATAATATACAATGTGTTTTGAAATACCAAATAGATATGTGATCGGCTTGGGAGATTCAATGATTTACACTAAGGAAAGTTAGCTCAACCATACGTGAAGTGCATGATTAGCTAATAGCCAATGATCTACACTACTTGCCAATAGTTCTTGATCACATACCTAACTAGAATTTTCCCTGGACCGACTGATACGATGGATCTAACCATGACACGTTACTAGTCAATGTATCCAATGTTAACCAATATTATCCAATGTTATCCAATACCAACGAGGAAAAGTATCTGATACCATTGCGATGAGTCAAGGTAACATCTCATGACTGAAGATCCAATGTCAATACGAATCTGTGTACCATCGTGTCAAGAATCATAAGTAACATTTCTAAATACTTGAATTATAGTAGTAATCAAATTATGGAAACTATCATAGAATGTACTCGCTTGTGGTCCTGAGCAATAAATGTGAATCGAGGCCCAAAGTAGAATCACAAAGACCTAAATATGAGATATACATGTTAATTAGTATTTTGGTGTGTTAAACATAGATATCTAAGATGAAATATGCATTATAGGTCAATTCTAGGTCAATACTAGGCCTACCTAGGTTATAGGATCCATACATTGCCATACCAAGGTATCCTAGTCTATACTAGGTCAATACCCTAGGTACCTACCTATAAGGTATACCCATAGGCCCTATGATCCAGTACCTTAGCCAATCTACCTAATTACCTTAACCTTGTCCAATAACCTATCACATATCACATCCCTTCCAATCCTTCACATATCTTATACATAACCTAGTAGGTATACCTAATACGTACACACAATTGTTAGGATATTACCAATAACTAATACGCTAATTCGAGGTAAACCCAATTCTCTCTATCACACAATATCCAAAAACCTAACCTATGAGTTCACCTAGACATTACCTAATTACCCTTTAGTCATGTCACATAGAGGTACACATTCACACTTGAGTATACCAACACACACTAGCATTACTGCCCACAATTACCTACACAGGTATCAGACTATACATGTAATTCTCTTACCGTAATCTATTTTCCTATACCATGCTATACTCTCCTACATGTATCTTAGGACATTATACTACACTCACTCAATATTTTAACTTACCTATACACTCTCACATATTCGTATCACACTATCACAAAGGGAACACACTCCCTCTAGTGTCACACACACATACAAGGATACTGCTACTGCCTATCACTACTACTCTTTGCTGCTATTGTTGCAAATGCATCTCTCATTGGTATGTGCACACAGGTGCACAGGCCCTATGCACTTGCTGCCAAGAGAAAAGGACCCCCTGCTGCTACCTGGGGCAACCCTTCCCTACTGGACACTGATACATGTTGACACAAAGTCACAGTCAACCAAATATTGATATCATTGACTAAATAATAGTTGAGATAATTCAATACGACATACGACGTCTATATTCTGCTCAAGCCAGACGACAGCTCAGTTGTGCAAATATAAGTCATTTTTTGCGTCTGTACTATTATATTTATTGAGTCTAGAATGATTGTAAGCTGAGTTATGCTGGGCTCTTGAGACTCAACCCACAACCCATCTAAAATCCATAAAGCTCCACATCCAAATTTAGCCCATTGGACCCTTGGACCAGTTCTGTGCTCTGGAGACAGAGTTCGGGCCGAACTCTGCCTCCACACAGAGTTCGGGCCGAACTCTGTCCCCTAAAAATCAGCACCCTAATTTTTAGGGTTGGCTGGTTGCTAGTTGTCCAACGGCCAATTTTTTTGAAAATTTCTACCAGAATTCTGGTCGAATTCTGCCTGTTAAAAACCTATAAATAGGCCAAGAATTCTCTCATTTTCATTCATCCAATCTTCTCTTCTCTTCTCTCTTAAGCTCAATATAAGCCATACCCTTCTCATCTACTAGCCACAAGTTTCCTAAGTCTCGAGTGCTCAGCATCTCTCAGTTAGGAGTCGTGTGCAAGAGTTCAAGAAGTAGCTTGAAAAATTCCAAGCATCGCCACTGCGATCCTTTGTAAGAAGTTGACGTGCTCTTCTGAAGTAAAGGCACGGGTTGTAACTACTATTTCACAAATAGTGGATTTAATCCTGAGCTAGAGTTCTCAGGCCTGGACTAGTCCTCCAAGAGGGAAACCAGGTTAAAATCGGCTGTGTTTGCGTATGCTCTCTTACTCCTTATCTATTTTTTGCATTTACTCTGATTAATTTTAGATCGTGAAAGAGTTGATTTTTAATTGGTTATTATTGCTATAACTCTATTCACCCCCCTCTAGAGTTGCCATCTGTTCTTCAATTGGTATCAGAGCTCTGTTCTCTTTACAAGGACTTACATCCTAAGAGCTGATCTATGGCAACCACACAATCCTTGATTTCCAATCACGGTAAAGGACAGTCCACTTATAGGCCTCCCCTATTTGATTGAACTAACTACACATATTAGAAAACAAGGATGAGCTTTTATCTCAAGTCGCTAGACTTTGACCTGTGGACTATCGTCACTGACGGTTACAAAAAGCCCGCCAGAATAGTTGTCAACGGTGATCTCGTCGAGAAATCACATGACAAGTATTCTGACGAGGAGAAGAAACAGGCAAGTCTAGATACGAGAGCTATTAATGCTTTATTCTGTGCTATAGACAGGAATGAGTTCAACAGGGTATCTACATGCACCACATCTCACGAAGTATGGAAACTCCTAGAAGTGACGCATGAAGGAACCACCCAAGTCAAGGCATCTAAGATAAGCCGTCTCACTCAAGAATACGAGGCTTTCAAGATGAAGCCAAACGAGACGATCACGCAAATTTTCACAAGATTCCTCGATATCATCAACCCCCTGTCTTCACTCGGCAAGCAATATTCAAATCACGAGAAAATTCGCAAGCTACTTAGGAGGCTACCAAAAATTTGGAACCCTAAGGTGACAGCCATCATAGAAGGAAATGATCTCACAACCATGTCCATGGAGACCTTGATGGGAAAGCTAATGACTCATGAGCTTGACCTCAAGGACTTCGAAGAGCCTGCTCCTAAGGCTAAGGAGATCGCACTCAAAGCTCACCGACGGAGGGCTGAACCCGAAGAGACGGATGACGACAACTCAGAAGACGATGATCAAGCTCTTATGGTCCGCAACTTCAAGAAATTCCTCCGCTTCAATCGAAGAAAGAAGGAACCACAAGAAGATGGCGAAAAAGAGCCAACCTGCTACGGTTGCAAGAAGACTGGACACGTCCGAAAAGACTGTCCATTCTTGAAGAAAGACAACCGCTATGAGAAGCCATACAAGAAGACCTCCTCAAAGAAATATACCAACACAAGCATTTGGCATGAAAGCGAAGCTAGTAACTCCGAGGAAGAAAAGGACTCTCCTCAAGATGCGGCTAATGTATGCCTAATGGCGACGTCCGACAAGGTATCAAACGAAACTCTTGACGACTTCTCTTTTGATGAACTTGGCGATGCTTTCACCGATTTACTCGATGATCACAAAAAGATCATTGGTAAATACAAACATGCCAAGGACAAAATCAAAAGTCATGAAGTCAAAATTCAAAGACTTTCTTTATTGCTTGATAACATTAGAGACACTTCACCCACGGAAGTCACAGATGAGGTATCTAAGCTTAAACTAAGCCTTCATGATGCCGAAGCACGTATTGAGCAACAAACACAAGAAATCACAATACTCAACACGATGCTTGTTGAAGAAAAGAGTAGACACAAGATTTCTATGACTAAGATATATGGTTTAAATGCTAAGGTTACTGAACTGCAGGCTGTCTCTAAGAGATTAGAGACTAAATTGGGAAAACAGGTTGTTCAACCTCAAACCCAATCACATGAGACACACACAAAGCATAACATTTCTCATACTAGTCTTCTACATCATCCACCTACAACACGTAACCATGCTTTCATGTACACACACTTTCATAAAGCACACAAACCACATGCACGTAGAAATAACTCTCATATGTTACACAATCATCATGCTACACATAGATATAATCATCACAATGTTGCACAAAGACACAATCAACATCATTCTACACATAGACATCATCACCATGCTGCTCCATATAGATATTATCACCATGCTACTCCATATGTTCCATATCACCATGCCACTCCACATCACTCTATGCATAGTCATCATCACCATGCTAATCATCATACTTCTCCTCATTATAGACATCATCAGCATGCTCCTAATGTAAATAAGAATGCTATATGTACTTATTGTGGTTTACATGGACACATATCACCACAATATAGAATTAGAAGATTAATAGATAGAAAGATATATGCATGGTTTCCAAAAACTAACTTTTCAGGACCCTCAAGAACTTGGGTACCAAAGGTCACATCTACTCTTGATGTAGGTGGACCTTTCCTCCTCAACTAAGAGTAAGTGGATTCTCGATAGTGGATGCTCGCGGCATATGACGGGAGATGCAAATTTTTTCGCATCACTATCGATGAAGAGAGAAGGATATGTATCCTTCGGCAACAACCTTAAAGGTTATATTTAGGTAATGGTAATATTGGTTATCCTCCCTCTCCCGTAATAAAGGATGTCTGCCTAGTGACCGAGTTAAAGCATAACTTGCTCAGCATCAGTCATCTTGCTGACCATGGTTATGACATTAACTTTGGACAAAACAAATGCCTTATTTATGATAGGTCAATAGGAGACATTGCTTTTGAAGGGGTAAGAGAGGATAATATTTATATTTTCTATTTGTCTGCAAATACTAACAATGCAGGTAGATGCCTATTTGCTCACAAAGATGAACGGTTACTATGGCACCAGCGTCTTGGTCATGCCAACATGGATACTATATCCAGGCTATCGACCAAGAAGCTAGTTAGAGGCTTGCCCGATATCACATTCAAAAAGGACACCGTATGTGTCGAATGTGAGTTGAATAAGGCAACCAAGTCATCTTTTCATTCCATAAACTCTGTAAGCACTACTAGACCCTTGCAACTACTCCATATGGATTTATTTGGCCCTAGTAGAGTAGCCAGTCTTGGTGGAAAACTCTATGCTTTTGTTATTGTTGATGATTTTTCAAGATTTACTTGGGTTTTCTTTCTTGCAAATAAAAGTGATGTTATTTTGGTTTTCAAAACTTTTGTTAAGAAAGTTCAAAACGAAAAAGGCTACATGATTACTCGTATCCGAAGTGATCATGGAGGCGAATTCGAAAATTCTGATTTTGAAAAGTTTTGTGATTCCAATGGTTTTAATCATGAGTTTTCTTGTCCAAGAACTCCTCAACAAAATGGTGTTGTGGAGCGGAAGAATAGGACTCTTGGCGATATGGCTAGAGTCATGTTGAACAAGTTTTCACTTCCGAAATACTTTTGGGCTGAAGCTGTCAGTACAGCATGCCACATTTTAAATAGGATGCTTATTCGTCCTATTACGAAGAAAACACCCTATGAGCTTTGGTTTGGGAGAACCCCAAATATTTCTTATTTTAGAGTTTTTGGATGTAGATGTTTTATCCTTAACACCAAAGACAACTTAGGCAAATTTGATGCCAAAGCTGACGATGGTATTTTCCTTGGCTATGCGGCCAAGAGCAAGGGATATAGAGTTTTTAACAAACACTCTTTAATTGTGGAAGAGTCTACAAATATGACTTTTGATGAAGATAACAGTGCTGCAGCTACTCTTGATGATGATATTGAACCATCAACGTCTACTCCAATGAATACCACAACTGAAACCAATTCTCTGGAAGGCTTGCCAAAGAAGTTCTCTTTCAAGCCATCACATCCAGAAAATTTGGTAATCGGCGAGGTCTCACGTGGAGTAACTACTAGATCATCATTAAGAGACTCTATTGCTAGCACTGCCTTTATTTCACAAATTGAGCCGAAAAACATTTTAGAAGCTTTCAATGATGAATTTTAGATTTCTGCTATGCAAGAGGAACTCAACCAATTCGAGAGGAGCCAAGTATGGGAACTCGTTCCTAGACCGGCTAATCACTCGATTATTGGTACTAAATGGGTTTTTAGAAACAAAGTAAATGAAGATGGTTCTGTCACACGCAACAAAGCTCGTCTAGTAGCCCAAGGATACAACCAAGAGGAAGGTATCGACTACGATGAGACGTATGCTCCTGTTGCTATATTAGAATCTATTCGGATGCTTTGTGCATTTGCAAATTTTCAAAATTTCAAATTATTTCAAATGGATGTTAAAAGTGCTTTCTTGAATGGTTTTATTAAGGAGAAAGTTTATGTAAAACAACCTCCTGGCTTTGAAAATCACAAATTTCCCGACCACGTGTTCAAGCTAAAGAAAACTCTATATGGCCTCAAACAAGCTCCTAGAGCTTGGTATGAACGGCTAAGCAACTTCTTGCTTGAGAAAGGTTTTTCAAAAGGAAAAATTGACACTACACTTTTCATAAAATCTTTCAAAGACACTATTCTTTTAGTACAAATATATGTAGATGATATTATTTTTGGTTCTACTGATGAAACCCTTTGTCAAGATTTTGCCAAGTGTATGCAGACCGAGTTTGAGATGAGCATGATGGGGAGCTCAACTACTTTCTTGGGCTGCAAGTCAAACAAATGTCAAATGGAACCTTCATCTGTCAGTCGAACTATACAAAGGACATGCTAAAGAAATTCGACCTTGATAACGTCAAACCAATCAGCACTCCTATAGCTACTTCAACCAAACTTGAACCAGATGATAGCGGCAAACCCGTAGATCAACGTAAGTATCGAGGTATGATAGGCAGTTTACTCTATCTTACTGCTAGTCGCCCCGATATAATGTTTAGCGTTTGCCTGTGTGCTAGATATCAAGCGAATCCTAAGGAATCACACATGACCGCAGTTAAGCGTATCTTTCGATATCTTAAGGGTACAATTACAGTGGGCCTATGGTATCCCAAGTCAACATCCTTTGACCTCATTGGTTACTCTGATGCTGACTTCACCGGATGCAAGGTCGACCGTAAAAGTACGAGCGGAACGTGTCATTTATTAGGAAAGGCTTTAGTCACTTGGTTTAGCAAGAAGCAGAATTCTGTCACACTATCCACAACAGAAGCTGAATACATAGCAGCTGGGCGTTGTTGTGCACAAATTCTGTGGATGAAGCAAACCCTTGAAGACTATAATTTATCTTTCATGCATATCCCAATCTTTTGTGACAACACTAGTGCAATAAATCTTACTAAGAACCCTATTTGTCACTCACGCACGAAGCACATTGAGATACGACACCACTTTTTGCGTGATCATCAGCAAAATGGCACGATTAACTTAGAATTTATTGACACTGATCATCAGTTAGCAGACTTCTTCACCAAACCATTATCCGAAGAGCGCTTCAATTTTCTTTGTCGTGAACTTGGAATTTTAGATGAAGCTGTTATAAATTAAAATAAACCTGCGTAAATATCGAATATATTGTGATTCTCTTATGATGAACTTGCTATGGGTACAAGCCGAAAGGGTCCTTCTGACAACAAGGCGTAAAAGCCTAAGCGATACGGTGCACTAGTCCTCAGGACTACCGCTAGCTGGGATCCGGCCCCTGCAGCTAACCCATGGCAGCTTCAAAATATTGAATTATGATATAATTCCTTGTTTATTATACGGTTTATTTTTATTTATCACTTGCTGAAATACTAAATTTTCAAACTTCATATTACTGCTTTGAACTCACTATCTGCTATCCATCTATTTACTTATTTGATATTTTTCTGTACTTAAACTCTTGTAGTATATTGGTTTTTTCACTTAACCAATTTTTGACTCAACTCAGCCTGATTCCTGTTCTGTCCCCAGGAACCGGAATTCGGGCCGAACTCTGCCCCTACCAGAGTTCGGGCCGAATTCGGCCTGCCTGTTCCAGAACAGGGAACAGGCTCAGTCGTTGATCCAATTGTTGATCCAATGGTCATTAATTGACCCGACCAAGAGAAACCCTCCCCTTAATTTTGGTTTCTCTTCCCTCTCCTTCCTTCTTAACACCTTTTCTACTTCTCAAACTCAAAACTCTCAAAACCCTAACCCTAGTTTCTCCTTTCTTGTGCTCCATTCTTCCCCAAACTCAAGGAGGAGGCTTGGTTTTCAATTCTCTTTCATAATCTTTCAATATTTTGAGGTATAACTCCTTTCTTTTCTATATCTCAAATTTCTTTATTATCTCTCTATTGTGTTATGGCTCCACGATTGCTTAACCGTGGGAAGAGACTTCGGACCGAGGGCGCTTCCTCGTCGAATGCTCCTCCTCCCGTTGAGCCGCCCGTTGTACCACCCGTTGCACCGGCAATTGAACAACAAACCCATCCGTTGTTCAATCCTCCACGTCCACGTGATCCAAACACTTTCGACGACCGAATTTTTATATCACTAGACGCATCCAATGAATGGTTTAGTAATTTTCGGACACGTCCGGTGTTTGCGGGACACCCCATAAACTTCACAATTTTCTCTCAATATGATGCACTCTTTAATGACCTTTGCCTTGACGAACTTGTTACCTCAAATTCGGTCATATATCGTAGTGCTATAGAAATGTTTTATTGCAATTTGACTCATGATGATACTCGCATCTATTCACGTGTTGCAGGTATTGATATCTCATTTGATGATTTTGAATTAGCTGAATATCTTGAACTTCAAGAGCCAAATTCTTGGAAAAAGCTTGTTGAAGCTAGATCCTTTATCTTTTCCGAAGGGATTTTACTAGAGAGCTTCAAGGACGACCTGTGTAGCCCTAACACACGTCCTCGTAAGCTCTTGGCAAAATTCCTCAATCCTTACTTCTATGAGCTTCATCGGATCATTTTCAACACAATTCTACCCAAAGCGGGCTCTACCGATGAAGTTACTTATTTTGAAATAGTAGCCTTATACCATCTCCACTTCCATGTTCCCTTCAATCTTCCACGCACAATGATGGATTGGATGATCAACTGTAGGAAGAAGCCTAGATCCTTGGTTTATGCTTTATATCTTCCTATGATCTTTCGTGCGTTCCATGTACCGCTTGATGAGTGTCCATTCTTACCTGTCCCTGCCTTTCTCTCCAAGGCAAGGAGGCTTCATGCGGCCGTTGGCTCACCGGTCGTGTCTGAGCATTCTGAGGATGAGCCAGATGCCCCTCCTCTCGGACAGGATTCTCCTCCTCCTCCTGCCACTCTCGAGTCTATTCAGACCATGCTTCGAGATCGTTTTGCTTTGGAGGACGATCGTTGGACTCAGCTGGATTATCGGACCACATTGCAGATGAGTGCTATCAGCAACTCGCTACATGACATCCGGTATTCCATGTCTCGCCATCCTACCATGCCCACTCCTATGGAGCGAGATCCCGATCGTGAGGGTTTTCGTATTGATGACCCTTGGGTTCGTCGCTACATGGATCCAGATGCGGCATTTGTGGACCCACGTCGCTCCTTTACTGATCCATCGGACGACGTCGGGCCCTCTCGTGCTCGTTGATGGTTTTGGACTGCTACTTGAGGCTGCTACTGGAGATCTTAGATTCTGTTTTCTGTATTTTTAGTTACTTTTATGTACTTGCTTTGTAGTTAACTTATTATGAGTTGTGCTTTTGAGACATTGGTAGATCTATTATCAGTTTCTATGACTCTTGGTCATTATCTTATATGCCGTTTCTTCTCCTTTACGCATGTTTTGCCAGTTACTCTTTATTTATCTCATATTGCTAAATGCCAAAAGGGGGAGTTATGTGTATATTCTATTTCTGTTTGTTTGGTTTATATGTGCTTTTGGAAGAATATTATTAACAGGCCAACAGAGATTCACAGCATTGTTTATGGGGGAGCTACTCTTAGCTCGGCACTTATTATGGGGGAGCAATGTCGTTACATGTGTCCAGGTATGGATATTGAATATACAATTATTATTTTATCAATTATTAATATGGGGGAGATTGTTGACACAAAGTCACAGTCAACCAAATATTGATAACATTGACTAAATAATAGTTGAGATAATTCAATACGACACACGACGTCTATATTCTGCTCAAGCCAGACGACAGCTCAGTTGTGCAAATACAAGTCATTTTTCGCGTCTGTACTTTTATATTTATTGAGTCTAGAATGATTGTAAGCTGAGTTATGCTGGGCTCTTGAGACTCAACCCACAGTCCATCCAAAATCCATAAAGCTCTACATCCAAATTTAGCCCATTGGACCCTTGGACCAGTTCTGTGCTCTGGAGACAGAGTTCGGGCCGAACTCTGCCTCCACACAGAGTTCGGGCCGAACTCTGTCCCCTAAAAATTAGCACCCTAATTTTTAGGGTTGGCTGGTTGCTAGTTGTCCAACGGCCAATTTTTTTGAAAATTCCTACCAGAATTCTGGTCGAATTCTGTCTGTTAAAAACCTATAAATAGGCCAAGAATTCTCTCATTTTCATTCATCCAATCTTCTCTTCTCTTCTCTCTTAAGCTCAATATAAGCTATACCCTTCTCATCTATAGCCACAAGTTTCCTAAGTCTCGAGTGCTCAGCATCTCTCAGTTAGGAGTCTTGTGCAAGAGTTCAAGAAGTAGCTTGGAAAATTCCAAGCATCGCCACTGCGATCCTTTGTAAGAAGTTGACGTGCTCTTCTGAAGTAAAGGCACGGGTTGTAACTACTATTTCATAAATAGTCGATTTAATCCTGAGCTAGAGTTCTCAGGCCTGGACTAGTCCTCCACGAGAAAAACCAGGTTAAAATCGGCTGTGTTTGCGTATGCTCTCTTACTCCTTATCTATTTTCCGCATTTACTCTGATTAATTTTAGATCGTGAAAGAGTTGATTTTTAATTGGTTATTATTGCTATAACTCTATTCACCCCCCTCTAGAGTTGCCATCTGTTCTTCAATACACCCCCTGCACATGCCTAAATCTATGCACAAACACTCCTCACTGCTCATAGGAACTCAACACACTTTCATGGGGTTCACATGCACACTAATGTGCAAATACATAACAATGTTTAGCCTATACACTCATCTCTCTCCTCAAGTGTGCCCAAGGCTTGTACACTCGCTTGTGTGCAAGGTATAGGGCCTGAGACCCTACCTACCGCCTGTACAAGGCCTCTATGCCCTGATGTCCAGTGGACAGACAGCACACTTGCTGCCACACACTCCTGCCCACTGCAGTCTGTTGGCACACCATACCAATACAAGGAATCTACACTCCTCCCTCTCTATCTAACAGACTCACCTCTGACCACTACCCACACATGACACACACAACTTACACCTAACACTACATTGACACAACGCACACAATCATTCACTCTTATGCACACTGCAGTAGGGGTTTCTTCCTACTCAACACATGAACACCCTCAACTGATGACACCACCCACTTCACACACCCTCATTTCCTCTCTAACACTACACAGGCATTTACACATACGCATACCATTCCCTCACTTGTCTGTACTGCACACGGGTAGGACCCTTCCCTTCACACCATCACACTCACTCCATGCTTATGCACACACATTAGTGTACTCACACATACACACTGCCACTATTTTTCCTATCTAACATTCACACACTCATTAACACTTGGTAAATGCACAAACACCTACCTACACACACTGTCACATAATTCACTCACTCCCTAGTCACACTAGGCACACGAACACTCATATGTCACCCCTACACACATGTCTCATATAGGTACACCCTAGCCACACTCTCACAAATTCACACACTAGTGTTCCTACACACCCTTTCACTCTAACACACTCATACGCATTCACACCACACTATCACATATACATAAGGAAAACACTCCCTCTCCTCTCCTACACTCTCTATTGCACAGGAATTCCCCTTCTCTAATATACCCCTGTGCACTCCCTAATACCCTCACACTTGCACTGCACAACACTCTAGCATAGGGTACACAAGGTCCCAAAGGCCTATGTGCAGACCCAATCAAGGCCCTGCCTGGCCTTGCTACAGGAAGCCTAAGGCCCCTGCCTGCTGCACAGCAACAAGCCAAGTCAGTACAACCAATAGGCAGCCAAGGGCCAAACCAAGGCTTGCACTCCCTGCTGCAGGGAGGCTCTGCCCTGTGTAACCTCTTCCTACTGATGCACACCCTCACAAGTATCTCCCTAGGATATGTGCACCCTCTGTACACAGACACCTGGCACTTAGCACTGGTAGTACACACATGATTGCACTCACTGTACAAGCCTACACTGGTACACAGGGACACATTGGTTCAGTCCCCTACCTGTACACAGATGCAAGCCCTTATGGTCACCACCCCTGCCTAATATTTCCTATTCTCATCTACTGTTACATGTTATAACTAGAAAGACCAGTACATAGGATCACTGGTACACTATACATGAAATCTTCCCCCCCCCCCCATCTGGGCAATCTCTCACCACCCACATATCCATCTACTCATAACTGATACTCTCCCTACAATCCTCACTGGTACTAGTCCTAAATGACACATGATTGTAAGGACAAACCTATAGGATACTCAAGTACTAATTGATTCCCCGCACAATCTATGGCACTCTAATGATATATCGCAACCAAATCTATATACATATATATGGAACATACATGTTGACATTGATACTAATATCTAGAAGGCATCAAATCCTATTTTACTCTACCACATAAATATACTATATCAATTTGACACTTATAAACCAATATTGCATATTAATAACCAAATTACCCATGCGTATTATGAGATACCATGAAATAGCACCACGTATCCTATTTAGGACACACACATCGAATCCCAACTCAAAGAGGACACGAAAATTCCTTTGGGGATACGTGTCGAACACTTGGTGCACAAGCTTGTGATACGCTCAAGATACTCTACCGAACCTTGTCTGAATCCTAGCAAACTTCATATTCAAGTCTAAAATATACATATAAACATAATTAGTGCAATTCTAAGCTAGTGTCAAGTGTCATGTGCAATATGACATGTGCACCACGAGTGTAGGAGGCCTAAAATCTCCAAATTGATTTCGTGTCCTACCGTGTCATGACACAACCTATTCGTATCCATTTATGGATACATTACTAGCCACACACATCATTCACATGTCCATCTAGCCTATCAAACCATATGACAAACACTTGGTATACCATTCTCAGATTTTTCCAAAAATGACACAAAAAGCTTATGTAACTTCTACCAACATAGTCATTAGAGCCATGTTCTTCCTCCTATGGGTACCCCTAATCCATGGATGAGTTTTCTAATAGTATTATGCATGAATTAGTGTCTACACTAGAAGAAATGACAAGTAGTTTACCTATTGGGAGATGAATTCCCAATGTAGCACCTCCAATGGACACAATAAAGAAGTTTGGACACAACCCTTAAGCTAATGGCCTTCTCTCCTCGTGCTTTTTGGTCCTCAAGCTCCTTTGCTCCTTAGATGAAGAATAGGTGAAGATTAGAGAGAGTTTGGAGGGATTTTGGTGGAGGAATGGATGGGTTCTTGGTAGAGCACTAAAACTAGAGTTTTGAACTCCAAAATGAGAAGTGGGAGAATAAAACCTCTCTCCCAATAGTGGATGGTTATAAAGCCCTAATTCACCTATTTGAAATGTCTAAAATGCCCCCTTTGACTTGTCATGAAGGTTTGGTTAACCTATGGAAGCTTTTAGCCTAAGTGGTTGATTATATCTAACCCTATTATATTATGACTTAAATGAGTCTAATTGTGTCCAACTTAAAATGTAGGTCCAAGTTCATGACAAGTCTAATTAGGTTCACTAACCAAGGGTCCAATAAATAAGCTAGTCTACTAATAAATGCAACTATCACATTTAATTAATAAAAATATATACACAATATAGATAATGTAAAATAACAAAAATACCCATATCTGAAAATGTGATAGTGACAGGTTGGCACACAATATTTGTGGCATTGATGAATGTGTCGGATTGGTTCTATGGTCGAACGGATCGAGATGACAATATATTGGATCTCCTGGGTGATCGGCTGGCAGTAACGAACAAGGTGCTCGGCTAGCGGGAACGAGCAAAGGTAGTCGAGGTGTGCTTGGTTGCTCGGTCAACGAAAATGAACTAAGGTGGGGATTGTTGGATTGTATCTCATTTTCGGTTGAGCCCTCAAAAGGGGGTGACATTGGAGTTGGTAATTTAGTCCCACATCGGATAGGAGGTGGGATCATGAGGCATAGATAATTGGGATTGGTTCGGGCCTTACATGGAAATTTTTGTTTAAGGCATATGAGCCTAGTGCAATATCGCACCTTATGGGTCAACTCTGGTTTCGATCACACCGCATTCCCAACAGAATTTGCCAACGTCCTCATACTCTACTCCGACTTCTTCATCATCTCTTTGTTTAGCACTCTTTTTGGCTTCACTAGGTTTTCATTCTCATACTCTGCAATGTACTTCGTCCTATAGTCTTGCGAAGTTCCGCATGGGGACAACAATGTCCTTAGGGTCTCGCGAAAGGTAGACAATTTCGCAGTTATTGTCCATGTCCCCAACAATCTATGAGAAGAAAGAATTGCGTTACTTATTAAGGTCTGTTTGGCAATTATTGGGGTTACGGTTATGAAGTGTTTTTAAAGTACCGATTATGAGGGTCCAATTTTAGACGATTTTAAGTAACGTCTTTTAAACCAATCTAACACATGCTTGGTAATTCATTAATGTGCGGTCTGGAAAAAAAAAAATTAAAACAGCTAGTAAATTCACGTGCATTGCACGTAAAATAAACAACTTTTTATATATTTTTTAAAAAATTATATATATATATATATATATATATATATATATATATATATATATATATATATATATATATATATATATATATTGAAAATTTAGATAGAAAAAATTCTCTGATATTATTGATAAATTAGATGAAAATTTAAATTATATTAAAATAGTTTAAATATGATTTGAGTATATTTTAATTAAAATTTGCTATAGACATCTTTGTTTAACTTTGGATATATGTTTAGATAATACCATATTTTTAGTTTAAAGATAATTTAAATATTGAATGTATTTTAATTTGTATTTATTATATATATGTTTATAAAAATTTGGATATATGATCAGATAATTATAAGAAAATTAAGAATTTTTAACGTGAGACATATACATACGGTGGTAGTTAAAAAAATTTACAAATTATTAATTAATTGTGGATATACATATGGCTTAGAAGGCTCATTTTGAGTCATTTTTGAAGCCGCATTATAATACTAGAGATAAAATTACATATACATCCATATATAAGCCAAAGCCCTTCCAAAGAAATATTATATTATTGTCCTCCCAAACAATAGCGTATACACTCTTGCAAGCATAAAATGGTTTGGCATGTAGTAAATCATAAATGTTGAGAGAAAAATATTAACTACATCATCAATGGACAACAAAATTTTATGACCATCATTCACTACCGCATTAAATGGATTGCAAAAAAAATTTTAAAAAATCACATTTTAGAAGTAGTAGTCTTCATATAGGATCTCAAGAGAGATGAGAAAGAAAAAATATGGTAGGATATTAGTAATTGTAGCTACTTTTTTATAAGAATATAAATGGAAAAAAAATAGAAAACCTCAAAACATCACATGATGATACACCAAAAATTATATTGTACTGGTTTGTGAAGATTTTTAAGCCGGAAGTTCTTTTTAATATTTCTTAACCGGCACAAAAACGCCTTCAAAATCGGTAAAAATACAAATGCCAAGCAGAACTGCTAGATGCTTTAGTTTCGTAGGTGACCAAAAAGATGTCAATGTTTTGAAGCCGTTCGCAGAAGGGTGGAGGTCTTTCCTTCTTTTAACTTCCAGTGTTTCAGGGTTTGGAAGAAAAGAATTTGGATAAATGGAGTTTCGAAGACATGCTGCCTGGATAACCTAAGCCAGATCCTTTCAGCAATGGGAATGCAGTCTGATTTTGTGAACTATCATCAACTAGTGTTGCCACACAGAAAAACCGAGGTTGGAGAGAATTTTTTTTTTTTTTCTTTAAGCAACATGACTGCCATAATAAGAAGTCAAAAAATAAATATAGCTGGAGAACCCCAACCAAAGAAAAACACGCAAAATAACTTTTATGTAATATATAAGCAGGGGGGGGGGGGGGGGGGGGGGGGGGGGTGGGGGGGGGGCCTCCAAAATAAGATGTCAGGGTGTATGTACGATTACCCACTCGAGTAGAACATTTTTCTTAGATGCTTAAAACTACGCACAGAACTTTGTACATACTATATTACATACATTTCAGGTCCACTGTCCCCAACTCCCACCATTTTTATAAATGGAAAGAATAATGTCCCTGTTGCTCGATCTATTGATCTTCCACTACACATCTAAAGTCTTATGCCTCTCTGTGATAAATACAAGGGTCACTCGAGTAGAACATGAAGGGGAGATATTGCGTAGTCAATAATCATATTTGAGTAACTATGAGCATGCACTACATTCTTAAAGCAATTACTTGACCAGTGTATTGAAAAGCACAAAAGGAGCTCATGTAAACACTCCACTTTTAGCAGAATGCAGGCGACCACACATAAGAATCTATCAAAGAACATTTAGTATAAACTTCGGCTAGCAAGTCATCCTCACATGCAACGAACATTTCCTATATCTTTATCTAATAAACAGCAAGCAGAATTCCTGCTCCCAGGCTTATGATTATTCCTTGTTACCTGTTATAATTTCACACTACTACCCCACAAATGGGGAAAAACGCAGACCTCCTGCCACAATCTTTGAAGAAATACTGACACACATGTAACTTCTAATACATAAAATTTTGCCAAATGACAATCAAACTTAGGAGAGTACTGAAACCAATCTATCTTTTTAACAGCTGGCCAAAGAAAAGCATATTTAAAGAAAACTCTAGTTCTTTTTATAAGAGATGTTGATACTGCTGTATCAACTAATGCAAAGATCACCTTTGATTTCTGATCCATCTCAGGGATTTCTGATCCACCTCAGCCAATACATTTCAAGCATCAAGAATAATCATCAAGGTCGAGGAATAAGAACTGAGATATGTATATAGTCCAATACAATAATAAAATGTTTTGAAAAGTAAAAACATCCCTTGTGCACATCATGCTATCATCTAATCAAATGCATCGTCGTCGTCATCTGGAAGAGGTTGTGCAGCAGCAGCAGCTATCTCAGCCTCATACCTAGATCAAAAAGAACATAACTTCAAGAGATTGAAGTGAAAGAGAAGGTTTCCATAAACTTCATAAATGAAAAGCTCTCCAATTCGCATCCCTTTCCACATTGTATTTAATTAGCATCCTCATTGTTAAATTGGAAAATATAATGAAAAAAAATAAGGCACACATGGAATATCATTCCTTTTCACTCTTTGGCTTAGTTTGTCAAAGAGATAAGTGCAAACTTACATGCATCTCGTCTCATTCTTGTAACTATCATGGCTAGCAATTTCACACCAAGCTATGTTGCTCAAATACTCCATAAGGGGACCGTATCCCTATCATATTGGACATGGTACTTCCTTCGCCCATGTCAAGGCTCCAAACGGATCCAAAATATAGTTTATAAGTATTGGCAACCCCGTGATTCGTTTAAGATCTGAAGCATAAAATATGTATATAAATATGTTTTATGTATATATATAACCATCAAAACATGGTTAAAGTTATATTATTAAGATAAATGTAAATAGTATAAATATGGTTTATGCGCATATATAAGTGTATGAGTTGAGAGTAGATTTCATGCATTAAGTGCTCCCTTATGTATTTTCCATTTCTAGTTGGGGTTATTAATTTCTTTTCATATGCTTTTTAGTCATATAAACAATGGCCAAGAGCCCTAAAGTAGCAACAATGTAGCCTCTTTATTTTTCTACATGGTTAGGAAAATCCCTTCAATTTCATCTCAATCAATCACAACCATCCATTTCTAAAGACTTCGCAAGAGCCCTAATGAAATCTAATCCTATTAAGTAGCAACAATGTAGCCTCTTTATTTTTCTACATGGTTAGGGAAAACCTTAGCCCTTCGCTCTTCATCTCAATCACTCACAACCATCCATTTCTAAAAAGTTGAGCGGGGCTCGAAGATTCCTATCAAAGATTACCGGCGCCACACGACGATGACCATGTCTATTGCTCCTTAAAATCAAATTTATGTATTTTTCCCAAATTTATAAAAAAAAATCTAAAAAATTTCTTTCAATAAACTGATTAATTATGAATTTTTCCTTTTAATTTTATAAATTAGTTTGAATTATTGAAATTATTAATTATTTATAATAACTTCATTAAAAAAGAAAGTAATTATCATTCTGACTAATTAGTTGTGATTATTTATAACTAAATATTATTAATTAGTCATGGTTAGTAATTAATTAGTAACTAATTAGTCATAGCTAAGCCATGTGATTAGTTAGAAAAACTTCCTAAAAGCTTCTAGTTTTCCCATATAGGGGTTGTCTCTCTTTAATATTACAATATTGCCACACCCTACGTACTTAGGGAACAAGCACACATAGCCTATTTATTGGACTTATTCACATTTGAATAATTTCCCACAAAGCTCCTTCCTTAGCGTCTCCAATACAAGCATGTTCTTCATGCTCCTCCGGGGTCTTGGAATATATCAGAATATCGTCGATGAAAACTACCACAAATTTATCTTGATACTGGAGGAAGACTATTCATCAAGTTCCTGAATACACTGGAGCATTCGTTAAACCGAACGACATCACTAAGAATTCAGGCATCACCAAGAATTTATAATGTTAGGCATCACCAAGAATTCATAATGTCCGTAACAAGTTCTGAATGCAGTCTTGTTGATGTCTTCTTTCTTCACCTTTACTTGATTATAGCCAGACCTTAAATTAATCTTCGAAAATACTCTAGATCCAGTAAGTTGATCAAACAAGTCATCAATTCTTGACAGAAAATATTTGTTCTTGATTGTCAAAAATAAAATAGGTGTGCTTGCTCCCCAATCATGTGGCTTAAGGAAATGAGGGAGAGGAAAACTAGAAGAAACTTCTATGAAGTTTGTTTAACTAATCACATGACTTAGCCATGACTAATTAGTTACTAATTAATTACTAACCATGACTAACCAATAAATATTTAGTTAATAATCACAACTAATTAGTTAGAATAATAATTAAAGAATTTATTTAAACTATTTATCTTTCTTTCTTTAAAGAAACTATTTATAAATAATTAATAATTTCAATAATTCAAACTAATTTATAAAATTAAAAGGAAAAATTCATAATAAGCATTTTATTGAAAGAAAAATTTTGGAAATTTTTTATAAATTCAGGAAATATACAGAAATTTGATTTTACAGAGTTATAAATCTACCCTCCTAAAAGAAATTTCGTTCTCGAAATTTGAATATTATTCAAATAAAAACCGAGTACAATATCACTCAAAAAGATAAGGAAAGCACGAATCGAGTACAACATCACTCAAAGAGATAAGGAAAGCGCGCTCTCATCTCGTCCTCACTTTCACATGTCGACTCGCCTGGAGAATGATGATTCCAAGCTACACGGACTAGAAGAATAGTCTGGTTGCGCAACACCTTCCCTCGATGATCTACGATCTCTACTGGCTACTCTTGGTAGGTGAGGCTTGGTCCCACCTCGACCTCTGAATGGTCTATCATATGACTCAGGTCAGGAACGTAACGCCTCAGCTGCGACACATAGAATGGGTTGTGTACTCCCTCCAGAGTAGACGGTAGGGCAAGTCGGTATGCTACTGTGCCGATTCGCTCCATGACTTCATTCAAATGGTTCAATGAATCTGGGTTTAAGCTTCCCGACTCTACCAAACTATATTGTGCCATGTGTCGGGGATATCCTCAAGAACACTCCAACCTAGACAAAAGATAACATCTATTACGACTATAACCAAATCAATTTTAAACCTCAAATTGGAATGATTTTATCTCAAGCTCTAGTGGTCTCCGGTGACTATCAGCCCAATGCTTTTGTCTATCTTGTGCCACACGAAGTCTTTCCCTCATCAATTTTACTCTCAACTACATCAACTACCATTTCTAGTCCCAATAGTGGTCTTTCTCCAACATAGTCCCAAGACAACGGGATACTACACCTTCTACCATATAAAGCCTCGAAAGGGAACATTTCGATGCGGGCTTGATAGCTATTATTATATAAGAATTCCACCAAATGAAGATGTTCTACCCATGATCCACCAAAATCAAAAACACAAGTCCTCAACATATCTTCAAGTGTTTGAATTATCCTCTGACTATCCATCAATCTATGGATGGTAAGCAGCGCTCAACTTTAACTATGTTTCCAAACTATCTTGCAAGCTCTTCCAAAAGTGTGATGTAGATCTGTTATCTCTGTCAGAAACTATGCTTAATGGGACTCCATGGATTCTAACTATCTTCTCCATGTATAACTTCGCCAGCTTCTCAGTAGATAGCACAACATTGACAAGAATACAGTGGGCTAATTTAGTCAATCTATCGACAATCACCCATATTGCATCCTTTCCACTTGGTGATGTGCTACCATTTCCGTTCTGGTATTGGCAACGATTGCAACAATTCGCTTGGTCTTTGTCGCTCAGCTTCGACTTGCTGCCACACCAAGCATCTGGAAACAAATAGCTACTTCTCTTTTCATTCCTACCACCAAACACGCTCTCTTAAATCTTTGTACATTTTTGTTGCTCCAGGGTGAAGAGAGTATAAGAACCTATGAGCTTCTTGTATGATTTCTTCTCGAAGTTCTCCACTAGGCACATATATTCTGTTTTCATGCCATCATCAGCTATAGAGAATTCTTCTAGCAGTCCAGCTTGTATATGTGTTGTGACACACCTCAAACTTTCATCTTGATATTGCGTCTCCCAAATTTTGTCCATCAAATGGGATTGAATTTGCATCCCCATTATTTGTCCTTCAATTCCTGAATAATCACTTCAATCCCCAAGCTTTCCAAAGTCTTCTAATAAATGTCAATCCCTTGTTATGAACATAGTCATATGGTAACGACTAAGCACATCCACTACTACATTGGCTTTCCCCGGATGATATTGAAGTGAAATATCAAAGTCCTTCATCAATTCCATCCATCTCCATTGTGTCATATTCAACTCCTTCCGAGTAAAAACATATTTCAAACTCTTATGATTTGTAAATATTTTCACCCTTTCACCATAGAAATAATGCTTCCACAACTTCAAAGCAAAGATTATTGCTACCAATTCTAAGTCATGGATAGGATAATTCTTCTCATAGACCTTAATTGTCTATAAGCATAAGAAATGACTTTCTTATTCTGCTCTAATACGCATCCAGCTAGACCCAAGAAGCTTCGTACTTCTGTGACCGAGTCTAGAGTAGGCCATAACTCAATGTTGCCACCTTCTTGGGTCTACTGTGATTCCATCACCAGTTATAACATGTCCCAAGAATTCAACTTTATCTAAAAAAAATCATATTGGGATAATTTCCTATAAAGTTTCTCCTTCCTTAGCGTCTCCAATACAAGCCTCAAATGTTCTTCATGCTCCTCCCAGGTCTTGGAATATATCAGAATGTCGTCAATGAAAACTACCACAAATTTATCTAGATATTGAAGAAAGACTCTATTCATCAAGTTCATAAATACAGTTGGAACATTTGTTAAACCGAACGGCATAACTAAGAATGCATAGTGTCCGTAATGAGTTCTGAAAGCAGTCTTGAGGATGTCTTCTTTCTTCACCTTTACTTGATGATAGCCAGACCTTAAATCAATCTTCGAAAAAACTCGAGCTCCACTAAGTTGATCAAATAAATCATCAATTCTTAGCAGAGGATATTTGTTCTTGATTGTCAAAGCATTTAAAGCTCTATAATCAATACACATCCGAGATATTCCATCCTTCTTGGGGATAAATAACACGGGAGCCCCCCAGGTGAAACACTGAATCTGCTACAACCCTTGTCTTCTAGCTCCTTGATCTGCTTCTTCAATTCTTTCATATCACAATCATTAATTCTATAAACATATCGTGCTACAGGTTCTGCTCCTGGCAATAGATCAATAGAGAATTCAACTTTCCAATCGGGGGGTAAACCGGGAAGATATTCAGGAAAAACAACTAGATATTCAGAAAAAATAGAAAGTGGCTCTTCATCAGTTATCATGGCTCCACTTATCTTGCTATCGTCCATTTCTCTAACTTACCTAACAAATTCATATTCAGACTTTCCATGGCCTGATGCCGACTCAACAAATCCATACCCAGAATAATGTCTAAGCTGGAGACTGGCATTACGAGCAGCGTAGCATGCAAAATTCTTCTGCATAGTGTTATTGGACAACTATTGCAAGCATCACTAACCGAAATAATCTCCCCCCCCCCCCCCCCCCCCCCCCCCTAATGATTTTATAGCAGTTCTTAAGTGATTATGTGATTATGTTGTGTTTCTTAAGGAATTCTACAGACATTAATGAATGAGATGCTCCAAAATCAAATAAATAATTGTTGGCAAAGAATTGATAAGCACAGAACATATGATCACATCTGCAGTGTTCTCAGCTTCCTCTAAAGTCATAACAAAATCCCTCCCTTGCTGTGGTGCATTCCTGTGTTGCTGATGTTGAGCAAACTGTTGTTGCCAAGTTAGAAGTGGAGGTCCCCTTTGTTGCACTGGTGGTCTAGCATGACCTTTCTGAGCAGGAGCTGGGCCTAGAGCTGGCCTAAGTGGTGCGGAGGGACACTCTCATCTGGTGCACAGCAGACCCACATAATAAGCAGACACCCAATCTCTTCCTACAGATCTCTCAGTTGTGGACTAGCTTCCTACAATAATTGCAAACATGAACTGGTGGCTTCTACTGCTGTTGAACAATAGTCTTTCTTAGGGGTTGGTTCTGTTGCTGAAAGTTCCTTGGCTGGTTATTGGGATGTTTTGTTGGTCCCTGATTCTAACCTCTGAAAGCATCTCTCGATCCCGCTTTGGTTTAAGGTCCAAGTCCACCTCTATGCCTTGAGCCACAGATAGATGTCTGCATAGGACTTAGCACCATTAGCAGTGACATAAACCCGATTTCTTTGGTTAAACCTTGGCGAAATCGACAGACTCAGCCTTCAGGATCTCTAACCATGTACTCAGACGGTCGAGTCTGCTGAATTCAGCGACATAATCGTCAACAGTACAGTTGCCTTGCCCAAGGCTCTGAAATTGCTTCTCCAAAGTCTCTTTGGTAACAGCGGGAAAGAATTTATTCTTAAATTGCTCCTTGAAACCCTCCCAAGTCAGATTGGGGTCAACTAGCCTCGGTTCATTTCTAAACTATGTTTGAGCTAGGTCATGGAGTTGGAGTCCAATGGCTTCAATTTTAAGTTTATCGGGAAGTTGAGCAACCCTCGAAATTTTTTCTGTCTCTTCTAATCGTTCGTCAGCATATAATATTCCTTCAGTGTCCTTGAATTCTCGAAGATTAAGCTTCTTGAAGTCCAAGATACTCCCTTCCTTAGGTGGAGAAGGCCCCCGGTTAGTCGCCTTGTCCATTGTGGCTAATGCCGTCAGATGTGTATTCTATATTCCTTCTTTCATGATAGCATTCTGATCACGCTGGGCCTCAGCTTGGACACTCTGGGAATCAATCATCCCTAAGAACAATTCGAAGAGTTGTGCTACTCCCATTGACATCTCGCCAGTGGTACGATTAATCCCCTGAGATAGGAAAAGGTTGGCATCAGTCCTTTGAGGATTGTTGGGGCGAGGAAGACGATCTCTCGAAAACGATAACCTTCTTTCCCTTGACCATTCTGAAGAGATAGGGAAGACGATAAGTTCTGAGGGCAAATAATTTCAAAAGAAAATTATGGATATTCAAGAGTCAAATTTAAAATTTTCCTAATATGTGATTGAATTTCCTAGTCCTAGTCTTGCAGGCTCCTAATAGTACAATATTCCTAAGTACTATTAAGTTTGACATGTACTGGCCACCACAAAAACGTGTTACGATCCGAATAACCGAGTACGAGTTTGTGATGCACGTCCAGCCTACGCCGCAATACGACTGTAGCGCGTTGTTTGTAAGTTTAGCATATCTACTCAATCATAGAACTAAGAAAGATAGCATAAAGAGATAAAGCAAATTTTATAAGCAAACAACCATGAGTAATATAGGAATCCAAGAGTTTGATCCACAAATTATTACAAAACTTGTAGCGCTACCGCCGATACTGCGGCGTAGGCTGGACGTGCATCATGAACTAATACTCGGTTATCCGGGAGCGGGTCGTGACAATGTCCAGCCCCTTTCTCTGAACGAAATCTTCACACTCCTGTACAAGTTCCATTTTTTTTTTGCTCTGGATGAGCGAGAGATTAGTTCTCTTTTCGTCCCTGGTGTCCATTCCTCTCTGACCTCTGCTCTCGGGATCGGGATCGACTACTACTTCGATGCCGATCACCACCACCACGGCAGCAACGACCACGTCTTCGTCCTCTCTGACGACTGTTCTGAGCGTTCTCCTCGTTTCTGTGACCATGACCAGCATCTGTATATCCTTGTCCAGATCTGCTCGTCCTGCTTCAACACCAACCACCATGACGCCAACGACTACCACGAGTCATCTTCTGGCGAGACCTCTGCAGTCTTCTTCTCCGATGATCCTTGGATGCAACGACATCCTGTTTTCTTCGGTGAACACATGTTCTGTGAATTCGGGTCTGTTCTGTGGACATAAGTGTGTTGTGGTCTGTTTGTTTCTGTTTTGGTCGAGAAAGTCGATCTTTGTGCCTCTGGTTTTGGTATTTTGTTTCTCAGGTTCTTCCTAGAAACCTTTTGTTCGAGCACCTGCATCTCCTCCACGCGACACCATGATGATCGGAGATCGATCTTCTTCTGCTCTGGACACAATCCCTTCTGTTCTGGACACAGGGACAGTGTATCTCTATTCCTCTATTCTGGTTGACACTTGGTGGACACGGCGTATCGGACACAGGTTTATTCTGGATGGAGAGTCTGATTCCTCGAAGACACATCCAAAAACAGAGCTGCCAACAACTCTTTGTTTTGATTTTGGTTTTTTATTTGTCTTTCTGGTGTAAAAAAATGGAATTGTAAAGAGATGGGGGCTCCACCCCCAAACCCCGGCCCGCTCAATGACGATTGGAATGCTGTATGACTGTGAGATCCCTTCCTCTCCACACAATCCGCTCCACTCTCGTTTGGCATCATCTTTGTTCCAAGTTGTGACATTCACGTCCAGCTTGACCGTTGAACTCTCTACCCATCTTTTGCTTATTCTTATCATCACTATTATTCGCAAAGACTATTTGATTTGACTATTCTTCGGTCAAGCATCTTCATACGCCGGCTTCGTTGAGCGAGTACCCACGTGCCAACAACTCTCTTTCGTGTGCCTTAGATGGCCGCAACTCTACACTCTTTTTGTGATTTGTTTGGAAATTTCTACCAGGATTTCTCAAGTTGTGAAATCATGCTCTATTGTGACTTCTCCCAATATTTCTTGACTTGTGAAACCCACATCCCTTGTAACTTCTTTGGTGATTTCTTGAGTTTGTCAAACCCAGTTCACTTGTGATTTTTATTTTGTCGAGATTTCTTCGTTTTCGAAGATCCGACCTCTGTTTTCAGATGATTTTCAGTTTCTCTTTTTTTACTATTTCCAAGTTGGGACTTGCGTTCACTAAGTTCCAGCTTGTGAGGACGTATTAAAGAGCATATTATTATTTTATGTCAAGGTAGTCAAAGGCGCAATGCGCACTTGAGGCGCAAAAGATCTATATCGTCCGAAGGCGCAGTTAAGACGCGCGCCCGAGCGAAGCGAGGCACAAATATATATATATATATATATATATATATATATATATATATATATATATATATATATATATAAATTAGTAATGTAAGAAACAAAACCAAATAACATATTAAAATCAACAAAAATACGTTAAAACATAATCAAGTTAACTAGCAGAGCAATATTAGCAGTGAACTAACAAGAGTTTGTAATATCCCTACCATTCTTTTAGTAAAATTTAGTTTTACCAGTTCAACTGTAACCAACTACTTGTATGAGGGCAGGATTATCTTCATGTCTCAAAGTTTTTTGTTTAAAGAAAAACATTAGGCACGCCTTTTTCTTGGTTGTGCCTTGTAGAAAGGTGCACCTAAGGCGCGCCTTGGGTACGCATGGAGAAAGGCGCCTTGCCTAGTGAGGTGCGAGGCGCAGCTGCTGCTCCTTTCTGCAAGGCGCGCCTTTGACTACAATGTTTTATGCATTTACTGATTTATGTATTTTCCATTTCTAGCCTTGGGTACGCATGGAGAAAGGCGCCTTGCCTAGTGAGGTGCGAGGCGCAGCTGCTGCTCCTTTATGCAAGGCGCGCATTTGACTACAATGTTTTATACATTTACTGCTTTATGTATTTTCCATTTCTAGCTACGGTTATTGATGTCATTTCATATTTCATATGCTTTAGTCCTATAAATATTGGCCAAGAGTCCTAATGAAATAGATCTCAATGGAGTAGCAACAGTGTAGCCTCTTTATTTACTAGATTATGCATACCTGGACCCCTAAACTTTATAAAAATTATCGTATTTCGAATAATTATTTGTCTATATACGAATCAATAGGCACGCCTATGCAACCAAGGCACCAACATAAAGGGTTGAAGTCATGTCGACAACTGGATCATTAAAATAGTGAATTATTTTATGGAGCTTTCTAATGATCCGTACACAACCCCATTTTGATGGGAGAAGGATTGAAGGATGGTATAGAGATACGTAAGTGATATGGGCAGACTATATCAAACAAATGACTATGGGCAAACGGGGCCCATCTTGTAGTGATGCAAAGAACTACATACTCCATCCCCCACTAAAAAGAAGATGATCTCTAAACATTTCATTTAAATGGTAAAGAGACTGCTACAACTTAGACAACCAAACCAAAAAAAGAAGTAAAGTCTAATGCCGTGAATTTAGTCCCTAATTTTTATGAAGCAACAAGTGTACTAATAACACATATACCAAAACACAAGGTCCAGGTTCCAGTAATATATTCACTTACTGTCGTTGTGCAACAAGATCAATTTGAACTTCAGGGGGAGCGAGAGCTGGTGACTCAACAAAGTGAAGATTTGCATCCCTGCAAAAAGTAATTTTGGCATTCTGGAATCAAGTACCAAACAAAACAAACCATCTATTCAAATAAGAACAAATTATTTGCTCACCCAGCAAGCTTCCTCGCCAAATAAAGAAAGGGCTTCTCAAAATTGTAGTTGCTCTTAGCAGAAATCTCGTAGTACTGAAGATTTTTCTTCCTATGGAATGTAACCATCTTAGCTTTTACCTGCCTGTTCTTAACATCAACCTTGTTGCCACATAGCACAATGGGAATATTCTCACAAACCCTAATAGTAAGAAATAAGCAATTGATAAGTATTCACCAATCAAGCAACATTTAAGATACTGATACAACACCAATTATCTTTAGAAAAAAACAAAGCATTTTGATAGCTCCTAACATACCTGCAGAGGTCTCTATGCCACGTAGGCACATTCTTATAGGTTAGTCGTGCAGTGACATCAAACATGATGATTGCGCATTGCCCATGGATGCTGGAGATTGAAGGAAATTGGAATAGATTCAAACCAAAGACAATTGAGAAAGATATCCCTAGTCTTCCTCAAATGAAATTAGTAGACAACTAATGTTTTATCTTTTAAGCCAAACAAACATTGAATTCATTAAAAAAACAAATGTCAGTGAATCATAGAACTTGTAGACACTGACTAGGCGATAAGATATTGAAACAGCTTTAAGACTCTTTATCTGTGTTGCAAGGACATGGAAACTTTGCCATACTTGTATCCATATAGTGTAACATACGCAAGGCTGTAGGTTTCGGATGTCAAGTTCATGTCGGACTGGGTTTTCAAGTGTCAGATATCAGGTTCATGTCTGGAACATATTAAAATGTCAAATATCCACATCAGGCTAGTACATTCTAAATGTCCTATATATACACACACACGTAGCCAAATATACTAGATGTCCTAAAACTAACAAGTAACATAACAACTACATATACAAAAACTACTAACATTAAAATGTCGTAGCAAGTAACTAAAGGGTCTAACAAGATTAAGTACAAATACAAAAAAACAGGGTCTACGTAATTTAACTCTTATAATCTAAAAGGTAACTTAAGAATACATGTCATTGTAAGAGTTTATTTTAAGTGTTTTAGTAATTTGACACTTAAAATGCTTCCCCAACAAAAACCTGATTAACTAATGCCGACCGAAATTTGAAATAATCGTGTTGGCCGACATATCGGGTTGTGCTCAAATGTCAACCAACATATTGTAAAACAATGTAAACAATATTTTTTTTGCAAATGACTTCATTTTACCTATAAAACCATCGTTTTACCTATGAAACCTACATATTAGCAAACATCCATAACCATGCATAGGTGACACTTACTATACCTACTTGAAAATGTCAATAGCTATATGGTGTCCTAATTTGTATCCTTGTTTTGTATTCATGTAACATAACTCTGTTGGCCCATTCCATGGTCACACCCGATTTCGATAATCAACATGCACTTAAGTCAATACACAAAATATACAAAATGCTGCTAATCATTTCAGGATTTATGAAATCAATTTCAACGGACGTTGTACTGCATCAAAGAAGCATCAACATCATCAAATCTGGAGATGACTCATTTTACATTTTATTTTGTATTTTATATTTTATTGAGTCTAGGATTTATTTTATAAAATCAGTTTTGGTAATACTGGCTTAGGGTTATTTCAGTTCACTTTCTAAAAAGCCTACCCATTATTACTCATATTTCTTGTTACACTCTTTTTACAAAATATTCCAAAACACTTTCAAAAACAATTTGTGTTAAAATATTTCAAAAATCTCCTGACAGAACTCCTAACCGAGCTCGGCCCGAGTTCGGCCCGAACTCTGTCCGAGTTCGGTCAATTTATATTCAAACTTCTGTTGCCTCCAAATCTGCGAGCAACGTCTCTTTGCGAGATATATGCATCCGAACTCTGCCCGAACTCTGTCCGAGTTCGGTTCCAGAAAACACCTATAAATAGAGAAGAACTATTCATTTCAAATGATTCATTCACTCTTCATCTTCTCTTCTCTACTATTCAAGTGTTTTCAAACGATCCAAGATTTTCAAATCATACCTATACACCTCTTAGCCAAAAGCCAGTATTATCAGGGTTGATTTAGAGTCTTTTGGTATTCCAAGAGTTGTAAAGAGGTCGTTCCAAGTCCAACAACTTTTCTTGTTGTGGAGCTGGTCGTGCGCTCGTCACCAAGCACGGTGTTGTGAAGCTGGTCGTGCGCTTGTCACCAAGCACGGTGTTGTAAGAGACTGCAAGCTCTCAGTTAAAGCTTGTGCCATAGTGGATTAACATCGAGCAAGAGTACTCGAGACTGGATTAGTCCTCTCAGAGGGATACCAGTATATATCGCTGTGTCGCTGAGTTTGAATTCTCTATCTCTTGCTGCATTATATTTATTGTCTCTTATTTCACTGCCATAGTTTTAAAGTTTAGTTTTAATTGGTGATTATTTTCCGCTGCACACACACACTCTATTCACCCCCCCTCTAGAGGTGCTCAACGGTCCTACAATTGGTATCAGAGCAGGTTATATTCATATATAACATACCTAAGAGAGTATATATGGCAGCCGTGAAATCAATATTCAACGGTGAAGGGCAATCCACAAATAGACCTCCCTTATTTGATGGAACAAATTATACCTATTGGAAAACACGAATAACTTTCTTTCTAAAATCTCTTGACTTTGATCTTTGGTCAATAGTCATTGATGGTTATAAGAAACCAGCACCCACAGTGGTTGAAGGTATTCTTATAGAAAAGCCTCATGACAAATACACCGAAGCTGAAAAAACTAAGGCTAGTCTTGATGCTCGTGCCATCAATGCACTATTCTGTGCAATTGACAAAACGGAGTTCAACGGAGTTTCAACCTGTAAGACGTCTCACGAAATTTGGAAACTTCTTGAGGTAACTCATGAAGGTACTTCCCAAGTGAAGGAATCCAAAATTAGTAGACTGACTCAGGAATATGAATCTTTCAAGATGAAACCCGGTGAGTCAATTACACAGATGTTTACTCGTTTCCTTGATATAACTAATCATCTGCAATCTCTTGGTAAGAATTACAGCAATCATGAAAAGATCATAAAAGTGCTGCGGGCTCTAACAAAGAACTGGAATCCAAAAGCCACAGCAATTATTGAAGGAAACGATCTCACCACTATGTCCTTGGAAACACTGATGGGGAAGCTGATGACCCATGAACTTGATTTGCAAGAGTTTGAGGAAGCAACACCAAAAGAAAAATCTATTGCCTTCAAAGCTCAAGCAAGAAAATCAACATGCAATGACTCTGATGAAGAATCATCAAGTGGTGATGAACATGCCCTACTTGTGAAGAACTTCAGGAAGTACCTAAAGTTTACAAGCAGAAAGAAGAAAGATATCCAAGAAAGCAATGAAGATGAAACCATATGCTTTGGATGCAAGAAGTCAGGGCACATGAAGAAGGACTGTCCAACCACTAAGAAAAACAGTCCATATGACAGATCAAGATCAAGCAGAAAAGCAACAACCGGTCGAAAGTATGCCAACACAAGTATCTGGCATGAAAGTGATGCCAGTGATTCAGAAGAAGATGACGGACCCTGCGGCAATGCAAATGTCTGTCTTATGGCATTTGATAAGGTATCTTCAAATCCTCTATATGATGACTTTACTTTCGATGAGTTAGAAAATGCCTTTAGCGATTTACTTGAAGAACACAAAAATGTGCTTGACAAGTATAAACAATCTCGAAAAGAGATTAAGGCGTACACAACCGAGTTAGCTAGACTGTCCAATCTTATTGAAGATATTAAAGAGACGTCTACTACCGGTAACACGGAAGAGATAGTCAAACTCAAGGTAGACTATCATGAGGCTATCCTCAAAATTGAAAAGAAAGAAAGAGACTATGTCAAGGTGCAAGAACTATATGACATAGAGAAGAAGAAGCACCTAGTAACAGAGCAAAGACTCTCAGATATGATTGCTAGATATGAAGAGTCTATTGCGATTTCTAAAAAGTTAGAAATCAAGTTAGGCAAACAGGCAGTACCTGTGACACAGTCTAAAATTAGTCCTAATGCCAAGCATACACCTAAGAGGACTAAAAACAAGAAAGCACAGAAGAAACACGTATACAATCATGCTTTCACTTATAGGTTCTCCAAACCAAACAAGCATGTAAGCACAGTGGTGACCACATCTAGTTCTAAACTGACTTGCACTTATTGTGGTACGCACGGTCACATATCACAGTATTGTTTAGCAAGAAAGCTTGTTGACAATCACACTTTAATTTGGAGACCTAAAGCTAATCAGAATGGACCCTTCAGAAAATGGGTACCAAAGGATTCATCTAATTGTCTTGTAGGTGGACCCTCAACCCTCTCATGCTAGAAAGCAAATGGATCCTCGATAGCGGATGTTCGCGACACATGACTGGTGATGCATCTTTATTTGCTACGCTATCGATGAAGAAAGAAGGATATGTCTCCTTCGGAAATAACTTGAGAGGTGATATAATTGGTAATGGTACTGTAGGTATTTCTCCCTATCCAGTAATAAAGGATGTTTGTCTAGTAACAGAATTGAAACATAACCTATTAAGCATAAGTCATTTGGCAGATAATGGTTATGGTATCAATTTTGTGAAAGATAAATGTACCATATATGATATGTCATCTGGTGATCCCATATATAAAGGGATCAGAGAAGACAATATTTATGTTTTCTTTTTGGAGAATACTAATAATGCAGGTAGGTGCCTAGTAGCCAATCAAGATGAAAGCTGGCTATGGCACATGAGACTAGGACATGCAAACATGGATACTATCTCACGACTAAGTACAAAGAAGTTGGTAAGAGGACTCCCTGAGATTCCATTCAAGAGAGATATGGTATGTGCTGACTGTGAAAAGAACAAAGCACATAGGTCTACTTTTAAATCCATCAACGCTGTGAGTACTTCTAGACCTTTGCAGTTAATTCATATGGATTTATTTGGTCCTAGTAGAGTCGCTAGTCTTGGCGGTAAGCTCTACGCTTTTGTTATTGTTGATGATTTCTCTCGATTTACTTGGATTTATTTCTTATCAAACAAAAGTGATGCAATTTTTGAATTTCAGATATTTTGCAAAAAGGTACAAAACGAAAAAGGCTTCATGATTACTCGTATCCGAAGTGATCATGGTGGCGAATTCGAAAATTCTGATTTCAAAAAGTTTTGTGATGATAGTGGATACTACCACGAATTTTCTTGTCCTAGAACTCCCCAACAGAATGGTGTTGTGGAGCGGAAGAATCGTACTCTAAGCGAAATGGCTAGAGTCATGCTGAATCAGTATAATCTTCCTAAATATTTTTGGGCAGAAGCTGTTAGTACAGCCTGTCATGTTTTGAATAGGGTGTTAATTCGACCAATCTCGAAGAAAACACCATATGAGCTTTGGTTTGGAAGGATTCCAAACATTTCTTACTTTAAAGTTTTTGGATGTCGCTGTTTTATCCTGAACACCAAGGATAACTTGGGAAATTTCGACTCCAAAGCAGATGACTGAATATTTCTCGGATATGCTGCTAAGATTAAGGGATATAGAATTTTCAATAAAAGATCTATGATTGTTGAAGAAACTATTAACGTTACTTTTGATGAGTTAAATAGTCACAGATCTAGCGACAGTGATGATGAAGATACACACGCAAGGACTGAGAAGAGTTCTGTGAAAGATCTGACCCAAGATGCAAGAACTGAGAAAAGTTTTGTAAAAGATATGACCCAACAGTTCGAATCATTAAAATTCAAGCCAGATCATCCAGAAACACTCATCATAGGTGATGTATCTAAGGGTGTAAGTACACGTTCATCTCTTAAAAATTCTGATATAGCAGCAAATGTAGCATTCATTTCTCAAATAGAACCTAAGAATGTAGATGATGTTTTTACTGATGAGTTTTGGATTTCTGCCATGCAAGAGGAACTTAATCAATTTGAGAGAAACCAAGTTTGGAAACTTGTTCCTAAACCTATTGGTCAATCGATAATCGGTACCAAATGGGTGTTCCGAAATAAACTCAGTGAAGATGGACAGGTTCTACGCAACAAAGCACGTCTAGTGGCACAAGGTTATAATCAAGAAGAAGGAATTGATTATGATGAGACCTATGCTCCTGTTGCTAGACTAGAAGCCATCCGCATGTTTTGTGCATTTGCATGCTTTAATGATTTTAAATTATTTCAAATAGACGTGAAAAGTGCATTTTTTTAAACGGATTTTTAAAAGAGGAAGTTTTTGTGAAACAACCCCCTGGTTTTGAAAATTTTCAAAAACCTGATCACGTCTTCAAGCTTAAGAAAGCCCTTTATGGACTCAAACAAGCACCTCGTGCTTGGTATGAACGCCTAAGTGCCTTCTTACTTGATAATGGTTTTTCAAAAGGAAAAGTTGATACTACTTTATTTATCAAATCCTTGAATGATGATATCCTTCTTGTGCAAATTTATGTAGATGACATAATATTCGGTTCTACTAACGAAAAACTATGTCAAGATTTTGCTAAGTGTATGCAGAGTGAATTTGAGATGAGTATGATGGGAGAGCTAAACTTCTTCCTAGGACTTCAAATCAAACAGCACTCAAAAGGAACATTCATCAACCAAGCTAAGTACACGAAGGACATACTGAAAAAGTACGACCTCGAGAATGTAAAGCCAATCGGGACTCCTATGGCTACATCTACAAAGCTTGATGCTGATGAAAGTGGCAAACCTGTCGATCAGCATAAGTATCGAGGTATGATTGGTAGTTTATTATATTTAACTGCTAGTCGTCCTGATATTATGTTTAGTGTTTGCATTTGTGCACGTTATCAGGCAAATCCTAAGGAATCACATCTCAGTGCCGTTAAGCGTATCTTCCGATACCTTAAAGGAACTTCTACAGTCGGCTTATGGTATCCTAAAACCAAATCCTTTGACCTGATAGGTTACTCGGATGCGGATTTTGCGGGATGCAAAGTAGACCGTAAAAGTACCAGTGGCACATGTCATTTCCTAGGAAAGACCTTAGTAGTCTCTTGGTTTAGCAAGAAACAAAATTATGTAGCATTATCAACAAATGAGGCTGAGTATATCGCCGCAGGACGTTGTTGTGCTCAGATTTTGTGGATGAAGCAAAACCTTAGAAGACTACAATTTGCACTACACTAATGTTCCTATTTATGGTGACAACACTAGCACTATTAATTTGACTAAGAACCCTATCTGTCATTCACGCACAATGCACATAGAGATAAGACATCATTTTCTTCGTGATCATCAACAACACGGGGATATTTGCTTAGAATTTAATGACACAGATCATCAACTAGCAGATATATTCACAAAACCATTGGCTGAAGACCGTTTTAACATAATGAGGCGTGAGCTCGGTATACTTGAATTTTCAGATTCATAATGCAATATGGTAATTAAAATTAATTTCATGACTTGCAACTTTGGAAATTATTTAACGAAAATTATTTTTGAGTCAAAAGTCATAAAAATTACTTTTAACCAACCAGAACTGCATTTATTGTCTCGGGAATGCAAGTGACCGAACTCGGGCCGAACTCTGACCGAGTTCGGACCGAATTCGGACTGAGTTCGGTCGGCGCTGTTATGGTTCTAGAAACGAACAGCCGGCCCTAGCTCCTTTATAAACCCCTCTTCCTCCACTCTTTTTTACTCATCAACTCGAGTTTACTCCTTATATCTCCTAGAAAGTTCTTCCGCCTCCATCCTAGCAAGGAATCCAAGAGATCTGGTGGGCGTCTCGAATTCTCATCTTCCTCTTTTTTCTCAAAAAGGTAATCTACTTCCTTTCCTTCAATTTCTTTCAATGGCTCCTAAGCGTCATAGATTATCTTCCCAAGGGGCCTCCTCCTCTTCGGATTATACTCTTGCTAGCCTTTTTAGTCCAGCACGACCAATGGATGCAGAAGACTATGACTCTACTTTGTTCCCGGACAAAGAGTTTTCTGATCTTTGGTTCGATTCTTTTTCTGGTCGTAGGATTTGCAATGGAGCTTTTGTAAATTTTACAATATTTTCTGAATACGCTCCTACTTTTGACCACCTAGGATACCGAGATTTCTTCGAGGTATCAGAAAACATTTTTGACAATGCCGTCCGAATGTTTTACTGCAATTTGCAAGTAAAACCTAACGAAAATTTCTATTCTTGCGTTGCTGGACAAAAACTAGAATTTTCTGCCACCGATATCAGTGAATTTTTCCATGTTCCTGATCTTGGTGATGCTTTGGTTGACATTACCCATGTCCAGTTCCCTGCTGATGTTACCCTAGCCTCTTTTAGGGAACTCATTTGTCATCCAAACCCTGTTCCTCGTAGGGTTTATTCCAAGAACTTGAACCAATCCTTTTATGAACTTCATCGAATGATTTTCTCTGTCCTTCCAAAGAAAGGATCCACAGATGAAGTGACCTTCTTGGAACTCTCTGCTCTCTATCACATTCATTTTGGCATTCCATTTTCTATCCCTAAGACCATGATGTCCTGGATGTTAAACTGCAGAAATGCAAGAAGGAATCTGGTATATCCAATGCACTTGGCATCTATTTTTCGTCGTTTTGAGATTGACCTTCAAACTTGTGCATTCTCCTCTACTCCTATCGAGCTTACCAGATCTCGACGGTTTCCTGCTCCACCTCTGCCTCCTGGAGCTCAGCCTGCTCCAGCTGCTGACGCTGAGGTTCCTGATGCTCCTGCTCCTGCTCCAGCCCCTGCCCCGGGATTTGATCAGACTTCCTACCAACGCTTTGATGATTTTGTTGCTATATCTGCGCAACGTCATCAAAGTTATCTTAATTCGGAGTTCCGACACATTTCTCAGGCCCAGGTGCTGAGGAATGGGATAGCTGATCTCCACTACAGCCTAGCCCATGATCCGGTTCATCCAGTTACCATCCAGCCTCACCCAGGCTTTCCGGGTCCTCGGTTCACAGATGAGGTCTCCTTCCAGCACTTCGACCCCACTGCAGCCTACTTTCCTCCAGAGGCTCCTGGTGCTGACGACCCCACTATGTGACGTGGATTCAGTTTTTTGGATAGTGTGATATTTGTTAGATGATGATCTTTTATGCTTTGATGTAGTTTTTTTTATATATGTCTAAACTCACTAGTTAGACATTTTCTGATGATTGTACTCAGCACTTATTAGTATGACATTTCTTTATTTCCAGCATTAGTATTACTATAGTCGTTATTTTATGCTGTGATTATGTCTCTTTTACTTCACTTTGTCTTTTGTTTTCTATTGTTGGCTTCACACATTACGGGGGAGCCAAGTCATTTTTCTATTTGACAAAGGGGGAGAAAAAGAGTACCCATACCAAAAGCATTTCTAAAAATCGTACAAATCGAAAAACAAACTCTACCATTTTCAGGTACACTTGTATTTTGTTCTATTTTATCAAGCTATATTTTGGTATAGACTCAAGTTTGTCAATTATCAAAATGGGGGAGATTGTTGGCCCATTCCATGGTCACACCCGATTTCGATAATCAACATGCACTTAAGTCAATACAGAAAATATATAAAATGCTGCTAATCATTTCAGGATTTATGAAATCAATTTCAACGGACGTTGTACTGCATCAAAGAAGCATCAACATCATCAAATCTGGAGATGACTCATTTTACATTTTATTCTGTATTTTACATTTTATTGAGTCTAGAATTTATTTTGTAAAATCAGTTTTGGTAATACTGGCTTAGGGTTATTTCAGTTCACTTTCTAAAAAGCCTACCCATTATTACTCATATTTCTTGTTACACTCTTTTTACAAAATATTCCAAAACACTTTCAAAAACAATTTGTGTTAAAATATTTCAAAAATCTCCTGACAGAACTCCTAACCGAGTTCGGCCCGAGTTCGGCCCGAACTCTGTCCGAGTTCGGTCAATTTATATTCAAACTTCTGTTGCCTCCAAATCTGCGAGCAACGTCTCTTTGCGAGATATATGCATCCGAACTCTGCCCGAACTCTGTCCGAGTTCGGTTCCAGAAAACACCTATAAATAGAGAAGAACTTTTCATTTCAAATGATTCATTCACTCTTCATCTTCTCTTCTCTACTATTCAAGTGTTTTCAAACGATCCAAGATTTTCAAATCATACCTATACACCTCTTAGCCAAAAGCCAGTATTATCAGAGTTGATTTAGAGTCTTTTGGTATTCTAAGAGTTGTAAAGAGGTCGTTCCAAGTCCAACAACTTTTCTTGTTGTGGAGCTGGTCGTGCGCTATCACCAAGCACGGTATTGTGAAGCTGGTCGTGCGCTTGTCACCAAGCACGGTGTTGTAAGAGACTGCAAGCTCTCAGTTAAAGCTTGTGCCATAGTGGATTAACATCGAGCAAGAGTACTCGAGACTGGATTAGTCCTCTCAGAGGGATACCAGTATATATCGCTGTGTCGCTGAGTTTGATTTCTCTCTCTCTTGCTGCATTATATTTATTGTCTCTTTATTTCACTGCCATAGTTTTAAAGTTTAGTTTTAATTGGTGATTATTTTCCGCTGCACACACACTCTATTCACCCCCCCCCCCTCTAGAGGTGCTCAACGGTCCTACAAGCTCTTCATGGATCAAGCCTGTTTTCTTAACACACCATACCGACAATGTATAGCCCTATGATTGAAGTTAATAAAGATTACATAAGAGCAAGAAAACAAGGCAAATTGGAAGAAGGAAAACCAAGTTAAGGTCCCCATTTAAGATACTTATTTGTTTACAACAAAGCCTGTAGGAGTTCAAAATAAATATTTGATGCCAAAATAAAAGAAGACATTTTTCATGAAATAGAAAAAATATGCAAAGATATTTATTAGTTTACACAAAAGTCCTAGAACAAAAAATTCTACTTTGGAATAGAAATGTGAAAAGTAATTATACTGTTTTCCAAGGGGAAAAAAGAAGAATCAATTTGCAAAGTTCTAACTGTAGAGTTCTAAATGCATTTACTATATTTATTCTCAGAATTTTTTATGCTTTACTGGAAGAAAAAAAAATATTCTTCATGAAATAGTATACTTTCCATAGAACATGCAGGCATGCATGCATACATCCATACAGACAAGCGATTTGTTTTACAGGTGTTGTGCCCAAAGACAAACCAAGCCTGATATGGCAAATCCCAGGAAGGGAACAAACAGCAACAGACTTCGCTTCGGTCCCTACTGCTTGAAGTTCAATCCCCTCAACAACAGGAAGTTTCACCTCCCGCGGGTATAGGATTAGGATTAGATCGTACACCCACAAACAATACTGCCATGGGTGGCTACCTGCTTTCCTTTCTTTATTGAGGAAGCTCGCCGGAGATCTATTCCTCTTCCTCTGCCTCAGCATGATCTGGGGTTCCCTCCGCTTGTCTTGGTCCTTAAGTGGAATTTAGGTCCACAATATTCATTCCCTGGTTACACCTCTGATTCTTCTAATTCAGAGTTAGCGTCGATCCTTATCTAATAAGTCAATCCCAAAAAACCCAATTCTAGGGCTGGTCTTTGGGCTACCAATTGCCGTTTCAGTTTCCTCTTGTCTCGTACCGGGTGAGATAGCTTGAACAGCGGTTTTCTTTGTCGGGTATTCCGCTGCCTATCCCGATCCGTCTTTCATTCTCCTGATATGGCACCAATCTTCGAAGACATTCCTAAAAAGAATGCATTTAGAATTTAGTTGTGGATGCTTATCGGCACTTGTAGGTGTCAAGTCCACCCCACACCTTCATTCATGCGCGTGGAGTTACCACTTACAGACTAATATGAGCATAATGAAAGAAAATGTAGACAGCTAATCAGCCGTCGCTTCTGCCAAAGTTCAAGGGTTAAGTAGGAAGCACCGGTACTCCAATTTGTCGTCGTGTCCTTTTACGTGCCGCCTCTTTCAAAATCCATGTATCCGTGTTTGTATCATGCAGTATCCGTGCACCATAAAGCATTATATATCCATATAATCAACTATAACTATAGCGAAAAATTCAAACCCTACAAATTCATAATCTGAACGAAGAAAGAAGCCTCTTTATACAAAATTATGGGGGGAAACGAGATTTACTAATATCCATCTCTGAGACCGCCGAACTTCTCCTGCCCCGCCGTGTCCCAGCAGTAAAACCTGATCTTCCCGCAGTTGGTGAAGAAGTCTAAGGGATGGACCTCCACTCCGATGGTCGCTAACAAACATGAACAATCGAACGTCACAAGAAACCCTAATTAAAAAACCCTAAATTTCGAAATAAAAGACGCTCACGTTCGTATTTCTTCTCGAATTCTCCCGTCAGGTGCCTCTTGACGAAGGTCGTCTTCCCTGCGAACAAATCAACAGATCAATCAACCAAGACTCCTTGAGCAAATCAAAAAAACCTAATTTTGGCAGATGGATTGATCACCTGTGCCGCCGTCCCCGACGATGACGAGCTTGAAGCTGGGATAGTCGACGGTCGCCTGGTTCGGAAGAGCCTAACAGAAAAAAAAAGAGAACCGTCAGAGACCAAAACCCTAACCCTAAAAAAGAGATGGAGGAGGAGGAGGAGGAGACATTAGAGAAGTACCATTTTTTAAAATTTCTTCACTGAATTCTTCACAGAGAGAGAATAGAAGAAGAAATGGAATGAGCGTTGCCTGGACGCGACTTTTCGGACCGTCGGATCCGGCACCAACAGAATCAAATCGCAGCCGTACACGTGTGTGCCTAAGTGAGACCTACTAAGTTATAAACTTGTTTTCTGAGAATAAAATTTTTTATTTTGCATTTGGTTACTTTAATCTGAAAAATAATTTTAAGAAATAAAATTTAAAAATTTTGTTTGAAAAAAATTTTAAAAAAAAATTTATAAATTTTTAAAAAATAATAACAGTTGGGTTAGAAAAGTTTCCAATTGTATCCAATCTCCAATTGTGTCCAATTTTCAACGTGTCTACAAATTGACAACGCTCCTGACATGAAGATGTCCTAGACCTCCACCGTCAATATCGACCGTCGACTAGGCACGACAGCACCCCGACTACTACCAGGTGCATTCAAACCCTATAAGAGTGAGGTACGGGTACTCGATCGTCCCCCATGGTCGCGTCTACGGCAACAGGAACGAGCAGGAGCATCGACTATGACTCCGAACTTCTCCGTGTCCCTCACCAAATCCTCCGGCCCGTTCTCAGCCCATCGTCCTCCCTCAACACTGACGTACAGGATCCTGGTTATCTACGGTGGGAGGAGCGTCCAGCTCCATCGCTCGATCGTGCGGACAAAGTCCGTGGCGACAGATGCGACTCCGAGGCGTAGGGAGGGCAGTGGGCGTAGCAACTGTACAGCCGCTAGTACTCCTAGGCATTGGAAATCGCGACCTCTTCGGAGCCTTTTTTTGCCCCTCGGCTGTCTCCATGACGACACCAGCCACTAGACTTAGAAAGAGAGCAGATTTTTACAAAACATATTTTTTTAGAAGAGAGTAAGAGGGATAGCAGAGAGAAAGAGAGCAGATTTTTTGGCTTTTTGAGAGAACCGAGAGAGGAAGGGCCCGCCAATCTTTTGGAAAGAGAAATTTTTGTTGCTCCCTGAAAACCGTATTATAATGCAAGTTTTTTTGTTCTCTAAAAACCGCATTCTAACGCAGGTTTGAGAGAAATTTTTCAAATATTTCTTTTCCTAAAATCTGTGGCCAAACGTTATTTTTAAATATTGCAGCATTTAGATTTAGAAAGCTACGTTTTAAATCTTAACCAAACATGCCCTAAGATTGCTTTTTTTTTTAAAAAAAAATCTGAAAACCATTTTCTATGAATTTATTATAAAGTTATTTTCTAAATATAAATATTCTACTTTATGTTTTTTTACTTTTAGCAAAAAAATAGTTTTAAGAACAAAAGTTAAAAACATCTTTGGTAAAATATTTTTAAAAATAATTTTTTAATAAAAATTTATAAGACTATTCTTAAAATTTGTGTGTGATGTGCCCAAAAAATCACTCTCATTTCTAAATTTCACTCTCTCTCTTCACAAACCCTAGCTTTCTTCTTCTTCTTCTTCTTCTTCTTCTATCCATCTTCTTCTCCACAATTTCCATTCTCACATCTTCATCAAAATCCTAGTTTTTTTTTTCTCATCATCATCTTCTTCTTCTCCACCATTTCCATCATCACCATCTCCATCATCACCATCTCCATCAAAACCCTAGTTTTCTTCTCTTTCCCAATTTCGATGGCACCCAAAAAATTAAATAAATCCTAAAATGTATGGAAATAAAGGTTAAATACTTCTTTCCTCACAAAGAATGCATGAAAATAAATCATAAAATGCATATTTCACTCTATTATCAAGATTGAAATAAACCCTAACATATTTTTTTCATTCGGAAATATTGACTTTAGGACTGCCAGAAATTATGGCAGTCCTGAAAGAAACTTGCTGTATAGCAAGTATCTACAACAGGACTGCCACAATTTCTGGTAGTCCTCAATATGTCTAGGACTGCCAGAAATTGTGGCAGTCCTGTTGTAGAACATGTCCCTTTCAGGACTGCCACAATTTCTGGCAGTTTTCATTACTTCTAGGACTGCCAGAAATTATGACAGTCCTGTTGTACATCGAGTCTATTTCAAGACTACCATAATTTCTGGCAGTCCTCATTACTTCTAGGACTGCCAGCAATTGTGGCAGTCCTGTTGTACATCGAGTCTATTTCAAAACTGCCACAATTTCTGGCAGTCCTCAATACTTCTAGGATTGTCAGAAATTGTAGCAGTCCTGATATGAACCCAATTATTTTACAATTAGGATTTCTTCCATAGTTTTCTTCTACAACTAGGATTTCATGCATAATTCTTCTATTAATAAAGAAAAATTGGTTAATAGACTAATAGATTTGATAGATTTGATAACCCAATTTCTTCTACAACTAGGGTTTCATCCATAATGCCCAAACAAGAAGAAGAAAAATAAAGTAGGGTTTGGATAAAGAGATCTGAGAAATTAGAAGAGAGCAAAAAATCAAAATAAACTAGGTTTGCAAAAATTGATGTTCTTGTTCTTGTTGTTCTTGTTGTTCTTATTTTTTTTTCTTTTTGTTCTTCTTTTTCTTCTTATGAGGAATGGAGAGTGAGGAAGAAAACAAAAATTATAACACTTATCTTTTATACCTACCACTTGGATAGCCCTGAGTAATTTTTTCAGTGGCAAACTTGTAAATAATGGAAAACTAACACTTGAACAGCCCCGATCAAAATGTGCTGTGCCCTTATAATTAGCCTTAATTTTTTTTTGAAAGGAAAAGCTTCATTCAATTACTTCAAAGGATTACAAACAGGCATATCACGAAAGATATGTTCATATATACAATATGGACTTACATCATGAACTAAAAGAGTGTTCATTGCATAGTGAGAAAGAGCCTAAGAGGCGAGACGGTGAGCACAATGGTTGGCATTTCTATTAACATAGGAGAAGATAGCATCATTGCTTGAGGAGAGAAGCTTCCTTGCATCAGAGATAACATGGCGAGCCTGCCATACAGTTGAAGCCAATTGTGAATTGATAGAATCAATAATTGCTTTGCAATCACCTTCAACTATGACATGTTGTAGTTGCCTCTTTTCGATTAGAATGAGGCTTAGGTGAACTCCTAGAGCTTCAGCTTCAACAGGCGATCCTCCATCTTGTGATTTTGATAATGCACCAAGGAAGATGCCATCCCATTACGCAAGATTGCTGATGCAGCCATTTTGCCATCAAGATAGGCGCCATCAAAGTTAATTTTGCATACAGGGTCATTAGGTGGAATCCAACCTGCATTGATTAAGTTCCTGTTGGATAACATCACTACTAAAATGTCATCTAATAGCGACGTAATTTAGCGACGGCAGTAAATTACGTCGCTATTAGCGATAGCTTTATGAACACGTCGTAAAACGTCGCTGCCTAGCGACGTTCTGCGACAGTCATTTCCTTCGTCGCTGACGTTCCGCGACTAATTATAAGTATATGTCGTCATTTTGGCGACGTGTAGCGACGTCTACATGTGACGTCGCTAAATTATTTTACTTAGGGCACGCCGCTGCCTTCTTTCCCCCTCACTCTCACTCGAAAACTTTTAATTTCCCCCCCCACCCCCCCACCCCGGCGACTCCCCCCCCCTCTGTCAGTGCCCTCCCCCCCCCCCGGCGACCCCCTCCCCCCCGGCGACCCCCTCCCCCTCCGGCGAGCTCCTCCTCCTCGAGATCCTCCTCCTCCAGCTCCTCCTCCCCCAATCCGAGTCCTCTTCCTCAGGTAAACCCTAACCTAACTCCTCTCCTTCCTCCTCCTCTCCCACGGACACACACACACACGGCCACACGGACACACGGACACACATCCAAACTAGGTCAAGACTCGAAAAAAATAGAAAAATCCTGGAGGAATCAAAATCATAATAACCAAATGATTCAAATAGGCTAGGGTCAGGGTTTGGGTAGGGCTAGGTGTTGATAGGTTTTGGCTGGAGGCAGTTAGGGCTTGTGGAAGATGGAGGCTAGTATTTTGGTGGAGAATTAGGTCCAAGATGAACCATACTCTCATACCATGTCGAAATGGAGGCTACATTGTGATTAGAATAGGATAATACTTATTGGCCTTTTGGCTTTACAATATACAGACCAATCAATCTATGTGCTCACTAATGACATCACTAAACCTAGCTAGAAAAGAAAATTGTATAAAGCAATAAATTAATAGAATAAGACAACTGAATCTTCTCTTCAACATCACCTACTGCCACCTATTTTTTGCGCATATAAATGTAGAAATTACTAGTACAATTTAGAAATATCAAGCTAATTTAATTAATATAAAAATTAACATTAAGACAAACAACTTCATATCTAATACTTATAATTTTCATAGCAAGCTAAAGATGAAGGTGTATGATGTCGAACAATTTTCTGTATTAACTAAAGGTTTAAGCCTTTAAGGTACCATAGCTCCCTCAAGTTTGTTAAAGAATTACCTCAGATTTCAGAGTGTTAGTTGGGGGTTTGGGTTATAGATATAGTATCTGTTAGTTGGGGTTAACCTAGATCCTGAGAACACATGGTGATATCTCAGTTTTCTGAGAATGGGTTATTGAGTATGTTAAATGAGAAATGTATCAGCCATTGCAGTGGAAGTTAATGAGACATGGCTCAGTCCTATTTCATTTTGTCCATCCCCTATATGACAAGTCCCTGCCTATTAGTTGCTCAGTATCTTACTTAGAACTCGTGCCATATTTTAGTTCATGGTTCAGTCTCGTTAAGGATGGGGGATTAGTCACATGTTCAGCCTTGGTACTCCTAGTTTAGTCTTTTGGTAATGTTCAACTATAGGTTACATCTTTGTGTCAATAATTTGAGAAGGGGGCTCTCTCTCTCTCTCTCTAATGCATAGCTAGTGCAGGGGTAAGTTGCCTGTGGTTAGGAGATACATGTATGAGAGTATAGTGAAGGTAAGAGTTAGCTTGGGAATGTTTGTGGATAGGTAAGAAATAGTGTGTGAGTGTGTGTCCTAAGTTAGGCTTGATGTCAGGCTTGTGCATTGTTTTGGTTTGATAGATGAGGGCTTGTAAATGGTAGTTGATAGTGAATTAGAGTGTGTACAGATGGTGAGTTTGACTGTTATATATATCTATGTATATATGATATAGGTGATATATATATGTGATATGGTATAGACTATATGGTAACCATAGGATCCTAGTCTATGGTTAGTTATGAGATAGCCTATAGAGTTTGACCCAAAGTTGACTTTGACCTATATTGACCTAGAATCATGTAGATTGCATTGTAAACTTCATTATTACCTTTTGAACACATCTTAACCTATATTTCTCTAAATAGGACATTGTGACTCCGGTTCAGACATCTGATATTCATCAGTCTTTCAGGGTATCATGCGAGTACATTCTCTGATAGTTCTTTCATTTACTTGTCGATTACTGTATGTCAGTTCTAGTTAGTTCTATTTGATTCTATGTTACAAACACGGATTGACATTACTGGATATAAGTTTAAATATAGTTTAATATTAGATAAAATTTTATTAAAATATGTTCTTTCGATATTTGGTATCGGTCGGTATTTGGTATCGGTCGGTATCGGATCGGAATATGCCAAACCGTATCGGTATCGGCCGTATCGGATCGGTATCGGCCGATACTTTAAACCATGGTTGTCACATTAAGGGTCTTTGAGGAGGTGACATGTTGTGAAAAGATATATCCTTATAGTTCTCCTACGTAATGTTAAAGAAAATCCGTAGGAGAACTATATATAAGGATATATCTTTTCACAACATGTCATCTTGTCAAAGACCCTTAATGTACCAACCATGTTACCACGGTATTGGTATTGGGATACCAATAGCGATAAGGTAAAGGGTACCAATAGCGATAAGGTAAAGGGTACCAACTTAAGGTATTGGTATTGGGATACCAATAGCGATAAGGTAAAGGGTACCTTGGTAGGTAATGACTAGAAATAGGATATTTGTGCCTGTTGGATAATGTGTGTCCATCTTTGCAGAATTATTTCCAAATGGATATAAATTACTACTTGCGGAATCGTTCATGGATGTAGAATCGTCGTCCTGATGATATGTGTGGTGTGCGGGATGAATACATAGCGGGAGTAGAGCAGTTCCTGCAGTTTGATAAGGCGTTCCCTCAGTACATGGACGACACCAAAATTAAGTGTCCGTGTGTGAAATGTCATAACGTGAAATATTATCCAAAAGTGGAAGTGACATATCATTTGTACTCGAGGGGTTTCACGCCTAATTACTATCAGTGGACCGCACACGGAGAACTTGTGTCTTTAGCATCAGAGCCGGAGCCTTACGTTGAGCCATATATGCATGCGGGACCTAATTTTGTTTCAGATAATCATGCATACGACGACGGGTGCGTAAACATGGTTTTCGACGCTGCGGGGCCTAGTTTCGTTCATGATGCACCTGAGGAGGCACCGAACGCTGATGCTGCACAGTTCATGGAGTTGCTGGAGAATGCAAGGACTCCATTGTATCCTGGTTGTGAGGATCATTCACCGTTGGAGGTGGTTACAAGACTGTTGAGCATTAAGTCAGATTTTAACATGTCACAAGAATGCTACAACCGAGTGTTGGAGTTGATTATAGAGATCTTGCCGGCGGGTGCTAAGTTGCCTAAAGACTTCTACCGGTCTGAGAGGATGGTGAGATCGCTCTGGATGGGATACGAGAAAATCGATTCCTGTCGCAATGGGTGCATGCTGTACTAAAAAGACGACAAGGACGCAGATGTGTGCAGATTTGTTGGTGCTGATCGCTATAAGACAACTAGTACAGGAAGGTCTACCGGTGCAAGAAGACCGACCGATTCAATGCACTACTTGCCTTTAATGCCGCGGTTGCAAATATTATTTATGGTGAAAGAGACGGCCGAAAATATGAGTTGGCACATGCGAGAACAGATTGAAGGAGTGTTGGATCACCCATCCGATGGAGAAGCGTGAAAGCACTTTGATCGAGTGTATCCTGATTTTGCTTCAGATCCGCGTAATATCAGGTTGGGACTATCTTTTGATGGTTTTACTCCTTTTGGTCTTTCGGGATCCCAGTATTCGTGCTGGCCTGTGATTGTCACTCCGTATAACCTACCGTCTTGGATGTGCATAAAGACTCAGTACATGTTTCTAACCGTTATAATTCCTGGTCCGAACAATCCCAAGAGGAACATTGACGTGTACTTACAGCCTTTGATAGATGAGTTGAATCAGTTATGGGAAGTAGGCGCTAACACGTACGATGTTTCCAGGAAGCAGAATTTTCAGATGAAGGCAACCCTTATGTGGACCATCAACGACTTTCCGGCCTATGGAATGTTATCTGGATGGAGCACTCATAGCCGTCTCTCATGTCCGTATTACATGGACCGTAGTAAGGCTTTCCGCTTGAAACACGGAGGAAAACCGTGCTTCTTTGATTATCATCGGCAATTTTTGCCAAAAGATCATCCGTTCAGAAGGAACAGGAATGCATTCCGTGCCGACGTTATAGAGAAGGGTGATCCACCGCCAAGGTGGTACGGAGCCACGATATGGGAGGATGTTAAAGATTTTCCAAGTGCTATCGAAGATCCTACAACTGGGTACAAGTGCGATGGATTTGGTAGAGATCATAACTGGACAAAGAGGAGCATATTCTGGGATCTGCCATACTGGAGTACCAATCTGATCATGATGTCATGCATATTGAGAAGAATGTGTTTGATAACATAATTAATACTGTGATGGACGTAAAGGGAAAAACGAAAGACAATCCCAAGGCCAGGTTGGACTTAGAAGAAATATGCAAACGTCCTACGTTGCATTTGATACAGCAGAATGAAAAACAGTTCCTGCCGAAGTCAATTTTCTCGCTGGACAAGGAGGATAAAGTGAGACTTTGTCGGTGGATCCAGGGCCTAAAATTTCCAAATGGATATGTGTCAAATCTGAGAAGATATGTCGATCCGAAGGAAAATAAATTGACGGGTATGAAGAGCCACGACTGTCACATATTCATGGAGAGGTTAATTCCGATTGTATTTCGGGAATTCTTACCGCAGGCAGTTTGGGATCCATTGATGGAGCTTAGCATATTCTTCAGGAATCTTTGTTCTAAGAAATTGCTCGTTGATCGTCTAGAAAAGCAAGATAAGGACATTACGGTAACACTATGCAAGCTAGAGAGGGTGTTTCCTCCTGGATTCTTCGACTCTATGGAGCATTTGCCGATTCATCTATCCTATGAGGCACGTGTTGGTGGACCCGTCGAATATCGATGGATGTACCCGTTCGAGCGACATTTGAATCACCTAAAAAGAAAGGTGAAAAATAAGGCACGGGTCGAGGGTTCTATTTGTGAAGCCTATGTTCTCGAGGAGATTACAAACTTTTGTTCGATGTATTTCAAGCCTCATGTTGTAACTAATAGAACGAGAGCTTCCAGAAACGACGACGGAGATCATGAAAGTAATGATACAATAATGAAGGTATTCAATGCTCCAGGAAAGCCATCGGGTAAAATAAAGAAGAGATATCTGAACGATGATGAGCTAAGGGTTGCTCAGGTGTATGTATTACTCAACTGCGACGAGGAGGAAGTAGAGAATCTGGAGGGGTAAGTAAATAATACGTCTACATTATTTTAATAGTGTTGAGAATAATACTATTACATTAATTGCACGATGTTGTTTTCAGCATATTTAATGATGATGTGAGGTCAGGTAGGCCACACATAACAGAAGAAGAACTAGAACAAGAAATGAAGCATTATTTTCCATCATGGTTGAGTGCATATGTAAGACTTGAGAACTCTGTAATTACCTTTCTGTATATGCACTTGATTTAGAATGAGCTTAATTGCTTCTTTCGTGGTATTTAGGTCGATCGTCCATACGCACGACTTGAGAATGAGTCTATTAGAACGCTAGCCAAGGGACCAATTTATGCTGCAAAAATATGGCCAAGCTACTGTGTTAATGGGTTTAGGTTCAAGTCAACAACTTGCTCGATCAGAGACAACTTTATGGATCTCGACTCCACCAAAAACAGCTGTTTGTGTATCAGATCTTCGAACTACAAAGATGTTGATGCGGGCAACGATTTCTATGGCGTGCTACGGGAGATCATGGAGCTGACATATAGTTATGGAATAGAGCCTGCTAAGATTGTGTTATTCAGGTGTGATTGGTTCGATCTGATTGAAGGTCAGGGTTGGAAAGTAGACAAGCACGGTCTTGTTGATATAAACTATCGGCGTCGATATCAAGCCTATGAACCATTTGTCCTATCAAGTCAGGCTCAGCTCGTGTACTTCACAAGTTATCCTAAACGGGGAACAACAAGGTCGGACTGGTGGGCAGTATGCAAGACCAAAGCTAGAAATACCTTTGAGGTTGAAGATATAGCTTATCAACAGGATGAACTACCTCTTGTAACAAATATTATAGAAGTGGACACGACGGAAGTTCCTCATTACACATCTAATTGTGTAGAAGAAGTAGAATTATCTGAAGAGGAAGATGCAGATGAAAGTGAAGATGTAGAGGAGGAAGAAGAAGAAGAAGAAGATGAGCTAAACGAACTAGATGAATTTTCAGAAGAGGATTAAAATCTGTGATGTCTATCATATAAATATGTATTTTTGTAATAGTAAATCTGTGACACTTTAGTGACACTTTTATCTATGATGTCTATCATATAAATATGTATTTTTGTTTTATTGTCATATGTTATTATCAGGTATGACTAGACCAGGAGGACGACGCGGAGGATTTTACATTTGGCAGTCCAGTCAGCCTCGGCCTAGGGATGGAGGGGGCAGTTCCGTACCCTCATCCTCATCTCCGAGTACGCCAGTGTACCATTCTGTTCTCGGTCTATTACCGGGACAGGGCAGTTCCAGCAGGTTGCAGAGTCCTCCCTCGTCGTCCAGCCTTCCTGATCCCGCGTCCAGTATCCCTGATCCTCTTTCCAGCATTCCTCCTGTCGACGGCTCTATGGGGGGAGCCGACGCCGAGCATATGGAGGCCGGCGATCAGACTGAACCTGCCCAGGCAGGAGGTGAGAGCGACCCTCCATGCGCTCCCCTGGGCGAGACGCGTATGGAGATTTGGACGGACGGGCCTATGAAGTAAGTTAATTAATTAATATATATTTCTCAAATGATTATATGTACATATATATTCATGAAATTTTTTTATTGTATAGATATCGGCCTTCTGTAGTACGGAGATAGCTGGGGCTATTTCTGAGGCAGAACTATGGTAGGCCTTGGCTCAACTACTCAGATGCTCCCACAGATAGGAAGGCCTTTTGGTTCGCCCACTTCAAGGTAAAAAATTTGCTTATTTTTAAATTTTAATAATCATTTGTGTATATTATACAACTTTTGTATTTTACTTCTTGTAGAGGACCTATTTCTATCCACCACACCGGGCGGCGAGGATCGAGGGCCAATTTTCTGTCGTTGCAGCCAAGCTCATCCGTGATGCGATCGACGACCAGAAGCGTCGTGATCGCGCCGGACGTCCGATCCATGGTTGGATCACGCCAGATCAGTGGGCTGCGATGAAGGCTAGATTCAGCGAGCCCAAGTACCAGGAGCGGTCTGAGAAGGCCAAGGTGGCACGGTCGAGCGCCGATAAGTGGTGTGGTGGCTCCATTTCGATGACGGAGCATTTTCGTCGTCTGGTACGTTTTTTATGACGGACATTAATTTATATATAGTTCGATATAGAATGTTTAATACTAATAATAGATAGTATATTTTAACAGATAAAAAAGGGTGAGGACCCGAACATGGTGACCGTCTTCCTGGTCACACATCGGAGGGCTGGAGAGTTCATTGACGAGAGGGCGACGCAGGCATATGTACGTTCTATTCTTTATATTAATTTACTATAACTTAGAAAACATGAAAATAGATATCAATATAGACTTTAGCAAACACTTACACGTTAGCAAACATGTTCTAGGCCGAGTTTGTTCGGCTACAGCAGGAGGCGGCTGCTGCTGCTAGTACGCCAGCAGAGGAAGGGGCTGGTAGTTCCTCCCAGCCGCCTACAGCTCCATCGTAGGACGAGCTCTGGATGACCGTCGTTGGCGGTCTTCAGAAGGGTACGTACTACGGTACGGGATCCTACGTCGCGTATTTGGCTTCAGAGTCATCCCGGGCCCCCTCTGTCAGTGCGCAGTCTCCGGCTTCGCAGGCGTCGTCACGAGTTGGGGATATCCTTCGTCAGATCGAGGAGCTACGTCGCGAGTTGCAGTAGCAGATTTCTGATGCGGTCGAGCGACGATCCGATCCTGCGATCGTCACCGGACGATTTGATGCGGTCGAGCGCAGTATACAGGAGCTGATGAGTCTGCATCAGGCTACAGCTGCCAGCTGCAGACGCTCACCGAGTCTACGCAGCGCACAGAGCATAGACAGGTCGAGCTGGAGGGATCGCAGAGGAGCATGTCTGCCCCACTCACTCAGGTTTTGGCTTCGCTTGAGGCGAGTACTGAGAGGGTGGTGAGTACCCTTGCTGCGCATGGTGAGCGACTGCGAGAGCTGGAGCAGATACGTCCTCCCGGTCCATCGACGGCACCGACTCCAGACACTGCACTGCCTCCGGCGCCGACTCCAGACATTGCACTGCCTCCTACTGCCCCTACGGAACAGCTCACCCAGGAGCAGTATGACTACATTCTATCCCAGTTGTGCGGCAGGGGTCCGCAGTAATTTTATTGGTTTTTTATGACTTGTATGTATTGGCCCTATGGGCAAATTGTTTATTCATACAACTGTTGTTTATACACTTGGTGGAAGACTTTTTATCATCTTCCATTTTTATTTGACTCTATTGGATGTTTGTGAGGATTTGTGTCTGTGATATTTACTTTGCACTGCCTCCTGTTTTTATTGTGATATTTACTTTGTGATATCTGCGACGGGGATGACAAATATACCTACGCTGGGTTATAAGCGATGATCTGATATACAAAGGAGGTGCTGCCGAAATTTTAAAAAAATATTATGTATTTTTGTTATGATGTGTGTCTGTATTTACTGTGAATGTGAAATGCAGTGTTCGGAACCATCGACAGTTTCGATTACTGTTGTATGTGTTATCTTGGATAGAAATAGCAACAGTTCAGAGTGCACTTCTGAGAGGTTCATTTTCACGTCCTTCACTTTCTCGGGACGTCGTAAAGGTTCCCGAGAAGGTGAAGGACGTGAAGAGAAAGCTCTGAGAAGTGAGAAGGTGAAGGACGTGAAGAGAAAGCTCTGAGAAGTGCACCCTGAACTGTTGCTCTTTCTATCCAAGATAAAACATAGAACAGTAAGCGAAACTGTCGATGGTTCGAACACTGCACTTCACACACACTGTAAACACAGACACACAACATAACAAAAATATGAATTATATTTTTTTAAATTTTTTTATAATATCTGCGACATATAGCGACGTTCTGCGACGGAACGTAGAAGTCGCTATACGTCGCTAAATAGTGACGTCACGTCACTAGACGTCGCTAATATACGTCGCTACATCTGTCGGTAGCCGTCGCTAAGTTGCCCACGTGGCTGCCATGCCATGTCATCATATATAAAGTTTACAGCGTCGCAAGTAGTCGCTTTACGTCGCAACGTTGGCGACGTAGTGATACGTCGCTATCTGTCGCTCATTTTTGCGACGTCTAGCGACAATGAACTCCGCGTCGCAAATAGCGACGTTCGACGACTAAATTGTCATCTGCGACTTGCCTATAAGCGACGTCCGTTTTTCGTCGCTAAATACGTCGCAAATATGTTTTAGCGACGTATTTTCCTTTTTTAGCGACGTCTCCTGACGTCGCTAAAATGGGTTATTTTAGTAGTGCATATCATTGGAGCAATGTGACTGATTGTAGAAATCATATTTCTCTTTCAGGATAGACGCGTCATGCAGGATACGATTGATGTTGATTTCCTGGTGATTGAAGATTACTTTGTTTCTGGCCTTCCACATAGTCCACATCAGATATAGGCAAGTCGACACATCATCGTGGTCTCCCCTCTTCAGAAGAGTTGAAATGAGAGAGGAGGCAGTGGTATGAGGATGAATATGTCTTGTAATAGAATGTTTAGCTTGCCAAGTTATACCTGAAATCGGACAATGAAGAAGAAGATGGTCAATTGTTTCATCACATACCTTGCAGAGAGGGCATATAGCTTCGATGTCATTGATTCTTCGGTGGATGTTGGCATTGGTTGGAAGAGAATTAGTGATTACTCGCCAGGCAAATATCAGAACTCTCGGCCAAATGTTGTGGAGTTTCCAGAGTTTTTTCCAATCAGAGAATGCAATATCATCAGAGCATTGAGAATCTTTGAATAAGGTATCATGGATGGTTCGATAAGCTGATTTAGTAGTAAGACACCCATCACTAGTATGCTTCCAGACCAGATGATCAGTAGGACAATTAGAGGATAAAGGGATCTGCAATATTGTTGTGGCTTCATAAGGGGGGAATAGAAGGAATAGAAGATTTTCTTTCCAGGTATAAGTAATATCATTGATAAGCTCACTGACGTAGGTTACTCTGCTATTTGAAGACTGGAATCCCGATACTCTGTTATTAGGAATATTTGGAACCCATGGTTCTTGCCAGATATTAATCTGAGAACCGTTTCCTACAGACCATATGACATTACCATGAAGAAACATTATACTGCTCAATATACTTGACCAAATGCACGATGAAGATGGAGTTTGTTTGGCCGACCAAAAGGATGAGGAGTGTAGATATTTACATCTTAACAGATTGGCCCAGGTAGAACCTTCATCCATTATGAATCTCCAAGTCAAGTTGAGCAAGAGGGACTGATTTGAAATATATGGATCACGAATACCAAGTCCACCTTGATACTTTGGTTTAGTAAATTTGTTCCAAGCAGTAAAGTGAAGTTTCTTTTTGCTCATGCCAGTATTCCACCAGAAATCTCTTTGGAGTTTGGATAAGGAGTCTGTGACAGTCTTTGGAATAGAATATGAGGACATATAATAAGTGGGGATTGATGATAAAGATGATTTGATAAGGACTGTTCGGACAGCATGGGATAAACAACGACTCTTCCAACCAGTAAGTTTACTTTTGCTGGTAATGAGAAGATCAGAGAATGTAGATACTCTTTTTTTCGATAGAAGTAGTTTGTGACCAAGGTATTTATCCGTTGCATTCATTGAGCTAACACCAAGAAGATGTTGAAAGATTTGGCGCATATGAGTATCGGTTTTTTTGGAGAAGAAGATCGATGACTTTGCAAAATTAATTCTTTGGCCAGACCAATGTTCAAAGGATTGGATGATGTATTTGGCTTGGGTAATATTGTGAAGAGAACATTTTCCAAAAATTAGCAAATCATCAGCAAATGCAAGATGAGAGAAAGGAATAAAAAAGTAATATTGGGTAATATTCTTCTCTTTTTCTCTTATCTTTACGTTCACTTCAAACAAACCGACCCTGCTATAGCTACAGCCTACACCTATAGATATACACATTATATATAGGTAAAGCCTAAGCTTTTCGGAGGACCTCACCAAAACCTTCCCATCGAGCAACCTAGACTTGACCTTCCATCTTCTACGTGAACCGCTGCTCGGCCCCGCGCCTCTAACCCAGCCTCACACCGAGACTCCACCGCCAGATCCCTGCGCTGCATCCCCGCAGCGCCAGCGCCAGCCCTCCCTGGCATTCTAGCCGGTCTCGGCGTGGGCTACACTACCCTAGCGGACCCTTTCGAGCAAGACTTCGTCGACCCCTGGGCGTGGAGGTCTCCAACATCATGCTCCTCTGTGTCTCGTCTACCCCGTCCTGACAAGCACCGTCGTCCATGCCGAGTAGTAGCTGTCGCATCTACTGCTGTCAAGTTTCACCTCACCGCATGCTGCAGACGATAGTAGTCGTCATGAAGGGCAGTGCTATCGTCTGACGTCGTGCACTCCTGGCCCGACCACAGTACCTCGATATGACCTCCACCGTCGCAAACCTACCGATGTTGGCAAGTCGGGTCGCCAGATCCATCCAACCGCGTGGACACCTCTCGTCGAACACGCCTACTCGATGCCAGCGACCACTTCGGCTGCAACATAGATCACACCATCGAAGATGTCGCGGACGACTCAACCCTGTCAAGTTCTGTTATCGGCGAAGCCCCTCATTGGAAGAGACGCTCGCATAATCCGGACCCGAGCCTTCCACCGGACCCCATGTACCATCGACCGAGCACCATCTTCCTCTACCGCATTTGCTCAGACTGATCGATTCTCCACCCTTCCCACGACTCACAAAGGTCACCGCTTCCTAAAGAAGGAGCATTGGAATCTCTCATGTTCATGTACATGTTCATGTACGTGAGAGAGAAGGAACCACAACATCACAGCGTTTGGTTCAAGTTTTTGAGGCTTGGGAATGGGATTTGAATTCCTTACCCATGTTTGGTATGCTTAGGATTGGTGTGAAATCCGTAACTTTAGGTAATTTTTTTTTTATATATAAATTAAATTAGCTAATATAATTAATTCTCAATTGTTAATTTATGAAATTGCATTTTTAGAAAAATTATTAAAACTGGAAATTTTATCAAAACATGTAATTTTATAATTAATTAAATATTATGTTACTTAGAATACAATTATTATTATTTTCAAGAAAATAAATTTTTAGACTTTTGTTTGTCAGCCAGACCCGAACCCAATTGGAACCATAAAATAATTTTAGAGTTTAAGTTAAAATCCGTAAAAATTTTATTTTATAAATTTCCATATATATAATATATTTTCCTGGATTTTTTGTGTTTGACCAGACCTGTCCAAACCCATTCCCGAGTCCCGGACCTGTTTTCCGAACCCAGGTCCTAATCCAAGCAAATATTGTTTTTTTTTCGAAATCATTATTTGATATAAATTTTTGAGTTTCATAAAGATAAGAAAGTTTAATGTTTCAACTCTTAAGGTTTCGTTTCATTCACCAGCATTAGTATAAGGAGTATTTGTTCATAACTCCTTTTCTCTCTCTCTTTAAACTTACTGGAACGGAAAACCTTTCCTTGCGAGCGACCAAACGGCCGGAGCCGATCCTTGGCCTCCACAACCGCTGAAACCCTTTCTCTTCCCTTCATGTAACCTCTTTCTCCCTATCCCTATATAAACCCTCTCCATCACATCTCCATCATCCCTACCACTCTTCAAAACCCAAACCGTGCCCTAGCCCCAAATCCGGCGAACCCCCGCCTGAGCCACGCCCCGGCGACCGAGCTCCATCACCGGAGTCGAGCCCCGCCTCCAGCGCCCCGCTCCCCAAGTCCGACCCTGGCGCCGCCCTTCGCCGCTGACCGTCGGCGACAGCCCTGGCCGTCCGATCTGTGCGCGTGGCACTGTCCCGAGGAGCCCCGTTCCCCGTGAGTTTCTGACGTGATTTCGGTTCCATTCCGCGGTTCCGCGTGTTCGAGTCCGAGGCATTACTTCGGATTCCGTCGATTTCGGTAACTTCTGGATAGTCCCATAGTTTTCTTTTGGTCTGTGATGAATTTGGTCCACCGATTCCTTCGGGAATTCGGAATTTTGGTTCTTGGTTAGTTTCTGTTGGTTTTGCTTCGGAAGTAATTCTGTGATTAAAGATTTTATATATATTATTTTGGGGTTTTAGTTAAAACTTGGATCTGTGATTCTCTCGAAATTTTCGAGAATCTTTCGGAAAGGATTCTGTGAGTTTCCGATATTACTTCGGGAATTCCGATATCATTTCGGGATTTCGAATTTATTTCGGAAAATAGTTTTGTGGATATATTTGGGTATCCCTGGTTTGGGATTTATTTTGCAGGAAAAATCGACGCGTTTCCCAGTTTTTGGGTTATCCCGAAAATAGAGGGAATGCTGCCGAAATTTCTATAAAATTTAATTATATAGTTTTAAAATGATTTTTCGGAAAATACAAAATATTTGGATTTATTTGGGCGACGACCGTATTGGTCAATGGGCCCTGGCTAACTGCAAACGAAACTGGTTTCGCCCGGACGTTGAGGCATTAGCTATAAAAATGACGATTGGACCAGTTCTGAGACTCAATAATATTTTATACTTTTAATTAGAATTATTAAATATTATTTATATTTAATTTTGTAGGCAGTTTACAGGACTAACAAATTTTTTTTATTTTTAATTCTTGGGAATGTAAGGGCACAAGCCCATTTACTATTCTACAGTTTTGTAATAAGTAGGTAGTAGCTGTGGTTTTCTGGGTTTTTGTGAAAATGCGTAAAAATTAGGAATAGAAATTATATTAATTACAATTTGGAAATTCACGATATTTCTCATTTAAAGGAAAAGTATATTTTTATATAATTATCAAAAGTATTAAGTTTTTTCAAATAAACCGATAAATACAATTTTCTCGAAATTAAATGTAAATTGATGTTTCTTAATTGTAACGCACTAATAATAGCGTTTTGTTTGTGTTAACTAAATCAAGACTAAAATTTACTAGGACACAACTAGAAATTGCAACTAGTATAGCATCATTAGCAACTTTAGTTTTCTGAGACAAGTTTTCTAATGTAGGATCTCAAGGAAGAATCTGAATTTTCCAATCCGACGTATCGAATCCAGTCAAATCGTTTGAGGCAAGTACAATTTTGTGGTAGATTACAATTAGTTAATAATTGTTTTAATGCAATTTTAAATCACGATACAACACGAAACTCTCTTTGAGAGCATTGACTGTAACTACTGTAACTATTGGGGATTGGGGGAGTAGTGTAGTGGATATGACCACAGCCAAATTAGTATAACTGAATGTATTAGCTTACCCCTCAAACACACGGGGATAAGCCATACCATATCATTAGGATATTACTGTAACAAACCCAATCCGGTCATATTCATTACATATTCATATCTCACTATTTTAACTGTTGGAAAATCATTTATTTCAAATTGTTTAAAAGTGCATAATTCCATTATTAATTTCAATTGTTAAAATATCATAAATTTGTACTTTGCTCCCTCCTGACTGGAGACTATATTTTTAGGTCCTGTTGAGGATGCAGAGCTACTGATTAGTAGCTACTATGATCCTGAGCTATACCCTGCTGTGCTTCCTGAGGATGGCTTACTTGATGAGGATGTTGCTTTTCTTTAGATGTTATTCAGTTTGATAGTCTTGTTTAAAAACAATGTTAATTCAGTTGGTGGTTTATGTTTGTACTTTGTACTGGACAAGTTTTAAGTTTTAATTTATCGAATAATAAAAGTTGTGGCAAATTAGATTGAGTTGTTGATTACCTGCTTATGGAGATACAGCTTACTGCCGCTGCCTCAACAGCGGTGCAGGCTGGGCATGATCCGATTCGACCCAAGTAATTGGGACCGGATCGTGACATGTTTTTAGTGGTGGCCCATGCAGGTCTCTTCAACAACTTAGGAATACCTATTTAGAGACATTTAGAACACTAGAACATTAATTTGTCACAACATAGGACCGAAATATATTATAAGTAAATATTTTTGCTTGATTATAGATAGGCTACCTTGCTTATGTTTATATCCTAAACCTTCCAGAGAATGGCCACTGACAATACCAATCCTGCTGGCGATGGGGTATCTTCACCCTATCATACCCCACCTCCCCAATCAAGTCCGGATCCTACACCTCGGCAGCTGGCCGACCGTCCCCATAATACACTATAAGAAAAATGGGTTTTAACGACACTCAAAAAGTGTCGTTATTTAGTTTCCATAGCACTTTTCAAGTGTCATGTTGAGGGGTGTCATAGAAAGTATATTTCTGTCAACGGCACTTCGAAAGTGCCAAGTAATCCATTTATGATGACACTTTTTGAATGTCATATAATGTTCATTTTATGGCATGATGTTGGTGTCATCTTTATTTGTTTCAATGACAGCTTATAAGTGTCATCATAATTTTTTTTAGCTTTCAACAACACTCGAAAAATGCCATGTAATAACTTTATGACGACATTTTCTGAATGTCATATAATGTTCATTTTATGGCATGATTACAGTGTCATCTTTATGTATTTCAATGACAACTGATAAGTGTCGTCATAATTTTTTTTTAGCTTTCAACAACACTAAAGAAATGCCATGTAATCCATTTATGATGACACTTTATATGTGCCATCTAACACCCTTGAACGACACATTTTAATTGCCTCTAAAATGTCATTAAAATATATGAAATATAAATCATTTCATTTGTAGATATCACATTAACCAAAATCAATTTCACACATAATAAAATTTTAATGCCACAACATAAATATATATTAAAATATCTCAAATCCATACAAGGTCCCAATATGTTGTTCTCAATACAACAAAGTCTATTACATAACAAAGTCTATTACACAAAAGATAATATTACTACTAGTACTACTTAGTCTCCAACTCTTTCCAGCATCAAACTCGAACATAATCCGAACTCATCAATTGACCTGCACACAAAAAGATGAGAATTAATACTTTATCTTTCAAACTGACAATGCAAATGCTAATGGAAGACAATATGAAACCAAACTATATGTAAGCAGGATTTGAATGTGAAATAGGAAATTCCAAACAAAAGGAATATCATGGTTACAAAACTAGGATACTCTAGCTCATCATATGAAGTTTCAATATGTTTCAATTAAATGCAAGCAGCAGTATAATGCCAGGGAATAATGCTAAAGATAAAATACTTAGCAGGTACAACATCCCAGGGAATGGGATTTATGCCTGTGCCAAATCCATGAATGGGATTTATGTTATTCACCATGAATGGGATTTATGTTATTCACTGAATGGGATTTATGTTATTCACAGAACTTATACATATTATACAGAACTTATTCACTCAGGGAATGGGATTTGGCATAGATGGCTCCCATTCATTGTGTTTATGGGTGAATTATAGGGAATGGGATTTGGCACAGATGGCTCCCATTCATTGTTTCGACATATGAGTACCTGCTCCCATTCAATAACATGTTCTGTAATGATGGCTCCCATTCAATATGTAAAAACAATGATGGCTCGACATATGAGTACCTGCTCCCATTCAATAACATGTTCTCTAGCTCATAACATGTTATTCACCCAGGGAATGGGATTTGGCACAGATGGCTCCCATTCATTGTGTTTATGCCTGTATAATATGTATAAGTTCTGTAATGATGTTCGTCTTTCTCTCAATAACATTCACCATGAATGGGATTTATGTTATTCACATTCACCAGATTTGGCACAGTCGAGTATTACCCAAATATATATGTGTGTGCGTGTGTGTGTTCCATCAGTTCACATAGAGGGAACTGGGATACCTATATGGTATCCAGAGTGTCAGACTGTGGGACAGTTCCTGGGTAAACAACTAGGGCTCTGCAGTAAGAAATAAGGGGAGCTACAACCTGTAGTTAGCATAGCAGTAAGCTATGTTAGGATCCTGATATCCCAGTGTATGTGCTTTTCTGTATCAAGCTGAGGTTATTACTGTTATCATTTGGCCAAGAACCATAACCTGGCACCTTAGACCTATTTGGCAGTGAGTTTTGCTACTATTGGTGTTGTTGTTGATTCCATCTACTCATTCGTTGGGAATTTAAAGCATAGCTGTAGATGAACCAGGAAGTAGCAGGGGGTTAGTTCGTGTTTGCAGGAATTGTTAGTGTGAACTCCTTGATTCATTCAAAGGCTCGAGTTGGGATATTGGTATAGGTTGTCGTTAGCTCATTTGCATGATCTGATATATTTCCATCTTGATTCAGTTAGTCTTCATATATATGCTTCAGACTTCATCTTCACATATGTCCATTTCCCTTTAATTCAGTCCTATCGATATTACATTACCTACCCCTTTGTTCATTGTTCTGAGCACATGTCCCTTGCATCCAAGCCTCATTTGTCCTGCATCACATGGTTGCACTGGACACAAAACTCAGCATCCCCAAATATACCACTGCACATTCATATCATAGCACTCCATTGCATTTTGATGCCCTGCATATTGTCAGGTGGTTCACTGCATAGCCTAATGGTTCAGACCCTGGATAGCCTCATTCGAGCCATGATGCATCTGACATGTTTCCTTGTTGATTGGCATTCCCTTTCAGTCACTTCCCTATGATTCAGAGGGTATTGCCCTTCGTTTCATGCTGCCCTGCACATCAGAGTGCATGGCCAACATTCACCTGAATGTGTCATGCATAGTCAAGGTGTTAAACCCTGCATTCTTGAGTACAGAAGCAGAACCAATGTGGGGGAATGGGTCAAAGCCAGGAAGATTAGAAATATTATGGTTATAAGATTACTGAGGGATGTTGGGTTGTGAGTGTGCAATGCAGGGACACATGTATGACCCAAGGGACTGCCCAATACCCATGGTATTATCCAGTTAGTCTAAATCTTCATTAGAGGTTTGTCCTGCAGCTATTAGCTTACTGTAATTGGATAGGATGTCCTAGATATCCTGCGTGTTCAAAGTAGCCCTGTACAGTAAGGTAACAGTCAACATGTGGACTGCATTTCAGCCTTGATCCATTTGTTTCAGCCCACCACAATAGTAGTATAGGTCTTTGACTGTTGTCCAGTCACTACAAGAAAAAGGGACACATTTTTTCTAGGTTTGCACAATTCAAATATTGAAAGCAAAGTAAAACCTTTGGATGGTGAGTGTTCTATATCGGGCAGCAGCTTCAAATGCCGCAAAATAGAACAGGGAAGCAGACACTCCAAAAGTTCGTGTCCATTAGGGTGGTTGGTCTTGTCGCTGATTCTAGGTTGTTCTGCACCTAGAAAATCTTACAAAAAGTAAAGTGTGTATATTACATGACATCATTAGGGAGGTTGGTCTTGTCGCTGATTCTTGCAAGAAAATGGACTTGCAGAAGATATATAAATGCACTAAAATTAATACGAGGCATAAAGATTGAAAAGTTTGTCAATGATTCTGAGGCATATGTAGTCAAACAATTAGATCCTCCAGAGGTCATCTATGTTGCAAGGACAAGGATACTACATGACACTATGAGGACACAGCGACACGGACATGGAACCATTTTTGGTGTGTCCTAATGTATTTTCAAGTTTTCGGATTGTGTCCAATACGTGTCCGACATGACATGACCACATTTTGGATTGTCCATGCTTCCTTGGTCACTGTATTGATGTTGCTTAAGTTTAATATTTTGTATTGGCTGAGTCATAGAGCTAAACTGAAGTCAAACCAAGTGGAATTGACCTGAGACAAGGTTCAAAAATTATTTTAATTGATGGATTTTAGTAATTTGCTCTTTGTGTCAGCAATGTGTTGTGCCTTTTATCCATGAGATCCAGACTAATTGCCTGTGATTCAATTTTTTTAAGAGATCGTGTATAAAACTGTACTAAACAATCTTTTGGTGCTGGTAACTAACACTACAGTTGTTATTTTGGAAGAGGTTGGCTGAAATGACATGTTACCATTCTTTGTGCAGGTTATTGTGAAAATCCTTCTGTAGATGTTTCATTCTATTCTTTAAATGTAACTTAAATTTGATGCTTTTATATGTTCACCATTGGTAATTTGTTATAGTTTTTAGTTAGCCAATTTATATTTCATGACAATAATCTTTTTACAAGCATAACACATGACATTCTACATTGTTTCTGATGATTTAACATTTGTGCTCAGGTTCCTTGTATTTATATTTTTGTGCTTGATATAATTTTGCCTATAGTTGTGAATTAAAATTCTCTTGCTGGGATTCTAACATTTCTTGAAGGTTTTGAGTGTCAGGTTGCTAAATACAGAACTTGTGAAGAGTTGGATAACATCAAACGAACTAAAACTAAACCCTAATAAAAAAAACATGGGGTTATGTTGATGTCATGAGAATATTAAGATTATAACTTGCGTTAATTTGTCAATTAAATGTACATAACCCATCTCTAAATAAAGTTTGGATCTGTTGCACTAGGAACACCATTATTAGGTTGACTGACATCCCAATCTTAAAGAAAGAGGACAATTGGTTTGCAAGGCATGCTATTTTAAACATACACACAGGAAAAAACTGAGCAATTAAAAGAAGCTAAATCCACACATGAAGCTTTAAGAATCCATGAATAATCATTACTATGCGATGAAGAAAAAAACAAAGTAAAGTATAGTAGGAAGAAACAATACCACAGTTGGTTTATTCACAATCAAAGGAAACAGGCATAATCTTATAGAAAAAAAGAGGACAAACTAAATAAGCTCATATAGTTTTAACTTGGACATTGTACACTATAACCGGTCAAGTAATATAATTACCTGAATCTTTTCAATAGTAATATACTTGTGTGGCCAAGCAATTGTACTTCCTATAGCATCATCAAGGGTAAAAAATTCTCTTGAGGCTCGGAACAAAGTAACATTTGGAACCAAAATTTCCTTAACCCAAACTTTGTAGCAATCTGGCCCAAGTATAACATGATGTACCATTGAAGTAGAATCTGTGGAAGCAATTTCAGCCTTTGCCACCACCTGCCCTGTGGCGGTCCAATTTAACGGTTTGCATTTAGCGCCCACAAGATTTCTATCATCACTAGCATTCGCGCTCCCTTGTTGGGACTACAATGAAACAAGAAGCTAAAAGTAAATTTAATATTCTATTGTGTAATATCAATAGAATTACCACAAAATATACCTGTCGGCTTGAGAGAGATGCCAACACTCTTTCATTACTAGGCTCTTCTAGAAACTGTAAAATAATATCATTACTTGAGTTCTATGATCCTCAAGATTGCATAATTTTTAGAAAAACAATAGAGTTGAATATTAAATTATCACAACTTACCATGTCTGGTCTAAGCTCTCTTAAAACTTTTTGTGTAAGATATTGAGTTTTGCGAACCTCATTTAACTCATTCATAACAGATTGCATCCATGATTTATTTTGTAATTGGGCTTCTATCCTAGATGGGGTAACTCCAAATCCAAGCCCTCTTACAGAACCTGAGCGTTCTGGACCAAAATACTTGCTCACTGGATCCTCATTTATGGAGGTCAAATTCTCGCTGTCTTGAAGCTCTTTATATTTTTGCATTTCAAACTAAAAAGTAAAGGGTATTAGCATACTAAGAAAATATTAAAAATACAATATAATAACAAATTTGAGACAAATAAGTTTTAATTACATACAATTGCCTTCTCTGCAGCATCGTTGATTGGTTCTCCCCTCTTCTCTTCCTTCCTTTTCTTATGTCCTTCGATCCATAAGTCTACCATCGATATAGATTTGCCCGTATTCTCAATTTTCTAACAAAAATTAAATTAAAACATTAATTAAAATATAGCAAGTTTATTGCATGCAAGAGAATTTTAAAGATATCAAAATTAAAAACAAGTACCCAATCATGCTCATATCTTGCATAACCTTTACGGCTCAGAGTGTAAGGTATCATCTGTTTTGCCCTTGCAGCCTGCTTCGTTTTACTTATTTCCTACACAAAATAAGTTGTATTACAACTTCAATACAATACATATGATTCAAATGCACTTAGCTTTGAAATTTACCTTAAATTTATCTGAGGTGCGAATCTTTACAAATTCATCCCACTCACGGTCTGTAGGTTCCTCCGGTTTGAGGAAGGTAATACGCCGAGATACATCCACACCAGCATCTACAACTGTTCTTATGCTTCTAGATAGAGAGGATTTCCAATTTCGCCATGACTTCCCCATCAAACGCAGGATGAACTTCTTGTAACAATCCTCAATAACATATTTTTGCTACATTTACAAGTAAAATCAAGGATAAGTAATTTGACTAAATGTCTTACAAGGAACAAAAATAAAATACATAAATATAGTACATACCATCGTCAAACCCCATAATTTTTCTTTGATTCTCTTATCTACGTTGTGCCATGTATTTATATTTATTGGAACATTCTCTCGAACAATACACCCAACAGTCGTACTGAAACTAACTGATTTTTTTCCCACGGGTTGTCCATATTCATTCCACTCAATCATTATACGGTTCTTCTCACCAACTGCAATAACAGGTGTAATGCCCCGCTCCGCACGAGGCATTTGGTTGGCTTATTGGATGGGATCAGAATATTAGACCGTGACTTATGTTAGGAATCGGGAGAATTGAGACTGATGCAGTCTCTCTTAGCTGGCTAGACGGAATGGATATTGGAACGTGGCTCGCTGGAGGAGCTACGCTTAGTGGAATTTTGGGTTAGTGGAACTGTCCTTCCTCCTCCTTACTCCTTCATACTTAATAGATGAAGTATTGAAATGCTATGAACTGCCCCTAAATGTCCCTTATGTTAGTTGCTGAATAATAGAGATGCTTTTGTTGAGAATTATTGAAATGTACAACACATTGAACTGTTAATGTGATTCGCTGCCTAAGAATGAATTGATAACATTACCCTTATGCTTAACACTGCTGGAACAAGTGGACACTTGAATAATGAGATGCCTTATGAATGATAGAATAAGAAATGAACTGGCTATGCTATCGAACCAATGAACTGAATGAAACACTAGAATCATGTACTCTCTGTATATCTGTTGCAAGAATATGAAATGCTGCATGTCCCTTATAAGAAAGTTAGGAATGAATAAATGTCCCCATGAAATGAATGAATGTTACATTCCTCTTAAGAAAGGAATGATATGAGATACGTTGCAATGAAGTAATGAATAAGAAATGATAAAGCTGGGATCGTTGAGATCACCGAATGAAATGATGGAAATAATGAAATGAATAAGTCATTGAATATGACTAATGATGCACTGTTGCCTTTACTTTCCTTAATACATTTTACCATGCGATTTTGTTCACAATGGAGTCGGACACGCATTCGCATGGTCATGGACAACTTGTATACAAGGTTTGAGTAATAATTTCCTCGAACGGTTCCTAGGGCCCTGGGGACCGATTCGGCCTAGGAGGAAATAATGATGAGTGCTATGGGAGCACGGATAAGGCGGGGTGGCATAGAGGCTCGCCACCTACTATGCTAACTGCATTATCTTAAAATGAAATAAAATGAGAAGAGTCCATATGGTTTAACAACACCAGTGACCATGTAGTCAGGATGCATGCTAATGAATGTTTTGTGCAGGCAGAGTAAGTATATCAGATAACCTGTAATTGATACAGGTACGAAGAGTCGGCTATGGTAAGAAATCACATAATTGTGATATTGTATAAGTTGGTTTAACTTGCCTGCTTAACATGTTCCATTTAGTATGCTAGAAAGATGCCTTGCTATAATCATTGCTCAAACACAACATACATGCTAAGTGATGCTTGAAGTGAGAACTGTTATAACATGCTTAAAATGTTAATGTTAACGATGCCTCAATGATGCCTTTTCATGATAACACCTAGTATGCCTCAATGATGCCTTTGCATGTAACACCAAGAATGATAAATGATATGTCCACATGAATGCTACTAAGAATATGTTTACATGCTTCACTCTGATTATTGCCCATGAACTGTAAACTGATGCTAGGCCCCAAATAGAAAGATCACTCTAATAAATGCATGCTTAAATGATCACTTAAATGTTGGTTTATGCGAGTGGGTTGGATTCTGCTCGCCAGTACATAGATGATGTGCTGACCCACGTTTTGTGGGCAGGTACTTGTGCTTGGAATGTTCTACACACGAAGTTTAGCTGGATTGGTCCCGCGGCATCGAAGATTTGTTGGGCATACAGAAGCTCTCCTTGCACAAGATGATGTCTTCTGTTTATAAAGGGCATAATGTATGGAACATTGTAATCAGTTGTACCAGTGAGATTGTAAGCCAAGTCGGTATATCGAGTTGTAATCCATTGTATCCAAATATCAAATGTAAGCTGTATAGCATTGTTCAGTTGGTTTCCAATGTAAAGTGAGATGTGCTGTAATCATTGTACTTCAATACAAGTCTTGTACTCTTCTTCAATTATCAATAAAGAGAATAAAGTTCTACATATCTCTGTGTGGCTTCAAGTTACTCTTTTTCTCCACTACTATAAAGAAGTGATGCACTTCTATTCAATAAGAAAGATTGTCCTCATTAAATTCAATTTATCTGCTTCTGCCGCTGCGATGTGTTCCTATTTGAAGAATAATCGATTATGTACCATCTTTGCCTTGTACAAGTGCAATACCAGACTTGTACGGCATCATGCCCAAGCGAGGACGATCGATTCCAAGAGATAAAATATGTGAATAAATGACTCTATGAATCGGGGCGTGACAACAGGGACTTTTGTTTTTCCTCTGGTTCTCTTTTCTTTACCACCAACACTAGTATTTTCTTCTGGCGCAGAATCAGTATTTTCATCAGAACTATCATGGGGTAGCCTAGAGAAAGGTGGACTATCATAAATGACACGTGGTAATTTCCTCGCCATATCTCTGTAATTGAGAAAAATAAATTAAATTAGTATAAATATTGAATCCATTCAGAGTTGCTAATTAAAACGTTTGTTCTAAAAGTGTCATCATGTCATCTGTAAGTATAACATTACAACTATACAACAAATAGACTAAGTATAACATTACCTACCTCTGCAACAAATAGACTAAGTATAACATTACATCATGTCATCTGTAAGTGTCATCATGTCATCATGTCATCTGTAAGTATAACATTACCTACCTCTGCAACAGAAATTCTATTTGAATTCTCAGCAACCTGTTAGTAACCTGTTAGTTACTCCAGGTCATATGTTTGAGTCTTCTTTTTCAACTTGTCTATTAAGTTGGCAATATTCCATTTAGCCATTATATATGAATCCATCAGTTATATGAACACATATCAACAAATGAAAGAAAATGAGGGTACATATTAGATAGGTGACATTTTGCATCTGTTTTGTAACCAATAAATTATAAGGTGTGGGATACTTGCAGAGACCTAGGAGTGCATTCATTACCTACAGCCTACATGGTCAATAGGATTGGGTATAAGAGCAGAGACCTACATAGATGTCTAGGAGGTATCATACTGGTTGTTTGCCTCTGCTATAGATAAGAGTATACCTACCGGTAGGATGAGGCAGTAGATACTTACAATCTTTTAACATTTAGAATAATAGCAGAACCTTATTGAGGAGGGGGAGACACCCCCATACCCTACTGTACTAGAGGAATTGGTACCTCTCATGACTCATTGAGCATAAGGACAAACACTTGACACTTTAGGATAATCGGATATTAGAGTATCCTAATTTGCCTCTGTATCAGACCTGGGCAGGGTATTTGTAGCAGCAAGGAGGAATTCCTATGAGTTAGTAAGTAGTAGGATGATGCACGGACAGGTTAGAAGTCTAGGGGTTAATGTGCGACAGTAAGAATATGAGGATACCAGAGCACAAGTGTTTCCTTGTGGCAGAACCTGTGTACGGGAGGATGGTTGACAGAGAAATCTTTGTGAATAGATGTACCTCTTCTCTGATTCTGGGATGTAAGTGATTGATAATGGGATTGAACCCACATCCTTTCCAAACCAGCACCTTAATCTGGCACCTTAGACTAACACAGCAGTAGGTATTATTGCTACTACTACTGTTGTTGCTTATTCTCCAATCTTTATTGCCTTAAAGCTGTAAAGGAATCTAAGAGGTATCAGAACATAGATATAGGAATAGGCTCTTTGAACATTGTACCTTGGGTTGGTATCGGGTGAGGATTTGATTGACCTTGGGATTGATCTATTTCCTATTCCCTGTACACATTTTTCTTATTTGTCCATTTTAGGCTAATGTTGACCAGCAAAGGTAACCACAGCTTCAAAACCCATCATTTGTAAGTAAATAGGAAATAGAAATATCAAAAAATTATGGGCTGATGGAGAAACATTTTATGGATTATATATACTGTTATGTAGGTGCACTTAGGCCATGTTCAATTTCTGTGGATGAACCAGGGGGATGTAACCAGGATGAGGCTTCTCATCATCATGCGGATCTCCAAAGTTCTCGAATATATGAATTTGGGGGGATCACAATTTCTTGATCCTGGAAGTAGTATCTGGGTAGTATCTGAAAATCAAAACTACATGTCGTACATAATAACTTCAAAAAGCAAATAAGGAACTCAGGAACAGCATACAAAATGAAAGAAATATTTAATAGAATTATGTACTTGGCACAAATAGACAATAATCTACCATATTATAGTAAATGTTAATCTAGACAATTAATCAGAAAAGATATAGCCCTAAGCCCTCCACTAAGTTCAACAGACAAAATACATGAAGAACAGAGCCATGTAAAACTCACAAATAAACAACCTAATGATATCCATTGTGCGTACGATTGTGTATGTGTTCGACTGTCTGCAAACATGTGGACTCGTGTGAATGGAGGGATAGAGAGCATAAAGTGGAGAAATTGCATAGGGACAGACGATGCATGCATTGCAGAAAAAAAAGAGAACTATATCTATAAACTTAAGTAAACAAGAAAGTTTAAACCTCTATGCAGTCGGACTGAGTTGAGAAAAGGTCCTTGGGTTTTACTGAATCCTGTTCAAATTTGCTACAATAGCTGACCAAATAGGATGCTCAAAGACTCGGAGTTTAGGTGGATTTCTACCAATTGTTCCAATTCTGAACTATGGTTCAGATCCACAACAGGTCATACACGTTTCTATCTGGGCCTCTTACACCACTTGTATACATCTGTATCGATATTTTATTTTGCTGATATGTAGGTGCACTTACCAAATGCTGTCTGATACCCAAACAATTAGGACTGGATTGCAAGGTTAAAGTAGATTACCAAATGATGTCTGATACCAAAACAATTATCTTTTGCAACGATTTTTTTTGCTGCAAAAAGTGTACTTTCTTGTAGTGTTGATAATGAAAAACAATGAACTATTTAGGAGAAACAACGAGGATATATTCAGGAACTCTCATTTTTCAAAGTTTGTCAAAATCATCATTTAGGAGAAACAACATGAAAAACAATGAACTATTTCTAACTTGATAATGAATTTGATTTCAGATTAAGGAAATTCTAACAATGAACTATTTCTAACTTGATAATGAATTTGATTTCATCATTTAGGAGAAACAACATGAAAAACAACATGAAAATCAATGAAAAACAATAGCTTGATAGTAGCAGATATTAAGGAAATTCAGATTGGCTGATATCCCACAAGGGATTTGTTAATCAATCTTTATGCTAAGGAAAGACGAACAATCAAACCTGCACTCCATTGCCTTCTTTTGCTTGTCTGAGCCTTTCGACATTTTTCGGAGTTATGGAATGACTTGCAGTTTGAATGCTACACAACCAAGTAAATGAAGATGAATTTTTAGTCAATGACAAAATGATGCATACAAGAGGGAAAAAGAACACCTGACATCTTAAAGCAAACTGCCAAAAACCCAGATAAATTCCAACACAAGTAATAATGATCATATATTCGGTCTCAGATTTAGTTTTGAGCATTATTTATTATTACGTCTCAGATTTATAAATTCCAACCAAGAACATCTGAATTGCAGTTTTGAGCATTGTTTATTATTCGGCAAAGATAAACATACAATTCTAAATACTGGGTACTCCAAATCTCACGAAGAGCAATTCACAATCAATTTTAACAGATAAACATACAATTTTAATAACTCATTGCACAAGTTTGGAAATCAACAGACATATGGCAAAGATAAAACATTGACTCCCATCCAAATTTTAACAAATAAACATAAAAGTTAGATGACACATTTGTCCAAAATAGAAAAAAAACAGATTAATCAAAAAGAGTATCTCTATTACACCCCCATCTACTATAGTGACACAAGAAGACCTTCACAATCCCTCCTCTTGTACTGCTCATCACCATCCCTATGGTCTATCACAAGCGCAGAAACATCTTGTGGAGCATATGACATATAAATACTTTCATCAAAGGTAGCCAAGTCATGAAAGCCTCTTGGTGGTGCCTTTAATACTACATGCCAATTTGATCTTTCATTTTCTCTAGAGTAAAATACTTGCTTTGCTTGTGATGCAAGAATGAATGGATCTCTTCCTATTTTACTTGATCCTTCATGAAGATTAACTAAGGTGAATCCATCCTCTTTCTTTATACCACCAACAATGTTGGCCCAATCACATCGAAAAATAGGAATTCAAAATGTGTTAAAATCCAACAACAAAATATCCCTTATAACTCCATAGTAAGAAACATTTGCAACAACTTGCGTTGTGTCCCTGGCACTGGATCTACATATAGTCTCAGCCTCTATATAAACACCATAATTTTGAGTGGATCTCTCAATTTCTGTTGTATGAAAGCGTTTTCCATTGATCACATAACCCAAGTACGATGTTGCGACACGTCTAGGCCCTTGCACGAGCCATCTAAGTGTATCCGATATTGTGCTCGTTGGACTTTCAAGATTAACCTGTAAAAGCATAACTAGCATTAAAATTTGCCCCTTCTATATATATATATATGTGTGTGTGTGTGTGTGTGTGTCTGACCTTCTCTGACATCCACGATATAAATGTTTCTAAATGTCTCTTCTGCAACAAAATATTATCCCATAACAAACGTCGATCAGCACGTTTTAAATCTTCCATGTGTAATCTAATACAGACATCAAAGTTTATATAGTTAGTAATATATATATATATATATAGCTAAATAACCTCAATGCAACTTCTACTATTGAAATGTGTTGGTAGTATACTCACGGAATATATGGTTCAACTTCTGCACTATTTAGAAGAACATAAAGATGAGCAGCCTTCAATATTTCACTTGACAAGGTAATTACTTCTCCTTTTGAAATTGGGCGCCCCTCTATAATTGCGTCATCCTCAAAGTCTTCATTTCGATTTAATTTTATACCCAAAGTTGCTGCTTGTGGCATGTATTCGCTACAGAATCTCACACATTCATCCACAAGATAGCATTCTGCTATGCATCTTTCAGGTCGAGCACGATTTCTAACAAATCCCTTAAGATACTTCATAAATCTGTTGGAGATTCAAACAAGGAGAGAAAAATATAAATGGTCAATGACCTGATTTAGGAATTTATTGTATAAACTATAAATTCTAAAATTATAACAAAGTTCTATTGCATACCTCTCAAAAGGGTACATCCATCGATAATGCACCGGCCCGCATAATCTAGCCTCTCGTCCTAAATGTATTGTCAGATGAACCATGATATCAAAAAAAGCTGGAGGAAAGTACCTTTCCAACATACATATTGTCTCCACAATTTCATCCTCTAATACTTCCAATTTATTTTTGTCAATCACTCTTTGACAGAGTTCATTAAAAAATGAACACAAACGAAAGATTGCCTTCCTTGGTCCCTCTGGAAGAAGTCCTTTTAAAGCAACCGACAACAATTGTTGCATTAAAACATGATAATCATGGGACTTGAGACCAATAATCTTGCATTCTTCCAACTTGACGCAATTGCTAATATTTGAACTATAACCATCAGGTAACTTCAAATTAGACAATCGCTTACAAAAGATTTGTTTTTCATCTTTTGATAGTGTGTAAGGTGCTGGAGGAAGGAAAAATCTTTGCCCTCTTGGTTCTACATGTAAGTCAGACCTAATATTCATGTCTGCTAAATCTCCACGAGACTGTAATCCATCTTTCGTATGTCCTTTGATATTCAATAGTGTTCCTAAGATGCTTTGACAAACATTCTTCTCAATATGCATCACATCCAAGTTGTGACGCAACAGCATACCCTGTGATGCAATCAAAAAATTGCACTAAGTTCGTAATAAATATTAATCTCTTATAATATAACTAATTAAAAAATGACTATTGTAGTAAAAAAATAATTTACCTCCCAATATGGCAATTGGGAAAAAATTGACTTCTTTTTCCACATTTTTGGAGGATCGTTCTTCTTTCTTTTCTTTTTCTTGCTCTTTCCCCAGACATTTTGAACTTCATTTACGGCACATAATATTTCATTGTTAGTCAATGGTCTTGGTAGGAGTCCTTTTTCCTTACTTCCATCAAACCACCTGGCCTTATCACGCCACAAGTGATTAGGTGGAAGAAATCGCCTGTGAGACATGTACACAGTTTTATGTGACTTCTTTAAATATCGTGAACATGTATTAGGACCACATACAGGACATGCAAGCTTTCCTTTTGTTGTACAACCCGCCAAATTACCATAAGCTGGAAAATCGTTGATTGTCCACATCAAAATAGCTTTCAGATTAAATGCAGACTTGGTGAATGCGTCATATGCCTCCACGCCATTGGACCAAAGCTCCTTCAAGTCATCAATAAGTGGTTCAAGATATACATCAATGTCATTTCCAGGTTCATCTTTGCCAGGTATAAGTAAAGTCAACATCAAATTTTCTTGCGACATGCACACATTGGGGGGCAGGTTGTATATACACAACAAGACTGGCCACATACTGTATTGGGTACTGAGATTTTTGTAAGGATTAAAACCATCTGATGATAGTCCAAGCCTGAGATTTCTTGGATCTGAAGCAAAATCGGGCCATTTTCTATCAATAGAATCCCATACGACCGAGTCTACTGGATGACGCATCGTTCCATCTTGACTGTGATGGGTGGAGTGCCAAGTTAATTGTTCTGCATTATCTTTTGACATAAACATCCTTTTCAATCTTGGTATTATTGGAAAATATCGCAAAACCTTAGCAGGCACTCCCTTCCCGATCTTGCTTGTGCGTGTGTTTACTTTCCATCGTGAAGAACCACATGTGGGACATATCTCCAAATGCTCTTTCTCTTTTCTAAACAAGCAACAATTATTGACACAAGCATGTATCTTCTCATATCCTAAATCAAACTCTTTTAGAAACTTCTTTACCGTGTATAAAGAATCTAGAATATTGTTTTCCTCTGGTAACATATCCTGCAAAATCTCAAGAAGTTCATTAAATGCTTTATCTGACAGTCCATTAGTAGCCTTATGCTTGTAAAGAGTAGTGATTGCTGATATCTTTGTATACTTAGTACAACTTGGATACAATGGAGCCTCAGCCTCTTCCAACTTTTTTCTAAAAACCTCATATGCACTCATATTTACTCCATTAGTAGCCTCTGCATCTCCACCAAAAGGAATGTATGCATCATGGTACATTCTATGAGCATCCGGCAACTGAAAATCCTCATTTTGTTCAAAACAACTTGAATGTTCCCCGTGGAGAACCCAAAGCTGATATGAAGGATCAAAACCAAATCGGACCAAGTGTTCATATACTAAATTATTTTCGTGTGACTTTTCAACTTTGCAACCTTTACAAGGACATACAATCCTATCAGGATTCCTAACATACTTCTTAGCATTTGCTATAAATTTTCTCACTCCTTCTAGGTACTCATCACTGGTCCTACAAATAGAAAAAGAAAGCTATGATTTATGTTATTATTCATATATCTAATAGCTTAAAAGTAAATAAATATAAAAAAATAGAAGGACCTTGGATAACTAATCCAGGTTTTATCCATCCTTAACAACCAAATTTAGTAACTTTGTTGGCTGCTCACCACAACTACAATCCCGAAACAAAATGACCTATCATGGACATCAAAAATGAAAGTTAGCATATAAATATGGTATCAAGTTGTTTGGATAAAAAATTTTAGTGTATCAAGATCAAAATAGGAATAATTGATGGTAAGTACAAAATTAAAAGGAGTTCATCTCTAATCCTACCAGGTATCAAAGAGATGTTTATGCTATTGAATGTATCAAAGAGATGTTTATGCTGGTGAAGAATTCATATTCTCCAAAGCACAAGGTTAATCTGTCTCTTTTTTTTCCTTGAAGTGGTATATGAAGGTATTTTGTATTATTCAACTTGATTGGACTTCCCACACATTCTAGTAGGACTCCAAACACAGTTATGATTCTTATGACATCTAAAATGACAAATTGATTTCTAGGAGATCAAGATAAGGGCTAAAATTAAAATGACAAACATATATCCTCTTTCAAAAACAAAGACCAAGATACACTACAAGAAATTGATTTCAGACATGTAACCATGTAGCTAGTGCATGCAGATACGAGAAAGATGAAAATTCAGATACGAGAAAGATGTCTCAGTGATGTCAGCGTCAAGACATGGTTTCATAGAGTCTAACATTTGAGGTGATGGTGACTGATCTAACTCAGAGAGGCATTTTGCAGCTTGCTACACACCAGAAAGCAATCAGTTTTTATGACAAACTATAAGCGAATCATGCATTTATACTTTATAGATGTGAACTTTTGCACGAGACAAAAACATGGAACGGAATAAAAAATTGGATTTGTCTGTCAAGCACATGAAGTTAGCAACAATAACAAAACTTGTATGCCAATTATAAAGATTACAAGAATTGGCATTTAAGCCATGGCAAGATGATATCTATCACTACTTTTGGAAGTAATATTCAAATTCTGATAATAATGCTGAATTCGAAGCCATAGATGAAACTTGGATGTGCATATAGTCACAACAGATACCCAGCAGGAACAGACTGTTGTGAGAAAAGCAGTGTGTAGAATTAGATGAGACATGGTTAGTTGGCATAGTGTTCCTGTTGGATGTAAAAAAAAAGAGTACGCCGAAGAATAATGTTTATAAAGTCACGAGTAAAATACCAAACTATAAAAATTGAGAGTATATTGGCAATGATTTCGTTGATTAGGGCTCTAAGCCAAGCAATACAAAGTCTCCAACTATACAATAGCTAGTATGTGATATCACTAGTAAAATCACTAAAGCATAACAACTACAATATCACAAGGGCAGTATAATTAACATGGGTGACCCATGGTTGAGGCCTTTTGTAGAGGAAGGACTTGGGTTCAAAAGCCAGGGGAGCAGTAAAACTGGCCCTTTTGTCTCCTCCAAAAATAAGTTACAAGTAAAATTATCCACCAATGAGGGTAGTAAACAATATATGCAGATAGTACACTAATGTAATATTATTGTGTTATGTATCCTTACACGTGTAACAGTTATATGATTACCGGTATTTAATAACATAAAAACATTAACATTTAATGGATGTGTCTTAAAACTCATGATAGTTACACAAAAAAAATTGATGAAAGTGCTCGCAAACTGCAAAATGTCAAGTGAAGTGCCCTTTCAAACTTTGCACAGTTTGCAGTGTAATAAACTGTGAAGGAAAGTGCTTGCAAAATTTTGATGTCAAATAAAGTGCCCTTTCAAACTTCTCACAGTTTGCAGTTTAACTAATATTCTGATCAAACATGGTGTCTCAGTGTCATGAGGCTTACTCTTATGCAGGCTCTGAGGAGGGTCAAGATGTATGCAGCCTTATCACTATATATATGGAGGTTGATTCCATGACTCGGACCCACATCCTCCAGTTTAACCAAGTAAGATCTTGCACCTCAGAAATTTCAAACTGATTTTATGTTTGGAAATTAAAATTAATTATTGCACACTATTGGTCTTTTGAGTTCCTATGCGGTCATTTTATCATAATTTTCTACAGTCCCTTCATACACATTACTATATCCAATTATTACCATTTCTTATGTGCTTGAGAAAAAATGCAAATTCTATCTGACAATCTCTTTGCTTATCAGTCTAGTCATCTGAAGCCTCACGGACACACTGCTTTTGTTTTCCTTCCTGTTGGCCATGCTATTAATTATGTTCCACTAGGGTTTTCTAGATTCACATACAGGTTGAGATCTATCTTCTAATATATTTTCTATTAAGTCTATACTCTTTTTTTTAATCCAAGCTCAAATTTGGATCATGCAGCATTTTCTATTTACTACTCTAAAAGCTAAGTTTTACTGTTCATCCTGAAGGTCCCCTCTGGCTGACATTGTCCAAAATGACGATGCAACAGAGCTCTGCAGGATGCTGGTGTTGGTATCAGGAGAAGCTGCCAAATCATATTCTGGTAACATCTGGCCCTAAACTAGTTTTTTTTTCTGCAGGCACTTGTATTTTTCTGTTTACTTCTCGGCCAGTCTTAGGACATACTAAACTAAGCCAATGTATTGAAGTTAAGCAAATTAAGTATTCTGTTACTTTAAATTTCATCCATATATTTCCTTATCTCATGAGTTCTTTCATCATTTCCCTATCTCATTGTTCTATTTTCTAGCAAAATACTTGAAGCTCGTCACTTTCACTATATAATCATAATCAGGAACCATAGAAAAACTCTAGATGTTTATGTCTCTAACATTTTAATGTAATAGACATGAGCAGTTACATTCTTTTGTCCTTGTAAAATGCTCCCATCCCATGCCTATGGACAAATTTGAAGTTAGTCACTACATAGCTGTGTTACCATTTGACTTGTTTTAAATTAACCCTGGTTCTGAGGATATGTTCAACTTTTCAGATGACAAAAACAACGAGTCGTGTGTGTTTCCATATACACACTAATTTTTGAAATTCAAATTTCACAATGTGAATCTTATGTGATGTAAGCTATTCAGTACATGTTACAATTCTGCATTTGGCAAAAGTTTTAGAAAATACGTCTCGAGTAATGAAGAAGATGATGAGGAAAAAAATCTTATTACTTGGAGAAAACTTTTCTCCACAACTTGTGCGCCCACACTCAAAGTTGTATTAAAATAGTTTGTAGTATTGATCGATATCGATACGATACGACTCATACCGATACATAGTCAAAACATTTAAATTCGTGTGAGGATTGATCAAGATCCCCAAATACAAAATAATAAAAATGGCACATTTGCATATAGAACTAAATTACTTCCATATCCTTCATCTTCATCTATTTTAGAATAAATCATTGTGCATAAACACTAATCGGACTTCTAGACATTGAAAAAAAACGTAATCAAGTTCAAATTGCATAAAAAGCACCAAAACATGAATATGAACTGTTCCAAAAAGAGAAACCCTAGATATTGATTTCTTCCACTAAAGCTTGATTAAGAGAAAAATATTACAAATGTGGGAATAGAGACAAATTATTACAAATTACAAAAACCCTAATTATTAAACCCTTAATATTACAAAAACCCTAATTTCTTCCACTAAACCCCTAATAATCCAGTATCGAGATAAAAGAAAAATCTAGATAATGATCCATTCTATTTTGATAATGATCCATATTGTTTTTATCATAAATCAAAAAAATAAAACTCATAAAAAATAAAGGGCGGAGATGAAGGATCATACCTAGACGACGGCGTCGACGGTGGTGACGACGTGACCTAGATGACGGTGCTGACGGTGGTGACGGGAGAGGAGTTCTGGATCGAAGTCAGCAAAGGAAAAAAGCAACAGTTACAGCATAGGAATCGAAGACAACAAAGGAAAAAAGAGAAGGGAAGGAGAGACATTCTGACCTCTTCGATGGAGAGGAGTTCCGAGCCCTTTAATGGAGAGGAGTTCTATCGAAGAGGAGTTCTGACCTCTTCGATGGAGAGGAGTTCGCAGAGGAGTTCCGAGCCCTTTGATGAAGAGGAGCTTCGATGGAGAGGCGCTCCGGAGAGGCGCTCCGACCTCTTCGATGGAGAGGCGCTCCGAACTTCTTCGATGGAGAGGCGCTCTGGAGAGTTTCTGACCTAAGGAATTCTGGAAAGAGACTATGAAAGGAATTCTGAAAGAAATTTTTTAGATGGCCAATATTTTGGCTTAGCGCCAATATTTTGGCTATACCGCCAATATTTTGGCTACAGCGCCAAAGTTCAATTTTTTTGTAGGAAATAAAAGTTTAGACAACACTTTAAAAATGTGGTAGTTTATAAATAATTATATACAACATTTTTAAAAGTGTTGTAGTTAATATATAATTATTTACGACATTATTAAGTGTCCTAAAATATGTCGTTTAATTTATATTTACGATATTTTTTAAAAGGTGTCGTAGACTATGATAAATACTTAATTACAACGACACCTTTTAATAAAGTGTCCTCAGTACATCAAATTAACGGCACTTATTTACAAAGTGTCGTTAAAACCCCTTTTTCTTGTAGTGATACAACGGCGGATCCATCATCTTCCCAGACGGAGATGCAACCCCCTGTGGTTTTGCCCACTCCAGCTGCCCCACCGGTGCCTGTGAACCCCACCGACCTCATAGGTCTGCTAAGAGGAGTGCTAGAAGCCCAGAGAACTCAAGCTGAAGCTCATCGCGAGCAGACGGCGATTATGAGAGAAGGCATGGAGAACACCCATAGTGTGGCAATGGCTGCACTGGAGAGAGGAGAAACAGCTCAACAGGAACCAAGGCCTGCCAAGGTAAACATAAATTTAAGGATTAATTTATGTAATATTAAGGCCATTTAATTAATGGAAATCATATTGCCAAGGTGGGCGATATTGAGAGTTTCAAAAAGCAGAACCCTCGACCCTTCAAGGGAACCGAGGGAATCGTATATGCTGATGAATGGATCGATAGTATGGAGCGTCTCCTAAGCGTCGCTCGACTTCCAGAAGACCTCAAGGCTGAAGCAGTGGGACTCCAACTGCAAAATGTAGCAAGCACCTGGTATCGGAATGAACCTCGACTCCAGGAAAGACAGATTGACTGGGACACTTTCAAGAGGTTGTTCAAGAGAAAGTTCTTCCCAACATCAGAGTTGCGGAAGATGGAGAGACAATTTCAGAACCTGAAGCAAGGAAATATGACTGTTGGAGAATATACGGCAGAATTCGGCCAACTCAGCCGTTTTGCCAAGAACCTGGTAGCTGACCCTGAAGATCGTGCTGAAAGGTTTAGACATGGGCTGAGAGAGGAGATCCGCACCTATGTAATCTCAGGCGGTGCTAAGACCTATGAAAAGATTCTGGAGCGAGCTCAAGATATAGAGAAAAGCCAACCCGCTCGCTCAAAGAGGGATTATCCTGGAACTAACAACTTCTAGGGTAATCAGAAGAGGCCCAACAACAACAACAACAACCGTCCTTTCCACCACCAGCAGCAGAACCAGTAGGCAAGGAACAATGATAGGGCACTTCAGAGGCAGATTCCTGTCTGCGACTATTGCAAAAGGCCGGGGCATCAAGCAAATATCTGCAGAAAGAGACTAGGACATTGCCTGGTCTGTGGGTCTTCCACCCACCAAGTGAAGGACTGTCCCTCGACGGCTCACCGGATGGGAACAACTCAACAGAAAGGTCCTCTGCCCACTCAGCAATAACAATTTGGGCAGCATCAACAGAAGACTGGGCGAGCTTTTACCCGAACAGCAGAGAAACAAGAGCCAGAGCAGAAACCTACAGCTGATGTCATCGCAGGTTTCATTTATGTGCATTCCTATCCTGCCTTAGCTTTATTTGATTCAGGAGCATCACATAGTTTCATATCCACAAAATGTATCTCTGTACACCACATAGATACGGGCTTTAGCAAGAAGATATGTAGAGTCATGACCGGTAGAGGACCCCTCCCTATCATTGAGACCTGTAATTGCCCTATCACCATATCAGGCCACCAATTCATAGTACCTTTGCTTGTGATGCCCTTACCCAATTATGATATAGTCCTAGGGATGGACTGGTTGAGTAAGCAGCATGCACTGATAGACTGTCACAGAGGATGTGTAGTCTTCAGCCCACCTGGAGAGCCGGAGTTTGAAATCTCTCGAACTCCGGAGGATATGGAGTGTGTTACCTACACCTCTATCACAGAAGAATTCGGACCTCCCCATCCTATCATCGCAGAATTTATGGATGTCTTCCCTGATAGTCTTCCCGGGTTACCCCCAGATCGAGACATAGAGTTCACCATTGACCTAGTCCCTGGTACTTCCCCTATTTCTAAGGGATGCTACAGAGTCAACCCGAAGGAGGCCAAGGAGATGAAGGATCAGATCAATGAACTGAAGGCTTTGGGATTTATTCGAGACGGAGCTTCATCCTGGGGAGCACTTGTCTTGTTTGTACCCAAGAAAGACAGAACTGTGAGGATGTGCATCGACTACCGGACGCTGAACAATATCAGTATCAAGAATAAGTACCCTCTGCCCCGGATCGATGACCTGTTTGATCAACTCAGTGGAGCCAAGGTGTTCTCGAAGATTGACCTCAGATCCGGCTACCATCAGATCAAGGTCAGGAAGGAGGACATTCCCAAGACGGCGTTCAACACCAAGTATGGGCAGTTTGAATTCTTGGCCATGCCGTTTGGATTGACGAATGCTCCTGCTGTATTCATGAACCTTATGAACAAGGTTTTCCATGAATATCTAGATCAGTTTGTCATTGTCTTCATCGATGACATTCTGATCTATTCGAAGACTGAAGAGGAGCATGATGAGCACCTCAGAAAAGTTCTGGAAACTTTGAGAAAAGAGAAGTTATATGGTAAGCTATCCAAATGTGAATTCTTTCTAGACAAGGTGGATTTTCTTGGCCATGTTGTCACAGGAGAAGGAATTTTGGTGGATCCTAAGAAGATAGCTGCTGTTGAGAAGTGGTCTACCCCAAGCTCAGTTGCTGAAATCAGAAGTTTCTTGGGCTTGGCTGGCTACTATCGGAAGTTTGTGAAGGATTTTGCCAGAATTGCTGAACCAATGACGAAGCTTACTCGGAAGAATGAAGAGTTCATCTGGACGGAAGATTGCCAGGCAGCATTTGAGGAGCTGAAGAAGAGGCTGACCACTGCACCAATCCTTGCGCTACCCGCAGGAACTGGTGGTTTTTCAATCTACAGTGATGCCTCTGGAAAAGGACTGGGTTGCGTTCTTCAACAAAATGGGAAAGTGATTGCTTACGCATCTAGGCAATTACGGAACCATGAGAAGAACTATCCCACATATGACCTGGAGCTTGCTGCAGTCATCTTTGTATTGAAGCTATGGAAGTATTATCTCTATGGAGAGAGAGTGAAAATATATACAGACCACAAAAGTCTGAAATATGTTTTCACTCAGAAAGAGCTGAACATGAGACAAAGAAGATGGCTGGAACTGATAAAAGATTTTGACATCGATCTGCAGTACCATCCGGGTAAGGCTAATGTGGTTGCAGATGCACTTAGTCGTTACCCAGTGGCGATGTTCTTGACCAAGGAGCGGCACTTGTTGGAGGACATAGAGAAGCTTGGTCTGGAGATTGTACTGCCTGAGGAGAAGATGAAGAAACTAGGGCGAGAAGCTGATGTACCTGGAGCTGACCCAACCATGATGCAGTTGCAATTACGTTCGAGTCTGATGGACAAAATCAAAGAGACACAATTTCAAGACGAGACGCTTTGCAAACTTAGAGATAAAGTGCTGGCAGGAACACTCAAAGGTTTCTCTATCGCCAGTGACGGAGCATTGAAGAATGGTACAAGGCTGTGTGTACCATCTGGCGAATTGAGGAATGAGCTGATGCAAGAAGCGCACCAGTCGCAGTATTCCATACATCCTGGAGCTAATAAGATGTATCAGGATATGCGTACCATCGTTTGGTGGTATGGAATGAAGAAGGATGTATCCAGATTTGTGGCCAGATGCTTGATTTGCCAACAAGTGAAGGCTAGCAGACAGAGACCTGCAGGACTTATACAGCCGCTGGACATTCCAGAGTGGAAGTGGGAGCATATAACAATGGACTTTGTATCAGGACTGCCTCGATCCCAAGGAGGAAAGGGCGCTATTTGGGTTATTGTGGACCGACTGACTAAGTCGGCTCACTTTATTCCCTTCAAGGTTGGTTTATCCACCGAGAAGTTGGCGGCACTGTACATGTGGCACATCTACCGGATTCATGGAGTACCGGTAAGTATTGTATCTGACCGAGATACTAGATTTATCTCACATTTTTGGAAGAGTTTGTATGACAGCTTAGGAACAAAACTGAAGTTCAGCACAACTTATCATCCCCAAACTGACGAACAATCTGAGAGGACCATCCAGACGCTAGAAGATATGCTGAGATCTTGCATCTTGAAATTTGGAGGGTCTTGGGAGGATCACTTGCATTTAGTGGAATTCTCCTACAACAACAGTTACCAATCTAGCATTGGTATGACCCCATTTGAAGCTCTTTATGGACATCGTTGCCGCACTCCACTTGCATGGGACGACGTAGGAGAAAGAGTACTACTGGGGCCAGAGATGGTGACTGACGCAGCAGAGAAGGTGAAAGTAATCAGAGACAAGCTCAGGATCGCCTAAGACAGGCAGAAGCATTGGGCTGATAGCAGTCGTCGACCACTGGAGTTTGAAGAAGGAGATAATGTCTTTGTGAAGATTTCTCTTACCAGAGGAACTATCCGATTTGGCAGAGCTGGGAAGCTGAGTCCCAGATATATCGGACCATTTGAAATTTTGAGCCGAATTGGTGAAGTGGCGTATCGGTTAGCTCTACCAGCTAATCTTGAGGGTGTGCACAACGTCTTCCACGTTTCGTAGCTCAGACGCTACATTCCGGATCCGAGTCATATTCTGGACCATTCGGAGCTAGAGATTGGACCAAGCCTCACAGTGCCAGAGAAGCCTGTAGCAATTTTGGACAGAGGCGAGAAGAGGACCAGGACTTCGGTGACTCCTATAGTCAGAGTTATGTGGAGATACGATTCCCCAGGCGAGTCTACCTGGGAGCGAGAAGATGAGATGCGGGAGCAATACCCGTATTTGTTTGAGACCTAAGGTAAGTTCTAACCTTATCCTTTAAATTTCGAGGACGAAATTTTCTAAGGAAGGAAGGTTGTGAAACCCGTAACTTTAGGTATTTTTTTTTATATAAAGTAAATTAGCTAATATAATTAATTCTCAATTGTTAATTTAGGAAATTGCATTTTTAGAAAAATTATTAAAACTGGAAATTTTATCAAAACATGTAATTTTCTAATTAATTAAATATTATGTTACTTAGAATACAATTATTATTATTTTCAAGAAAATAAATTTTTAGACTTTTGTTTGTCAGCCAGACCCAAACCCAATTGGAACCATAAAATAATTTTAGAGTTTAAGTTAAAACCCGTAAAAATTTTATTTTATAAATTTCCATATATATAATATATTTTCCTGGATTTTTTGTGTTTGACCAGACCTGTCCAAACCCATTCCCGAGTCTCGGACCTGTTTTTCGAACCCAGGACCTAATCCAAGCAAATATTGTTTTTTTTCGAAATCATTATTTGATATAAATTTTTGAGTTTCATAAAGATAAGAAAGTTTATTGCTTCAACTCTTAAGGTTTCGTTTCATTCACCAGCATTACTATAAGGAGTATTTATTCATAACTCCTTTTCTCTCTCTCTTTAAACTTACAGGAAAGGAAAACCTTTCCTTGCGAGCGACCAAACGGCCGGAGCCGATCCTTGGCCTCCACAACCGCTGAAACCCTTTCTCTTCCCTTCCTGTAACATTTTTCTCCCTATCCCTATATAAACCCTCTTCATCACATCTCCATCATCCCTACCACTCTTCAAAACCCAAACCGTGCCCTAGCCCCAAATCCGGCGAACCCCCGCCTGAGCCACGCCCCAGCGACCGAGCTCCATCACCGGATTCGATCCCCGCCTCCAGCGCCCCGCTCCCCAAGTCTGACCCCGGCGTCGCCCTTCGCCGCTGACCGTCGGCGACAGCCCTGGCCGTCCGATCTGTGCGCGTGGCACTGTCCCGAGGAGCCCCGTTCCCTATGAGTTTCTGACGTGATTTCGGTTCCGTTTTGCGGTTCCGCATGTTTGAGTCCGAGGCATCACTTCGGATTCCGTCGATTTCGGTAACTTCTGGATAGTCCCATAGTTTTCTTTTGGTCTGTGATGAATTTGGTCCACCGATTACATCAGGAATTCGGAATTTTGGTTCTTGGTTAGTTTCTGTTGGTTTTGCTTCGGAAGTAATTCTGTGATTATAGATTTTATATATATTATTTTGGGTTTTTAGTTAAAACTTGGTTCTGTGATTCTCTCGGAATTTCCGAAAATCTTTCGAAAAGGATTCTGTGAGTTTCCGATATTGCTTCGGGAATTCCGATATCATTTCGGGATTTCGAATTTATTTCGGAAAATAGTTTTGTGGATATATTTGGGTATCTCTGGTTTGGGATTTATTTTGCAGGAAAAATCGGTGCGTTTCCCAGTTTTTGGGTTATCCCGAAAATAGAGGGAATGCTGCCGAAATTTCTATAAAATTTAATTATATAGTTTTAAAATAATTTTTCGGAAAATACAAAATATTTGGATTTATTTGGGCGACGACCGTATTGGTCAATGGGCCCTGGCTAACTGCAAACGAAACCGGTTTCGCCCGGACGTTGAGGCATTAGCTATAAAAATGACGATTGGACCAGTTCTGAGACTCAATAATATTTTATATTTTTAATTAGAATTATTAAATATTATTTATATTTAATTTTGTAGGCAGTTTACATGACTAACGAATTTTCTCTTATTTTAATTCTTGGGAATGTAAGGGCATAAGCCCATTTACTATTCTACAGTTTTGTAATAAGTAGGTAGTAGCTGTGGTTTTCTGGGTTTTTGTGAGAATGCCTAAAAATTAGGAATAGAAATTATATTAATTACAATTTAGAAATTCACGATATTTCTCATTTAAAGGAAAAGTATATTTTTATATAATTATCAAAAGTATTAAGTTTTTCCAAATAAACCGATAAATACAATTTTCTCGAAATTAAATGTAAATTGATGTTTCTTAATTGTAACGCACTAATAATAGCGTTTTGTTTGTGTTAACTAAATCAAGACTAAAATTTACTAGGACACAACTAGAAATTGCAACTAGTATAGCATCATTAGCAACTTTAGTTTTCTGAGACAAGTTTTCTAATGTAGGATCTCAAGGAAGAATCTGAATTTTCCAATCCGACGTATCGAATCCAGTCAAATCGTTTGAGGCAAGTACAATTTTGTGGTAGATTACAATTAGTTAATAATTGTTTTAATGCAATTTTAAATCACGATACAACACGAAACTCTCTTTGAGAGCATTGACTGTAACTACTGTAACTATTGGGGATTGGGGGAGTAGTGTAGTGGATATGACCACAGCCAAATTAGTATAACTGAATGTATTAGCTTACCCCTCAAACACACGGGGATAAGCCATACCATATCATTAGGATATTACTGTAACAAACCCAATCCGGTCATATTCATTACATATTCATATCTCACTATTTTAACTGTTGGAAAATTATTTATTTCAAATTGTTTAAAAGTGCATAATTCCATTATTAATTTCAATTGTTAAAATATCATGAATTTGTACTTTGCTCCCTCCTGACTGGAGACTATATTTTTAGGTCCTGTTGAGGATGCAGAGCTACTGATTAGTAGCTACTATGACCCTGAGCTATACCCTGCTGTGCTTCCTGAGGATGGCTTACTTGATGAGGATGTTGCTTTTCTTTAGATGTTATTCAGTTTGATAGTCTTGTTTAAAAACAATGTTAATTCAGTTGGTGGTTTATGTTTGTACTTTGTACTGGACACGTTTTAAGTTTTAATTTATCGAATAATAAAAGTTGTGGCAAATTAGATTGAGTTGTTGATTACCTGCTTATGGAGATACAGCTTACTGCCACCGCCTCAACAGCGGTGCAGGCTGGGCATGATCCGATTCGACCCAAGTAATTGGGACCGAGTCGTGACAATTGGGAATGAGGAGGGAATAGGAGGAGGTTATGTGGGAAAGCTATTCCCATGATGTGGAAAAGCTATTCCTAGGCCCCCCTTAGGAATAGATTTGCTTTCCTAGGAATGATGTTTGACTATTTTGTTTGGACGATTATACCCTCTCTTTATTTTCAAATTTTCAACTCCTATCCCAAACATGTGAATCATCATGAAATTAGTGAAAGGGTATTAAAGTAAAACTAAATAAATTAAGATTCATATCCATGTGTGAACCAAAAATGAAAATATTTTTTTTTTAAATTTTGAACTACCTATTCCCAACCTAACCAAACATGGGTATGGAAATGTTGTATTCCTTTCTCATGGGAAAGGAATTGGAAATCTAGTCCTAGGAATCCAAAAACTTGATCCAAACGAGCCTAATGGTAAATTTGCATACAGGCCCCCATCTCTTTAGAAAATTCCATCCATTATTTTACCTATACTTGTACATAAATAGGTAACTTAATACATAAGTCATTGGTTTAAGACTTAGATATATAATCTGAATAAGTAAATATATGATTTAGTTATAGGTGTGCCAATTAATAATATTGATAAATAGCTAGTGAATAGATAAATATTATAATAAGGTCAAGTAATAGTTAATCTATATAATCAATAGGGTCATTTATTAGTTAAATCAAATATTATAGTATAATAAGGTCTACTTAATAGTTTGAGCATTAAATACAAATATTATTATTGTAATGATACTAAAGAGATTAATCTTATATGATAGGGGAGCATATGGTTAATTGTAGAGGTTTCATATATTCTTTTCTTACTACGATCTCAGCGTCGAATTGGACAAACACCCAAGGCAAGTATACATTGCCTTTCTTTACGGTTATTTACGTGCTTATTCTCTTTTTCCTTCATTACATGCTATTATCCAGTTTTCTCTTGTTGATTTGTTGACATGTGTTTCCTCATATTATATATACTAGTTTAGTTGCCTCATTGATATGTAGTCCTTATTCATGGTTGGTCTTGTAGTTCATATTGGATCTGTTTCTCACATGTACTTGATTGAGTCGTATCGTAGAATGAGTGCGTTATAACTGAACTGCTATACCTTGTTTTCGATTTTCTCAACCTGCAAGTCCACACTAGGGGCGAGGGTTAGTTATTTGTTTAAACCTGCGAGTCCACACTAAGGACGAGGGTTTGATTATTCGTTTGATATTTTGTCATGTGTTCATGTTTCTTTCCAGCAGTTCATTTATGTGTAGTTGTTCTCATATTCATGTTTCATTTTCTGTTTATATTCTGGTTTTCTTTGTGCATGTTAATACTGTTAGATAGACATGTTTTATGTATCTTGCTAGTCCCCTGAGGACCTGATGATCTTTTCAGGTAGTTGATTGCACGAAGTTAGTTAGCCGGTCATGATGGTGATTGTTTACTTCAAATTTCAGGTATATATCTTTCATGATTACATATTTATATCCGTTATTGTATCTTTCTTGTTAGCCTTGTTTTATAGACTCATACTTTCTTTCGAGTCTAATCGGGCATATATGCTAGTGGGCTGCAAACCACAAACCATATTGTTCATTCTTGATGTTTATTATTTATGTAGATTGAGATATAGTTTTGCATTGCCATGATTAGTCATATTACCATAGTCTATACAGCTTATATGTATTCGGGTTAGACTAGAGTCTACTTGATACGTAGCTGGCTTGCGCATACACTCGCATCCAGAAAAATGGGTGCGGATCGTAACAAAATTGAATTATTATTTATATTAATATTTGGTTAATGATCTATTCAAATTTTGCCAATTGAATTTAGTTGATATTTTAAATATTTGGTGTCACGACCCGCACCCGCTATAAGGGCACGTATACGTGACAACGCCCAGTCCTCACCGTAAAAACGACGTGGAACGTTGTAGGTTTTCTACTATAACAACAGTTTATATATATATCAAAAACCTGTCGAGAATATGGTCAACTCCGAACGGAGGACAAGCAATGAATATATATGAGTGCTCAAATCACAACTCTAAGATGATAAAGTAAAGACTGAAAGATAAAGACAACAAGACGATAAAATATATAACCTGTCAAGTCTAAACACAAAATAATATACAAGTCCAAGTCTCTAATACAATCCATAATAATAACAGTCTCAAAAGTAGCTGGAGACAAGGTCCAGTACAAAAGACCTACTCTAACTAAGCAATAGGTAAGGTCTCGTCAGGCAGAACTAAGCCCTGCTGGACCAACGTCTCCAAGTCTATGCCCACTACGTCATCCGGACCGTAGTAGGTACAGTAATCCCCCTCATCAGCATCTGTAATATTTTGTCAACATATCCAGTCAGGATGGAACGAGTACAATCTACTAACAACAGTTCACAAGATATGACAAAAGCTATAAGACTGTAAATAGAGAGTATATACAAGAAAATCATGGAATGTATATGTGAGTATCATGGCAAGGTAAGCTGTAAATCTAGAGCTAGTACAAGGCAAGTAAACTGATCATGGCATGTACAAGAATCAAGAATCATATATCTAGGTGTGTGAGTACTAGCTACAATATGTGGCCGGATTGGGTCTGCACAAGGTTATGATCTAGCCAATCATACGTGTGGTGTAGGATTGGCATTCACAAGGTTCACAATATATACAAGGCGGGTATTGACCACACATCTACACTAGTACTCCCCGTCCCCGACTGGTAGAGTGGATCCAAGCAAGACACATTACGACACGGAATTCTACGAGAAGGGAGCAAGTCTCCTCGAGAATCGGTGTCCATATACTGCACAAGAACTACAAGGGAGCTTGCACAAGATACACCAAGATAACGAGGAATAACATCTCATGTCGGGATCCATGAATACCAATCCGTGTGACCAATGTGTCGAGAACAAGCATATCTACACTAATTACATGAATTATAACAATCATCGTAAATTAGAAAAGTGTCAGAGAATGTACTCGCCTGTAATAAGATATGATATGTCAACGGAATCCAACGCAGCGTCTCGAGGACCTATAGAGAACAAGACGTATCAATACTCTGTTTAGGAAATAAAGTCAAATCAAATTAAACCCTATTAAGTCATTCTAGGTCTAGCTAGGTCAAACTGGGTCAATGCAAGTCAAACGGAATTAATCTATGTCGATTTAAGTCAACGGTTGACTTACAGTTGACTTTTGGTCAACTGGTCGACTCTGGTCAACTCTAAGTCAACCCTAGGTCAATCCTAGGTCAATGGTGACTAATAGTTGACTTTTGGTCAACTGCCCAAGTTTAATGGAATTTGGGACTAAATTGGGTAAAGTGTTTACCCATAGTTGACTTTTGGTCGAAAAAGTCAACCGTGGTCAACTGGGGTCAAGACTAGGTCTAGGCGACTATTTCTAATCATTACCAACCTCTACAACCCATATCCAAGTCCATCTTGGACTTCGAAACTCAAATCTTGGCCGTAGGCCAATTTTCTAATTTACCCTTTTCTAAGGTAAATTTCTAGCCTAGGTGGAAACCTAGTTAGCCTACCTACGCTTGGTATTTTGACCCGTGCTCCCTAGGGTAGTGAGATACTAGCCTATACATATATTATCTACCAAGATACCTAGGTAAAGTGGACGTCTAGTCCATCTTACGGCACATTGCGATATCTTGAATATTATAAGATACGCAATGGTACGGCGCGATACCGGCGCCCTACAACCCCGATTTCAACTAGGGAACCGACCCGTAAAGTCTAATCTATATAATCTAAGTCTCCCGCAAGTTTCGTCGCGATCCGATACTCGGAGCTCAAATTCCCCTTCTAACTCGACCTCCTCTAAAATCCTCTTATAGTTCTTACTCTAATTCTTCTTCTTAACTCTTCTTCTAACTCCTTCTTCTAACTTCTTCTTCCTATTCCTCCTCTAATTCTTCTTCTAACTCTTTCTTCCTATTCTTCTTCTAATTCCCTTTTCTCCTTTCTTTTATTCTAATTCTCTTCCCCACTAATTCTAATTCGTTTTCTTCTAATCTTCCATCCTAACTTCTTCTCATTCTCCTTCTAACTTCTTCTCATTCTCCTTCCTAAACTTCTATCTAACCACCTAACTATCTCTCTCTCTCTCTCTCTCTCTCTCTCTCTATATATATATATATATATATATATATATATATATATATATATATATATGGGGGTTTAAATAGGGGCTAAATGGCTAAAGGGGGGGTTTGCCACTGCAGCTGCTGCCATTGCAACTACTGCTGCTGTGGCCCTTGCTGCCACTGCTACTGTTGTGCATGCTGCTGCAGCTGCTGCCAATGCTGCTGCTGCGCTGCTGCTGCAGTTGCTTCTCCTCTTCTTCTTCTTCTTCTCACTTTCTCCTATCTTCCTCTCTCTCTCTCTCTCTCTCTCTCTCTCTCTATATATATATATATATATATATATATATATATATATATATATATATATATATATATATAACACATCTATCTACATATATATAAATACACACACACACATATATAGATATATATATATATACATAGACACACACATATATAGATATATTTATATATACATACACACTCACACAAACACTCACACACTCACATACACACACTCTCACCACCATCTCATGACACTCATTCCCACCACCACTCTCACACACCATCACCACTACCATTCCTCTACACACACACATATATATATATATATATATATATATATATATATATATATATATATATATATATATATATATATATATATATATATATACCACTCTTAATATAAAAACCCCTAAAAAATCTCTAACCTAGATTTCTAGGAAATCCTACAAATTTTAGGGCAAAGTGTAGAGAATCCCCTTCTCTACATTTATTGTGAAAGAGTTAATGCTAAAGAGAGTTAAATGGAAATTTATGAACATACCTAGGTAGAGCTTCCTTGGAGAAGAAAAAGCTTGGGAAGAAGAAATGAAGTTTGAGAGAGAGAGAGAGAGAGAGTTACTTAGTGAAGAAGAAAGTGGGGGTGCTCCTACTTGTGGTCGGCCATGTGGGGGGGGGGGGGGGGGGGGGGGGGTTATTGGGTTTGGGTGAGATCCAATAACCCTCCAAACCCATTAGACTTAGGTTGGGTTGGTTCGGGTTTGGTTCGGTTCGTTTCGGTCTAATTTTAATTAACTAATTAAGCTCTAAAATGACTAATTAAGCCATGGAAATAGGATTTATGGTTTCTAGCCTAATTAGGATGGTATGTGGGCCAAGTCCAGCTAGTATGTGGGTCCCACTAGTGTCCAGGCTACCCGGGTCTCCAACTTAAGTCCGAATTGGATAAAATCCAAACCAAACCAAATAAATCCCAAAAAATCATATAAAATCAAATAAAATTCCCAAAAATTATTAAACTTAAAAAATGACAAAAATACCCCTAATTCGAAAACTGGAGGTGATAAATCTACCCTCCTTAAAAAAATTTCGTCCTCAAAATTGAATGAAAACTAACACAGCAATCATGAATAGAACAAGGAAAGAAAAGAAAGAATTTTACCTCAAGGCTCGAAGAGATATGGGAATCGCTCCCGCATGTCGTCCTCCCTTTCCCAGGTGGACTCACCTGGAGAGTGGTGTCTCCATGCAACGCGGACCAAGGGAATGACCTGGTTCTGGAGCACCTTCTCCCTTCGGTCCAAGATCTCAACCGACTTCTTTGGATAGCTGAGTGTCGGTCCTACTTCGATCTCTGAGTGGTCTAAGACGTGACTGGGATCTGTCACGTACCGTCTCAGCTGCGACACGTGGAACACGCAGTACACTCCCTCTAGTGCGGGCGGTAACTCCAGTCGGTAAGCCACTGTACCGACCCTGCCCAAGATACGGAATGGTCCGATGTATCGTGGACTAAGCTTCCCGCCGCCACCAAAACGAATCGTGCCACGCGTCGGAGAAATCCGCAGAAACACAAGATCACCAACCTAGAACAAAATACAAGAGTTAGAGCTTGATCTAAAACAACCACAATCAAACTCAAATACTAGAAAAATCTAAACTATACCTCAAACTCCAACGGCCTCCGGTGGCTATCGGCCCAATGCCGCTGCCTATCCTGCGCCACCCGAAGTCGATCTCTGATAACCTTGACCTTCTCCGTAGCATCCACCACCATCTCAGGGCCAAGCAAAACCCTCTAGCCGACATCATCCCAAGACAAGGGAGTACGACACCTCCGTCCGTATAGAGCCTCGAAAGGTGAGATCTCTATACTGGCTTGGTAGCTGTTGTTGTAAGCAAACTCTACCAAGTGAAGGTGGTCCTTCCAAGATCCCCCGAAGTCCAAGACACAGGTACGCAGCATATCCTCGAGGGTCTGAATCGTCCTCTCCGACTGCCCGTCTGTCTGGGGGTGGTATGCGGTACTGAACTTGAACGATGTGCCCAAGCTAAGCTGTAAACTCCTCCAGAAGTGGGAAGTGAATCGGCTGTCCCATTCCGAGACTATGCTCACTGGAACCCCGTACAATCGGACTATCTGTCGCACGTACATCTCGACCAACCTCTCCGTTGACAAACCCACTTTGAAAGGCAAAAAGTGGGCCGATTTGGTCAATCGATCAACAATGACCCAAATCGTATCCTTCCCTCTTGGAGAGCGCGGAAGCCCAGATACAAAGTCCATAGTGATATGATCCCACTTCCACCCAGGAATGGGTAGTGGCTGGAGCAATCTACCGGGTCTCTGTCTCCCGGCCTTCACCTGCTGGCACACCAAGCATCTCGAAACGAACTGAGCCACCTCACGTTTCATGCCATACCACCAAACATGCTGTCTCAAGTCTCTATACATCTTGTTGGCTCCTGGATGCATAGAGTACTGAGAACGGTGCATCTCCTGAAGAACCTCCTCTCGAAGTCCTCTGCTCGACACGCACAATCTGGTACCATGCCTCAACGACCCATCCCTTGCTATAGAGAACTCATCTAACAGTCCTACCTGGACCTGCTCCCTGATGACTCTCAGAGCCTCATCCTCAAACTGAGCTGCCCTGACTCTGTCCATCAGCTCCGACTGTACCTGCAGACCCCACATCTGCGCCTCGAACCCAGGAACTATCATCTCTATGCCCAAGCTCTCCAGATCTGCCAGAAGGCGACGATCCATCGTCAAACACATGGCCACGGGATACCTGCTCAAAGCATCCGTGACTACGTTGGCCTTCCCCGGATGAAATTGTAAGGATATATCAAAATCTTTCATCAGCTCTAACCATCGTCTCTGCCTCATATTCAGCTCCTTCTGGGTAAACACGTACTTCAAGCTCTTGTGATCAGTATAGATCTCAACTCGCTCTCCGTACAGATAGTGTTTCCACAGCTTCAAAGCAAAGATGACCGCTGCCAGCTCCAGATCGTGGGTAGGATAGTTCTTCTCATGAGGACGTAACTGCCTAGATGCATAGGCAATCATCTTCCCGTGCTGCTGAAGCACACAACCCAAACCCCGTCCTGAAGCATCACTGTAGATCGTATAACCACCAGATCCAGATGGCAGCGTCAAGATAGGAGATGTAGTCAACCTCACCTTCAGCTCCTCGAAGGCGGCCTGGCACTCCTCGGACCAAACAAACTCCTCGTCCTTCCTAGTAAGACGGGTCATCGGCTGGGCAATCCTGGAAAAGTCCTGTACGAACCTCCGGTAATAACCTGCCAGACCCAGAAAACTCCGAACCTCTGCTACTGAACTCGACGTACACTACTAAAATAACCCATTTTAGCGACGTCAGGAGACGTCGCTAAAAATGGAAAATACGTCGCTAAAACCTATTTGCGACGTATTTAGCGATGAAAAACGGACGTCGCTTATATGCAAGTCGCAAATGGCAATTTAGTCGTCGAACGTCGCTATTGGCGACGCGGCGTTCATTGTCGCTAGACGTCGCTAAACTGAGCGACAGATAGCGACGTATCACTACGTCGCCAACGTTGCGACGTAAAGCGGCCACTTGCAACGCTGTATAATTTATATGTGATGACATGGCATGGCAGCCACGTGGGCAACTTAGCGACGGCTACCGACAGATTAGCGATGTAACTTAGCGACGTCTAGTGACGTGACGTCACTATTTAGCGACGTATAGCGACTTCTACATTTCCTCACAGGACGTCGCAGAACGTCGCTATACGTCGCCGATATTATAAAAAATTTTAAAAAATATAATTCGTATTTTTGTTATGGTGTGTGTCTGTGTTTACAGTGTGTGTGAAGTGCAGTGTTCGAACCATCGACAGTTTCGCTTACTGTTCTATGTTTTATCTTGGATAGAAAGAGCAACAGTTCAGGGTGTACTTCTCAGAGCTTCCTCTTCATGTCCTTCACCTTCTCGGGAACCTTTACGACGTCCCGAGAAAGTGAAGGACGTGAAAATGAACCTCTCAGAAGTGTACCCTGAACTGTTGCTATTTCTATCCAAGATAACACATACAACAGTAATCGAAACTGTCGATGGTTCCGAACACTGCATTTCACATTCACTGTAAATACAGACACACATCATAACAAAAATACACAATATATTTTTTTAAAATTTCGGCAGCACCTCCTTTGTATATCAGATCATCGCTTATAACCCAGCGTAGGTATATTTGTCATCCCCGTCGCAGATATCACAAAGCAAATATTATAATAAAAATAGGAGGCAGTGCAAAGTAAATATCACAGACTCAAATCCTCACAAACATCCAATAGAGTCAAATAAAACTGGAAGATGATAAAAAGTCTCCCACCAAGTGTATAAACAACAGTTGTATGAATAAACAATTTGCCCATAGGGCCAATACATACAAGTCATAAAAAAACCAATAAAATCACTGCGGACCCCTGCCGCGCAACTGGGATAGAATGTAGTCATACTGCTGCTGGGTGAGCTGTACCGTAGGGGCAGTAGGAGGCAGTACAATGTCTGGAGTCGGCGCTGGAGGCAGTGCAGTGTCTGGAGTCGGCGCCGTCGATGGACCGGGAGGACGTATCTGCTCCAGCTCTCGCAGTCGCTCACCATGTGCAGCAAGGGTACTCACCACCCTCTCAGTACTCGCCTCAAGCGAAGCCGAAACCTGAGTGAGTGAGACAGACATGCTCCTCTGCGATCCCTCCAGCTCGACCTGTCTACGCTCTGTATGCTGCGTAGACTCGGTGAGCGTCTGCAAGCTGGCAGCTGTAGCCTGATGCAGAGTCATCAGCTCCTGTATACTGCGCTCGACCGCATCAAATCGTCCGGTGACGATCGGAGGGTCGGATCGTCGCTCGACCGCATCAGAAATCTGCTGCTGTAACTCGCGACGCAGCTCCTCGATCTGACGAAGGATATCCCCAACTCGTGACGACGCCTGCGAAGCCGGAGACTGCGTACTGACAGAGGGGGCCCGGGATGACTCCGTAGCCAAATACGTGCCGTAGGATCCCGTACCGTAGTATGTACCCTTCTGAAGACCGCCAACGGCGGTCATCCAGAGCTCATCCACTAGCAGCAGCAGTCGCCTCCTGCTGTAGCCGAACAAACTCGGCCTAGAACATGTTTGCTAACGTGTAAGTGTTTGCTAAAGTCTATATTGATATCTATTTCCATGTTTTCTAAGTTATAGTAAATTAATATAAAGAATAGAACGTACATATCCCTGCGTCGCCCTCTCGTCAATGAACTCCCCAGCCCTCCGATGTGTGACCAGGAAGAGGGTCACCATGTTCGGGTCCTCACCCTTTTTTACCTGTTAAAATATATTATCTATTATTAGTATTAAACATTCTATATCGAACTATATATAAATTAATGTCCGTCATAGGAAACGTACCAGACGACGAAAATGCTCCGTCATCGAAATGGAGCCACCACACCACTTACCGGCGCTCGACCGCGCCACCTTGGCCTTCTCAGACCGCTCCTGGTACCTGCGCTCGCTGAATCTAGCCTTCATCGCAGTCCACTGCTCTGGCGTAATCCAACCCTGGATCGGCTGTCCGGAGCGATCACGACGCTTCTGGTCGTCGATCGCATCACGGATGAGCTTGGCTGCGACGGCAGAAAATTGGCCCTCGATCCTCGCCGCCCGGTGTGGTGGATAGAAATAGGTCCTCTACAAGAAGTAAAATACAAAAGTTGTATAATATACACAAATGATTATTAAAATTTAAAAATAAACAAATTTTTTACCTTGAAGTGGGCGAACCAAAAGGCCTTCCTATCTGCGGGAGCATCTGAGTAGTTGAGCCAAGGCCCACCATAGTTCTGCCTCAGAAATTGCCCCAGCTGTCTCTGTACTACAGAAGGCCGATATCTATACAATAAAAAAATTTCATGAATATATATGTACATATAATCATTTAAGAAATATATATTAATTAATTAACTTACTTCATAGGTCCGTCCGTCCAAATCTCCATACGCGTCTCGCACGGGGGAGCGCATGGAGGGTCGCTCTCACCTCCTGCCTGGGCAGGTTCAGTCTGATCGTCGGCCTCCATATGCTCAGCGTCGGCTCCCCCCATAGAGCCGTCGACAGGTGTAATGTTGGACGGAAGATCGGGGATGCTGGACGAGGGATCAGGAAGGCTGGACGACGAGGGAGGAGTCGACAACCTGCTGGAACTGCCCTATCCCGGTAATGGATCGGGAACAGAATGGTACAATGGCGTACTCGGAGATGATGATGAGGGTACGAAACTGCCGTCTCCATCCCCAGCCCGAGGCTGACGGAACTGGCTAATATATAATCCTCCGCGTCGTCCTCCTGGTCTAGTCATACCTGATAATAACATATGACAATAAAACAAAAATACATATTTATATGATAGACATCACAGATTTTTGAAAAATATCATGGTCACAGATAAAAGTGTCACTAAAGTGTCACAGATTTATTATTACAAAAATACATATTTATATGATAGACATCACAGATTTTAATCCTCTTCTGAAAATTCATCTAGTTCGTTTAGCTCATCTTTTTCTTCTTCTTCTTCTTCTTCCTCCTCTACATCTTCACTTTCATCTGCATCTTCCTCTTCAGATAATTCTACTTCTTCTACACAATTAGATATGTAATGAGGAACTTCCGTCGTGTCCACTTCTATAATATTTGTTACAAGAGGTAGTTCATCCTGTTGATAAGCTATATCGTCAACCTCAAAGGTATTTCTAGCTTTGGTCTTGCATACTGCCCACCAGTCCGACCTTGTTATTTTCCGTTTAGGATAACTTGTGAAGTACACGAGCTGAGCCTGACTTGATAGGACAAATGGTTCATAGGCTTGATATCGACGCCGATAGTTTATATCAACAAGACCGTGCTTGTCTACTTTCCAACCCTGACCTTCAATCGGATCGAACCAATCACACCTGAATAACACAATCTTAGCAGGCTCTATTCCATAACTATATGTCAGCTCCACGATCTCCCGTAGCACGCCATAGAAATCGTTGCCCGCATCAACATCTTTGTAGTTCGAAGATCTGATACACAAACAGCTATTTTTGGTGGAGTCGAGATCCACAAAGTTGTCTCTGATCGTGCAAGTTGTTGACTTGAACCTAAACCCATTAACACAGTAGCTTGGCCATATTTTTGCAGCATAAATTGGTCCCTTGGCTAGCGTTCTAATAGACACATTCTCAAGTCTTGCGTATGGACGATCGACCTAAATACCACGAAAGAAGCAATTAAGCTCATTCTAAATTAAGTGCATATACAGAAAGGTAATTACAGAGTTCTCAAGTCTTACATATGTACTCAACCATGATGGAAAATAATGTCTTATTTCTTGTTCTAGTTCTTCTTCTGTTATGTGTGGCCTACCTGACCTCACATCATCATTAAATATGCTGAAAACAACATCGTGCAATTAATATAATAGTATTATTCTCAACACTATTAAAATAATGTAGACGTATTATTTACTTACCCCTCCAGTTTCTCTACTTCCTCCTCGTCGCAGTTAAGTAATACATACACCTGAGCAGCCCTTAGCTCATCATCGTTCAGATATCTCTTCTTCATTTTACCCGATGGCTTTCCTGGAGCATTGAATACCTTCAGTATTGTATCATTACTTTCATGATCTCCGTCGTCGTTTCTGGAAGCTCTCGTTCTATTAGTTGCAACATGAGGCTTGAAATACATCGAACAAAAGTTTGTAATCTCCTCGAGAACATAGGCTTCACAAATAGAACCCTCGACCCGTGCCTTATTTTTCACCTTTCTTTTTAGGTGATTCAAATATCGCTCGAACGGGTACATCCATCGATATTCGACGGGTCCACCAACACGTGCCTCATAGGATAGATGAATCGACAAATGCTCTATAGAGTCGAAGAATCCAGGAGGAAACACCCTCTCTAGTTTGCATAGTGTTACCGCAATGTCCTTCTCTTGCTTTTCTAGACGATCAACAAGCAATTTCTTAGAATAAAGATCCCTGAAGAATATGCTAAGCTCCGTCAATGGATCCCAAACTGCCTGCGGTAAGAATTTCCGAAATGCAATCGGAATTAACCTTTTCATGAATACGTGACAGTCGTGGCTCTTCATACCCGTCAATTTGTTTTCCTTCGGATCGACACATCTTCTCAGATTTGACACATATCCGTCTGAAAATTTTAGGCCCTGGATCCACCGACAAAGTCTCACTTTATCCTCCTTGTCCAGCGAGAAAATTGACTTCGGCAGGAACTGTTTTCCATTCTGCTGTATCAAATGCAACGCAGGGTATTTGCATATTTCTTCTAAGTCCAACCTGGCCTTGGAATTGTCTTTCGTTTTTCTCTTTACGTCCATCACAGTATTAATTATGTTATCAAACACATTCTTCTCAATATGCATGACATCAAGATTATGTCTGATCAGATTGGTACTCCAGTATGGCAGATCCCAGAATATGCTCCTCTTTGTCCAGTTATGATCTCTACCAAATCCATCGCACTTGTACCCAGTTGTAGGATCTTCGATAGCACTTGGAAAATCTTTAACCTCCTCCCATATCGTGGCTCCGTACCACCTTGGCGGTGGATTACCCTTCTCTACAACGCCGGCACGGAATGCATTCCTGTTCCTTCTGAACGGATAATCTTTTGGCAGAAATTGCCGATGACAATCAAAGAAGCACGGTTTTCCTCCGTGTTTCAAGCGGAAAGCTTTACTACGGTCCATGCAATACGGACATGAGAGACGGCCATGAGTGCTCCATCCAGATAACATTCCATAGGCCGGAAAGTCGTTGATGGTCCACATAAGGGTTGCCTTCATCTGAAAATTTTGCTTCCTGGATACATCGTACGTGTTAGCGCCTACTTCCCATAACTGATTCAACTCATCTATCAAAGGCGGTAAGTACACGTCAATGTTCCTCTTGGGATTGTTCGGACCAGGAATTATAACGGTTAGAAACATGTACTGAGTCTTCATGCACATCCAAGGCGGTAGGTTATACGGAGTGACAATCATAGGCCAGCACGAATACTGGAATCCCGAAAGACCAAAAGGAGTAAAACCGTCAGAAGATAGTCCCAACCTGACATTACGCGGATCTGAAGCAAAATCAGGATACACTCGATCAAATTGCTTCTATGCTTCTCCATCGGATGGGTGATCCAACACTCCTTCAATCTGTTCTCGCATGTGCCAACTCATATTTTTGGCCGTCTCTTTCACCATAAATAATCTTTGCAACCGCGACGTTAAAGACAAGTAGTGCATTGAATCGGTCGGTTTTCTTGCACCGGTAGACCTTCCTGTACTAGTTGTCTTATAGCGATCAGCACCACAAAATCTGCACACATCTGCGTCATTATCGTCTTTGTAGTACAGCATGCACCCATTGCGACAGGAATCGATTTTCTCGTATCCCATCCAGAGCGATCTCACCATCCTCTTAGACCGGTAGAAGTTTTTAGGCAACTTAGCACCCGCCGGCAAGATCTCTATAATCAACTCCAACACTCGGTTGTAGCATTCTTGTGATATATTAAAATCTGACTTAATGCTCAACAGTCTTGTAACCACCTCCAACGGTGAATGATCCTCACAACCAGGATACAATGGAGTCCTTGCATTCTTCAGCAACTCCATGAACTGTGCAGCATCGGCGTTCGGGGCCTCCTCAGGTGCATCATGAACGAAACTAGGCCCCGCAGCGTCGAAAACTATGTTCACGCACCCGTCGTCGTATGCATGATTATCTAAAACAAAATTAGGTCCCGCATGCATATACGACTCAACGTAAGGCTCCGACTCTGATGCTAAAGACACAAGTTCTACGTGTGCGGTCCACTGATAGTAATTAGGCGTGAAACCCCTCGAGTACAAATGATATGTCACTTCCACTTCTGGATAATATTTCACGTTATGACATTTCACAAACGGACACTTAATTTTGGTACCGTCCATGTACTGAGGGAACGCCTTAGCAAACTGCAGGAACTGCTCTACTCCCGCTATGTATTCATCCCGCACACCACACATATCATCAGGACGACGATTGTACATCCATGAACGATTCTGCAAGTAGTAATTCATATCCATTTGGAAATAATTCTGCAAAGATGTACACACATTATCCAACAGGCACAAATTCGTATATTATATCTTATTATGGGACACACATTAGTAGCGGACAGTTACTAATAACAATGATATGCAATCTAGATCAAACTAAGTTGTACTAAGTCAAACAAAGTCAAACAAGGTCAAGCTAAGTCAAACAAAGTCAAACAAGGTCAAACTAGGTCAAGGGTTGACCTACAGTTGACTTCGTCAACTCTTAGTCCAATCTAGGTCAGATGTTGACTCTACTTTGACTTTCAGTCAAAATAGTCAACCTACGGCCGATACCGATACGGTTTGGCATGTTTCGATCCGATACAGACCGATACCAAATATTGACCGATACCGACATTGGGGGTCTTTGTTCCGGTCAATTCGGCAAAACCAATCGGTAAGGGTGACTACTATTTCATATAATTTCAAAACTACTAAAAAATAACGCTGAAATACTTAAAATTGTGCCAAAATGTATAAAATATATGTTTTTAAATGTAAATAATTTATTAATAATTATTTGTTTTCCGATACCAAAGTCCGATACTCCGATACGATACCGCCGATACTACCGATATCGCCGATACCAATACTCATAGGAATAGTCCGACACCGATTCCGATACCGATATTGTGAACCTTGGGTATATATCGTCAACATTTCAGATTCTTAAAATGAATTTTAAATGGATTTTGGATTGTATATATATGTGTATTTATGTGTATATCATGGTTTAAAGTATCGGCCGATACCGATCCGATGCGGCCGATACCGAGACGGTTTGGCAAGTTCCGATCCGATACCGACCGATACCAAATATTGATCGATACCGACATTGGGGGTCTTTGTTCCGGTCAATTCGGCAAAACCAATCGGTAAGGGTGACTACTATTTCATATAATTTCAAATCTACTAAGAAATAACGCTGAAATACTTAAAATTATGCCTAAATATATAAAATACATATTTATAAATATAAATAATTTATTAATAATTATTTGTTTTCCGATACCAAAGTCTGATACTCCGATACGATACCGTCGATACTACCGATATCGCCGATACCAATACTCATAGGAATAGTCCGATACCGATTCCGATACCGATATTGTGAACCTTGGTGTATATACATTGTATACATATATATTTATATATGTATTTGTGTGTGTATGTAAGTGTGTGAGTATATATATACATGTATACATATGTATTTGTGTGTGTATGTAAGTGTGTGAGTATATATGTATTTGTGTGTGTATGTAAGTGTGAGTATATATACATGTATATACATTGCATACATATAGTCCGATAACGATTCCTGCACCGTCCCCTGCCCCCCTCCCCCTACCCCTGCACCCACCCCAACCCTCCCCTGCCCCCCTCTCCCTACCCCTGTCCCCCCCCAACCCTCCCCTACCCCCCTCCTCCCTCCCTTGCCCCCCTCCTCCTACCCCTGCACCCACCCCAACCCTCCCCTGCCCCCCTCCCCCCTCCTCTGTCCCTCTTCCCCATACCCCTGCACCCACCCCTGCACCCTCTCCTGCCCCCCTCCCCCTACCCCTGCACCCACCCCAACCCTCTCCTGTCCCCTCCCCCTACCCCTGCACCCACCCCAACCCTCCCCTACCCCCCCTTCCCCCTTCCCTGCCCCCTCCCCCTACCCCTGCACCCACCCCAACCCTCCCCTGCCCCCGGGTACCCCTACCTCTCCCTCCACCCCTCGACAGTAAGACCCCCCCACCCCATGCACCCACCCCCACCCCTCTCTCCCCCCTCAACAGCTAGGGTTAGGGTCTCGTGTCCGTGTCTGTGTCTAGATAGCTAGGGCTAGGGTTAGGGTTTACCTGAGGAGGGTGGCTTCGTCGAAGGATGGAGGCGGCGAGGAGGGTGGCTTCGTCGGAGGAGGAAGGCGGCGAGGAAGGCTCCTTCATCGGAGGAGGGAGACTGGTCGCCGGAGGGAGGGGTCAACGGGCGAGCGGGGTCGCCGGGAGGAGAAGGGGGAGGGTGTCGCCGGAGGGAGGGGTCACCGGAGGGGAGGGTTCGCCAGGGGGAGAGGGAAGAGCGGGAAGAAAAATTTTGGGTAAAAATTTTGTGATTTCGACTGGGCCAGGAACCCTATATGAAATACAACAGCGACGCATAAATTATACGTCGCTAAACGTCACAATACAGCGACGTAAAATGGACGTCCGTCGCGAAATATTGCCCATCAGCGACGTAACTTATACTACGTCGCTGAACGTCGCTACACAGCGACGGACAGCGACGTGTAGCACAAGAAGTCGCTATCGGCAATTATCAGCGACGGGTATTTTCGCCGTCGCTAATATACGTCGCTATTTTAGCATATTTTAGTAGTGGTAGACCAGGACTCCACCGCAGAAATCTTCCTCGGATCTACTGAAATCCCCTCGCCAGAGACAACATGGCCTAGGAACTCCACGCGATCCAAGAAGAACTCGCACTTGGACAGCTTTCCATACAGCTGCTCCCTCCTGAGAGTGTCCAACACAATCCTCAGGTGCTCCTCTGGTGTCTTCGAATAGATGAGAATGTCATCAATGAAGACCACCACGAACTTGTCAAGGTACTGATGAAATACCTTGTTCATCAAGTTCATGAATACTGCCGGGGCGTTGGTCAACCCAAACGGCATGACGGTATACTCATACTGGCCATAGCGAGTCCGAAAGGCAGTCTTCGGAATGTCATCCTGCTTCACTTTTAGCTGATGGTACCCGGTACGTAAGTCGATCTTCGAGAACACTCTCGTCCCGCTCAACTGGTCGAACAAGTCATCAATCCTTGGCAAAGGATACTTGTTCTTGATGGTAAGGTTGTTGAGCGCCCTGTAATCAATACACAGACGTACCGTACCATCCTTCTTGGGGACGAAAAGAACTGGCGCACCTCAAGGGGAAGAACTAGATCGAATAAAGCCCTTGTCCTCCAGCTCGTCGACCTGCTTCTTCGGCTCCGCTAACTCACTGTTGTTGATTCTATAGACGTGCTGGGAGATAGGCTCAGCGCCCGGTACTAGGTCTATAGAAAACTCAATATCACGATCTGGCGGCATCCCGGGCAGCTCATCGGGAAAGACATCCAAGAACTCAGCAATAAGTGGATGTGGCAACACCGGCCCCGCCAACAACGCTCCGCAGAATCCATCTCCCTGCTCCACTGCACCCCTGGTGAACTCATACTCCGGCTCTTCCGGTGGCCTAAACAGAATCCTGCCCCCTCTGCAGTCGATGCTAGCATGGTGCATGCTCAACCAATCCATACCGAGTACCACATCGTAACTCGGAAGTGGCATTACGAGCAAACACGTACTCAGCCCCCGGCCTCTCAAAGAAACTCTTCGCCCCTTGTAAACATTATTAACCAGGATGATGCCATTCCCAGTCATAATCTTGCAAGTCCTACCAAGATACTCAGCAATGATATTGTGCCTAAGAGCAAAAGAAACAAACACAAAATTGTGCGTAGCACCAGAATCAAACAAGGCTAAAGCTGGAAAAGAATCGAGCAGAATAGAACCTGCGACTAGATCTGCAATATGCTCAATCTCTTCGGCTACAAGAGCAAAGGCTCTACCCTGACCACCCCGTTGCTGGTGGTACTGAACGAACCGCTGCTGCTGGGTCGGAAGTGGACCCCTCTGCTGTACTGCAAGAACTCTCGTCGGTGACCCCTGAGCTGCTACCGCTCCACGGCCCTCCCTGCGACGGCTCGTAGGACAATCTCTCAACTGATGTCCAGCCTCCCCGCAATAGAGGCACAAGCCCAGCCTCTTCCAGCAGACCTCCCAGATGTGACCGGGCTTCTTACAGAAGTTGCAAGGAGCCCCATGCTGTGCCTGTCTCTGCTGAGTATGCTGCACCTGCTGCTGAACCGGTGCTCTGGCCTGCACCTGCGGCTGGTGATGCTGGAAAGAACGATGCTGAAGCTGAGGGCACTTAGCAGCCCCCGTACTGCTAGTAGCCCCTGTGAAAAGATCACGCTCCCTCTTGGGCTTCAAGCCCCACTCCCGCTCTACCTTACGGGCCTCCGCGTAGATCCAGGTATAAGTCTCATAGAATGAGGGAATGAGGATCTTGATATCCCAAGTGAGCCCCTCTCTGAAACGGCTCGCCCTGATCTCCGGGTCTCGAACCATGTACTCTGCGTATCGGCTCAGACGGCTGAACTCCGCTGCGTACTCCTCCACTGATAGACTGCCCTGCTGCAGATCCTGGAACTGCCGCACCAGGTCAATCTTGTCCTTGGAGGAAAAGAACTTCTCCTTGAAGAGGATCTTGAACTCTGCCCAAGTATGGCCCTCTCCAGCTAGGGCTGGCTCATTTCTGAACCAGGTGCGTACAATGTCTAGCAACTACAAACCTACCGCCTCGACCTTCAGGTCGTCTGCCAGGCGGGAGGCCCTCATCTGCCGCTCGATATCCTCCAGCCAATCATCTGCATAGACCACACCCTCGGTCCCGCTAAAGTCACGGGGCCCGAGCTTCTTGAAGTCCTGGATATCTCCGTAACTCGATCGCGTCCCCAGATGCGGAGCCCTCTGCTCTACGGCTGCAAGGGCCAACTGATGGGCATCCTCCATGCCCTGACGCATCGCGTCTGTCTGCCTCTGCTGAGCCTCGGCCTGAGCTCTTTGAGTCTCCAGCATCTGCTGGAGGAAAGTAAGCATCTGCCCCATATCTGTAGGCAGAGGAGGTGGAGATGGAAGTATGTCTACAACTAGCGGAGGAATCCGCTGCGCGGTAGGAGGAATAACGCCCGCATCAACCACTGGTTCTGCGGCCAGAAAAGTCGTAGCAACCCTGGGGTCAGCCCTCGTAACCAGCGGAGGAGCACCCCCAAGAGCTGCTGCTGCCGACACCCCGACTGCAGCAGGAGTGTCCGGATCAGGTCTGCGAGTCATAGCAGACCTCTCCGCGTCCGCGGAATCAGGATGCTGGGACCTGGTCTGCACCATCCTGAAGATAGAATTAAAGAAGATATCAATATGGCACAAGAAGGATTATATCAAAGGATAACAACTAGAAAATAGTAAATCAATATCAAAGACGGTAAGCAAGATAAGCAAGGAAAGATCCTAATGTGATTGAGCACTCTTAACCTACCACCTCCTATGTGTAACACAGGCTCGTAGTCAACACTCTAAGACGAGTGTCGCCACGACATCGCACTAATTGTGACTTCAGGACCTGCGTGGGCCACTACTAAAAACGTGTCATGACCCGCACCCGCACCCGCTATAAGGGCACGTATACGTGACAACGCCCAGCCCTCACCGTAAAAATGGCGTAGAACGCTGTAGGTTTTCTACTCTAACAACAGTTTATATATATATCAAAAACCTATCGAGAATATGGTCAACTCCGAACGGAGGACAAGCAATGAATATATATGAGTGCTCAAATCACAACTCTAAGATGATAAAGTAAAGACTAAAAGATAAAGACAACAAGATGATAAAATATATAACCTGTCAAGTCCAAACACAAAATAATATACAAGTCCAAGTCTCTAATACAATCCATAATAATAATAGTCTCAAAAGTAGCTGGAGACAAGGTCCAGTACAAAAGACCTACTCTAACTAAGCAATAGATAAGGTCTCGTCAGGCGGAGCTAAGC